>CM076579.1:717373928-717973928 GCA_034641835.2 Pinus albicaulis
TGGTTTTGGAACAGTGGCCTAGCCACGTGTCGATTCCTATATGGAATTGCTCCGTTTCGGAAAATACCACCCACGCCCCAAAAGTGGTGCGGGAGAACCCGGAAACAGCTTGTGGTTTCGCTACAGTAACTGACTGCGGTTCTCGTTGGGTTAATCTCCTTTGTGTGTCTTAACTCCAGGCTTAGTCCCGGTTCCGACTTCAACTAATAGTAAACCCAGGTTATCTCCTTATACGGAAAGTTCACAATATTATCCAGGATCCTCTATACAAACCATGCCTACGGGTGGGGTTAACTGCGCAAGGATTATTCGAATAAATGAAGGTAAACCATCGACAGAGATAGGGGGAAATCTCACAGGAGTTCAATTTTTTTCCATACACAGACTTCGTTACTTCGTAATTAAACAATCTCTTCACTCTTGAGGATTCTAACTACCCTACGGTGAATGCACACAGAAACTATTTAATTGGAAGCAATTATGGACACAATTTTATTGCAAAATCTCTCTTCTCTCTCTCTTGCTCTCTTCTGTTTCAATTACATTTGAGAATACATTTATACATATACACATATGACTCTTCGGTTCCTATGAGAGGACCGTTCTGGAATTCAAAAGTCTCTTACAATGATTCAACTAACTGAAACATAACAGACAGACTAACTAACTATTCAACTTCTACAACTCTTAACTACTCTAAAACAAAATAGTCAGCTGAGGTATTGACACCTAGCTGTTACAATTTTGGTGGTTTCGAACCCTCCTAGCCACAACATGTGGACAAAAATCCTACATTGCTGGCTAGTGCCTAATGCCCCTGCATCAGACTCCTGAGGGAAATTTTCTTCATGGGCTCCTGTCCATGAGCTCTTCCACTGATCTGCCTATCTTCTGCAACATTCCTTCAGTCATCCAAGTGGCATCTTCCTCTGGTTTATCCTTCCATTTGATTAAGTACTGATAGTATTCTTGTCCTCTGGTCTTCCTGAATAGTCTTTTATCCAATATCTTCTCTGGTTGCAAAGGCTGTGCTCGAGGTAGTTGTTCTTTCCACTCAATCTGTTCCTTGTCTGCTGATCTGTCCTCTGCACCATCATCTTCATACTTGTACAAATCTGCAACATAAAAAATGGGAGATATTCCAACATCAGGTGGCAATTCAATCTCATAAGCATTTGCAGAAAACTTCCTAAGTATCTTGCATGGCCCAATATTTTTGAACTTTAACTTGTTGTACTGCTTCCTTGGGAATCTCTCCTTTCTCAAGTGTGCCAAAACCTGATCTCCTACTTCAAAATGAACTTCCTTTCTGCGCAAGTCTGCTCTACTTTTGTATTTGATGCTGCTGCCTTGTAGTTGCTGTTTCACTTGTTCATGTATGGCCTGGATCTCTGAAGCAAATTCCTCACCATATGCACTCCTTAACTCTTCTCTTCCCAGATTTCTTAACTCTGATATTCCTCTGGGGTGCATTCCATAAATAATATGAAATGGGCTCTGCCCTGTGCTTCTGTTTGGTGAATCATTATATGCATATTTTGCTTAGGGAAAAATATGATCCCACTGCTTGGGATGCTCTCCTGCAAGACTTCTCAACAAATTTCCCAGACTCCTATTCACTACCTCAGTTTTTCCATCAGTCTCAGGATGATAAGCTGAGTTGAAACTCAGTTTGGTACCAAGTTTCTTCCACAATGTCCTCCAAAAGTAACCCACAAATCTGGTGTCTCTGTCTGAAACAGTACTCCTGGGCAACCCATGCAATCTAACAACTTATTTGAAAAACAAGATAGCAACATGGGTGGCATCACTGGTTTTATAACATGGAATAAAATGTGCCATTTTGGAGAATCTATCCACCACAACAAAGACTGCATCATTCCCTCTCTGAGTCTTGGGCAATCCTAGAACAAAATCCATACTCACCATGTCCCAAGGCCTGTCTGGAATAGGTAAGGGAGTGTACAATCCTGCATTCTGGCTCCTTCCTTTAACATACTGACAGATCTTGCAACCCTTCACAAACTTATCTACTTATGTTCTCATCTTGGGCCAGAAATAAAAGTGACTCAGCTTCTCATAAGTCTTATCAGTACCAAAGTGTCCAGCAAGTCCACCACTATGCTTTTCTTTGATCAAATTTTCTCTCATGGAACATTTTGGTATACACAGTTGGTTCTTTCTGAATAACAAGTCTTCCTGCAGAAAAAAATCCAAACATTGACTTCTATCTGTTAGAACAGGGTTACTGCATGCTTCAAATGCTTCTTTAAAATCAGGATTTGTTTTATACAATTCTTTGAGAAAATCGAATCCTGCAACTTCAAAATTAGTCTCTTGAACAAGCAAATGTCTCCTACTAAAAGCATCAGCTACTTTATTGGCTTGGCCACTTATATGTTTCAAAAAAAAATTAAAACCTTGGAGATACTCAACCCATTTAGCATGCTTATGTTTCAACTTGGGCTGCTGTACAATATACTGCAAAGCATGATTGTCAGAATATAATACAAATTCCCTGGACATCAAATAATGTCTCCACTTCTTCAATGCTTGAACAATTGCATAGAACTCCTTCTCATAAGAGGAATAATTTGTCCTGGTGTCATTAAAATTCTCACTAAAATAGGCTACAGGCCTATCATCCTGACTCAAAACAGCTCCAATGGCCTCCCCAATGGCATCACATTTTACTTGAAATGGTTTGGTGAAATCAGGCAGAATTAAAACAGGCTTCTCTGTTATCTTTTGCTTCAAAACTTTAAAATTCCTCTCTGCTTCAGCAGTCCACTTAAATGGCTGTTTGCTCTTATTTATTGTCTCAATTATGGGTGCATTAATCTTACTGAAGTTTCTTATAAACTTTCTGTAAAAACTAGCAAGTCCATGGAAACTCCTTACCTCAAAAACATTCTTGGGTGAAGGCCACTCCACAATTTCCTTAACTTTTTCTGGGTCCATTTTCAATCCTTCTGCAGAAACAACAAAACCCAAATACACCAACTCTTCCTTCATGAATGAGCATTTCTTCAAATTTATCAACAGTTTCTCTTGGTGCAGCTTCTTCAACACATGATTAAGATGCCTTAAATGTTCTTCTTTAGTTCTACTGAAAACTAATATATCATCTAAGTATACTATCACAAATTTCCCAATAAATTATTTCAATACCTCATTCATAAGTCTCATAAAAGTGCTTGGTGCATTTGACAACCCAAAAGGCATTACCATCCATTCATACAGTCCTTCATTTGTTTTAAAGGCAGTTTTCCACTCATCACCCTCTCTTATTCTAATCTGATGGTATCCACTTTTCAAATCTATCTTTGAAAAATTATTTAGCACCACTCAAACAGTCCATCAAATCCTCAATTCTGGGTAAAGGGAATCTGTACCTGATTGTGATCTTATTAATTGCTCTGGAATCAGTACACATCCTCCAGCCTCCATCTTTCTTTGGGCTCAAAACTGCTGGTACTGCACATGGACTCAGACTTTCTTTGATCAGTCCTTTGTCCACCAACTCCTGTACTTGTCTCCTGATTTCTTCATTTTCTTTGGGAGTCACTTTGTAGGCTGCCTTGTTTGGCAGATTTGAACCAGGGATAAAATCTATCTGATGGCTGATCTTTCTCACAGGTGGCAGCTCATCAGGTAAATCATCCACAACAATGTCACAATACTCATCTAACATTTATTGGATTTCTACTGGCAAATCAAAAATATTTGTAGAAGTAAGAACTACTTTAGGTTTGCAAACTAAAGCAAAGCTTACCTCTTCTTCTTCTATCTGCTATAGATACTCCTTCCCGCTCAGCAACAAGGTCTTTGGATCAATCACTCTGCTGGATGGCTCTCCTTCTTCCATGGGTATCAATGTATGATGTACCCCATCTTTGAAGAACTTGTAGGTGTTCTTCTTGCCATCATGCACTGCTGCTCTGTCAAACTGCCAAGGTCTACCCAGCAGTATATGACACACATCCATGGGCATTAAATCACACAAAACTTTGTCCTTGTACCTGCCCATTTGCAG
Source organism: Pinus albicaulis (assembly GCA_034641835.2). Taxonomy (NCBI): domain Eukaryota; kingdom Viridiplantae; phylum Streptophyta; class Pinopsida; order Pinales; family Pinaceae; genus Pinus; species Pinus albicaulis. Next base: position 717,377,965 of record CM076579.1, read on the forward strand.
CTCTATTTCACACTGTTCTTTTACAACCAGCTGGTGCCCTTTATGCAACCAGGACACCCTGTAGGGAGTTGGATGCTCCCTAATCTTCAGCTTCAAATTTTCTATCACCTCAGTGGAAACCAGATTGTCTGTGCTACCACTATCAATGACTAGCTAGTAGCATTTCCCTTGGACTTTGCATATGCTCCTAAACAAAGTCTTCCTTTGTGAAGGCTCAATGACTTCTTTAGCTTGCTTCAGCAGGACCTTATTTACCACCAAGGACTCTCCCCTCTCTGGAAGAACTTCTTCTTCAATTTCTGCCTCTTCTCCAACCTGGGCAACAACAACATTCCTTGGACCAGCACCCACATTCTCTGGGCATTCATAGTGCTTGTGTCCCACTTGCTGACATCTATAACACCTCAATTCTCTGCCTCTGCCTCTGTCTCTGCCTCCTCTTCCCTTTCCTCTGTAAGAATCTTTTCTGCCCCTTGCATCATCTTCTGTAGATGCATTATGAGGTGAGCTACTGTCAGCTCCATTCCTGGGTGTAGGCTTTCCTCTACCACCCTGACTTCCATTCCCACGAAAAGTACCTCTCTTCTTGGCAGACTGTTTTCTCAGGAGTTTCTCCTCTGCTTTCAAGGCCATATGATAGGCCTCTTCCACTGTCTTAGGAGACAGAAGACCAATCTCATCTTGGATCTCTAGCTTGAGACCATTCACATATCTGGCAGTCTTCTCTGGTGTATCTTGGAATTGCCCAGCTCTTATGCTCACTCTGTAGAATTCCTCTGTGTACTCTTTTACTGTCAGCAACCTCTGTCTCAGGTTCTGCATTTTTTTATACAATGTCAGCTGGTAATCACTAGGTAAGAATTTGCCTTTTAATTTAGCCATCATTCTGGTCCAGCTCTTGATAGGTTTCTTACCAACTCTCCTCTTTTCTGCCTGCACTCCATCCCACCAAAGTGCAGCATGTCCCTTCAGCTTTGTTACTGCAAACTTAACCTTTTTATATTCACTTATTTCTTCATAATCGAAGCATTTGTTCAGCTCATTTATCCAGTCCACCAGCTCCTCTGGATTCAATCCCCCTGCATAACTCGACACTTCGATTCTGGGCTTAACTGCAGATCCCAGAACAGTCCTAAGGAGCCTCATGTCAGGAGGAATTTCAACATTCTCTTCTGCTTCTTCTGTCTCAGGTTCGCTGATGTCTTCAGGATCTCTGGGCTGTCTGCGTTCCATGGCATCTATTATGGCCTTGACCCTCTGCAACATTCCCAACACCTCTGCGTTGGCTACAGGTCTCCTTCTGCCAACACCTCTTCCAACTCGGACTGCCATGTCAGCAAAAAAACTCCACAACACGCTTTGATACCACAAATGACGCAGCCACACAGCTGAAAGTCAACACTCTTCCTTTTTCTCTCGTTCTTTGTCTCCACGTGGTCCTCTTTTTAAATTTATTGGGAATTTTATTTATCAATTTTGAGAGAATTGATAAATAACTATATTCAATCGCCTTGAATATCAAATTGTGGGTCCCTCTTTATATGGATATTTCCCCGCCTTCGGAATATTATGTAATAAAACAATACTATTGATTTATATTTATCTCTGAAATTTATATTAATAGCCAACACTTTATAAATGAACTTTATAACAGTACCGGTCCTGGGACCCACTTCCACGTGCCTTATGTAAATCGCTTACAATAAACCGCGTGCTCCTTTATTAAACCTCGCGCACCTTTGTGAAGCGCCCGCCGTCCGATGCGCCTATCCCAAATCAACGGATCTTGTTCATTCCGCTCGTCGTTCTGGTACGATGGATAACGCGCGAAATCGCAGTTTAAATAGTGGTTTTGGAACAGTGGCCTAGCCATGTGTCGATTCCTGTATGGAATCGCTCCGTTTCGGAAAATACCACCCACGCCGCAAAACTGGTGCGGGAGAACCCGGAAACAGCTTGTGGTTTCGCTACAGTAACTGACTGCGGTTCTCGTCGGGTTAATTTCCTTTGTGTGTCTTAACTCCAGGCTTAGTCCTGGTTCCGACTTCAACTAACAGTAAACCCAGGTTATCTCCTTATATGGAAAGTTCACAATATTATCCAGGATCCTCTATACAAACCACGCCTACGGGTGGGGTTAACTGCGCAAGGATTATTCGAATAAATCAAGGTAAACCATCGACAGAGATAGGGGGAAATCTCACAGGAGTTCAATTTTTTTCCATACACAGACTTCGTTACTTCGCAATTAAACAATATCTTCACTCTTGAGGATTCAAACTACCCTACGGTGAATGCACACAGAAACTATTTAATTGGAAGCAATTATGGACACAATTTTATTGCAGAATCTCTCTTCTCTCGCTCTCGCTCTCTTCTGTTTCAATTACATCCGAGAATACATTTATACATATAAACATATGACTCTTCGGTTCCTATGAGAGGACCGTTCTGGAATTCAAAAGTCTCTTACAATGATTCAACTAACTGAAACATAATAGACAGACTAACTAACTATTCAACTTCTACAACTCTTAACTACTCTAAAACAAAACAGTCAGCTGAGGTATTGACACCTAGCTGTTACAATTTTGGTGGTTTCGAACCCTCCTAGCCACAACATGTGGACAAAACTCCTACATTGCTGGCTAGTGCCTAATGCCCCTGCATCATATAATTTTCTATTGAGTTGGTACCAAAGGTGGCACTAACATCAAAGGCACCTTACATAATGAGCACATCAGAGTTGGTAGAGTTGAATTTGCAGCTGAAGGAAATGCTTGATAAGGGATAAATTATACTAAGTGTATCACCTTGGGGTGTGCCAGTATTGTTCGTGAAGAAGAAGGATGGTACTCTCAGTTTTTCATTGATTACAGACAACTGAACAAGGTGATGATCAAGAAAAAGTACCCATTGTAGAGGATTGATGACTTGTTCAATCAGTTTAAGGGAGAACTCAAGTTCTCAAAGATTGATCATAGATCAGGATACCATCAGGTATGCATCAAAGAAGAGGACATCTACAAGACTTCTTTTAGGACCAGGTATGGGAATTATGATTTTGTTATAGTTCCATTCGGTTTGACTAATGCTCCAACTACTTTTATGTGCTTGATGAATAGTGTGTTGCATCCTTATTTGAACAATTTCTTATTGTATTCATTATTGACATCTTGTTATATTCTAAGAATGTGGAAGAGAATTCTGAGTATTTAGCTGTAATGTTGAGATTTCTAAGAGAGCCTCAATTGTATACCAAGTTTAGAAATTTTAGTTTCTTTTAGACATAGGTACACTACTTGGGACATGTTGTTTCCAAGGCAGACATAGTAGTATATCCATAAAAGATAAAATATATCATGGAATGGGAAACTCATAGAAATGTGGATGAAGTTAGATCATTCATGGGACTAACAGGTTACTACAAGAGGTTCATTGGGAACTTATCACACATTTCCTATCCTATTACATCATTGAAGATAAAAGGTAAGAAGTTTGAATGGATAGATGAGTGTGAAATAAATTTTGAGTAGTTGAAACAACTATTGACAAATGCTCCAGTGTTAAATATTGCAGATCCAGATAATGAGTTCGTAGTGTCTGCATATGATTTCAAGAGAGGTCTTGGTGGAGTCCTTATGTAAGAGGGACATGTGATATGCTATGAGTCCAGGAAAGTGAATGAGCTCGAGCAGAACTATGTGACTCACGATCTTGAGTTGGAAACTATTATTCATGCCTTGAAGATGTGGAGACATTATCTTCTTGGCAGGAGATTTTTGTTGATGAGAAATCACAATGGGTTGATATATCTGGTTAACCAATTGAATTTGAATTCCAAGCAAGCTTGATGGTTGGATACCCTTAGCAAGTTTTACTTTGAGATCAAATACATTAAAGGAAAGGAGAATAGAGTTGCAGATGCTCTAAGTAGGAAAGTGCAGTTGAACCATGTTATAGCATTGAGCTCATATGGGACACATTTACAGGATCAAATCTTACAGGTAGGACAAAAAGATGACATGGAGCTCATGGCCAGGTTACATGTTGAAAAGTCAACAAGAAATGTGTGTCTAATTTAATTTTCCCTTACTTAATTTGGACAATAAATTGTAATCTTATCTCATAATCATTTGTAATAGTTAACTGAGTGTGATAGACTCAGTTAGCTCATGAAATTCGAGTTGAGGGTGGTTGGTGAGGCATGTAGAGTGATTCTATTTGTTTTAGAGTCCAAGTTGCAGTTAGTGTATTAGTTTAATGCATGAGAAATGAATTAACTCAATTAAGTGACTTAAAGTCAGTCTAACTAGTTGTAACTAAGTTTTGCACTAGTGAGAGGTCAAGTGAATTAAATCAGATTTAATTCACTTGCAGTGATCTGTCAAGTGACTGATGATTTACTATTAATAGCTGCATGCATGTCAGTTCTGATGAAAACCCATTTGAGACAAAGGTTAAAGGGATGTTACCTATCAGTTATATTATTAGTAAATCGTCGGCGCACAATTAGGAAACCATAGGATTTCCCATGATGTATTGTGCAGTTTTGGAATGTTGAATTTCCTAATTAATAGGGATAAATTGTTCTTAGAATTGCACAAGGCAGGCAGGCTGAGAAGAGGCAGGAAATTGGCTAATTGTTGCTCTATTTTGTCTAGATCAGTGTGAGATAGTTGGTAGAGTGCACCAAACTCTTGTGAGAAGAGTGCATTGTATTTTTTCATGATTCCTTGGTTGATTATACAATAAATATAGAGGGGTTTTGAGCAACATGCTTTCCCCAGGAAAAATATCTGTGTTGTGCGATTGATTTTCTTCTTTCTCTTACTTGGTGTGATTGTGAAATCGTGTTTAATTTCAACAAATTAAATGTAGAGGGATTCATTATCTTGCTCTAGTATATTTCATGATCAGATTGAATCCATTGGTATACATATTTTTTGTATAATTTCTACATGGTATCAGAGCGCCAGAAATCACTATAGTGGAGAAGAAATTGAGTTTGTGTTGGACAACATTCGAATTTGCAAAAATATTCTTTGGTGATGGCTTTCAATGGCTTGAGATTGGAATATGCACTCGAGGGCAGTTCTAATTATATTTCATGGAAAGACAGAATGGAGGAAGTTTTGGAGGACAATGGGTTGAAAGCATTTATCAAGACTGATATTCCAATGCCCGCAGCAGCAGACGCCACTCTTCTTGATGATTGGAAAAAGAAGGTTGCAAAGGCGAGGAGGATCTTATTAGAGGGAGTTCGAGATCAAATTGTCTCGAGTATCCATGGAAAGGCGAATCCATATGAAATGTGGAAGGTTGTGACAAATCTGTTTCATCATAGCAGTGACCACAGAAAAGTGACACTGAAGGAAAAGCTCAGGAAAATCAAAATGGAGAAAGGTGACACTATTCCGAAATACTTGAGCAAGTTCATCCAATGTCGAGATGAGATTGGAAGTGTCAAGATTACTATAGCAGATGATGAATTGGTGAGCCTAGCACTTCTAGGCCTTCCCAAGAGATGGCATAGTTATCAGGACTTTGTCAATGGGAGGGAGAAGCTACCAGATTGGGAGCGACTCTGGTCAGATTTGGTACAAGAAGAATTCATGCGGAATACTAGGGATGGATCCTCATCCAAGACAGACGATGAGGAAAATTGCGCCTTGGCTGGTAAGGCAAAGAAGGGGAAGGGAAAGAAATCCTATTTCAAATCTGAGACCGGAAAAGAAGGAAAGAAGCGTGACATGTCCAGAGTGAAATGTTTTCACTATCACGAGCATGGACATTATACCACTAATTGTCCACAGAAGAAGAAGAACAACAACAAGAAGGCTTCAGTATATGCAACGGGTGATGCTTTGGATTCAGAGTTTGAGTTGGACTTCTCACTCATCACATGCATGGTGTCTAGTGCGATGGGATCAGTGTGGTAGTTGGATAGTGGTGCATCTTTCCATGTGACGGGAGACAAAGAACTCTTTAGTAGCTTGGAGGAGAAGGATCTTCAGATGCACATCAAGATGGGTGATGATGGGAGGTATAACGTTACCGAAATTGGTACATTTACTTTCGAGAGACAGTCAGGTAAACATTTTTTATTAAAATATGTCATGCACGTACCAGGCTTGAAAAAGAATTTAGTTCAGTTGTTATGTTGGAGGATAGAGGATATGATGCAGTTTTCAGTGAAGGGAAAGCATTCCTTCGTCACAAAGCCACAAGATAGGTTAATAAGATTGGGGTTTGTGTGAAGAAACTCTACAAGCTTGATGTAAATGGCTGCGCAACATTGATGAGTAAAGCAGACAGAGTGGTGAGCGGGGATGATGGTGAGTTATGGCATAGGAGATTGGGCCATCTACAATAGAGTGCTTTGAAGGTCATGCAACATATTTCTACGGGGCTTCCAAAGGGTACACTTGCACAGATAGACACATGCAAGGGATATACCATGGGGAAGTATACAAAGGCCACTTTTCATGAGAAGGAGAACCAAGCAGCAGAAATCCTTGAGAGAGTTCACTCAGATGTGTGTGGACCATTCTGTACAACTTCTATAACATAGCACATGTATTATGTGATTTTTGTTGATTATTTTTCTAGAAAGTGTTGGATCTACTTCATGCAAAAGAAAGATTAGACATTCTTAAAATTTTGTGAGTTCAAAGCACTGGTTGAGAAAGATACAGGGAAGCAGGTGAAGGCTCTAGGAGTGAAAATGGTGGTGAGTACATCTCCAATGAATTCAATAAATTTTGTAGCAAAGAAGGAATTCAGAGAGATTTGATTGCGCCTCATAACCCACAACATAATGGGGTTGCAGAAAGAAAGAACGTAACAATTGTGGGTGCTACACGAGCTATGTTACATGATTAGGGCCTACCGTTGCATCTATGGGTAGAGGCATGCAACACAACAATATTTGTGAAAAACCATAGTCCTCATCGGATACTTGGCATGAGTACACTAGAGGAGGATTTTTCTGATAAGAAACTTGATGTTTCATATTTTAAAATTTTTGGCTCATCTGTCTATTGCCATGTGACCAAAGATTCCAGAAAGAAGCTAGAACTAACAACAAATATTAGGTTATTTTCGAGGTACACTGATACTCCCCACAACTATCGGGTGTATTTTCCAAACAACAAGATGATAGTTGTCAGACGGGATGTAAAATTTGATGAGGAGAAAGCCATGCAATTTTCCCTTGAGAGGGAGCTTGATTTGCATCCAGATGAGGAAATCTTGGTTCCAAAGGATGAACCTAAATATGTGGAGCAACCACATGAGGAGGATCATGGAGTGGAAGAAACCACTCATGCAGAGCCATCTACCAGACATGGTAGAAGGTGCACCACAGAGGCCGACATATTGAGATTTGATGCGACAGAACATGTAGGAGCACCTACATCACAACACAGACATAAACAATCACCATACAGGTATACTGGATACATGGCTCTTATGAGCAAGTGTATTGTGACAAAACCATCCTCTTTTGAGGAAGCAGTGCAGCAACCAAATTTGGTTGACGCCATGGTTGAGGAGTATGACTCCATCGTCAGGAATAGTGGATGGGAAGTTGTCCCAAGGCTAGTCGGGAAGTCAATGGTTGGATCTAGATGCATCTCTAAGGTGAAGCAGGAAGAAGATGGGAGTGTGGAGGAGTACAAGGCTAGATTTGTAGCCCGGGGATTCTCACAGGTTGAAGGGATTGACTATGAGGATACTTTTGCACCAGTTGTACGATACTCATCGATTAGATCTATCCTTGCACTCTCAGTGCAGATGGGTTGGCAGATACATCAAATGGATGTGAAGATTTCATTTCTCAATGGAGTTATTGAGGAAGAAGTGTACATTAAGAAGCTAGAAGGTTTTGAGACCTTTGATAGGGAGTCACATGTGTGCAGACTCAAGAGAGCATTGTATGGGCTGAAGTAAGCACGTCATGCTTGGTACACCAGGATTGACAACTATTTCACTAGGTTGGGCTTCATGAAGAGTGAAGTGGATGCGAACCTGTACCAGATTGTGGTTGATGGTAAGATTCTGATTATTTTACTTTATATAGATGATCTTATTTTGACAGGTGATGAGTAGCTCATAACTTCTTGCAAAGAGGATCTTGCAAGAGAGTTTGAGATGAAGGACATGGGAATCCTTCACTATTTCCTTGGGTTGGAGATATGGCAGCGGGATGTGGAGATATTTGTTTCTCAAGGAAAGTATGCCAAAGAGATTCTGATGAAGTTCCAGATGGAGAGCTGTAAACCCATGGAGACTCCTCTTGCAGGAAACTGGAGGAATGAGGATTCTACTTCAGGTGAGGTAGTGGATGCTACTGTTTACAGGCAGCTTGTGGGTTCACTCATGTATTTGGTGAACACACAAACAAACATATGCTACATAGTTAAACAACTTAGTCAAGCTATGTTTAAGCCAACCAAGATCTTTTGGAAGGCGGGGAAGCATGTCTTGAGATATCTCAGGGGCACTACAGAGTATGGATTATGGTACAAACGGAAAAAGGGAGTGAAGCTTCAAGGCTTCACCGATGCAGATTAGGTAGGCAGTCCATTAGACTAGAAGAGCACATCAGGAGGGATCTTCAGCATAAGATCGACAATAGTTTCTTGGTACAACAGGAAGTAGAGATCAATTTCACTCAGTTCAGTCGAGGTAGAGTACATGGCAGCCAGTCAAGCGACATGTGAGGCCATCTGGATGATGAAGATACTTGTTGGTTTGTTTGGTCATGTAGAAATTTGAATAATTTGCTAAATCATTCACCGATATTATCCTGATTACACACTATTTAAGCTTCATGCATAATACATAACCTCTTCTACAATTGATCATCAATATGCGGAAATAGAAAGCAGTCGCATGCGCTCATTAAACACAATAGTCAAGCACACATAAACACAATATGTAATGGGGAAAGCTTACAGCTGAAAACCCCCAACTATCTGTATATTATAATGATAGAGAATCATGTAACAATCTATTGAAGCCTGGAAAATCTCTGCTTCAAACATTGGGGAAAACCACCCGGTCGGGACCTTAGGACAGCTCCTTATCCGTTTGGTATGGTGGCTCCGACTGGATTGAAAGGACCAGTTTCCTTATAACTAATGGGTTGGTGATAGGTTGATTTGGATGAGTGAAAATGGGACTAAATGACTGAAATAAAACTATCTAATTTAATCTAACTACTGATAAAGAAATTCTAAAACTAACCCGGGTATCATATGTGAATACAACTTAAAATTATTCCAATTGAACAATAACCATAAAAATGTATTAAAGTTTAATTGAAATTGTGCAGTAAAAAATAAAGATAACTCTGTTTAAGAATTTAAACAGAGTTATATTAGCATATTGTATTCATCATTGTATATCATTTTACATACATTTATGAAAAGTGAATATTTCTAATATAATAAAAAATGATATATAAAGAAATATTGTGAGAACGAAATATACATAAATGATAGCAAATTTAAAAGAGAATATCATATAACAAAAGAAATTAACAGTGAATAGATAAAAATACCTTATCCATCTTGAAAGTTTCAAATGAAATCTGATACTCTGATCCAGTAATTCCAATGCAAAATCAAATCCAAGGTACAGAAATGCAACTCTTTAAAGATAATTCCGCATAAAATCACTAGATGTGATCCTTTATAAAATATAAGAGGCAGTGGAGTACATAAATGTAATCTCCAAGTCAAAAATATTACAACTCAGGACCCCTTCTCCAATGCATGAGAGGGGTTTAAATATGAAATTACATGAAAACAGAATCCTACTATTACTGCTACAATCTATCAATTTGAAAACATAAACACAATCTTAAAATGGAACTGATTCATTGCTTTTCCTTCTCGCTCAATGTAGCCAGGTGGCAAATTTTCAACATTTCCTAGACCTCTGCCGGATGACTCATCTTGGAATGTAACTGTCCAGCATATGTGGCATCGGAGAATTCTGGAATCAAACAATCAACAACATTTGATAGGCATTTAATAGCTAATTGTTGATTGAGTGGCTTAATCAGATAGGTCCACATATTATCCCAAGATATTGTTTGAAGCTTATTGATCTGTTGATTTTTATTCATTATTTCTTCTTTCCATCTGCGATCAGTTTCTTTGACTTTAAGTAAACTTCCTGGAACACAATCTGAAATGAGATTAATTGCATACAAGCTGTCATTGATAAACTGTGTTATATTACCCATCATGCTTCTAGCTCTTGATATAGCTCTCTCAGCTTTCATTAACTGCTGTTCCCACTCTGTAAACAGGATTTCCTTATGTCTTTCTTCTATTTTAGGAAGATTAGCTTTTCTTCCTTTTTCTGTATCTTTCCAAGTAAGAAATTCAGAAATCCTTTCATCGACATCATTAATCTCTTGCCTGAGAGTAACTATGTCCTGTATCAAAGATGATGTGATATCAATAAATGGCTCTGTTTGAGTTAATTTTGTACAAAAATTATTTAACTGCTGTGACAACAGTTTATTGGCTTCAAGAGATTCTGCTTTGAATTCATTTAATTTGGGAAAATCCTTGAATTTGTCTAAAGCTGCTTGAAATTCTTTTTCTTGTACAATCTTTGTATCTTGCTCATTTTGCAACAAATTTTGTAACTTTGCAATTTCTTGATTCATCTGTTGCTGTTTGTTTAGAGATTGTTCATCAACTTTCTTCTTTTCTGTGGCCAGCTGCTCTTCTAGCTCTTTAATTCTGAGCTCTTGATTCAAGTAAAGCTAGATGTAGATCTTTTTGAGTCATCAATTGAGAAACCTCTGCAGCTTTATCTATTGTCGCAGCACTGTATGCTCCTGCATATTGGGATAACTTAGTGAGATCCTCAGATGGATTCACTTCAGCATTCTTATAAACAATACTCATGAATTCCTCCTGTGAAGCAAAAATTGTGTCTTGATCCATTTTCCTTATTTTTCTCTGTTTTTTAACAACAACCTTATGTTTAGGGCTGTAGAATGCATCCAGAGGAGGGATTTCCTCAATTTTCAACACAATTTGTCCTGTAGGATGTTCAGGAATGATTTCAACATCCTGATCTTCTGGATTTTTCTCTTTGGGATCATCTTCCAGTCCTAATTGATGAGCAAATTGATTATATTGTTTCAACAATTGGGAGGAAACATTAGGATCAACAGGGTCTACTACTTTTTCAGTAGTTTTTTTTCCTTCAAGTTGTGTATCTGATTTCTCCATATTCCCTTCCTGTTCATTAATTTTGCTGTCTGAACCTTCCTTTTGAATATGCACATTATTATCAGTACTTGTGCATTATTTCTCTGTTTGAGCTGTGGATTGTTGATCAGTATTTTCATCGGGTTTGCCATCAGTGATTTCTTTCTGAATATGTACAATCAGATCATTTCCTGTTGCTTCTTTTTGTGTCTATATAATGGGCTGGCCAGTAGATGACTGTGTAATGGCCTTACTGAAAGATGTTTCTTCTGTTGTTTTGCCAGATTTATCTTCTATTTCTGCGTCTTGCATAGGAACTCTTAGTTGATCTAGAGGAACTTTCAACAATCTTTGCTTTCTGAATAACATAAATTTATTCATTTCTTCTTTCTGAAATTTTGACTTGGCCAAATTATAGACTTGAGAAAATTCATTTAATGAAACAAACAAATCATCAAATTCATCCGGTTCATGCTCGAACCGAGCAATCGAAACTGAAGAAGTAACATTAAAAGCTATCTTTTGTGGATCATACTGTCTCCCCGGGATTGTTGCCAATTTAAAACCCTTTATTTTGGCGACTTCCTTTTCTGCATGCTTGAAGTCATTCAAAGTAAAATGTCCACAATTGAATGGAAACGGAGGCCACATTTTTTTCTTACTATTGCTTAGAGATTTGGACATTCCTTCAACTGTCAATTGATAGGATATTTCTTGGGCTAGAAGTTTGTCTGGGACAGTAAGAGGGAGAACGTGGGGTTCCACAATACTCCCGAAAATCCTGATATATGTGAATTTTTCTTCTCCAAACCAATCTCCTATTGAGGATAAGTCAGCTTTAGCTTTGTCGGAGAATCTAGGAGGGAAGCGATTGAAAATGGTTTGAAAGACTGGGATAAGGAAACGATGACATATCCTATAAACATGATCTTTGAAATGAACTTTCCAAAGGATTTTATGGTATATATGAATCGGAGTGGGATATTTAGCAGTCCATTTCCATCCTAACAAGGGAAACTTAGAATTGAAACAAAGGGCGTCTAGAATATAAGCACAAAAGAAAAAGGGAGTGGTATTTCCAGCGGTTTTATCTTGTCTGTATTCGAGTATCCTATTAGCTATCCTATCAGAAAGAATAACCGCCCAGTCCATAATTTCGGAATTGACAGCAGCTAGGATTAAAGGAACCATTTGTATAGAAAACCTAGCAGAATTGTTATTGCCAAATAATCAACACATCATAGCAGCGACATAGCAGTATGGGGGTAAGAGAGAATCTACTGAATACATACCGGATGATTCATTTTTGTGCTTTTCAGGATTTTTCCTCCATTCCTTGATAGGTTCAGATTGAACTTTATTACTGTCAGCAAACTCTTTGACAAATTCTTTGTTATAAACCTTCTGCGGATCAGGGAGATGGTACATTTCTTTAAGGTCTTCTGCTTTGAAAGATCCAAAAGATACTCCAGAAGCCGAAATAAACATTCTGTTCTTTATGTCCACATTATTGATGACCCACCGAATCACATCATAATAAGGCATGATGTTTGCTCTTGCTGCAATTCGATGTAGGAATGAATTTGCAAGTGTTCTGTCAGTAACCTCAGAGTCGGAATCTGAGGTCTCTTCATCAGGAACTGATACCTTTGCTATTGTGACTTTAGGGTTTTCACTCTCCAATAGATTATAAACTCCTTCCCATGTCATTTTGCCGAGCCCTTGACATGATGTATCCGTAACTAGTCTCAGCTTTGCTGGCTTTTCCTTTGAGACTGTAGGAATCTCAACAAACTTAGCGGCAACAACAGTCTTGGTTCTCCTCGATCTCTTCGACATTTCTGTGTTTGGCATTGTTTCCCTCTGTCTGCGAATGAAAGGATTTGGTGTTCTTTGATTCTGCAAGGCAATAAGCTCTCAGTCGTGATAAATAAGCAATTGAAAAGAACGATTATAAAAATTATGGGTTCATGATCCATTATTTATTGAATCCGTGTAACACTTAAATATTTTGTTTGGGTCACACTCACGTATTCAAAACAGAATCGTAAACCAATATCGTTTGATTTGCTATTCAATATTGATCGTACTATTGGAGTTTTAGCGCTTGTGAAAATAATATTAAATTACTTATTATGAACTCTTCCGATGTGACAAGTATATAGTATATGAATAACAATCGCATCGGAAGTATTCAAATGGTGTATAAATATCACAATAAATATTTCTCCGATTTCCGATTTTGCAATTACGAACTTCTCCGATTTCCGATTGCGATGGTGGTATATCGCATCAGGGAGCTTCAATCGGAAAGAATTATCAATGACTTTCTCCGATTTTCGCTTGTGATATGGTGGGGTCCATCATATAAGGATTCTTCTCATTTAAGTGAAACAAATGTTTATTTCCTTTTGAAATGTATCTTATAATAAAGCGCATCGCATCGGGGAATTTTCAATTGACCACAAAGAGTTTATTAAAAGTGTTCCGAGTATGCGATTGCGATTGATCGCATCGCATCGAAAATATGTAAATGAGATAACTTAAATCCTTTGCGATTGGACTAATCGCATCGGAGATTTTGAACATGTATGTAAAACTTCTCTCAAAGATTTTCCCGATTTCCGATTTCCGATTACTGTTCATGGGACTTTTGTAATTGATTTATTTTCTATAATAAAGTCTTTTATATTTGATCGGATCGGAAGTTTTTGAATGTTGTATTTGTTTGTACACACTTGGTAACAAATATATGCAATGAGTCTTTCAAAACAATGAATCTTTATTTCTAAGTCTTTTATTCCTATATTAAAAGAAGAAAAAAGGGACCCTATTTTCTAAATGAATTTTATTCTAAAATTTTGGAAAAAAGGGAGGGTTGTTGTACAATACAACACAATCATAGTACAATACTCCTCACAAGTACTCAGTACTATCTCCAATAGTTACACACAAACTAGCACGGAAGATGAACAAGTCACAGGTTCAAATCTCCTCCACAAGTCTGCCTGCCTCTACTGCGCAATCCAAGATGAGAATGAATGAGATCCAAGTTCAAATCCCACTAGCTCCAACTGCGCAATCCTAATTGGAAATCTCCATCAATGTGTGTGCAAATCTCATGCACAATCATGGTCACAACTGATAGTCACACACACCCTTTCACCCACCTCTAACACTGGTCTCCACTAAACTGTCCATGCATTGCAGTTAACTGATGTGTTATTTAGTTGATTTATGAGTTAATAATTAGTGAATTAATTAATAATTAATTCACACTACTCATCACTAGTGCATTTGTCAGTTAGACTAAATACAACTAGTTCAACTAGTTTAAACATAACACAACTCCACCAACTGTCTCATCAACTCCACCAAACTCTGCCACTTGAGTCCTAACTGAAGTCAACCATGCAATAGCTCAACTAAACCTAAGGAAAAGCGTATTTCCTTCTGTCAGCTGCATGTGCCACATCCAAGCATCAAATTGAAGTGCTCCAAGAGGAAAAGATAATGTTTATAGTCTAAATATTATTAAGGGTTAATAATATTTGACTGACCTATTTTTAGACAGGCAGTCTAAAAATAGACTTCGACCTGTATGTCTAAAAATAGTTGTCCATCTATTTTTACCAACTTGACCAATCATCCAAGAATAGCATCCCGCAACTCCTAGACCATGCTCCATATGTCTAAAATAGACATAGTCTAAAAATAGACTTTTCGACAAAAATTACCTGTGTGGTCCCCACCTAGTTTAGGTGATCACTTTCCAACTAGGATTAGGAAAGATGTTTCAGGATGCCTCCTTCACTATTTCTTGTTGCAATCTTCAACACTCCCTCTCAACAAGAAAGGACTGTCTTTGCATGTGACATGCAACTCCATGCATTCGCCCTGCAACCTTCACAAGCGCCATGCAACTCCATGAATTCGCCATGCACCTTTTGCATGCACCATGAAAACTCATGCATGCACCATGCAACTCCATGCATGTGCCATGCACCCTTTGCATGCAACATCTCCAAAACAGAAAGGCCTCCAAACAACTCAATCAATCTGATGCATCTATCATCAAAGTCTTCGACTTCTGCTGGTACCAACTGCACATGTCATCAGGAACCACTGCGCTGTTGAACTCTTGCACCCATGCACTCTGCACTTGCTGTCAACTCTGATCCGCGCTCCAGTATCCGACACTGTCACTTTGATTTGCCTGCATCAATCCAACTGATCATGCTACTGCTCTGCTATGGGCACCTCGTAGCCAGGTTCAATTCATGAGATCCACACCATCTCATGAATCCTGCCCAGAAATCTCCTCTTGGGATTATTCATGCATGTCGCCCCACCTCTCACCTGGTGGTAAAGATGCATGCACTCTCTCTGCCCATCTGGCACGAAATTTCTCTGCATGAGTGGTTTCTCCCACTCCATGATCCTCTTGTGGCTACTCCACACCCCGAGGTTCACTTTCACTTGCATGCAAAACTTGCTCCCTCTCAAGCATCAGTTGCATGTCTTTCTCCCGCTTCCCAACAGTAGGAAGCTCCGTAGACATCCCATCTACTTCAAGTCTGTAGAGATTCTTTTCCCGAATCCCAACCTTCTTGACTTGTCCCATTGCCTTGTGCCGAAGGAAAACTTTCCCTTCTCTAAAGACAACTTCATACCCTTTATCCTCTAACATTGCGACTGAGATCAAATTCTTTGTTAAACCTGGTACATGCAATACATCTTGTAAAAGAATGAGCTTACCTGACTCCCTCTCAAAGGTTATGGTACCAATGCCGGTCGCATTGTATCGTCCATTGTCGCCCAACTCAACATGCATCTGGAGATTTTTCTCCACCAAGTCACTGAAAAGATTCACATCTCCCGTCATGTGAAAGGAAGCGCCACTATCAAAATACCACCCCGATCCCAATGCACTAGACACCATGCATGCGATCAATGAGAAGTCCAGCTCAAATTGCGAGGCAAGAGCCTCACCAGCTGCAGCTCCAGCAGCCTGCTTGTTCTTCTTCTTTTGTGGACAATTCGTGGCATAATGTCCATGATCGTGACAGTGAAAACACTTCACTTTGGACATGTCACGCTTTTTACCATCCGCATCGGATTGAGAAGCCTTCTCCTTGCCCTTCCCCTTCCTTGCTTTGGCAGCCAAAGCACAATCTTCTTCATCATATGCCTTTGATGAAGATCCATCTCTGGTACTCCGCCTTATCTCCTCTTGCACAATATCTGACCAAAGTTGCTCCCATCCTGGCAATTTCTCCCGACCATTGACACTGTCCTGATATGCATGCCAAATTTTCGGAAGCCCGAGGAGAGCCAAGCTCACCAGCTCCTCATCATCCACACTAACTCCTACACTCCCAAGCTTATCCCTACAGTGGACAAACTTGGTCAATTATACCAGAATAGTGTCATTCTTCTCCAACTTTATTTTCCTGAGTTTATCCTTGAGCGCCAACTTCCTCTGGTCGCTCTTGCTTTGGAAAAATTCTGTCAACGCTTTCCACATCAAGTATGGAGAAGCTTTTCCATGCAGGCTGGATACTATGTGATCCTTCACGCCCTCCAACAAAATCCTTCGACACCTTGCTGTCTTCTTTTGCCAAGCCTCAACCAAGGCTGCATCGCTAGGCTTTGGAACTTCAGCATCTATGAACTCCTTCAGCCCATTTTCATCGAGCACCGCCTCCATCCTATCTCTCCATGAAATATAATTCGAGCTGCATTCAAGAGCATACTCCAATCGCAATCCTTGATAAGACATTTTGACTTCGACACCAAGAAAACACTGCTGCAAAATTTCGAATTCCAAGCTCAAAAATCAACTGCTTCTGGATCTGTGAGAACAAATTATTTCTAGCACAGAGATCGACTGTAGGGGCATTTACTGGATATATCACCTTTCAAGGAAAGGATGGATCCAGAGGCTACCTGGCCTGTTACAGACTCTGTCTACCGAAAATAATTGTAATCACTGTAATAGATCCGATGATCAATTCTGCTCCGATACCATGTAGAAATTTGAATAATTTGCTGAATCATTCACCGAGATTATCCTGATTACACACTATTTAAGCTTCATGCATAATACATAACCTCTTCTACAATTGATCATCAATATGCGGAAATAGAAAGCAGTCGCATGCGCTCATTAAACACAATAGTCAAGCACACATAAACACAGTATGTAATGGGGAAAGCTTACAGCTGAAAACCCCCAACTATCTATATATTATAATGATAGAGAATCATGTAAAAATCATAGTACAATACTCCTCAAAAGTACTCAGTACTATCTCCAATAGTTACACACAAACTAGCACGGAAGATGAACAAGTCACAGGTTCAAATCTCCTCCACAAGTCTGCCTGCCTCTACTGCGCAATCCAAGATGAGAATGAATGAGATCCAAGTTCAAATCCCACTAGCTCCAACTGCGCAATCCTCATTGGAAATCTCCATCAATGTGTGTGCAAATCTCATGCACAATCATGGTCACAACTGATAGTCACACACACCCTTTCACCCACCTCTAACACTGGTCTCCACTGAACTGTCCATGCATTGTAGTTAACTGATGTGTTCTTTAGTTGATTTATGAGTTAATAATTAGTGAATTAATTAATAATTAATTCACACCACTCATCACTAGTGTATTTGTCAGTTAGACTAAATACAACTAGTTCAAGTAGTTTAAATAGAACACAACTCCACCAACTGTCTCATCAACTCCACCAAACTCTGCCACTTGAGTCCTAACTGAAGTCAACCATGCAATAACTCAACTAACCCTAAGGAAAAGTGTATTTCCTTCTGTCAGCTGCATGTGCCACATCCAAGCATCAAACGGAAGTGCTCCAAGAGGAAAAGATAATGTTTATAGTCTAAATATTATTAAGGGTTAATAATATTTGACTGACCTATTTTTAGACAGGCAGTCTAAAAATAGACTTCGACCTGTATGTCTAAAAATAACTGTCCATATATTTTTACCAACTTGACCAATCATCCAAGAATAGCATCCCGCAACTCCTAGACCATGCTCCATATGTCTAAAATAGACATAGTCTAAAATAGACTTTTCGACAAAAATCACCTGTGTGGTCCCCACCTAGTTTAGGTGATCACTTTCCAACTAGGATTAGGAAAGATGTTTCAGGATGCCTCCTTCACTGTTTCTTGTTGCAATATTCAACAGGTCATCAGATGGATCCGACGGTGATACATTGTGATAACCAGAGTTGCATAAAACTCTTGGTTAATTCAGTATTCCATGACAGGTCCAAGCATATTGACATCCGGTGCCACCATCTTAGAGATTGTGTTCAGAGATGCATTATGTTACTTTAGTACATTCCCACGGAGGATCAGGATGCAGATATTCTAACGAAGGTGCTCGCTAAGAGAAAATTCGAATATGACAGAGGCAAGATCAGGGTAGCTAATAATACCTTTCTTGTTTAGAGGGAGTGTTGAAAAGTCAACAAGAAATGTGTGTCTACTTTAATTTAACCTTAATTAAATTGGACAATAAATTGTAATCTTATCTCATAATCATTTGTAATAGTTAACTGAGTGTGATAGACTCAGTTAGCTCATGAAATTAGAGTTGAGGGTGGTTGGTGAGGCAAGTAGAGTGATTCTATTTATTTTAGAGTCCAAGTTGCAATTAGTGTATTAGTTTAATGCATGAGAAATCAATTAACTCAATTAAGTGAGTTAAAGTCAGTCTAACTATTTGTAACTAATTATTGCACAAGTGAGAGGTCAAGTGAATTAAATCATATTTAATTCACATGTAGTGATATGTCAAGTGACTGATGATTTACTATTAATAGCCGCATGCATGTCAGTTCTAATGAAGACACAATTGAGATATAGGTTAAAGGGATGTTATCTATCAGTTGTATTATTAGTAAATTGTCAACGCCCAATTAGACAACCATAGGATTTCCCATGATGTATTGCATAGTTTTGGAAGGTTGAATTTCCTAATTAATAGGGATCAACTGTTCTTAGAATTGCGCAAGCAAGGTAGGCTGAGCAGAGGCAGGAAATTGGCTAATTGTTGGTCGATTTTTTCCAGATCAGTGTGAGACAGCTGGTAGAATGCAGCAAACTCTTGTGAGAAGAGTGCATTGTATTGTTTCATGATTCCTTGGTTGATTATACAATAAATATAGAGGGGTTTTGAGCAAAAATCTTTCCCCAGGAAAAATATCTGTGTTGTGCGATTGATTTGCTTCTTTCTCTTACTTAGCGTGATTGTGTGATCGTGTTTAATTTCTGTAAACTAATTGTAGAAGGATTTAATATCTTGCTCTAGTATATTGCATGATCAGATTGAATCCATTGGTATACATATTGTTTGTATAATTTCTACATTACAATAGGATACACGTGATCATGATGTGGACTACCATTTCACAACCGATGGATTGGTGTGATTTAGGAACATGATCTATGTGATAGATGACAGTGACCTCAAGAAGCTTATCTTGAGGGAGTCTCATGCAAAACCATATTCAGGTCACCCAGGATATCAGAAGGCGTTGAAAGTAGTGAATAGGTTCTACTACTGGTCGAATCTAAACAAGGAAGTGGCGAATTTTTGGCTAGATGTTTGGACTGTTAGCAAGTCAAAGCAGAGTGTAAGCATCCAAGTGGGTTTCTTCAGCCTGTTCCAATTCTAGAATGGAAATGGGAGATCATTTCCATGGATTTCATCACAGGTCTTCCAAGGACATTGAGGTACCATGATTCTATCATGGCTGTTGTCAATAGGTTGAGAAAGGTAGCACATTTCTTTCCAGTAAAGACTACTTATTCATCTAGTGAGGTAGCACAATATTCACCGGGGAGATCATGAGATTGCATGGTGTTATGACGAAGATTGTGTCAGACAGGGATTCCAAGTTCACTTCCAAGTTTTGGAATAAGTTGTATGTAGGATTGGGGATAAAGTTGGCCTTCAACACAAATTATCATCCACAGAAAAATGGACAGATAGAGAGGGTCAAAAAATTAATGGAGGATATGATAAGGATGTATGTCATGCATCAGCAGAGGATATGGGAGGAGTACCTTCCATTGGTCGAGTTCACCTACAATAATGGTTATCCAGATTCACTCATGATGAGTTTGTTTGAGGTACTCTATGGGCAATGTTGTAACACTCCCATTAGATGGAGTGATCCAGTGAACAAGGTACTTATTGGACTTGACATGTTTGGAAGACATGGAATAGGAAATGCAGGTTATAAAGAAGAATATAAAGGAAACACAAGAAAAACATACAAGTTATGTGGACCAACATAGGGAATTTAAGGAGTTTTAGGTTGGGGAGCAGGTGTATTTGCACATCAAGCCCAAGAAGAGATCCTTGAGGATCGAATCATGTGCCAAGTTGGCACCAAGGTATTGCAGGCATTTTTAGATCCTTGAGAGGATTGGACCAGTGGCATACAGACTTGCAGTCCCTACAACAGTGAAAGTCCATGATTTTTTTCATGTTTCATTTCTTAAAATATATGTAAATGATGTTGATCATGTTATTTATTGGTATATATTGCAGGTGGAGCAAGAAGGAGAATTCTAGCTGGAACCTCAGTGCATATTGCAGCGAAAACATCTCATGCTCTGAAACAGAGCAATCAAGCAGGTTAAAGTGCATTGGAAGCACTTTTGGCCTGATGAAGCTACATGGGAGATGACTGATTATATGCGAGTTATGTATCCTTCATTTTTTAAAGGATGAGGCAAAGCATTTTTTGTAATATCCCTTTTTCAGGAATATTGCCAAGCTGCTCAATAGGAATGCTGTATAGGAAAATATGGCTCAAAGCTCTGATACCACTGTAATATCCCTATTTCAGGAATATTTCCAAGCTTCTCAATATGAATTCTGTATGGCTCAAAGCCCTAATACCACTGTAATATCCTGTTTCTAGGATATCTCAAAAACACACCAAACCCCAACCAGAGATTGACTAGGAGGGCATTTACCGGATATGTCGCCTCTAAAAGAGGACGAGATCCGGAGGCTATCTGGCCCTTTCCAGAATTTTTATAAGAGTGGAATATGAACACACCAATTGGTATATAACTAGAACACCCAAACAATAATAGCGCAACAAACTGTAGTATCCCAAAAATGGAATTCTCAGCAGATCATGACTCAAAAACGAATTCCTCAGGAAATTATGATTCAACCAACATAAAAAGTGTTTATAAACACTCATAAACCCACTCCAAATACTGCAGCAATCTTTACTCAACTTTTAGGGGCAAAAAGGTGGGGAAACGTGAGGATTTTGGCCCTAAAATGAGTGTATAAGAAAATATGCATAAAATTACGTCTCAAGGTTCTGGGATATGTTAGAATAGGTCAAGAGGGAATTCCATGTCGAATTTCAGCTCAAAAAAATGCGTTTTTCTATGTTAAACAGTTCCTCCTTATTGACTAGTCAATAAAAACCCTGATTTCCCAAGACTTTGAATATGCAGAAATTTTATGAAGCAAGGGAAGCATATTTTCTGAAGGAATATGATGTATAACACTATAAATAATCAAATAATGGGTTTAAGAACAAGGCATAGGCTTTCAACAAGGTTAAACAACAGTTTTATATGGAAAAACCCCTCAAGATAGAGGTGCCACAAGACAAAGATTGATCCAGAAACACTTCAGCGTTTTCCCCAGGAGGCTGAATCTCATATTTATTATATTATAGATCTAAAAATGATAAATACATGAAAAAAAAGATATATAATGAGACAAAATGCCCAAAGGGCTCTTTATTACTTCCCCCCTGGGGATTTCAGCAGTACATGAAAATGCCGGAGCAGATCTGAAGAATGATTCAGAATTTTTGAATCAAACTTCAGTATCAGATCAGAAATATACTTGGATTTGTTGGCCAAGCCAAGGATCACCCTCAATCAGAGATCTAACTCCAAAAATGATGCCAAAACCCCTGGAACGCTGCTCCTTCAGCAATAACGCAGATCTGGGGAAAGAACTGCGCAATATACCATGAAGAACATATAGGCTTGATGCCAAGATCTGATAATAAGCCCCAATATCTCCCAATCTGATCCTCCAAAGGAAAGAGAGACTCTCCCTCTGAAAAACAAGAGAAGGAGGTGGTGTCGTAAAGTCACCACGACAACACCCTACAACATAGTATTACGCTGTTGCAGCAATAACGCTGTCCTGGAGGATGATGCTAATAAAATAAACTTGCCCGAGCAGGCACTCGAAGTCCCCTGGGGCTAAGGGTGAGATCTCCGCACGGAGACACTCGGTTGCACTAAACAGTGCAGCAGACGGGCTAAACAGCCAGCGTGCCAAAGAAGACAATATGTCTCAATCAACAATCCATAATCCAAACATCCAAGCATGAATCAAATGAGGAGGCTCCTCCATATTTTATAGCGTTGGTTTCCCTCCAAAACCCAATGTAGTCTCTCTCTCTCCTCCACATCCTCATCCTTATCCACATTCTCATCCTTATCTCCACAAAAGCTTGGAGAAACTTCTAGAGTGTACATAGGCCCTCTCCTCCACGTGGTGTTGGGCCCCCCCTTGACTCCCACTTAAGTCACAATGTTGTGCTACTAGGTGGATGTATTATTTAATTTAAGTGAGTTAGACCCTCTTCACTCACTTTTTATTTAATTACAAACTATAGGCAGAAAAAATAAACAAAATAGAATATTCCAATTTGCTGTCACAAATTAGGAATATTACAGTCCCCCCTGGCAAAATGTTGCTTGCCCTCAAGAAACTTCCTGAACAACTCTTCACCGATACTGCAAAATATTCCTGGGTCCCAGATGCGCCACTGAATCTTCCTTGTCCTCTGCATCATCCTGATATGAAGGGATCTCTCAATGCCAGGATCCCAAACTGATCTCTCCTGGTACCATCCAACCAACGAAGACCATGACTCATGCTGTGCTGTATTTGTCATGGTGTAGGCTATCCCATTGAGTGTGTACCAACTCATCACTGCTCTCCACTCAAGGCATGGAGTCTGGAATAGAATGAGGAACATCTCCTCCATGTGGATCCTCCATCTCCAAGCAATCATCCAAACAAAATGAGCCACCTCCCAACAAGGCAACTCCTGAAAATCTCCTTCCACCTCGAGCTCTGGTAATGAAGGTGGGATGAAAATCTGAACTTGGCAAGCATAATAGCTTACACCATGCTGTCCTTCTATCCACTCATGACAAGTGTAGAGTGTATGCTGATCCTGGGCTGCAAAATCATTGCCCTCCAATGGCAAAGTAAAAAACAATCCTCCAGAGAAGGTTCCTCCAACAATGAAGAACAAGCTGGCCCAAAACCATCCATCCATGAAGAATATGACATGGTCATCATGGATCATCCGAATGAAAGGTTTGCTGAGGGTTTTACATGATGATACATGATGCAAACAATCTCTCACAAGGCTACAACGTAGTCTCATCCACTGCAACTTCAGAAAATTACATGGCAAGCAATGTACAAGATCCATCACATCTACTAATGGATAGTAAATGGCTGAATATGAAAACAGCATAAGACCAAACACTTGCCCATGGCTATACAATGGATGAATATCAATCTCATGGCCCACCTCAAAAGAGAACAAATATGTAGTAGTGGTGGCCATGCCTCCTCCCATGCTCCCATTAGAACATGTAGTGCAGAAAATGTGAGAATTCTTCCCACTCAAAGACACATCCAGCTCATGTGTCTCCCTCATAATCAAGCCTCCCATACAAATATGATCTATATCAGAAAATGGAGACATGATCAGCAGCAAAATGAAGGAAACAATGAAGGTTACATGTGATGAAAAGAGGTACCAACAGCTTCCCAAACAAGTACATCACAATTTTACAAATTGCTGCTTGTTAAGAGTACATGGAAAAATGCTTATGTTAATCATGCATGTCTTCATATGATACATGATATAGTGTAGCAAATGAACATACATGTGGTGATAAGACATTTTTCCAAGGCCACAAAAGAGATAGCTACCTCCATCATGTAGATTGGCCCAATACATCTCATGGAGCAATGTGACAAGCTTGCCCCCTTGTGAAGCAATGTACTGCATAGGAATGGAAAGAGTGTGCAAATTAATGAATATATAAACAGATCCCTCACCATATGCTGGAAGTAAGATGGTACATGGGTCCATAAATGAGTCCTCCATAGTGTTTTGGAATGCTATGAAGAAGAATGAACCATGTGCTGCAAAAAGATAATCCTCCTGATGCTTGGAAACCCAAGTCAAGAAGAGTATGCCATAGATGTCTCTATCATCATTACCTCCTCTTTGCTCATCAAGTGCAACCAATATGAAGTGATCCTGGGACCTATGGGTTATAGATCCACCATATTTACGCTGGGCACACTTCATCCATAAATCTCTGCTCCAAGGTGACAATGCTGTGAGCTCATGCAAGTAAGCTCTTGTCAATACAAAGCTCTGTTCTTTGACATGCTCCTTGTCAAAGACTCCTCTAATAATGCTGCAACAAATATGTAATACCTCCCAAGATGGAAGTGCTTCCAAGCCATCATAAAATATCAAGGAGATAATGCCATCTCCTCCAACTGCAACATCATGCAAAGTGTGAGAGAAAATCTGCCCTTGCTCTCCTAGAAACAAACCAAGCAACAAGACATTGTGTTGCCTCCCCATACCTCCATCATACCAATCATGTGATGAAGACACAATGAATGATATGAGTATCATATCAACACCATGCATCCATACTCTATGCTGCTCAATGATGCAAGTATCCAGCCATCTTCTCCCCGTCCTCCTACTCTTAGGAAGAGTGTTTGCCAAGTGATGGCCAAACTCTTTCAAGAGTAACCAGCGCAGCAAAGCCTCCTGCTGCCCGGTATCATAGATCTGCTGGTACAAATGATGCCCAAACTCCCTCAAGAGTAACAAGCGTAGCCAAGCCTCCTGCTGCCCGATATCATAGATCTACAAGTAGCCTCCTAGCTCCTTTCTCATCAACCACATCCACTCAATCACTTGTGGATGCCTCCTTCTTCTTCTCATCCTGGTACTCCTCCCATGAGGGCTACCATCCTCCCAAATCAAATTTCTGACTTCGCACTTCATGGGATTTTGAAATATAAACTTCTCAAGGATCAATGAGATCCTATCAAGAATCAAATAGGTGGTAGGAAAAAACCTCCCATCATGATGTGTATGGCTCAAGGGATGTCCAACACAAGCATGAGAGATGTTATCCATCCTAAGATGTCCTCCATCTTCTACCTGCTCTTGTGAGAAGGGAAGAAATTCATTTCACCCCATGGTGTGTCGAAGTGCATCTCCAGTGAGATCTCTCCTTGAGACCTCCCCTTCATCCATGTTGTATAGCGTAGTGCAACCAAGCTGCATTTGGAACTTCTTGTAGAGCTGCAAGAGTCCCATCCTCAAAAGTGTCGGCTGCCCCAACTGTTGTTGCATGTGGCTGCTCCTCCATGGGTGTGACAACGTTTTCACAAGCCTCCTCAAGAGGTGATGTGATCTCTTCTTCTTGATGAGAATAGGAAGTGCATGGTACTTCCTCTTCTTTCTCTTCAATCTTCTTGACCTCCTCAACAGTGGATGCCTTTCCTCTGGATCTGAAAAGAGATGAGAATAAACTCATCTTCTTCTTGGGCTGAGACTCACAGGGATTAGTGGATCCCTCCTTCATGGGAGAAGGTGACCTCCCCGTGGTATGCTGCAACCTTGATTTCTGCACGCTAGAAACTCCTCTGTTACCATTGTACCTTCCTCCTTCATCCTGCCTGAGCTGACAGTAATCTTTGAAGGGCAAAGCTTCTTTGAAGTCTTCCCCCTTGGACTGCCATTCTCGGAAATAATCTCCAAAGGGTATATGATCATGCTGATTTGAGATCCTCATATTTTCCATAGATAGTTAGCTCCACAGGCTGAGCCAGAACTATGCTCTGATACCACTGTAATATCCCTTTTTCAGGAATATTGCCAAGCTGCTCAATAGGAATGTTGTATAGGAAAATATGGCTCAAAGCTCTGATACCACTGTAATATCCCTATTTCAGGAATATTTCCAAGCTGCTCAATAGGAATGCTGTATGGGTCAAAATCTTTGATACCACTGTAATATCCTGTTTCCAGGATATCTCAAAAACACACCAAACCCCAACCAGAGATTGACTAGGAGGGCATTTACCGGATATGTCGCCTCTAAAAGAGGACGAGATCCAGAGGCTATCTGGCCCTTTCTAGACTCTATCTAAGAGTGGAATATGAACACACCAAGTGGTATAGAACTAGAACACCCAAAAAATAATAGCGCAACAAACTGTAGTATCCCAAAAATGGAATTCTCAGCAGATCATGACTCAAAAACGAATTCCTCAGGAAATTATGCTTTATCCAACATAAAAAGTGTTTATAAACACTCAGCAACCCACTCCAAATACTGCAGCAATATTTACTCAACTTTTAGGGGAAAAAAGGTGGGAAAAAGTGAGGATTTTGGCCCTAAAATGAGTGTATAAGAAAATTTGCATAAAATGATGTCTCAAGGTTCTAGGATATGTTAGAATAGGTAAAGAGTGACTTCCATGTCGAATTTTAGCTCAAAAAATGCGTTTTTCTATGTTAAACAGTTCCTCCTTATTGACTAGTCAATAAAAACCCTGATTTCCCAAGACTTTGAATATGCAGAAATTTTCTGAAGCAAGGGAAGCGTATTTTCTGAAGGAATATTATGTATAACACTATAAATAATCAGATAATGGGTTTAAGAACAAGGCATAGGCTTTCAACAAGGTTAAACAACAGTTTTATATGGAAAAACCCCTCAAGATAGAGGTGCCGCAAGACAAAGATTGATCCAGAAACACTTCAGCGTTTTCTCCAGGAGGCTGAATCTTATATTTATTATATTACAGATCTGAAACTGATAAATAAATGAAAACATAGATCTATAATGAGACAAAATTCCCAAAGGGCTCTTTATTACTTTCCCCTTGGGGATTTCAGCAGTACATGAAAATGTCGGAGCAGATATGAGTTTACTGCAGTAGATCTGAAGAATGATTCAGAATTTCTGAAGCAAACTTTAGTATCAAATCAGAAATATACTTGGATTGGTTGCACAATCCAAGGATCACCCTCAATCAGAGATCTAACTCCAAAAATGATGCCAAAACCCTTGGAACGCTGCTCCTTCAGCAATAACGCAGATCTGGGGAAAGAACTGCGCAATATACCATGAAGAACATATAGGCCTGATGCCAAGATCTGATAATAAGCCCCAATATCTCCCAATCTGATCCTCCAAAGGAAAGAGAGACTCTCCCTCTGAAAAACAAGAGAAGGAGGTGGTGTCGTAAACTCACCACGGCAACACCCTACAACACAGTATTACGCTGCTGCAGCAATAACGCTGTCCTGGAGGATGATGCTAAGAAAATAACCTTGCCTGAGTAGGCACTCAAAGTCCCCCGGGGCTAAGGGTGAGATCTCCGCACGGAGACACTCGGTTGCACTAAACAGTGCAGCAGACGGGCTAAACAGCCAGCGTGCCAAAGAAGACAATATGTCTCACTCAACAATCCATAATCCAAGCATCCAAGCATGAATCAATGAGGAGGCTCCTCCATATTTTATAGCGTTGGTTTCCCTCCAAAACCCAACGTAGTCTCTCTCTCTCCTCCACATCCTCATCCTTATCCACATTCTCATCCTTATCTCCACATAAGCTTGGAGAAACTTCTAGAGTGTACATAGGCCCTCTCCTCCACATGGTGTTGGGTCCCCCTTGACTCCCACTTAAGTCACAATGTTGTGCTACTAGGTGGATGTCTTCTTTAATTTAAGTGAGTTAGACCCTCTTCACTCACTTTTTATTTAATTACAAAGTATAGGCGGCAAAAATAAACAAAATAGAATATTCCAATTTGCTGTCACAAATTAGGAATATTACATTTTTGGTATTTGTACATATCTATGTATGGTTTCTATTGTAAATACTACAATGAGTTGTTTTATAAAGCTCCAATAAGTGGTATGGTTGTCTTGTTGTCATGTTTTTCATGATGGTTTTTCTTTTTAGCAGGTTGTTTATTGTAAACATTGCAACGAGCTAAGTTATAAGTCTCCAAAGGAAGTATGTGTTGTTTTTTTGCAGTTTTGCTGGGTGTAGGTGTCTTATAACACCGAGGACAATGTTCCACTAAGGGGGAGGGGTCTGTAACAACCCGAGTTAAAATTTCATGTAATAAAAGTTAATAAAGGAAAAATAAGACTACAGTTAAGGGATACTTATTCCAAGATGAATGTTTGGAAAAATATCCTAGTGGGAATCAATTTTTGTGATTTATGGATAAGGGGAAATTGGCAAAGGCAATGGCTAAGGATTTGGAAAGGAAAAATAGTATTTTTGGAATTTAGGTGAAAGGTCACAAGTTTCATGTGAGGAGTAAAATGAAGGAAAATAATGGAAATTGAAGAAATTAGAGGCATCATCAATAAAAATACCTAAGAGCATCCGTTGGTAGCCTTTTTTTTCAGTTCTATTTTGGAATTAGTCTCATAGAGGAGAAGAGCACCAAGAGGAGAAAGAAAGAAAGAAAACAAAGGAAGGACAAGCAAGGAAATGAAAGCAAGGATGAAGAAACTTCAACAGAACTACTTATAGGTAACAGTTTGCATGTATGATTTCCTAGCTGGATTTGACATGCATGGTATGTGCATGTTGGTATTTGGTTCTTTTGTTTTCATTGTCATGAGTTTTTCCGGGTTGGGAAGTGGACTTTGGCCTAGCATTGCCATTTCTAGATGACCATGGTGTGATGGGGTTGTTCTTGATTTGGGATTTGGATTGCCGAAAGTTTTTGGTTTCTGGTGAGGTGGTCTCACGAAAATTACCGTAGGCCTAGGAATACCTTGACCGATAATGGAGGGATACATGGTAAAACCTGAGGGTGGAGACAAGAAAATTCCTCAAGGTATTGGAGAAGAAATTATGAGGCATTCAAGCTCGGTAGTTTTGTGATCTCGACACTAGTTTAGGTGAGATCATGGTATGGTGAGGGTGGAGGTGGTTTAACCTATGGATTCCCTTGGTTGTATTTGGATTGGTTTATCCCATGAGATCCCACATTCATGCTTAGAATATGTCATGAGGGTGATTGGTTCAAAGAAAGAATTGGTTCAACTAATCTATGGTCGGGTAGTACATGGAAGTCCCAAACCTGGTTGGGATTTTCCTATCTTTAATAAGAGCTAATGTTCTCTTGCTTTGATGAGTAAATTTACTTTTTAGTATGTGGCTTTAATGGATATTATTTCATTGTTATTTATCTGGTTATATGCTGGTTATAAGCATGGTTATATGACAAATCTCAGTAATGGATATATTCATGTTTTTCCTTGTAACTAAATGAATAGGGAATGCAAGATCTAATTGATGTTATGACAACTAATGTGAGAAGGCAGTGAACAATATTGTTCACCCTTAGTTAAGTTTTCAGTCCCTTATGTTCAGACTTGCATTCATGACCTGTAGGTTGCATATTTACCAAGTATTTGAAAAAAATGTCAGTCCTAGTTGGGGAGGGTCAGGCTAAGTCCTAGTTTCAGTTTTTGGTTTACAAGCATTGTTCCTATGTCATTTATAATCTATGTAAGTTTCACTAATTTTTGGGTAGAGGCATAAGTCCTGGCCCTAAAAAAGTGGCTCAAAATTTAGAGTCGATGGCATAAAATTGAGCAAAAAAGTCCATAGTCGTTGGGAATCATACCTATGGGAGTGAATGGAGACTCATAGTCACTTGGAGGAATTGGAAAGGGAGCAACTGGGGCTATAAGTCAGGGAAAAAAAGAGTTACCTCAGGGGTTAGACACCTGGAGGTGTTGGGTTGCTCCTAGAGGTCCAGTGGCACCTGAGGGAAGTTAGTAAGGTCTTAGGTTGTCAAATCTATTTCTTTAAGGTCATATAGGAGGTTCAGTATTATCATAGTGACCCTTAGCTCATGTTTATCCCAGGAAAGCTGGTTAAAATGGGTTGTAGTTTTTAACCTTGTACAAAAATTATTTGCAAACGAATCTTAAAAAATAGAAAATAAACAATAGCGAGAGAATAAAACATAAAACAAATATACGCAGAGTTTTTCCCCTGGATCCCAAATTGGGACTTCCAACTTTATTTTTCATTATATTCCTTTTAGTGTTACAACACATATATGTAAATTCCGAAGCATTCATAGACCCCAATCTATTAACCCTAGATTAGAACATAACCGTAGTTCCCTTGACCGGATTTACAAAATACCAAGGGCCGAAAACCATCATGCCCCAAAACCATGTGCAAAACCAAGCACAAAATCATGGGCGGGTCTGCCCATTGAAAAATGGGGTCCAAATTTTTTTTCCCAGGGCGCTGCCCCGGACCCTAAACAAGGGGGGCTACCCCCCCCCGTGACCCCCCTGCTGCGCCTAGTGAAACATACAAGGGGGACTATCGCGTGCGACTAATCATGGAAAGAATATAAAACATACCCAACATGGGTAAATGTGGGAGGAAGCATGTTACAAAAGCTTCAACCATTATGCTTTCAGAAATATCTACTATGGCGCATGAAGAAGAGGAAGAAATGCAACATGATATATCAAAATTATGGGAACAAGTGCAACAATTTTCGCTATCACAAAAAGCAAAAAAAAGAAGAATTGGAAGCTAATATGAAAAGTTTAGAAGCAAAAATGGAAGGCTAAAAGCATACATAAAATGGGACATGGAATGTTTAAAAGTAGACATGGAAGTTTTGAATGAATATTTGAAAAATTTGCTACAAGAACGGTTTCCTAGTGGTGACAAGCTATTCCATGAAACACGTGATTAGAATAAAATAATTGCGAATAATGATTTGAGAGACTCTAACTTTTAGTTTAAGATCAACCATATTCCAAAGATCGATATTAGGATTTTTTATGGAAAGGATCTGATAACATGGATACTATATATGGAGCAGTTCTTTGATCTACACGATGTGTAACACACAAAAAAGGTACACATTGAATCTTTATATTTAGAACCTAATAAATTTGTGTGGTATCTATGGCTTTCTTATTTTAAATCACTTGTCACTTGGACAAGTTTTACAGAGGAATTGATATCACATTATGGGGATACAAAGAGGAATACCTTATTTATCCAATTGATAAATCCCAAAAAAAAATGGTTCAGTTGCAGAGCACATTGAGGACTTCCAAAGAGTGAATATTGAGATAACTGATATTCGAAAGGAGCATCTGATTGATGTGTTGCTAGGAAATTTAAAGGATAACATCCAACATGAGGTTCACCTTTGGGAACCTAAGTCATTGGACAATGTATTCAAGGTGGCAATAAAATTTGAAAGAAAAATTATGCCAACAAGGAAGTCTACCACTCACAACTATAAATATGGAAGTGTTGCCGCTCCTAGCCTCCCACAACCTACAAGGTTGACACCACAAAAAATAGAGGAAAAAAGAGTGAAAGGGATTTTTTACAGTTGTGATAACAAATAAAATGAAGGTCATACGTGTGCTGTGAAGAAATTAATTTACATAGATTGTGAAGAGGAGGAAGAAAAGGAACAAGAAACATCAAAAGAAGAAGATATATACTAGGAACCAACCCCAAGGGTTAAAAAAGAAGAAATAAATCCGACCATATCTTGTAATGCATTGGTGGGAATTACCACTCCTCAAACTCTCAAGATAGAAGGATATATAAAGAATAAAAAGGTAATAGTGCCGATTGATTCAGGTAGTACCCATAATTTTATTCATTGTAAGATAACCAAAGATTTTAATTGATTTTTATATCCAACACTAGAGTGTTAAGTGATGGTTGCAGATGTAGGAACTATAAACTTATCAGGAAATTTCCATAATATCATTTTAAACATGGGGTAATATGTACTGAATAGTCCAATGCTTTCCATTCAAATGGGTGGTGCTAATGTTGTATTAGGAGTCTAATGGTTACAATATTTGGGGAAGATAACTTTTAATTTTTAAGAACTTTTCTTCAATTTTTTTTGGGAAGGAAAGGAAATTGAATTAAGGGGCATCACAGGGAAACATGGGAAGATAATCAACTCTAATGGCACAAAAAATCTTTTGAAGAAGGAACAACGAGGGGTAATTTCACAATTATGGTCACTAGATGTTCAAACATCTAAGTCATCCATTTCTCTAAATCACCAAATAGTCATTGTCAATCATTCCAAGGTATTTGAGACTCCCAAGGGTCTCTCACCTATTTGCGATCATTATTATGCTATTCACTTGATTCCAGGAAGTGTTCCTCCAGGCATTAGACCTTATAGATATCCCTATGCCTAGAAGAGTGAAATTGAAAGTATGGTTGCATAAATGCTAAATTTAAGTATAATTCAACCTATCCAACATTCTTTCTCTTTTCGAGTAGTATTGTTGCACAAGAAGGATGGATCATGACATATGTGTCAAAATTATAGAGAGCTCAACAAGCTCACTATTAAAGATAAATTTCCCATTCCTGTCATTGATGAATTGTTGGATGAACTACATGGAGCAATTTAATTCATGAAGTGAGATCTTCGTTCAAGATATCATCAAATAAGAATGAAGACAGAATTAATTCTGAAAAGAACATTCAGATCTCATGAAGATCATTATGAATTTTTGGTCATGCCTTTTGGCCTTACTAATGTACCTTTCACATTTCAAAGTTTGATGAATTTCACTTTCATACCCTTAGAAAATTTGTGTTAGTATTTTTTGATAATATAATAATATACAATAGGTCTTTGAAAGATCACATTCAACATGTTGACCGGGTGCTCAAACTATTGGAGGAGAAACAATTGTATGCAAAACCCTCCAAATGTTTCTTTGGGGTGTAGGAGGTGGAATATTTGGGTCACATTGTATCTCATGAGGGTGTTAAGGTAGAATCTAACAAAATTAAAGCCATGAAGGAATGAAAAATCCCCACAACCTTAAGGAATCTTCAAGGATTTCTCAAGTTAACAAGGTATTATCACAACTTTGTTAAGAATTATGGGAAAATAGCAGCACCTCTAACAACATTACTGAAGAAATATGATTTTTTTTGGAATCCAGAAGCAACAAAGGCCTTTGAATATATTAAAGAGGCAATGTGTTGAGCTCTATTATGAGCTACACTATATTTTATAAAAGAATTTATTATGGAATTTGATGCCTTTGGAAATGAAATTGATGTTGTTTTAATGTGAAGGAAGACTCATTTCTTTTGAAAGTCATCCAATTAAGGGAAAAAAATTGCACAAACCTATTTATGAGAAGGAAATGTTGGAAATACTACATGCCCTGAAGCAATGGCGCCGTTTCCTAGTGGGAAGACACTTCAAGGTAAAAAAAAAACCATTATAGTCTTAAATAATTCTTGGAACAAATATTATCTTTAGAAGAGCAGCAAAAATGGGTCACAAAGATATTGGTTCATGACTTTGAAATAATATACATAAAAGGGAAGCAAAATGTTAATGTAGACACACTCTCAAGAAGGGATTAGGATGTGGAGGCATTGCTCTGTGCCATTTCTATTATCCAACTTGATTGGATAATTGAAGCAAGGGATGAATGGAAGAATGAAAAAGAAGTGTGGACACATATTCAAAAGTTACAACAAGATCCCATTGCATCTGATACATTTATCTGGAAAAATGATTAATTGTGGTACAAAGATTGCTTATATATATGTAAGAACTCCCAAATCAAACAAAAGGTTCTTTTGGAATTTCACACCTCTCATATAAGAGGGCACTCAGGATTTATAAAAACTTACAATAGGGTCAAGAAAGATTTGTTTTGGGAAGTCATTAAATTTGATATTCAGAATTTTGTAGCGAAATGTTTGGTTTGCCAACAAAATAACGTCAAGACAATTAAGACCCCAGGTATTTAACAACCATTATCCATTCCAAGTCATCTTTGGGAGGAGGTATCAATATATTTTATCACATGTGTACCCATGTTCAAAGGAAAGAATGCCATCATGGTGGTAGTTGATAAACCTACCAAGTATGCAAATTTGGTGCATTATCTCATCCTTTAAAAGCTAGTACAATTGCTACTACATTTATTGAAACAATTCAAAAGATACATGAAAACCCAGAGATTATTGTAAGTGACATAGATCCCATTTTCACTAGAAAGTTTTGGACAAACTTATTTTTTTGTGTCTTGGTAGTCAATTAGCTAATAACTCATCTTATCATCCTCAATTTGATTGGAAAAATGATATAGTGATGCAGGAGCATCAAGGCCAATTTTCATTTTTTAATATGTAATAAAGGGGGGTGTGATATTTTAATTGTTTTATTAATTAATTTGTTATTTTTTTAATAAAATAGGAGATAATTTAGAAAAGTGAGGATTTTGTAAATATTATTTTATTAATTAAAAGGATATGAGAGAAAATAGAATTAAGTAGAAAAATTAGGGAGTAGGAATGCTATGTACGGGACCTAGTTGAGTCCACACCTAAAATGTATTTAAATTAGATTTAGTTGAGGATTAGGTGGAGAGATTTTTGGAGTGAATTAAATTCATTATTTATGTATAAATATGAGTGGTTTTTGTGAGGATAAAACACTTGAATAGTAAAAGAGCTGAGATAGTTGAGAGGGGAGTGAGTGAAGAGTGGTTTAAAGGGAAAAGAGCCAAGAGGCCGCCCAATGTAATATCTGGCCATAGGATTTTAATGTAGTTATGTTGAGTTGATTTTTTTATGGCTCTTTTGTTTTTGCCTTCATGTTTAATTGAGCTGGATGTTTTCCATGATTTTATTGGAGAAATCTTGAGTATTATCAGGGTTTAGTGAGTAGAAGTGTTATTATATGTGGGTTCTGCTTTCTAGCAGAATTCCTACATCATTTTTGGTATCAGACCTTGTAAGATACCTGTTTTAAATCAGCAAGTTTGCATATATATATATATATATATATATATATATTGTGTGTGCAACCGTGAATGCAGGAGATTTTCATCGAAGAGGAATGGATCACAGTCACGAATTTCCATCGCAAAGGCGTGGTTGAAGTTAAGTTCTGCGATGGGAGAGGGCGCATTGTAACGTGTGAAAGCCACGATGTGTGGTTGAAAAAACGGTGCTAGAAGGCGTAATTGAAATCAAAAAGAAAACCTCAGCCTTTTAAACGCAGAGAAAAATCTGTGCTGAGATTATTTCATACATTTGTTAGTGGAAAACTGAAGTTGTGTTAGTTCTGGAGTGTACGCAGGAGAAAATTCTGTGTCAAACAATTTTTACCAGCGCCGTGTCTCATATGAAAACTGTAAGTGTAAACCTCAGTTGGTATGCATTGCTGAATGGTGTGAGCATGTCCAACGATTATACAATTGACATTTGGCAGCGTATTTGAAAGTAATACTTGTAAAAAAAAATCTGTGACCAATTTTTTTTAATTAGAAGCTGAGTAAAATCGTTATTGCAATAAGAGATCGATATATAGCCATCAATTCTTTGCTGTGTTGTTTGATATGAACGTGGGTTGTTTGCTGTGTTGGGCAATGGAAAAAAATCGATGTATATAGCCATCTATTTTCTTGTGATGATCGATATGAAGTTGGATTCTGTGTTGTGAAGGATCGATCAAACATCATTTGATTGAATTAAATGGAATTTGTAATTCCGCAGCAAGCTGAAACATAGTTAAATTATTTGTGGGGAGCAAAGTTGAATGACAGCATAATGAAAATGTGGCGCAGAGGCTTGGGTGAATCTGTGGAAGGCTGAATTCAAGTCATGAGAAGTCGAGTGAGTCGATTGGCATTTTGCCGAAGAAATTGATGCCAGATAAACTGAGGACGCAGAGAATAGAAGACATTGAATTTCATGAATCGATGTTGATCTGGGGTAATCGATATGGTTATGAATTGATAAATGCTTGATGGTGAGTGAGATCGTTTCACACTCCACAACATTTTAAATCTGGTTAAAGATCCAAGTCGTGGCTTGGAATTCTGAATCTCAAGAATGCAGAAGAATTCAATGGATGGTCGCACAGTCAATTTAAAATGAAGAACATGTAAGAACAGAACGGCAATTGCATTATAAATCATCTAAAAGCTGCATGGATATGTTTGCGGAATCATGAATTTGATTTTAATGTTAACTAGGTTTTGCGTATGAATGAGGCGTTGTGAAAGGTGTAGCCTTGAAACTCAGTAGAAAACGCTAAAGAGCCAATGCGCAGAGATTGCAAACAACGTTGGATAGTTGATACTGTGGTTCAAAGGGTTAACAATCGATAACATAAGCGTTGGGAACGTTGATCAAAATCGAGCATGGAAGGATCTAATTGATGGGATCGTGTTTATTTTGGTTGAGTTTGGGCGGTGAAGCAAATTCGACTTCAACATAAATGGAGGTCGATTTCAAGTCTTAGCACAGGTGAGGTGTGCTTTGGAAGATCGATGGATAAGTCGTTGATTTAAACCTCTGGTTGCCGGAATGACATAATTAAAAGGGCGCATAGATGTTTTAAGCTCTGTCTGTTATGAATAGATTAAACAATAGAGTCGATGTAATGAAAGGTTGTATGTATTGGGAAAGCGCACAATTAAAAACTGTGAATATTCACAGTCAAATGGAGACTGAAGCAAAGGCGCAGAATAGGCAATCGATTGAAGGTTCGATTGCATAAAAATTCTCAGTGATGTCGAAATGCAGTAGCTGGAGATAAGGAAGGGGCCAGCATTTTGTCGATTGGAGATGAAGCTGATCGAAGCACTGAAGAGCTATCGAACAATAAATTGAATGCATGTGTTGATGCATTAAGACAGCTTAGTAAGCTGAATGGTAAAGGCGCATATGTATATTTAGAATCTTGGGTTCAATGAAGAATTAAAGCACCGATGATTTGGATCGAATGTATTGGTGCTGTATGAAGAGATCCAGAACATAAGATAGAAGCGTCTGGTGAAGTCGACGAGAAGGTAAGCTATTTGTATGGGCAAATGTGCTGGCATTTGATTTAAATTAAAGTTTGGCTTTTTGAATTTCCACAGCCAAAGATTCGATGTGTAGATATTGATCGAATGGAATGGTGAGGTTAAAAGCTTATTAAATTTCACAACAGATTTGTGTGGCATTGGATGCTGTATAGGATAATTTTATATTACAGCCAGTATTTTAAAAGAGTTATTGACCGAATTCCATGCCATAATTAGAAGGCACGCAGGGTTGAATTAGAGGAGTATTGAACCGATATCAAAAATAAAGGAAGTGCGTTGCAAACTAAGTGAAAATCGCGCAGTCATGGTTGCCAGCAGATCATACATGAGGCGTTGAAAAGCGATAGAGATGGGAAGTTAAATACGTGTGGAAATTGGCAAGGTAAATCAATTGATATGGTGAGGCCTAAAATCGAAATGCACTGGTGTAATTTTCCGTTGAACTTTCAAAATATATTTTTATTGGCATGTGGGTTTTATGAAGATTTGAATGCTTATGGTGTGGCGCTGGTGTAATGTACGGAGGAGGTAAGTTTGTGGGCTAAGAGTTCGATATTGTGATAATCCCTGAATTTTCAAATAAACTCATTTATATTAGAACGCATAAAGTCGATATGCAGTGGTAGTAACTTGCAGTTTGGATTTGAAGCATGGTTTTATATCGACTTTTGAATGAGTCATGATTGTATAAAAGTTGTGGGATTTAATAAATTGAATCCGAACTTTTGGTGTTGAGTTTATGATTTTTGAATCATATGTTGATGCGCTTCAATATGGGGTTTTAAAGTGGGATTGTATTGAAGTTTGGGACATGTGTGAATGAACCAAATGATTTGAAACATGGTTCCCATAAACCATTAAAAGGTGTGACTATATGTTAAGATGAAGCTTCCGTGAATAATGAGGTGTGAATTTGCCAGACGTTGAAGTTTTATTTGGGCAATTGTTTGTGATGCATTTTTATATGCACGTAGTCTTAAGGAAGATTCTGGGTTAAGCAGGGTTACCTGCGTCATTTTGACTTATTGGACTGGTACATTGAAGTTTATGAAATTGTATGAAATCGCCTGGAATTGAAATTTTAATTGGGCAAAATTTTTGAGATGCATTTTGTATATGCTAAGGTGTTGTTTGTAGCAATTTATAGCAAGAGGTTGCCCGGTATTGGTCCCAAGACAAAGAGAAGCCAAACGAAGCAGGAGAAGTTGCATTTTGGTGAATGACAAGTGCGAAGGATTGCGGGGGAGTGGATTAAATGAAGTCCACACGTGAACAGATGCAGTTCACAAAGGAGGGGAAGATGACTGTTGATAGTCGGTTTCGGAGATCTGATGAAGAGTATGAGCGGGAGAAGGCCGAGATAACAATTCACCTAGAATTGTTAATGAAGTTGTTGCAGGAAAATATGAGAAACCAGACACATGGTTGGACCATGAAAAGGAAGGTGAAGTGGCAGAAGCTAAACACAAGAAGGGAAAAGTAGATAAACATACAGTTGATGGAGGAGCTGAGGAAGCTCGAACAGATGCTGAATTGCGAAGAACTCAGAGAGGCTGAGTTAAAAATGGATGTTTCCATTTGTGGCCCGGAACATGGAAAAATTCTGGGTGAAGAGATCAGTGAGGAGGATCTCATGAACTATTGGGATAGTTCAGAAGCATCTGAAGAGGTGATGGAAAGAGAAACAGATGAGGCTATGAAACCTTGCAATTTTTCTCACAGTTTATGTATGTTTGCAGGATGTGAGAAAGGCGGTGAACAGTCTAATAGAACTATCACGAAGGAGAATGAAGTTCTTGAGGTAAAGTCTGGTAGGGAATTCCTTTCAGAGAAGGAATGTGGTGATTGGTTACAACAGGAAGGAATCACAAATGACTTCTTGTTTGGGGTAAGACAACAAGTCAAAGCTGTTATGGAACGGGAACAAAGTGGAAATGCGGAAAGAAAATTCCGAGGAGGTAAACAAGTGTATTTGTTTAATGGGACTACTGACAAAATTCTACAATGTAATGATGTTGAAACCAGGAAAATTTGGGAAGATTGCCAGAGGGAAAATGGAAGTAGTGATGAGACAGAAGGGAAAAATACAGAAGAACTGAATCAAATGAAGGATTCAGAACATCAAAGGGAGATGTCGACTGAAGCATTCAGTGAGATCACAAGGTCCTATGTGTTTAAGACTAATGATTGGTGTGTGATTATAGGTACATCACAGAGTGTCGAACAAACTTTGAAGTTTTTTAAAGAAGAAGAGTTTAATCTGAAGTATATTCAGAATGATGCTGAGATAGCAAGATCTCAGGAAGAAATGAAGATAGAGGGGTCTTATGGAAATATTTGGCAGAATATTGAAGCGGGGAAAGGAGGACCATCTGATGATTGGTCAATAGAAAAGGAAGGTATGGAAGGGTGTGTAAAATTTCCGAGTTCTACTCCAGTTGATATTGTTCAGTTATATCGGAAGTTAGATCTTCAAAGGAGAGAGTTGGAAAGGCAGAGGATCTATGTTCAGGAAGAGTTACTGAAAGACACAGAATAGGGAAACATTTTTCAAACAGATGATGTGGATGAGGGACTAACTGATAGTCTCACAGAGGAATTGAATCAACATACTGATGTGCTGATGGACAAGGGAATTTCAGAGCAACATACTGAAATGTTGCCAGCAGCAGTGGAAGGGGAACTGAAGCCTTATGTTTTTTATTCTAACAATTGTTTTGTGAGTACAGGTTTTATTGCAGATGCTGGAGAAAATATTTTAGACAGAGAAATTGAACTAATGAGGTGGATGATGATGAAAGTATTCTGGAAGAGGCCAGCAGCAGTAAAACAAAGAAGAAGCAACAAGAGAACGACAACAAAATATTGTGGAAGCATAGCCAGTGGGGCAATGCAACATAAAGTGTGGAGACCTGGAGAAGAACAACAGAAAGAAGCAATGACAAATGGGTAGTTACAACACAAGATATGGGATCCAGGCAGAGACAGATCCGAACACATGATCAGGCGATCATGTTTAATTTCAACCTTGGGAGTCTGATGCAGGAGCATCAAGGCCAATTTTCATTTTTTAATATGTAATAAAGGGGGGGTGTGATATTTTAATTTTTTTATTAATTAATTTGTTATTTTTTTAATAAAATAGGAGATAATTTAGAAAAGTGAGGATTTTGTAAATATTCTTTTATTAATTAAAAGGATATGAGAGAAAATAGAATTAAGTAGAAAAATTAGTGAGTAGGAATGCTATGTACGGGACTTAGTTGAGTCCACACCTAAAATGTATTTAAATTAGATTTAGTTGAGGATTAGGTGGAGATATTTTTGGAGTGAATTAAATTCATTATTTATGTATAAATATAAGTGTTTTTTGTGAGGAGAACACACTTGAATAGTAAAAGAGCTGAGATAGTTGAGAGGGGAGTGAGTGAAGAGTGGTTTAAAGGGCAAAGAGCCAAGAGGCCGTCCAATGTAATATCTGGCCATAGGATTTTAATGTAGTTATGTTGAGTTGATTTTTTTATGGCTCTTTTGTTTTTGCCTTCATGTTTAATTGAGCTGGATGTTTTCCATGATTTTATTGGAGAAATCTTGAGTATTATCAGGGTTTAGTGAGTAGAAGTGTTATTATATGTGGGTTCTGCTTTCTAGCAGAATTCCTACATCATATAGTGAACAAATGTTTGGAAGGATATATTCATTGCTTTGTATCTGATAAACAAACACAATGGGTCAAGTGGTTACACTTGGAAGAATGATGGTATAAACCTTCCTTTCACACTGCAATGAAAATGGCCCCATTTATGGTGCTTTATGGATATGATCTGTCATCCATCACATAATATTTAACAGACAATTTTTGTCTTTAAGTAGCGGAATATCACATCAAGAATCAATAACAAGTTCTCCAAATCTTAAATGATAACCTGGCTCTGGAACATAATGAACTGAAACAACAGGTAGATCAATATCACAATGAAATAAATTTTGACGTGGGTGATTGGGTTTTTTTTTTGCTACAACAATACAAAAAAATGTCCCTCATGCAAGCTAAGAAGGATAATAAATTATCACCCAAGTACTATGGTGCTTACAAGGTGTTGGAAAATATTGGTACTATGATATAAATTGGGGTTGCATACATCTTCATGAGTACACCCAATTTTCCGTGTTTCATACTTCCATGTACCACCCGACCATAGATTGACCTAAACCAAATGTTTCTTTTAGCCAATCACCCCCATGACATATTCCAAGCATGAATGTGGGATCTCAAGACATAAAAAACCAGGGCTTCCCAGATATTAAACCACCTCCACTTCCAAAATTGGTCAAGAGATCAGAAATCCAAAACAAGATTGGATGCCTCAGAGTTTCTTCACCAATACCTTGACGAATTTGCCTGTCTCACCCACTTGTTGAGGGATTCCTAGAGATTAAACCACCTCCACCCCCAACCCTTGGGAATTTTCCTGAGACCACCTCACCTGGTTCCAAAACCTTTCAGAAATCCAAAGCTCATCCAAAAAATAATCCCATCACAACATGTCTATCCAGGAAATGACAAGGCAAGAATAAAACCACTGTCAATACTAGGAAATATCCATGCCAATGACAATAAATGAACCAAATAAACCAATGCATGTACCACACATTCACACATCAGCTATGAAATCACACATGCAGCTTGTTACTTGCAAAATATTCCTGCTAAAGCTTCTTGATCCAACCTTCCTTGCTTGTCCTTACTTTCCTTTCTTGTCCTCTTCCTTCCTTTGCTTTCATTTCTCCAATGCTAAATTGTTCCAAGAATTCTCTATGTGTGCAACAGTATGAGGGAATAGAGAGAGATCTCATAAAATGAAATGACAAAAGTTGTGAACTGATCCTCATAATATTTTTTATAATTAAGGCCTCTATTTTTTTTCATTTTCCTCTATTTTCCTTTAGTTTTCTTCTCATGAAAATTTGTGACCTTTCACGTTCCTTTTCTCCCATTTTCATTTATTTTCATAAATAAAATGCAAAATAATTCCTCTTTTACTTTTCCAATGGCTTTTTCGATTTCCTTAGCCATGAATAAACCGAAAATGACACCCACTAGGATTTTTTACCCAACATTCAACTTGGAATATGTGTCCCATGACCTTGGTCTTATTTTGCCTTTATTACCCTTTATTACATGAAAGTTTAACCTGAGGCTGTTATAAAACTTTTCCCCTTAGGGTAACACCGTCCTCAGTATTCTATGACATGTATGACCAAAAAAACAACTAAAAACTAAAACATACCGCCCATGGAGATTTATAACTTATTTTGATGCAATGTTTACAATAACAACTTGCTAAAAAGAAAAACCAACATGACAAACATGACAACATGACAACCATACCTCTTATTAGAGCTTTGTAACACAACACATTGCAATATTTACAATAACAACCATACATACATATGCACATATACCAAAACTCTTTTTCCTCAACTATAAAATAATGAAGGATACATAACCCGCATCTACTTAGCCATCTCCCATGTAGCTTCATCGGGCCCAAAGTGGTTCCACTGCACTTTAACTTACTGGATTGTTCTATTTGAAAGCATGAGCTATTTCCACTGCAATATGCATTGAGGTTTCAACTGGAATTCTCCTTATGGCCCCACTTGCAATACAAACTAGTCAATCACATGATCAATATCCTTCACATATATTTTAAGTAATGAAACATGGAAGACATCATGGACTTTCACTGATGTAGGTAGTGCAAGTTTGTAGGCAACTGGTCCAATCCTCTTAAGCATCTCAAAAGGCCCACAATACTAAGGTTCCAACTTGGAACATGATCCAATCCTCAAGGAAC
The DNA here is from genome assembly GCA_034641835.2 of Pinus albicaulis. Taxonomy (NCBI): domain Eukaryota; kingdom Viridiplantae; phylum Streptophyta; class Pinopsida; order Pinales; family Pinaceae; genus Pinus; species Pinus albicaulis. Next base: position 717,421,147 of record CM076579.1, read on the forward strand.
TCTTCTTGGGCTTGATGCGCATATAAACATGATCCCCAACCTGAAATTCATTAAATGCCTTGTGCTGATCTGCATAACTATTCTACCTATATTTTTCTACCTTCAAATTCCTCTTAATAAATTTCATTTCTTTTCCATGTTTGCTAACATGTCTATTCCAATGAATATCCTGTTCACTATATTACTCTATCTTATGGGAGTATTACAAATCCGCTTATAAATTGCCTCAAACTGACTCAGCTTCAAATATTTGTGGCACCAATTTTTATTATCAAACTTAACTAGTGGAAGATACTCCTCCCACTTCCTGTGTTGGTGCATAACATACATCCTCAACATGTCCTCAAGAATCTTTTTGACCCTCTCTGTCTATCCATCTATCTATGAATGATAGGTTGTACTAAAATCCAACTCCATCCCCAAACCTGCAAACAAATCCTTCCAAAACTTGTAAGTGAACTTGGCATCTCTATCGGATACAATATTCTTAGGAACACCATGAAATCTCACTACCTCTCTTATGAAGACCTGAGCTACCTCAGTAGCTGAATTAATAGAATTTAGTGGAATGAAGTGAGCTACCTTGATCAACCTGTCAACCACAACCAAGATGGAATGATGCTTTCTATATGTCCTCGAAAAAATTGTGATGAAATCCATAAAAATGACCTCCAATTTCCATTCTAGAATTAGAATCGGCTGTAATAGACCACCAAGATGCTTGCATTCTACTTTTACTTGTTGAAAATCTAAACACCTTGTGACAAAATCAACTACCTTTTTCTTCATATTAAACCAACAGTAGAACTTCTTTATAGTTGTTAGAGTCTTCTGATATCTAGGGTGACTTGAATATGGATTGGCATGAGATTCCATCAAGTTAATATTCTTGAGATCACTTATGTTAGACACATATATCTTGTGCCTAAATATCACCAAACCATTTGCCATGAGATGATAATCCACATCCTGATCACTTGTACCCTTCTGCTATAATCTATGCTTAATATTCCAGTACCTATCATCCTGTTGTCCTTCCTGTAAGATTTGATCCAACAAATTTGTCCCATATGAACTCATTTTTGTTATGTGATTCACCTGCACTCTCGTGCTAAGAGCATCTGCAACCTTGTTCTCCTCACCCTTAATGTACCTAATCTCAAAGTCAAACTCACTGAGCGTGACCAACCATCTATATTTCCTGAAATTTAGATTATTTTGGTCAAATAAAAATCTCATCCCACTGTGATCACTCATCAAAACAAACCTCCTTCCAAGAAGATAGCACCTCCACATATTCAATGCATGAATGATCGCTGCCAACTCAAGATCACGAGTCACATATTTCTGCTCGTGCTCATTCAAATTCCTTGACTCATAACATACCACCTATCTCTCCTGCATCAGTGCTCCAGCAAGTACTCTCTTGTAGGAATATGTACACACCATGAAATATTTATCTGTATACACAATCTTTAGAAGTGGAGAATTTGTAAGCAACTACTTCAACTGCTCAAAACTTGTTGTAACATTCCTCTGTCCATTCAAAATTATTTCCTTTCCTCTGCAAAGATGTAATAGGATAGTAAATCTGTGAGAAGTTCTTGATTAACCTCCTATAATAACTTGCTAACCGCATGAATTCTTTGACCTCATCCACATTCCTAGGAGCTTCCCATTCCATGATAGCTTTGTGTTTTCTAGATCCACCACTATGCCTTCCTAGGAAACAACATGTCCTAAGTAATGACTTTTTGTCTAAAATAAACTGCACTTACTAAGATTCACATACAGCTGATGCTCTCCCAAGAGTCTCAATACCGCTTCCAAGTGTTTTTCATTCTCTTCTCCATTCTTATAATATATCAATATGTCATCAATGAATACTATCATAAACTTGTCCCGATAAGGACACAACACACTATTCATCAAACACATGAAAGTTTCTAGAGCATTGGTCAAACCAAAAGGAACCACAACAAACTCATAATTCCCATACATGGTCTAGAAAGAAATCTTGTAAATGTCCTCTTCTTTGATGCATACCTAGTGATATCCTTATCTCAAATCAATCTTTGAGAAAAATACTGCTCCCGTCACCTGATCAAACACATCATCGATATGAGGCAATGGGTACCTGTTCTTGATCGTCACCTTGTTCAACTACCTATAATAAATGCACAACTTGAGAGTACCTTACTTATTATTAAAAAAAAACACTGGTACACTCCAAGGTGATACACTTGGCCTATTTTATCCCTTGTCAAGCATTTCCTTCAACTGCTACTTTAGTTCCACTAACTATGGAGTGCTCATTCTGTAAGGTGCCTTTGATGCTGGTGCCACTCATGGTACCAACTCAATAGAGAAATCCACTTCCCTATGTGGAAGAAACTTTGAAATATCTACTGGAAATACATCCTGAAACTGTTGCAATACCAGATACCTATTCAAGACTTATGCATCCTCAACATCCTTACCTTTGTCACTAGAAACATGAACTACAAATAATACACACCCTTTCCTGCAACTTCACTTTGCTTGCATAATTTTAACCATTATAACTGATGTAGGCTTCTTATTACCCTACTATATTCTCTTCTCTCCATCATCATCGAAGCACTCAATAGCCTTCTCTTAAAAATCTACCTTAGTCCTGTGAAGCTACAACCAATCCATACCCAAAAAAAAAATGTACGGACCCAACGGAATCACATTCATATGTGCTAATGTAGGCACACCATTCAGCTAAAATGCACGAGGTCTTACCCAATTATGAACTCTTTTCTTAGTACTTGTAGCTAACTGCACCAACCAATAATTTGCATGCAATTCTTCACTCAAGCCACACTTATCCACCAAGTGAGGATTAACATAACTATAATTAGATCCAGGGTCAATAAAAATGGAAACAACTCAACCACATAGCTTACCTTCCATCTCAATAATGGATGCTTGATGATCAACTTGATTGTTATCAAATGCTGCATAAATCCAAGGAATGCTCTGACCAACATCCCGAACTGTATGCACCTCCTAAGCACTGTAGATCTGAGGTCTATCACCTTGATACATCAGAAAATCCTTCTTGCGATGATCCTTTCCACACATCCAACACTGCAATAGTTCCCTACCACTACCATTTTTCTAATGCTCTCCAGGCTGAGGTCCATGTCCCTTCTCTGCTGCATCAGAGTTCTTGTAAGGAGAAACATTTTCCTTCTCACCTGCATCTTGAGGTATTGATCGCTTCGGTGGCCACTTTCCTTTGGTCTTGTCATTCCATTTCCAATATCTCTTAGGGTCAAACTCACACTTTGATTTCTCATTATAGTGCTTCAATTTCCCAATTACTTCCTCCAGCGACCGAGGCTCATCATACTCAATACGATCATTGAATGCTAATGAAAGTACACTGATAAATCTTTGAACCTTGATATTCTCATCCTTGAGATATGACACATACCTCAACAACTACAGAAACATAGTTTTTTAATCCTTTTCTATCATAGATCCCATCTTCAACTCATATAAATCCTTGGAATTTCCATCATAGTACCTCTCTGACAAGTACTTCTTCCTGAATATTCTCTTGAATTCATGTCAATTAACTCTTCTATCCTGATGCCTATGACACATATTATGTCTTCCCACCAGATGTCTACTTTCCATTTGAGAATAAAAATATCTATCTTGGCTTTCATCTCCTCTGTATAGTCATGCAACTCGAAGAACTTCTTCATCCAAGCAACCATGCCTATGAATATTTTGATTTCTTCAATTATCCATCAAATGTAGGAGGCTTGGATTTCTTAAAATCATCCAACAAGTGTCCCCTCTCACTCCTCCTGTAAGGATGATAGTGATGATGACCATGATACCTATTTGAGCCAAAACTAGAATAGAACCCATAATCATTGCCTCTCCTATCAGGTGTGTGCAAGATCCTACCATATCTGATTGTATCATCCATGTCCTACTTATGCCCACCATGATACCTACTACCATATGCCCCATTAGTTCTATCCTTCTGTCCATAACTGATCTATGGTTGTCCCTATTTATGCAACTCTCACAAACTCTGAAGGATCACTGCATTGACCTCTGCTTGTTTCTCTATGCCCTGGAAAGTCTTTCCTATGACCGAATGATCCTATCATTATATGCCTTGCAACTTCAGATTTTTTCCTTTAAACTTCTCAAGGTATTTTCTATGTCTAGAGAGTACTTATCTCTTTGCTACTCATTTGATCTATAAGGAGATTCTGATGAACTGTAATCCATCATTATTCTAGTCATCTCTGATCTTCTTCTTCCCACAAACATACCATGTTAGATAAAAAAATATAAACATAATAAACATACCTTGGTGAAGTTGAGGGGAGGCTATATCATCAACAAAATCAATCAAAATTAGCACTATACATGTATATACATAACCATATCAATATGTCGACATCATGCATGATAACATTAACTTCATAAAAAGACCTCTTGCATGATAAGCATAACCATGACAATGCATACATAACCATAATCATCTAGCCCATCCATTCCAAGTATTTGAACCATGTTATGATACCAATCTATAACACACCCTCCCACATTTACCAAATTTTACAAGTCCTCTAGGTAAATGTGAAACATAGTGCCACTATGAAATGACCCGATCTCCTAGCACCAGTTAAGGAAGTGGGGCCTACAACTGAGACTTACTGACCACAAATTGACATCCTACGAGGACTACAGATCACCCAGGAGATGAAGAACCACTCCAGGTGGTTAATCCCTGATTTGTAACTTTGTTTCAGTGACCTAGACTCCTAATTTCACCCTTGACACTGTTGGCATGTGGTTGAAGGCCTCCAATCACACTCACAAGCCTTGCTCCATGTGGTTGCGACATAAATTTCCCAGTTCAGTGCCTACGGTCTCGAGATATGAGCCAAAATTCTAGGCCAACCTATAGACCCCTTCCTAGAACTACCTAAGACTTCTCAGAATGATAAATGACATAAGGATGATGCTAAACATACAAGACTTGAACACGAAATTGACCCAAACATGCCTAACCATGACAAACATTTCGTCAAACATATAATGAGCATGTAAGCCACAATTCATGAATGTATATATGATCATAGGAGTCTGAAAATGATCTTAGAATAAACAAGAAGATATTATAAATATGGAAACAAGCAAAATTATGGCAACAAGAAAGTATACCAATCACAACTATAAGATGGAAATATTTCTACTCCTAGCCATCCACAACCTATAGGGTTGACACCACAAAAATTAGAGGAAAAAAGTGCAAAAGGGATTTGTTATAGTTGTGATAGAAAATACACTAAAGGTCATAAGTGCGGCGAGAAGAAATTATTTTACATAGATTGTGAAGACGAGGAAGAAAAGGAACGAGAAACATCAAAAAAGGAGGATATGCACCAAGAACCAACCCCAGAGAAGGAAGAAATAAATCCAACCATATCTTGTAATGCATTGGAAGTAATTACCACTCCTCAAACTCTCAAGATAGAAGGATATATCAAGAAAAAAAAGGTAATAGTGCTGATTGATTTGGGTAGTACACATAATTTTATTCATTTTAAGATAGCCAAGGAATTGAATTTCTTCCTATATCTAGCACCAAAATTTCAAGTGATGGTTGAAAATGGAGGAACTATAAATATCTCTGAAAAGTGCCATAATATCAATCCAACCATGGGGGAATATGTATTGAGTAGTTCAATGATTTATATTCCAATGGGTGGTGCTGATGTTGTACTAGGAGTCCAATGGTTACAATCTTTGGGGACTATAGCTTTTAATTTTCAAGAAATTTTCTTGATTTTTTTTTGGGAAGGAAAGGAAGTTCAATTATGAAGTATCGCAGGGAAATGGGGAAGGATAATTAGCTCTAATGTCATGACAAATATTTTGAAGAAATAGCAATGAGGCATAATTGAAAAATTATGCTCACTACAGGTTCAAACATAGAAATCCTCTATTTCTCTAGATCTCCAAAAAGTCTTGGAAAATCATTCCAAGGTGTTTGAGACTCCCAAAGGCCTCCCACCTATTCGTGATCATGATCATGCTATTCATCTGATTCTAGGAAGTGTTCCTCCAAACAAAAAGCCTTACAAATATCCCTATTCACAAAAGAGAAAAATTGAATGTATGATTGCAGAAATGATATAAGTCAACCTAGTCAAAGTTCTTTCTCTGCTTCAGTAGTATTGGTGCACAAGAAGGATGGATCATGGTATGTCCAGATTATAGGGAGCTCAACAAGCTCACTATTAAAGATAAATTTCCCATTCCTGTCATTGATGACTTATTGGATGAATTACATGGAGAAATTAACTTCACCAAGATGGATCTTCATTCAGGTTATCATCAAATTAGAATGAAGACTGAAGAAATTCCGAAAACAACATTTAGAACTCATGAGGGTCATTATGAATTTTTGGTCATGCCCTTTGGCCTTACCAATGCACCTTCTACATTTCAAGGGTTGTTGAATTCCATTTTCAAACCCTTCCTTAGAAATTTTGTGTTAGTATTTTTTGATGATATACTAATCTACAACAAGTCTTGGAAGGATCATGTTCAACATGTTGATAGGGTGTTCAAGCTATTGGAGGAGAAACAATTATATGAAAAAACCTCCAAATGTTTCTTTGGAGTACAAGATGGAATATCTGGGTCATATTTTATCTCATGAGGGTGTTAAGGTAGACCCTAACAAAATTAAATCCATTAAGGAATGGAAAATCTCCATAACCCTAAAGCATCTGCGAGGATTTCTTGGGTTAACAGGGTATTATCGCAAGTTTGTTAATAATTATCAGAGAATAGCAACACCTCTGACAACATTATTGAAGAAAGATGCATTTTCTTGGACTGTAGAAGCAACTAAGGCCTTTAAACATATTAAAGAGGAAATGTGCTAAGAACCAGTCTTAGCTACACCATAATTCACAAAAACCTTTATTGTGGAATGTGATGCCTCATGAAATGGAATTGGTTTTGTTTTAATGCAATAAGGAAGACCCATTGCTTTTGAAAGTCATCCAATCAAAGGACAGTTTTTACATAAAGCTATTTATGAGAAGGAAATGTTGGCAATACTACATGCACTAAAAAATGGCGACCTTACCTAATGGGAAGACACTTTAAGGTAAAAACAAATCATGATAGTATTAAATAATTTTTGGGACATAGAATATATTTAGAAGAGCAACAAAAATGGGTCAAAGAGATGTTGGGTTATGAATTTGAAATCTTCTACAAAAAAGGGAAGCTAAATGTTGTTGCAGATGCAGTCTCAAGAAAGGATGAGGATGTGGGAGCATTGATTTGTGCCATTTATATTATCCAACCAGATTGGATAACCGAAGCAAGGGAGGAGTGGAAGAATGATGAAGAAGTGTGGACACTCATTCAAAAGTTGCAGCAAGATCCTAGTACATCTGATATATTTAGCTGGAAAAATGATTCATTATGGTACAAATATCGCTTATATATTTGTAAGAATTCCCAAATAAAACAAAATATTCTTTTGGAATTGCACACCTCTCCCTTAGGAGGACACTTAGGATTTTTAAAAATTTACCACAGGGTCAAGAAATAATCTTTTTGGGATGGCCTTAAATCTGATATTCAAAAGTTTGTGTTGAAATATTTGGTCTACCAAAAAAATAAAGTTGAGGCAATTAAGACCCCGGGTTTGCTACAACCTTTATCCATTCCAATTCAACATTGGGAGGAGGTTTCAATGGATTTTATCATAGGTTTACCCAAGTCTGAAGGAAAGAATGTCATCATGGTGGTAGTTGATAGGCTTACCAAGTATGCACACTTTTGTGCATTATCTCATCCATTTAAATCCAGTACAATTGTTACTGCATTTATGGAAACAATTCAAAAGTTATATGGAAACCCAAATATTATTGTAAGCGACAGAGATCCCTTTTTCACTGGAAATTCTTGGAGGGAATTATTTTATTGTCTGGGTACTCAACTAGCTCATAGCTCATCTTATCATCCTCAATATGATGGGAAAACTGAAATAGTGAACAAATGTTTGGAAGGATATCTTCGTTTCTTTGTATCTGATAAACAAACACAATGGGTCAAGTGGTTAACTCTAGCTGAATGGTGGTATAATACTTCCTTCCTTACACTATAGTAAAGATGAACCCATTTATAGAACTCTATGGATATCATCCATCATCCATCATATCATCTTTAAGAGAAAATTCTAAGGTTCAAGCAATGGAAAATCAAATCGAGCATCCAAAACAAGTTCTCCAACTCCTAAAGGATAACCTAGATTTGGTGTAGAATTGAATGAAACAACATGCATATCAACATCACAACGAACGAAGTTTTGATGTAGGCGACTAGGTATTTTTACGACTACACACATACAAACAAATGTCCCTCAAGCAAGCTAAGAAGGATAATAAATTATCACCAAAGTACTAGGGTCCTTACAAGGTGTTGCAAAAGATTGGCACTATGGAATACAAATTGGAGCTTCTGACATCTTCCTTAGTGGACCTAGTTTTCCATGTTTCATGCTTAAAGAAGGTTATAGGTGACAAACTCCTAGTTCAAACAATATTGCCAGAACTTGACGAGGAAGGAAAAATCATACTGGAACCTGAAGCAGTCACAGAAACAAGAACTATACATCTATGAAATTGATCGATTTCAAAGTATCTCATCAAGTGGAAGAATTTATTCACCGAAGATTCCACATGGGAGGATGGGAATTTTATACAGAATAATCCGGAACTACTCAAGCATTGAGGCCAACACTTTTTTGAAGGAGAGGGGCATGTTAGGTCCCTATAATACTAGTGTATCCCCTTATTGTTATTGTTAATGTAGTCCCATTATTGTTATTGTTGTGCCCATGTAGTCCCCATAGTGTTATCATTGTGCCCCATAGAAGCCCACTATTGTTATTGTTGTGCCCTTACATTATTAATGTTATGTAAGCTATGATTATATTGTGACCCCTTAGACTCCTATATATAGAAAGTATGTTTTTATCATTTGAATCATCCAATAATTGTTCATTTATGTAATGTAAAGGAGGTTTCCCCCTCGAAGAGGCTGATTTATAAGTCGTTGATATATATTTTCTTCAATTTTGTGAGTAGGTTGCATAAAAATTTCAATAACACTTGTCAGCTCATGTATTCATTAACCAAAAAAATACTTATCAAATAATGAACAAGTCATAATTAAAGCACATTACAAATACCTTCTTATAACCATATCAAAACAACCATAAAATCACCATAATAACAAGTACAAGTGCTCATAAATCATAATAAGAAAAATATCCCTTATTAACTGATGCAAAATCCAACCAAGTTAGGGACTTCCACGTACCACCCGACCATAGATTGAGTTGAACCAAATATTTCTTTAAGCCAATCACCCTCGTGCCATATTCCAAGCTTGAATTTGGGATCTCAAGACATAAACAACCAGGGATTCCCAGAGATTAAACCACCTCCACCCTTAAGCTACCACAATCTCTCCAAAACCGGTCAAGAGATCACAAAGCCAAAAAAATCTTGGATTCCTTAAAGTTTCTTCACCAATACCTTGATGAATTTTCCTATCTCCACCCACCTATCTATCGATTCCCGGAGATTAAATAACCTCCACCCCCAACCCTTGGGAATTTTCCTGAGACCACCTCACCTGGTTCCAAAACCTTCCAACAATCCAAAGCTCAACCAGAAAAGAATCCCATCAAACCATGGCTATCTAGGAAATGGCAAGGCAAGGATGAAACCACTATCAACACTAGGTAAATCCCATGCCAATGGAAAAAAATGATCTAATAAACCAATGCATGTACCATGCATTCACACATCAGCTAGGAAATCACACATGCAACCTAATTACTGCAAAATATTGCTGCTAAAGCTGCTTGATCCAACCTTCCTTGCTTGTCCTTGCTTTCCTTGCTTGTCCTCTTCATTTTCTTTCCTTGACCTTCCTTTGATTTCCTTTCTCTAATGCTAAAGTGCTCCAAGAATGCTCTATGTGTGCAAGAGTATGACAGAATAGAGAGAGAGCTCCAAAAATGAACTGGCAAAATTTGTGAATTGATCCTCGAAAGCCTTTTTATTATTGAGGCATTTATTTTATTCATTTTCCTCTATTTTTCTTCAATTTTCCTCTCTTGAAAAATTGTGACCTTTCACCTTCCTTTTCTCCTATTTTCCTTTATTTTCATAAATAAAATGCCAAATAATTCCTTTTTTCATTTTCCAATGCCTTTTCCAATTTCCTTAGCCATAAACAAATCGAAAATGACACCCACTAGGATGCTTTGCCCAACATTCAACTTGGAATACGTGTCGCATGACTTTGGTCTTATTTTTCCTTTATTAACCTTTATTACATGAAATTTTAACCTAGGGCTATTAGAGAAGGACAAATCATATTAAAGCCTAAAGAAATAATGGAAACAAAAGTCCAAAAACTATGAAATAGATCAATTTCAAAGTATCTCATTAAGTGGAAGAACTTACTTGCTAAATATTACACTTGGGAGGATGAGAATTTTATACATAAGCATCCATATCTACTCAAGCGTTTAGGAAAAAACATTTTTGAAGGAGAGGGGCATGCCAAGTCTATACAATACTAGTGTAGCCCCTATATTGTTATTGTTGTGCCCCATAGAAGCCCACTATTTTTATTGTTGTGCCCTTATATTACTATTGTTATGTAGGCCCTAATTATATTTTGACCCTTTAGAATCCTATATATAAAAAGAAGGTCTTATCATTTCAATCATCCAAGAATTGTTCATTTATGTGATGTAAAGGGAGGTTTCCCTCGAAGTGGCTTATTATATATCCATTGATCTATCTTTTCTTATGTTTATTTTTTATTTTTATTTGGATACATAACACAACTCAACAAGGAAAATTCCCAAAACTCATTCAGAACTCCAACATATTAGACATATGGAACAAATTTTATTAATTTTTTCTTATAATTTTTATCAAGTTTTGGCTGCCCAATTATTTATCTTAATATCTCAAGGGTCCCTCCCCCTTGCACTCCTGTGCATACATTCTATCTCAACATATTGTTACACCATTTTTTTGGTCATCTAACCTATTATCATTAGATGAACCCAAGTACACCATGTAAGACCAATTTTACCCTAAGTAAAATTTCTTTCACCATGTGAAATAAAATTTGTTTATATTTCCTGGTCATATTTAACCCAAAACAAGGAAATTAATTAAATAAATCATTATTTATTTGATTATTTCCTAGGAATAAGTTATTTAAATCATTATTTAAATAATATTCCTAGTTAAATTTGACTAAATCATTTTTAAATAATTAAACAAATCATTATTTATTTAATTATATTCCCACCACCTCCCTAAAATAATAAATAAGTCATTTATTTATTTATTGTTTATAAATAAAGGAATTGGCCCAAGTCAAAAGACCTTTTCCCTCCAACAAATATGATAAAATATTCCTAAAGGGTGGTTCTAGAATTTGATTAATAATATTTTATTCATGCACCAAGTTCTAGATAACCCTAATATTTTGTTATAAATAGAAGGGTTTTCCCCATTCATTAGTCACCTCCATTGCATTAGATCACTCTGGATCTATACTAGGTCACATTCTCCATTTTTTCCTTGTGAGCTCCCATTGAGTTCTATGTTTGTCTGGGTTTTCTACAACAACAAGAGAGAGGAATTTTAGATCTGAAACTCTGAGGACTTTCAAGAACCCATCCCATTGAGGAGAACCGGAAAACACCTTTCTTGTTTTCCTCTCAAGTGCCTCCTTTTTAATATAATATAAAAATTCTTTCAAATACATTGTTCTTGTCTTGTCTGTTGGATGCATGGAGCCACATTTTACTTTATCTGCTTAATGTCTTTTATGCTTAGATCTGGATTTGTGCAGCATTATTTGGATCACCTAATTGCAAATTTAAAGATATTTGGCAGCCATAATCGATGTTAGGGCTATTTGTTATGCGTAGCTAAAGTGGTATTTTATGACGAAAGATTTATACTAACAATTGGCGACTCCACACGGGTTTTCTTTTGCGACTGCTGTCGTTTTATATATTCCTGCATATCCAGCTGTTTCAGACCATAGGGTTTCTCTTCCATTTTCTGTTTCTCTTATTTTTATGGTGCTTTTCACCTCTAAAACCCTCAAACATTAAAATTTTTAACTTCCGTGTGTTTCTAGCCCTATTGCGCAGGTGACAGACATCATCCGCAGCTGAGACAACAACTTTTTCTGAAATCTGCCGCCGAGAGACCCGGATCTGCAGGTCGCACTTATCGGCCCAAAAAATGCGACCTGGCCTTGAGGTCGCAATTTTCTGCCCCAAATCTGCGACTTGGACTGAAACCAGGTCAGAACCTGCAACCTGCACTTTTTTCTGCAATTTTCCAGCCCTTTTTCTGGGTTTGTCTGAAGCTTCTGTCAGGGTTTTCCAGCCTTTGTCTCCGCCCGTTTAGACCTGTTTCTGATTTTTTTCACTCAACTAAGTGGGAATCTTGCCCCTTAGGGCTCTAGTACCCTCCAATTTTGTGGGAGAGTTTTTTCTCTTTCAGAAGTTTGACTTTCCAGAGTTTCAGCCTTATTTCTTTCAGATTTGATACCTCATTTTCAGATCCCTTTAGATCAGCTCTTATCCCTTTCAAATCAGCTCATATAGTTTTGTTTGGGTTCATTTCTAGGGCCGCCTCCTTGTCCCTTCTATTTTTAGCTGATCTCCTCCTTTTTAGCAACAACCTTGCCTCTGCCTCTTTGCTGTTCTCTGCACCTCTTTTCAGCAGATTTATCCTTTAGATCCCCGTCCCTCCCGACCTTAGATCTATTGGCCTCTTTTTCGCGTGCTTTGCTTAGTTTTTTCCCTCTTATAGACTAGTTTTGAGAGACCCGCCTTCTTGGGTTAGATTGATGCATTGTTAGCTGTTAATTATCTGTTCTTTCAGTCTTATTTACTGTAGATTTATTTTCAGTTACGCAGCACAATTTTTATTTTACTCTCAAAATGTATGGGCTTAAACAATTAAAATTAACGCACGCCACACACTGACCCTAAGTGAAGAAGAGCCTGGTTAACACTGCCTGGAAAAGGCTTTAAAATCAATTGATACTGCACCTCTCTGCCCTTGTTTCGACATTGACCTCACTTGATTTTTCCCTTCCCTGCCCCTGTTGGTTTTCTTCTTCCCGTCATCATTGCGCCTCCAGGGCGTTTGTCCTGGAGACTTCTTGGCCTTCACCCTCAGTTTCTGGTTGATCGACTTCCTCCTTCCCGTCGTCATCGAGTAAGTCCTCCCCCGAGTTCGCACTCCGAATCTTCCTCTGATTGTTCGAGTTCTCCCCCTACTCTTGGTTCTCCCCCTGTTACCTTCACCATGTCTAGTTCAGGGCCTAGCGGCAACCCCAGTTCTACCGCTGGGTCCGTTTCCAGTGGAACCACTACGAGACCTACCTCGACTGCCCCGTTGCTCCCTTATATGGCCGGTCTCAGTCTTCCCGACTTCAATCAGCTAATCAATGATCATATTCGCCATGATGTCAGTTGGCCTGCTATGCCAACCAAGCTCCTCTCCGACATTCCCAAGTTTGAAGGCCTTGCTAGTGAATATCCCTCCAACCATATCCAATCTTTCCACATGTGGTGTTCCTCCAATTCCATCACCGATGACTCCATCCGTCTTCAATTGTTCCAATGCATGATTACTGGCGAAGCTTCTAAATGGTATGTTGATCAAGCCACCTCTTCCCATACCACCTTTGCGACCATTGCCCAAGCATTTTTATCTTATTTCCAGCTCCCTCTCCGATACGACACTGGTACTGAACTCTTGACTTCTTTTCATCAATCCTCTTCGACCCGCCTTTCTGCTCATGTCCAGGAATGGTGACGAAGACGAAGCTTATGTCACGCTCCCCCCTTTGAAGATCGGGTTTTTATGGACTGGTTCCTTCGCTCTCTTTTACCTCCCATTGGCAAAGATGTCGCATCCCATTTTCCTCAAACCGAAGAAGCCGCCCTCCAAATAGCCCTGAAATATGACCTTATCTATGCTCAATTTGGTTATGTTTATACCGTCCTTCCTGACCTCCCCAAGCCCGGTGGCCTTAATGCCTCGGGGGCATCTCACTTTGCCGACGGTATCATTGGAGCTATGACACATACCCCTACTCAACCTCTTCTGGGCTATGGTTTACCTTCAGGAGGGGCCAGCCCCTCCGACACTTTTCCCCCTCCCGGTAGCATGTATCTAGGATACGACATGCCTCCTCATTTTTCCCACACTCCTGCTTACCTCAACGTTTCCCATCCTACCCCTTATTTGTACCCACAACCTGGTGTCCCAGCTCCTCCAGCATTCAGACCTCCCACTCCCTTGCCTTCTCCACCCCCGCAACAGCACTTGCTACCCCCTCCAGGGCAAGTATTTGCGCAGCAGGGGGCAACTCATCTTCTTCCTTCTCAAAGAAAGAGGAAAGGCAATCAATCCGCTTCTGGTAATCATGGATCCAATCCTTCAAGTATTGATTCTACCACTGCCAACCAGCCATAGGGCTCTCAGCCCAAGCCAGACAGGCCGCTTCGCACCAATAAGCCCTGTTCGTGTTGCGGTGTTTATGGTCATTACACTCACGATTGTCCCTTATTACCACAAATGCGGCAGATGTGGGAGTCTCAGGCCACCGTGCGGGGACAACACTCCTCCCCTACTTTCCCTCCCAATACGGCTACTTCTCAACCCGCAGTGTTTATCGATCCTTTCCATCAACAAGGATTCGTGGCTACTCAACCACCTCATGACCCGGTAACCACTCAACCTTCCCCTTCTGGTTCCTCTGATTACCAGATTCTCATGATGGCCTCTGACCAACCTCTCACCGTCGACCTTAACCTTCAAACTCGGTCTCATCAGTACTCCATGCCTCCCTTTCCGTCTGTCACCGATTCCACATATTCAGGTCCCACAGAGCCTCTGTCGACACCCAATGGCCCCTTGCACATCCCTCCACCCCAAGCTAAGGTTCACACTAAGATTCCTAAGGGCCCATTATGTCGAAATTCTGCCTCTGGTCGGACTACCCATTCATATAGCATAGTAGATGATCTGGCACAATCTCCTGCTGCAATTTCAACACTGGAACTCCTCCAGTCGCGTCCTTCCCAAAATAAGGCTCTACTATCTGCCGTGGGAACTGTAGATCCTGCTGATGACTAATTGATTGTTTTCGATGCCCGTCAGTCAGACCCTCCCCCCCTGCCTGCTTCTATTGCTTTCCAAATCCTAGTCAAAATCCGAAATGCCAACATTGCTCGATGTATTATTGATGAGGGGCCATCTACCTGTGTGATGTCTGCCTCGGTTTGGAAACAACTCAGATCTCCTGAGCTGGCCTCTTCCACGATCACCCTTCGTGTGTGGGGTGGCCATGCATCCCAACCCATTGGCCTATTTTGTAACTATCCTATCACCCTTGCGGGTAAGACTGTTTGTGTCGTCGTTGAAGTTATCGACGCTCCTCTTGACTACAACATTCTTTTGGGGCGTAGTTACACCTATGCCATGTCTGCCGTTCCATCCGCAGTCCACCGCAAAATGTTTTTCCCTCATAATGGCAAGATTGTCACCATTGACCAGTTGACTTACCATGAACCAAAATCTCAGACCTCCCCTGAGTCCACCATTTCTACTGTCACCAATAAGCAAACTATTGATTCTTTGACCAGTGTTTCCCCTGGCGTCTATAAATACTCCTCCTTGCTTGGAACCTTTTTAGACCCTCCTCCCATCTCTGATCCTAGCATGGCGAACGTTTGCATGATGCAATCATCTTGGGCTGACCTTGCACAGCCCACTTTGGCTAGTAAGCAACCGCACCCTCACCCAACCCCACCAGCTCCTAGCACTTTGCCCCCGCTAGCCAACCTTCTTCCTTCGGAATCTCCTTCCCCGAATATTCCTCACGCGCCTCTCTACCCTCCTGGGTCGATCCCGATCGAGAACAACACCCTTGGCCCCATTCCTCCTGGCCATTTCCCTGCTGGTCAGATTCCTTTCCTTGCTCCCCCTCCTGGAGCTCATTCCGTCCCTATATTGGCCACCCTATCCCTCCCCAACTTGACCTTGGGTATAACCGTCTGGTACCTAGATCCCCAAACCACTACCCTGCCCGGTCAACCCAAACCTTATCTTGCTTTGACCCCAGTTCAACCGATACCTATGGCTTCTCCCGCTGCACCAGTACCTCAGTCCCCTCATTAGGAACCACCTCCTGTTGCGACCATGTCGGGTAATAATTACAAAGCTTGCAGGGGGGCATCAAAGGACAAGATTGCCCTGACAACCTCTGCCCCTCCTCGACCTCCAAAGCATCCCATCCAGTGTGCCTTATGCGATGTTGTCGGCCACGCTACCCATACCTATCCTGAATTACCACATCTAAAAACCATGGTCAATGAAACGTTTCCAGAATCCGATATTCCTGAGGTCTATGTCACCATACCTGATTCCCTTCCGAAACTTAAACACTTGCGCACAAATCACCCTTGTTATTTGTGCGATTTTCATGGACATTATACCCATCTTTGCCCCTGCCTTGAAGAGTATCATTCCTCTTTAGCCGCATATCACCAATTCGAAGCCGCACTTTCCCGTAATCCTTCTTCACTAACACCAAACCACCTGTCTACCCTGATTACCATTTCTCATCCTGATACTGAAATGACCGAACCTTCAGCCACTATTTCCTACCTTTCCTCATCACTGTAGAAATTTGAATAACTGATATATTATTCATCGAGATTCTCCTGATCACACACTATTTTAGCTTCATGCATAATACAAAATCTCTTCTACCATTGATCATTAATTGCGGAAATAAAATCAATTGCATGCACACATTAAAACCATGAACAATCACACATATGAACACAATATTTAATGGGAAAGCTTAAAGCTGAAAACCCCAACTATCTGTATATTATATGTCATGGAGATCATGTAACAATCATTGTACAAAGCTCCTCATAAGCTCTCATGCACACCCTCAATTGCTACACACTATCAAGCTAGATCTAGCAAAACACATGCTCCAATATTTTGCCACTTGATAGCCAGCCTCTATTGCATAATCAATGCTATGGGATGGCTTCATTAAATAGATAAACCACCTGGCTTGTACTCCGCAATCCTCATGGGCTTCTCCACCTATATGTGTGTTGCGAATAACAACTTTATAGTCACAATTGATAGTTAACCTGCTCTTTCACCTATTTCTACACTGGTCTCCACTGAAACTATCCATGCACTAAAGTTAACTGATGTATTCTTTAGTTGATTAATGAGTTTATAATTAGTGAATTAATTAATAATTAATTCACACCACTCTCACTAATTGTATCAATTAGTTAAACTAAATAAAAATAGCTCAACTATGTTTAGATTAGTTAAACTGAATACAACTCCACTAACTTCCTCAATCAACTACACCAAACTCTGTCACATGAGTTCTAACTAAAGTCTTCATGCAATAGCTCCACATAACCCTCAGGAATAGTGTAATTCCTTCTGTCAGCTCCTGTGCCACATCTGTGCAATTAACTAAAGTGCTCCAAGAGAATAAGATAATGTTTATAGTCCAAATATTATTAAGAGCTAATAATATTCGACATATCTATTTTTAGACTGGAAATCTAAAAATAGATTCCACCCAGTATGTCTAAAAATAGAAGTCCATCTATTTTTTTTGACTTGACCAACCATCCACAAATAGCATCCTGCAACTCATAGAACATGATCCATATGTCTAAAAATAGACATAGTCTAAAAATAGACTTTGCGCCAAAAATAGCCTGCAGGCCCACTTAGTGAAGGCGACTCCTTTCCACTAAGCTCATAATCTTGTTGCAATCTCAACACTCCCTCTCAACAAGATAAGGATTATCTGCAACCCTTATCCTGCCCCTGTTGTATTCGAATTTTCTCTTGGTGAGTGCCTTCATCAAGATATCAGCATCCTGATCCTCCGTGGGATTATATGAAAGTAACATGACCTTCCACTGCACACAATCTCTGATATGATGATACCGGATGTCAATGTGTTTAGATCTATCATGAAATACTGGATTAACCAAGAGTTTGATGCAACTCTGATTATCACAATAAATCATAGTAGGCTCTAAGTGTGAACCGAACAACCCGACCAGGATCTTCCTCATCCATATAGCCTCGCATGCAGCCAAACTTGCTGCCATATACTCGGCCTCTGCTGAACTGAGTGCCACGGATCTCTGCTTCCTGCTGTACCATGAAACTGTTGTCGACCCGATACTGAAAATCCCTCCAGATGTGCTCTTTATGTCCGTTGGGCTCCCTGCCCAATCTGCATCCGTGAAGCCACACAGCTTCACCTCATCTGACTATCTGTACCATAATCCATATCCCGATGTGCCTCTGAGATATCTCAATACATGCTTGCCTGCCTTCCAAAAGAGCTTGGTAGGCTTAACCATAGCTTGTGAAAGCTGGTTAACAGCATAGCATATGTTGGGTCGTGTATTGACCAGATACATAAGCGACCCCACCAACTGTCGATAAACAGTGGCATCCACTACCTCCGCCGAAGTAGCATCCTCCTTCCTCCAACCACCAGGAAGATGAGTATCAACACGCTTGCAGCCATGCATGTTGAACTTCTCCAGTATCTCCCAGGCATACTTACCCTGAGAAACAAACAGTCCATCACTGCGCTGCCAAATTTCCAATCCCAGGAAATAATGAAGGAGGCCCAAGTCCTTCATCTCAAACTCCTTTGCAAGATCAGCCTTACATGAGTGTATCAACAGTTAATCACCTGTCAAAATCAAATTATCTACATAAAGTACAATGATCAGAAACTTACCCTCCACCATAATCTGGTATAGGTTAGGATCTGCCTCACTCTTGGAGAATCCAAGTCCGGTGAAATAACTATCTATCCATGTGTACCAAGCACGAGGTGCTTGTTTCAACCCATACAACGCTCTATTGAGCCTGCACACATGCGACTCGCTACTGAAGATCTCGAAACCTTCGAGCTGCTCTATGTACACCTCCTCCTCAATTACTCCGTTGAGGAACGCAGTCTTCACATCCATATGATGAATGTGCCACCCCATCTACGCTGAGAGAGCAAGAATCGTCCGTATGGAAGAATACCTTGTCAAAGGTGCAAAGGTCTCCTCATAATCGATCCCCTCAATCTGTGAAAAGCCTCGGGCAACAAATATTTCCTTGTACTTCTCCACACTCTCGTCAGCTGCTTGCTTCACTTTGTAGATCCATCTCGAACCCACCACTAATTTCCCCTCCGGCCTCGGGAAAATCTCCCATGCACTGTTTCTGAAAATCGAATCATACTCTTCCACCATGGCATCTACCCATGCGGGGTCCTCCACACACTACTACATTTGGCGAAAATTCCGACACTTGGTTCCGATGATTTTGACCAAATTTCGGAAATTTCCCCAAATTTTTTCCATCCCGCCCGAAACTGTCACTATACTGATGTTTATAGAAAAGTGTCACAATACCGACACTTAGACAAAGTGTTGCAATTGCGACGTTTGGAGGAATACGTCGCTATTGCGACACTATGGCCCAAAGTGTCGCTATTGTGACGGCTGCCTCCAAACGTCGCAAGTGCGACACAATGTCTAAGTGTTGCAATTATGACATTGTATCGCACTTGCGACGTTTGGAGGCACCCGTCGCAATAGCGACGCTTTGTCCGCCGTCGGTATAATGACACTTATATGCGCGCTACATAAAAATACAAAACTTATATGCGCGCTACATAAAAATGATTTTATTGTTTCGTATCCGTCGCAATAGCTACATTAACGTCTGATATCACGCGTGCATTCGCCCTCCACTCTTGCAGAACAAAATTCACCCTCAGCTCTTGCAGAACAACATTTTCCCTCAGCATTCGCCCTCAGCTCTTGCAGAACAGCATTCGCCCTCAGCTCTTGCAAAATGGTAAGTTCTTACTGCAGGCCCTTCCTCCTATAGTAGGGTTGACTCTATTTGGGTTTTTTTGGTCAATTCCATTGGATTGTGTTAGGTTGTAGGGTTCTCTCTAGATGTCAAGAATCAAGATTCAATACCCTCTATTATCTTCATCACCCAATACAATATTTAAATTTTTCCCAAAGAAACGCTTATTAATTTGGCAACCATTATTTCTCCCTGCTTTAAAAACCCTACATTTAAATGAAAACAAGCATTGCATTTCAACTACAAAAATCTATTAGTGTTCAAATGTACATGTGTGCTACATTAACGTCTGATATCACGTGCGCATTTTCCCTCCGCTCTTGCAGAACAACATTCGCCCTCAGCTCTTGCAGAACAGCATTCGCCCTCAACATTCGCCCTGAGCTCTTGCAGAACAACATTCGCCCTCAACATTCGCCTTGAGATCTTGCAGAACAACATTCACCCTACATTCGCCCTCAACTCTTGCAGAACAACATTCGCCCTGCATTCGCACTCAGCTCTTGCAGAACAACATTTTCCCTCAGCTCTTGCAGAACAACATTCGCCCTCAGCTCTTGCAAAATGGTAAGTTCTTACTGCAGGCCTTTCCTCCTATAGTAGGGTTGACTCTATTTGGGTTTTTTTGGTCAATTCCATTGGATTGTGTTAGGATGTAGGGTTCTCTCTAGATGTCAAGAATCAAGATTCAATACCCTCTATTATCTTCATCACCCAATACAAGATTTAAATTTTTCCCAAAGAAACGCTTATTAATTTGGCAGCCATTATTTCTCCCTCCTTTAAAAACCCTACATTTAAATGAAAACAAGCATTGCATTTCAACTACAAAAATCTATTAGTGTTCAAATGTACATGTGTGCATCACTTGTGTAGGGTATTCCTTTTCCACTTTCACATTATCCAAGAATGTGTGAAGTATAGTTCATATTTTTTGTGATTTAGATTATCTTGAAGAAGGAAAGGTAAATTATTTCCCATGGAAAAAGAAGGTTTTCCCTTTTTACTACTGGAAATGGTACAACAAAGTTCCATTTCTACCCGAAACTCCTATGAAGCAGGAACCAAATAAAGGCCATGTCCTCAATGGACATCATTTGGCTTTGAAAATGGCCATTGCACCGTGTTGTTTCTTATATTACATCACGATAGTTTCTTAGGTCATTTCTAGTTTCTTGAGATGAAAAACAACCAAAGAAATTGCGAAGATCCTTTCAAGAAATAAATGACCATTTCTCAATCATATCTCAACTATTTTTATTTTATTCAGTGGTTGCTTAATTTGAGAGAAATTTCACACTTTTATAAGGAATATAACATAAAAACACAAAATGGGAAGGAATTGATGAGGTAGATGACCTTTAGTTGTTGTCAATTAAGAATTGATAATTCACGATGCATGTTCTGTACTACAAACTAGATTCCTTCCTAGAGTTAGGACACAGAGTATTGAATCAAAGTTGTAGTTTCTAACTTCTTGTATTGGTTCATCAATCTTTAAATTCAGACATTGCATGTCTTCATTGCTTCATGTTTGAATAATTTGCATTATATCGTACAATAGGAAATTAGGAATTATGATTATTATTACTTTATGGATCTGTTAAGTTACTTTTAAGTTTGCATGGTTTAGTGTGAAATTATTCTTGTGTGCCCCTAGGCCCAGGTGAAGGAATGCCAAGGACTGAGAACCATAGTTTTTAAATGGTATTGTTTCTTATACCCCAAAACCCCTCAACATCACTTCTTATTAGTTCTTAACAATAGTGTTGTAAACAATTTGAGAATTGATATAGAAAAATCTCGCACTTCTCAAGATAAAGTCCTAAAGCTAAAGTGTGATACCATGTGTAATTCAATAGCCCCATTGTTACCTCACCAACCTCTTTTCACTTCGGGCTAGCTCTCCTCCAACTCAAGGGGGGTTCACCCTAGTAGATGTTAGGGATCTAATGGCCCAACCAAACCAAGTCAAGAGCCCCCTAACTCTCTATGTTTACTACTATCAATCAAAATATTGAACAATAGGGTCGGACATGCATCCTGAAGATAAAATTGCCAGGGTATTTTTGGGTAATTTCAAAGGGAAAGTCCCCAAACACATATAATCAAGGAATTATAACGTGATTTCAAACATTATATATCAACAAAATCGTTTAAAGGATATTGAAAGGAAAAAGGTGATGGAAGATAGAAAGTGCCTTACTTAAATGCTCTAAGGATTTTTCAATAGTTGCTCCAAAAGCTTCACTTCAAAGGCCTCTTCAAGATCGTTTCCAACAATGCTATACCATCAGCCTTCAACAATGTTGCTCCAAAAAATGTCCTCAAGGTCTTCACAACAAGTTTACTTGTGAAGTTGCTCCAATAATATATTCAATAAGGTCTTCATTGTCAACTCGTATCTTGTTTGGGTGCCTTAATGTGCAATGACATGTTTCCAGGATCGAATTCAATGCAAGGAATATTTGAAACTCTAACTCGTCTTCCGTGTTGTCTTATTAGAAATTATTCTGGGCTTTTCATTTTGTGTTTTTCAAGTTAGATATCGTTTTCAAGTTTTTACATTTATAATTTTATTGCAATGTGGCAAGATCGATCAGAAAGGCAAAAGAACAACCTCGATACAGATGATCATGGAAGAGGCTACTGCAAGAACATGTAAAGTGCCGCATTTCTCTATCTTCGTAGTATTTTAGTTATTTACATAATTGAAATAATATTAATTTTTTTCAAATATGCAGACACCTAGCCATGGTACGCTTGATGATTCCCTCTTTAAGGAAGAGCTTTTTTCATCCCTATATCTCGTGTTCTTGTTGTGAAAAAGGACACGAGATGCAAGGTCGGAATTTAATACTTTGATAGACGCGCCTCAAACACCTGAAATAGAAGAGAGGATAAAACAACTTATGAGCCGCCTAGAAACATATCGTGTAATAATAAAAATTCAAAAGGATATTTTTTTTGTTCTCGCATGAGATGAATTGTGATAGTTTGATTTTTAATTTTTACATTGACTAAACGTTAACAAAAGTTCTTTTATGAAGCTCGGCAGAATTTGCCGAACCCGTGTTGGTGGTAGTGGGACACAAGGGCAAGAGATTGCCCAACAACCCCCGTACACCCTACTCCTTTAGGTGCCGCCCAAGAAACACACCCTCTCTGCTAGACACTCACTAACCGCTCGAACGTGTTGCAATGGTGAGCGCCGATATGGCCAACTACATTATTGCGTTTCCGGAGCTACACATGCTCACTCTTACGTGGACTATTAATGGCACGTTGTTGGTGCAGAACGATGAAGGTGTCCCCATAAAGCATGTACAACTCCCGTAAATTTTAATATTTTAACTATTTCATGTACTTCTTATCTAAAACATATTTATCATGATTTTTATTTTTAAATTAATGATAATATCTTTTTTTTTTTTCTTTTTTCTTTTTCCGTGTAGGAAACAATGAGTTCTACAAAGCTCTCTGAGAACCATGCGGTAATTTTTGGCCCAACGATAAGGTAATAAAAGTGGAATTTACTCCCAATTGAAAGAACTTCTAGATTATCTAGAAGCCCTTTTTGGGGTCGACATACTTGACGCAATGCTGGTGGCTCGTGTAGTCGGCAAATATTTGAAATATACCGTGGACACCCATAGGACGAATTTGAAATTTAACCCTAGATATGAGCGTCCTCTCACAGTTCCAGAGAGTGAGTGGAGAGCACTCATCCATGACGCAAAAGAGAAAAGGGCAAAGAAAGAAGGAAAAATGCCAACTGGACCCGCAAGGTAAATTACAACTTTAATTCAATAGCTTTAATTTTCTTTATGTCTAAAATAAAAGTGTGCTACATCATATCTAACTTCAATATTTTGATGCTAGGCTGCCTGACACCTCAAAGGCAACCAAAGCTAGGATTGAAAAAAAGGGCCATCACAAGCTAGGCCAGGGCGGCTACTTGAAATTAGCCGCAAGAATTGTAATTAAGTAGCTAAACATCTTATAATTAATTGTATTTCCTTCCAACGTTTTTGTAATCCTATCAAATATGATTAAAAATACACAATCATATGTAATGTAGGGTGATGACTTCGGAACATAAACTACATAGGAAGATAAAAATATCGCTTTCCATTTCGGCTATCAAGCCGTAGTTGAACGTCGCAGAAGCTTAGGGCAGGTCCCAAGATCCAGAATGCCTGATAAGGTAAAACATTAACCTTTCAATATGTTTGTTTTCGTCCATAAATTTAATTTCTAACAAATTTGTTTAAATCAGGGGAGCAGCATTACCGACGAGGCAAATAACCCAGTTTTAGAGCCAGATGTAGATGATCCTCACGTGCAACTTGATCATTGTAGTGGGGACCAGGCCGACAATGCTAATTTCCACTTATAATTTTTTCTAATTATACCTTGATGGTTGTCCTTATAACATTTTTTGTTTAAATGACAGAGAATGTTTTCCTTGAGGATCTTACCACTGGAGAGGAAGACAGGGCAACAGTCCCAACAGCGACAACTAGTGCACTAGGTAAATAATCTCATTGCAATTTTTTTTATTAATATTACCGAACTAGTTTAATGATATTTAAAAACTGCCAATTAAAATTTAATATTATATGTTTTTGTAGGCGATGCTTCGTCACTGGATGAGACCAGACATCATGACTACGCAACTAGGTCAGCGGCGACAACTGGTGCACCAGGTAAATAATCTCATTGCAATTTTTTTATTAATATTACCGAACTAGTTCAATGATATTTAAAAACTGACAATTAAAATTTAATATTATTTGTTTTTGTAGGCGATGCCTCGTCACTAGATGAGACCAGACATCGTGACTACGCAACTAGGTCAGCGGCGACAACTGGTGCACCAGGTAAATAATCTCATTGCAATTTTTTTTATTAATATTATCGAACTAGTTCAATGATATTTAAAAACTGACAATTAAAATTTAATATTATCTGTTTTTGTAGGCGATGCCCCGTCACTGGATGAGCCCAGACATCGTGAATAAGCAACTAGGTCAGCAGTGCGGGTTGAAAGGCACGAAATAGGAGCAGAGCACGATGATATTGATGATGTAATTAGGAGCTTTAAAAATAGGAAGAAGAAAAGAAAATTTGACAATGTAAAATATTGTATTATTATAAGACAAACGTTACCATACTTGGAACGTTTTTTTGCGTTATATAAAAAACTCATTTATCATACTATTTTTATGTCAAGCATTAATTGCAATGTTTCCTTGCGTACTTTTTGTTGAATTTTTTATTATTAGTTATTGAATATTTTTTTTTATGCTCATGAAAGTAAAAAATGAAATATAGATTGGGTATTGGGGAATTGAGAGTGATGTGAGGGGGGGGAGGGGCCATAAGAGCTTCCACCTTCACATGGTTGGCCCTGTTTAGTAGAGAATAATTTATTGGAGCGATTTAATCTTGGAGCAAACCTCCCTTGATCCAACGTAGCAACAAAAAAGTCACTGTTGACTTAGTTGCTACTCTTTCAGATCGTGGGAGGCTTGTTCCAAGTTCATGCGACTCCAATAAATTGTTCTAGAAACGAAGAGGAGCTTATTCAGGTATGTTTTGACATTTTCAACATATGTTCTAACATTATCATAAGAATGCATCTTAGAGTAAAAAATACTACATCAATTACTTGTATTTATTGTATAGATAATGATGGATTTTGATTGAATTGGCAGTGTAGGTACAAATCCTCTTGCATCATGAGCAATACAACTTGTCAACCAGGGTCATGTATAGGATATTTTTGCTTGTGCGCTTGACCAGGTTCGTAATGTCACATTTTGTAAGTTCCTTTACAGCTCATAATTCAATATTAAGCTTGTTCATGATTATTATCTAGGTTTTTTGTATGTTTTTTTTCATCTATTTGATTGTAAGCAACTTTGCATGTTTCCTGTTGTTCACTATGATTTCTCCCATTACCACTCCCAGGATGAATCCGACTTTATTGTTACATAGGTTACTTTATTGTTACTATGATTTCTCCATTTACGATTTCATAGGTTACATCATGTAAAGTTGTCAATCTCGTGTTGGTGATGAGCTTTAGTTCTCCAGATTTGGGGCTTTTCTGATATTTTCTCCCTCATGTCATTCCTGCATCACCTCGTTGTTTGAGCATGCCAATTGTCTACCACTTGTACCAATTGGCACATGTCAATCTCTCAGTGGTGCCACATTTCACCTATTTTCAGTGAGAGTTTAGGGTTTCTCTAACATAGCTTCAGAAATCCGATTCAGTGCCTGCTTGAATATTATCACATAATACTCATGGTTTGGATTGATGAGCATGTTCTGAATGGTTGGTTGATTCATAAGAACCACCTATATAGTCATCTTGAGATATTTTAGAATTTTTCTCGGGTTTCCTTTTTCACTGTTTCTAGTGGGTGGGATGGTGTGGGGTGATCCATCAATACTGGTGCTCTTGTAGTAGGGAATTTGTTTTTGGGGATATAAAGGAGCATTTGATGTAGATATCCCATTGGATGCATTCATAGATGGGCACAAGAGGTCAAGAATTTAAATTAAAAATATGCAACCTCTAGCATGGCAACTTGAAGGCTACGAGAGACAGTGGTTAAAGATTGTTTTGTGCTGGCCTTAATATAGTTGTGATTTATTTCTATTATCTTAATGCAAATATATAGTCCGGTCTCATTAAAATGAGGATTGTGGTTGTATTTATCTTTGGTTGTTTCTCTCTTAATGCTCCATAAGTTGCCAAAAGTTGTGATAGTTGTTTAGTTTGCCTGTTACAACTTAAAAGTGGTTTTTAGCAATGGGAGTCATGTTTTTTAAGGTTCATACTAATATGAAGATCTTGTAATTCTATATTCAAGATAAGAGAAGATGGCCTCTGCTTTGGGCAGTATGACAACAATTGCCACATCTACCTCATTGGGTAACAATGGAAAGGGGAAGAAGTTGGGTGCAATGTTTGATAATTATGGCAGACAATTGTCTTTTCTTTTAGTTTTTTCACCCATTTCCTTTAATCGCTCAAGCAGAAGAGGGACTCTGAGATTACACAACAGAGAGAAGGTAGTTAATACAAGAGCTATGGAAAAGGAGTTGTACTTCAACAAGGATGGCTCAGTGACAAAAAAATTGCAGGTCAGAGAAAAAAATATGTTTAAAGGAAGGTCACCTGCACGTGAAACTTCACTGCGGTGGATCTTTCCTTGTCCACTTATATTCGATTTTAATGTGTTATTTTAATTTTTCATGGAGGGTTGTTTTGGCTTGCAGGCATTGTGAAAAAACTTGCTGATCTTGTTGGAGTCACCCTTGGGGCGAAGGGCAAAATGTTGTCTTGGAGAGCAAGCATGGTTCTCCGAAAATAGTTAATGATGGTGTGACAGTAGCTAAGGAGGTAATTTGTAGATGTGTGCTCTGGTTTTCTTTTTAACGTTGTATTACTTCCCCCTCTTAAATGTCTTAGATTTGGTAGGCATAATTTGAAACTCAAAGGTGAAAGGAAACATATTTGTTACCCAGTGGTCTACTTGGCCTATGGACTAGCCACATTAGAGTAATTCATAAATATTTTCACAACAATAAAAGGAAAGGGTTATGGTTGAGTCAAATTTTATTGTTATTGACAGTGTAATGAAATGTATCTCAATGCTATGGTTTTGGCCTTTTTATTGGTTGAATTAGAGGACCTAGTTGAAAATATTGGGGCCAAGTTGGTAAGGCAAGATGCGGCAAAGACAAATGATTTAGCTGGGGATGGAACCACAACATCTGTTGTTCTTGCACATGTTGGAATATTGAAAAATTCCAGAACAATGAATGGAGAATAAATCTCCTTTCCTCTAACACAGAGAAAATAAAAATTTCTTTGACAGGAGACATAGTTTCAATACTTTGAAAACAAACTTCTATTCCCTTCAATAACTCAAAAAAAAACTATTACACTTCTTCCTCACTGAGAGGGATTACAAAATTATGACTGCTACAAAACGCAGTGCATAAAACCAACTCACTATCTGTTCAAAACAAACATACTCTGTCTTTAAAACACTCTGCTGTGTTTTTCACTTTCGCACTGCTGTGCATACACACTTAAAAAGTTACACTCAATCTTTCACTTTTTACACACTGCTGTGTAGTAAAAAATTTACGTACTGTCTATAAAAAAAACTACCAAGCTTTTTTGTCCTTTTTATTTTTATATGCCATAACATATAAAACATATTATAATAAACCCTCTTTTAAAAAAAATAAAATTAAAACTAAATTCTATGGCCCACCTTTCATTTCGCATATGATATATATATAACATATGTTTAAAAAATATGTATATATTAAACTATCAAAACATTAAAGAACCCTTTCCGTCGGACTTCAAAAGTCTGAATAGATTGAATTTCAAACCAAATTCACGTTCCAAAATGGGATGTTGATGTCTGCCTAATTTTAACTCGAATTCTCAATCCAATGTGCCCTATAAAAAATTCGGGTCCGGTTTTCAGGTTTTCAGATTCCCTTCAATTTCATGCGATCCAATATTAATGTTCCACGTGTCCTCCTTTTGAATTTACAAAACTGTCGGGTAAATTTCTGTTTGTTTAATTTCTGGTTGGTGAATTGCGTTAATGCTGGCTGTTGTGTTTAAATACAATCCTGTACAGAAATATGGCTGTGGCCGTCTACAAAAAAAACTTGCAGGAATTTTAAATGCCGAATTAAATTTCTGGATGGCATGCAAGCAACCTCCAAAAAAAAATGTTGTTGCTGCATCCGTCCTTCTGCTGCAGCAGTTGAAGTTAAAATTCAACAGCACAAGGTTTAATAAGTGAGGGTGTAAAGGTAACTTTTTGTCGATAGTACTCGATTAAGATCATCTATTCATTTTTGTAGGGTCTTATGGTGTTTGGTTTTTTAGTTTTGGGTTGGGCTTATTGAGTCTAAGATAGTTTTTGAGTGAAAAAATTGCTATCAGGTATTAAAATTTTTTGGTTATTTTGTCAAAATTTATGAGCTTGTTAGGAAATACAAAACTGAAAATGGTTGTATCTTAAATTTGTGGAGAATAATTTGAAATGAAACATTTTTTTTTAGGTTGTTGCAGCAGGTGCAAACCCCGTTCAAATTACTAGGGGCATTGACAAGACAATAAAGGCCCTTGTTTCAGAACTCAAAATTTTGTCAAAGGAGGTAAACGCTTGCCTTTTGAGAAGGTTGGTTTTCCTTTTTGCTGATGGTTTGGTGTATCTAATTGAATTAGTTGCCTAAGGTATTTTTGGTTGCAAACTCCTTTTCATTTTTCATACATTATTGGCCTTCTGGAATACATTTGATTGTGTGGTCTTGTTAGATCTACAACATTTGTAGTTGTTTAGTCTTATGGCCGAGGTGCACTTTTATTATGGAAATAGTTTATGCAATATTGTCATTTAATCCTTACTGCAGGGTAGCATGTTGAGAAGTTTTTTGTGAAACATTTGGTATTCAAAATGACACTTGATCCTATACAGCATCATGCACTTGACTTCAAAATTAATATTCAAAGTGTGCCAGACAATTCTTGCAAAATTTCAAATATTTATGTTGTTTTAAACCATTATCTTTTTCATGTATTGGATGCTGAAAATGAGAAAAGACTTTGGTATGAAACCAACTGGTGAATAATTTCCAGCAAAACAACCACTTCTAAGACATGATTTAGAATTAGAACATATGTACTTATGAAGCATAGAAAGATATCCTTGATGCATTGTCAATGTTTGGCTAGGGTTATTTTTGGAGAAAATAACTCCTTATTCCTAGAATAGTGATCTTCAATACAAGTAAATGCCAGAGAAGAGAGATCATCGTGTGATATAAACCTATTAACAAAAGTGAACAGGGAATGATTATTAATTATGGCATACTAAGTTGTCAGTGATTTTGACTATTTGTCTTTAACATGTAAAAATGTTAAATTCCAAACTTACATCATCGTGGTTTGGCATCATGAGTTTGACTAATTGTGCACCATGCTCATAATTTCATTGTTGTCTTCATATCTATAAACAACGTTTAAAATAATAATAAAAATGTTCTATAAGAAAAATCCAGACCTCCATGCTGCTGCTCCTTGTGAGACAAAGTCAAAATTGCATTACACAATCTGACACATAAGAATCTCCTATATCCCGGTGGTATGTATCCAAATTCTTATAATAGTGTCTTCAAGAATTATGTTGACATTGCCAATGAGATATTTAAGCAATGAAAGATGGAGCCTTATTCATTGTTGTATATGTAACAATCTTTTATTAATATAAAGATTGATGGTTTTGTCTTTCTGAAAATGAAATGTAAAAATAATTTATTGTGGTCAATTGAAAAGTTTTTTTTTTAAAGCTTTTCATTATGGAAGGGCAACATAGATATATGCCCTTCTAATTTAAATTTAGAACTGCCCTTCAAATTTGATCACTGTGTGGGACCTTAACAAAGAATACAACTATTCCGCTGCACGTTATATAAAACATATAACAAAACCTTTGTCAAAACTTCAAACGAACCCTTTAGCCGTGGGTATTTCATCACGAATTGATCATTTTACCATGTACCTTCTTCTAGAGGAATATTCTTCCACTTGATTAGGTACTTCATAATGGTTACATGTCAAAGAGATACAGAATGTTTATCTATAACTTTTTGTGGTTCAAGAATCAACTTTCATTCTTCATCTAATTTTGGAAGTTCTATTTACATTGGCATATTTTTTCCCAAAACCTTTTTTAGGCAAGATACATGAAAAACCTTGTGAATGCAAGAAGAAGGAAAATATAACTTCTATACCACTTGTGCAATCCTATGAATAATTATTTAGGGCCATAACATTTTTGAGCTAATTCTTTATTCTTTTTTTTCTTGAATGAAGATTGCTTATAATGTTATAATCTAAAAAATACCCAACTACCCTCCTGTTGAAGCCTAGAAAATCTCTGCTTCAAACATCGGGGAAAACCACCCGGTCGGGACCTTAAGGCAGCTCCTTTTCCGTTTGGTATGGTGGCTCCGACTGGATTTAAAGGACCAGTTTCCTTGTGACTAAATGGATTGGATTGGATGGGTGGAAATGGGACTAAAATAACTGAAATAAAACTATCTAATTTAAGCTAAATACTGATAAAGAAATTCTAACACTAACCCGGGTAGCTATATGTGAATACAACTTAAGATTGTTCCAATTCAACAATAACCATGAAAATGTATTATTAATTAAATTGAAATATACAGAAACAAATAAAGATAACTCTGTTTAAGAAATTAAACAGAGTTATATAAACATATTGCATTCATCATTGTATACCATTTACAATGTAACTATGAAAAATAATGTTTCAATTATACTCAGAAATGATATATAAAAGGAAGCGTTGTGAAAACCAATATACATATAAATGATAGCAATTTTAAAACGAATATCATAAAACAAAAGAGATCAACAGTGAACAGATAGAAATACCTTGTTCATCTTGAAGACTTTCAAATGCAATCTGATACTCTATCCAATAAATCTAATGCAAAACCAAATTCCAAGGTACAGAAATGCAACACTTCAAAGATAATTCCGCATGAAAATCACCAGATGTGATCCTTTTCAAAAAATATATAAGACAATGGAGTACAGAAATGCAATCTCCAAGTCCAAAAATATTAAGATCCAGGACCCCTCTCTAAATGCATGAGAGGGGTTTAAATAATACTTAACTAACTCTAAAAATAGTTTATTACAAAAATTAAGGATTCGGTTCAATGACCGTCCTTTTCCTAGGCTAAAATACAGTGAAATTAAAACTAAATCTATCTATATATTAACTTGATCTTTAAGTTTGCAGGCATCCAACATAGTTTTGAGAAGATGCGGTTGACCGACTTCAGAATTCAACTGTCCTGAAAAGACAGAGTCGACAAGCGTAGGAGCAATCTTCTCTGTAGCATTGATGATACAATTGAGCGCACTGTGCTGACTGTGTGGCTTTACCAAGTACATCCAGTATGAGTCCCAATTTAATCTTGTCAGCCCTTGGATGGATTTTTCTCTTTCTTCTGCCTTTTGCCTCCATTCTGCTTGCAATTGATTTTCCTGTGGGAGATAACCTGGAACAGTTTCAGAAATCAAGTTAGCTTTGTGTAAATTTTCATTTACACAATCAGTGAGAGTGTTTGCCGTTGTAGATGCCTCCTCTGCTGCCTTTTCTGCCCTTCTGATTTGTGCATCCCAATTATTAAACAATATTTCTTTATGGTTCTCGTTAATGATGGGTGCACCAGATTTTCTGCCTTCTTCTGTCTTTTGCCATGCTAGATAATCATTGATCTTTTCATTAATCAAATCATAATCATTTCGTAAATCTACTACATGATTTGTGATTTTATCGCTCTCTTGGCACAAAGAATTCCATTGCAATATTTTTTGGCAGAAAACTTCCTCTTGTTGCAGTAGTTGATTGTTCAAAGAGATGGTTTCTGAAATGAATTCTGGAAGCTTAGGATCATCTTTATGCTGTTCTTGGATAATTGTATTTGTTTGTCTTTATCAACCAGACTTTTTTGATGTCCTGTTTGCATTTCTTGAAGTTGTTGTTGTAACTCTTCAAGTTTTAATTGTGCTTCCTTATTGGCCTGTACCTGTTGCAATTGCTGTTGCAGAGCCTTTATCTGTTCTTATTTTTCATCCAACAAAAGTTGTATCTCAACTGCTTTATCAATTGTTGCAGAAGCATAAGCTTCTGTTATTTGAGATAACTTAGTGAGATTATGAGTAGGCTCTGTGGCAGGATCTTTCCACAAAACATCTACTTGTTTTGGTTCAGTAGCAATTGCACCTTCTATTTTTCTCTTTTTCCTTTGTCTCTTTACTACTGCTTTGTATTTTGGGCTATAAAATACATCCAGAGGAGGAATGTCTTCTACATTAAGTACAATTTCAGAGGAGGGTGTGATTGGTATGTGCTCTGTTACTGTGGCTGTGCTGCTTGTTCCTGTGTTCAAAACTTTGGTTGTCTGGACAGGGGTCTGTACATTCTGTCCTTCTACATTAATCAATTGATTAAAGGTTTCCCATTCTTTATCTAACTCAATGGTGACTGGCTGTTGCTGTACATTGGGTGGAGGAGGATTTGTTTTTTGAGAAGTCAAAATTTGCTGTTGAGTAAGCTCTTTAGATTGTGCGGAATCTTTAATGGATTCTTCCATTTTATCTTCCTTTTCTTTAGACTTATTGGAGTGTTCAGAATCTCTGTCAGATTTTGATTTGGATTTCCCTGTACTTGAACTGCCGTTAAGACTAACACTAGGAGTTTGCTCCCTTGCGGGCTCTAAGCGTAGACTATCCAAAGGAATAGGAATTAGTCTCCTTTCTCTGTACAACTTGAATTCCTGAAAATCCTCTGGAGATAGCTGCGCTTTAGCTGAATTCAAAACCTCTTTGAATGAATTTCTTTCTTGGAACATATCATCAAAAAGATCCTGCTCCCCGACAAATTCCCTTACTTTGATTGCATTGGTAAAATTCTTAACAATATCATTTGGGTCAAATAACCTTCTTGAGAATTTGAACAGTTGTAGGCATGTAACATTGCCTATCTCGTGAAATGCATGACCAATATCCAACAGTGAAAATGTTCCACATTTTATGGGAAATTGTGGCCAAATGCCCTTTTTCTTGTCTTTTAAATATTTTGTTATACCTCCCTGGCCACAGGTCTGATAAGCAATTTCCCGAGCTATAAGTCTATCTGGAACATATAAGGGTAAAACATGGGGAGAAGAATAACTTCCAAAAACCCTAATATAGGTGAACAATTCTTCTCCAAACTATCTTGCGACGGGGAGAATATCAACCTCTGTTTCTGAGGATAACCTTGGGGCATCCTTATTATACAATGTTCTGTACAATGGCAGCATTATTCCATGACAAATTTGGTAAAAATGGGGGACAAAATTAGACTCCCATAGTTCTTTATGGTATACATGAATGGGCAAAGGATCGTGGATAGTCCATTTCCAGCCCATCACAGGGAATTTAGAGACATAGCAGATGGCGTCCATGACATAAGTAGATAAATAAAAAGGCAGATAAACCCGCTGGGAAAAATTTCGTTTAGACCGGTAATGAAAAATAGCAGTGGTGAGATTATCAGATAGGATTTTGGCCCAATCTACAATTTTAGAATTAATAGCCGCATTCAACAAAGGAAGCCATTCGGGTAATATCATATTTATGTCAGGCTTTCCAAAAAGCCTGCATAACATGGCAGCAGTAAAACAATAAGGAGAGGTAAGTGAACCCGTGCTGTACATACCTTGTTTGTTTTTCTTCAATGGTTCACTTCTTTTGGTCCACTCCTTTGTGCATTCTGCCAAATTTGAGTGTTCTTTGGCAAACTCTTTCATAAATTGCTTGTTGAAAGTTGCCTGAGGTTCTGGCAGCTTATACATTAATCTCAGATCTTCTATGGTGAATGACCCAATTAGCTCTTCAGATGGAGTTCTGAATTGTCTGTCTGAAATATCTGTGCTATCCAGCACCCATCTCACCATGTCTGTATATGGGAGAATCCTTGGCCTTGCTGCTATTCTAGGTAGAAATGAGCAAGCCAAGTCTCTAAGGGTTGCTTCAGACGTATCCTTTGAACCTGCTGTAGCTGCAACTTTTATCACCACAGGGTTTTCATCTTCTAACAGTTTATACATTCCCTCCCAAGTGGATATACCGGCGTCCTTGTTACAGGCGGTGTCTGCATATAGTGAAGCCATTTCTTTGTTCTCATAACTTGAGCTCTTCTCCTTCTTACCCATAGTTTTTAGCGGAAGCTTTGTATAGTGGTCTGCTCCTTCGTGCCTGCGTTTAATGAATAAATGAGAGTAATGATATAAGAAAGGTGATGAGACTGTTTTGAATGTGAAAGCGGATGAAATATAATATTTAAATTGTGAAATGACTTTCAATCTAAACACAATCTCTTTTCACATTAATAATCAATGCAATCATTTAATATAATCATTAAAGCACATAACGGATTTGACATATGGGAAGAATTCCTTGGGATAGCGCGCCTACATGAATCTGCGACATTGCGATCTGCGACATTGCGATTTGCGATTTGCTGCGCAATATCGCAATATCGCAATGTCGCAATATCGCAAAATGAAGTCATCGCAGTCATAAAAATAGCGCAAAAGTGGAAATTGCGCAATAGCGCAAAAGCGCATATCGCAAAAGCGCAATAGCGCAAAATCGCAAAAGCGCAGAATCGCAAAAGCGCAGAATCGCAAAAGCGCAGAATTGATAAGAGCGCAAAAGATATTTATTAATCATTTCTGTTTTCTGCGCTATGCGATCTACGATCAGTGCGTTTTATATACTATTTTGTTATGGATGCACTATCTTGTTTCAAGAGCAATTTTATTATAATCTATCATAAACTTAAGTGTTTCTAAATATTCTTTCTAAGAGATTTCTATAAGTTTATGATAGAAAGTTTTATTTGAAAGGCAAACAAATCCTAATTGATTTTTTTTTTGGATTTTTAACTAAGGGTCCCCATTTATTTAGTATTATTACTAATAATAAATAAAAGGGGGGTTGTTGCTGGTCACCACAATTGGCGATTCACTGAAAGAAACAGTTATCTCTGAAAAAATAAAATGAACATTCTATCTTTAGTAAGTAAAGGTTTTTAAAGATAATGAAAACTATCATAGGATAATTCAAATAAAATGTTGCTATGAAAAAGAAAAATAAAAATCATTTCATAATTTCTGTCTAATTCTTTTAAGAAATAAAAACATTTTGGGTTATATCAAGCTTTGATTGGTGTTAATAATGAAGTAAATGGATCTCTCCAAGTTTTGGTTTATAATATACTCTATTGCCATAGGTATTGCCTCTGCTGCCAGCAAATGTTCATAGTCTCGACAGGGTTACCTTTAAACCATTAACCATTCATTGTCCCATCCAACTAAAATTATGATCTTTTAAAAGATAAATTCATAAGACCTATTATCTCATGTTTTTTGTCTTTTATTTATTTTTATTTTAAGAGTCATTGTTCTGGTTTGGTAGCCAGTTATTAACAATGCCATTCACTGGTTATAATTAAACTGAACAAGCTGGCTCGTGATGAGACCCCTTGTCTTATATTTATAAGCCATTACCCTGTTTTGGTATGCAGTATTGGTAATGTCAGTTTTATTACTTTTTATGAACATGGTAAGTCGGCTCGTAATGAGACCTCTTATCTCTTAAAATTTTCGTATAATTTCTTAGAATTACATTCTAAAAAATCACAACTTAAATGGATGGGGTGAAATAATTTTATCCTTAAGAATCAATGGATCACAATTTTTAGAGTTTTTTGAATTCCAAAACTTTGAAAAAAATCTATACTTTGATAGATAACCTTTCTCTGCTTAATAAACTTTATAATGCTTTACATTTTCTTCAAGTTTTCAAAAGATCATGTAAATGATTGAAATAATCTTTTCAAAGTTTAACATCTTATTTTAAACTATTCAAAAACTATGATCATTACTTTAAAAATTTTATTTACACAAAATAAATATTTATAATATTTTTCCGAAGAAATTTTCTCAAATAGTAAACAGTCAATCAGAGACTCATAAACAACATTTATTTGTAAAAACAAAAACAATCAAAAACTTTGCAGAAAGAAATATATACAGTTTAAGAAGGGGTTACCTCCTTATGAAAAGAATTTCTTCAAGATAAGCCCATTTAAAGGAAGAGACTCTCTCTTACTTGTTAAATCTTGGAGAATGAATGTATTTGAGCTTATCTTCTCAACGATCTGAAATGGTCCAAGCCACATTTTCTGAAATTTGGTATGTTTACCTTTTTCTTCGTGTGCTTTATCCCATTTCAAAACGAGATCACCAATTGACAAATTTTTTGAGCTGGTAGAACTTGCATCAAAAGAAGATTTTACAAGTCGTTGATGTTTTTCATGAGTAATTTTTGCTTTATCCCTATCTTCTTCTAGTTTAAGGATTTGATCATATCTCAATTGAATGGATGATGAAGGATTTTCTTCAATAAACTGCACTAGGGCTAATGATGGAAAAGTTAAATTTGATGGTATCACAGCTTCTTTTCCATAAACCAGATTGAAAGGTGAAGTCCCTATTGAAGCTTTTTCAGTGATACGATCAGCCCATAACGAAAAGATTAAAGATTTGTGCCAATTCTTTTGATTTTGATCAACAGTCCTTTTAATGATTTTGATAAGGTTTTTATTAGTGGATTCAGCCAAACCATTACCTTGTGGATAATAATTTGCTAAATATTTTAATTTAAAACCTCTTTTGACTGCAAATTCAATTAAACTATTTCCAGAGAAGTAAGATGCATTATCAAAGACAAGAGCTTGAGGTACACCAAACCTGGTTATGATAAATTGATCTATGAAATCAATAATTGCATCAGAATTGGCTACCTTCAATGGGATTGCCTCTACCCATTTTGTAAAGTAATCAGTTGCAGTAAGGATGTACTTGTGCTGCTTGGAAGAATGAGGTACTATTTCACCAATAATGTCAAGCCCCCATTGTTCAAATGGTTGCTCAATAGTTACTGGTTGCAAAGGAAAAGTTGGTTTCCTTTGTCTTCCACTTGCAGTTTGACAAATTTGGCACTTCCTTACGTAATCATGTGTATCTTTAAAAAGGGTAGGCTAGTAATAACCAGCACGAATTATTTTGTGAGCTGTGGTATCACCTCCAAAATGACCTCCTGCTGGTCCATCATGCAACTCCTGCAAAACCTTTTCAGCTTCAGTCTTTTCAAGACATCTTAATAAAATTGAATCATAATTTTTTTTAAATAACACATTATCAATGATCTCATATTTAATAGCCTTTAACCTTAAAGCGCGTTTACTCTTATAGCTGAGATTAGAAGGAGCATACCCATTTTTCAAGTAATAGATAAGATCAACATACTGAGATCCGAAATCTGTAACATTTATCTGACTTACTTGAATATCTTGATTTGAATCTTGATTTTCTG
The DNA here is from genome assembly GCA_034641835.2 of Pinus albicaulis. Taxonomy (NCBI): domain Eukaryota; kingdom Viridiplantae; phylum Streptophyta; class Pinopsida; order Pinales; family Pinaceae; genus Pinus; species Pinus albicaulis. The sequence continues at coordinate 717,459,349 of CM076579.1, forward strand.
GTATGTTATGAGCTCCTGCCAATAATCTGCAAAAACCTTGTCCTCTAACAATCTTAGCCGGTTTAATATCAATATCATATTCTTGCAAGGTTGTTACCCAGTTAGCTCTCTTTTCTCCTACTTCTTTTTGAATTAATAATTGCCTCACTGCAGAGAATGGGACAATGATTTTTGTATGTGTCTTCAAGAGAAAAGGTCTGAAATGTTTGATTGATTTAAACACAGCAAAGGCTTGTTTTTCAACATCGGAATAATTAAGCTCAACTCCTTGCAGATTCGAGCTAAAGAAAGAAATAGGTGCTTCGATTTCTTGATCATTGAGTTGTGTTAAAACGGCTGCATAGGATGTTTCAGTGGCCAGAGTATACAAAATAAAATCTTTAGAAAAATTCGGGGTATTCAATGCTGGTGCATTAATGATTGCTTGTTTGATTGAATCAAAAGCTTCTTTTTCTTTATGCGTCCATTTGAATATTGAATTCTTCTTGATCATATTTTGCATAGGTAAAACAATTAAAGAAAAATCAGGAATAAATCTTTTAACAAAATTTATCTATCCAAGAAAAGATTGCATGGATTTTTTGTTATGTGGTAAAGAAATATCAGAAATTTCTTTCACTCTATCTGGATCAATATATATACCATCTTTTGACACAACAAATCCTAAGATTTTTCCTTCATTTAAAGCAAAGAAAGATTTCTTGGGATTTAAGGAGATACCAAACTTTCTACATCTTTCAAATATTTGTTTTAAATCATGTAGATGATTGGCTCTCTTTTTTGAAAATACTGTTATGTCATCAAGATAAACAACAACCGATTTATTGATCAGACCTTTGAATGCTATATCCATGGCTCTTTGAAAAGTTGCTCCTGCATTTATTAGACCAAAAGGCATTTTCTGATAAGCATAAGTTCCCCATTTTTTTCTGAAAGTTGTTTTCAATCTGTCATCTGGATGAACTAAAACTTGATTATAGCCCGAAAATCCATCGAGAAAAGACATAATTTCAGAACCAGCTACCTTTTGAAGTATCTGTTCCATGGTTGGCAATGGGAAATTATCTTTTAAACATGCCTTTTTTAAATTTCTGAAATCAATACAGATTCTTATATCACCATTCTTCTTCCTTATAGGTACCATATTGGAAACCCAATTAGAGTGCCTGACTGGAAAAATGATTTTGGCTTTCAAAAGTTTATTAAGTTCTGATTTGATTTGACTTTCAAGATTTGGATGGATCTTTCTCAACTTCTGTTGAACAGGTTTAATATCAGGAAGCATTGGAATCGTGTGTTGAATAACCGAAGTATCATATGTTTTTATATCATCGTAATTCCAAGCAAAAACGTTTTTATACTTGTTCAGCAGTTTAATGAATGCATTCCTTTCTTCCGGTGTTAAATCGAGTCCTAAGTTAACGTTTTGAGGTTTAAAATCAGAACCAAGATTTATTAATTCAAACTTCAAAGTTGAGCTTTGAAGTTTCGAATTAACAACTTTCTTAAATCTGTCTCTAATGTCATATAAATCTTCTAATTTAACAACAGATTTTGGAATGGGGTTTTCATTACCTTTTGAAGCAATTTGTAAATCATGATCATCTTCGTCAATAATTTTCTCATCATATGATTTCTCTGAAGTCATGAAATTTATAATATCTTGATCATGATAGAATACTCTCCAATTTGTAACATTATCTGGGACAGATGGACGAAAAATCAATTCTACAGAAAACCTATCAGGACTGCAATCTTCAGCAGGTAGGAGTCTAGATGCAACATTAGCTAACAAGTCAGCTGATGTATTCTGATTTCTAGGAATAGGAGAAATATTGAATGCTAAAAAATGAGTGGTGAGGTCTTGTACTAGGGTTTGATAGTGTTTAAGATGTCCTGAAAGGCAATGAATAGTATTCCTAACTTGTTTAATAAAAATTTCGGAATCACCAAAAACTTTCAAGTATTTAACATCTAACCCTATAGCTTTATAAAGTCCTTGAACCAAGGCTTCATATTCTGCGGTATTGTTAGTACACTCAAATTCTAATCTACATGACAGCATAGTTTTCTCCCCATTTGGATCAATTAGGATGCATCCAGCTCCAGCTCCATCACTAGATTTTGATCCATCAAAATATAATGACCAAAATAAAGGCTTATCTATTGGCTTTTCTACAATTACATCCGAAATATTTACAATTCTGGAAGTATCAGATTGTGAAAAATTTTCTATCTGAGAAACAAAAGTATTTACAGAAAAAGGTGATTGAGGAGCTTTGAAATTTCCAAGAAATGATTTAGCAGAATAACCTCCAAGAATATTGTTGTTGAATGCTACAGGTTCATTAGGTTGTTCAAATTCAGTGACAGTGTGCATCATATGTTTTTCTCGTTCAATTTTGATTTGATTTGGTTTCCCTTTGTAGGGAAGCCACATGTGTGAATAATCGGTTGAGATATAACCGTTAAGTTTCGCAGACCAGTCCCTACTCAAGATTAATCCATAGAATTCAGGAATATCAGCAATTAGAATATCAATTCTTTGGACAATCCTAGGATCTGAGGCTAATCTGATAGTAACTGAATTAATTTCTCCTACCACTTGGACTTTAGAGCGATCCAACTGAACGATATGAACTGTTGATTTCTGTGGTTCAATATTCAATTTAGCACAGACAGAAGTAGGCATTATATTGGAGGAAGCTCCAGAATCAATCAAAAAATTGTGCAGATTTTTATTGTACATCTCATAAGTCAAAAGAAAAGGAGGAGTTTGAGAATTTGACTTTTCCCCAATGAGCACAATATCAGTAGCATCTACCTTATCTGGTGGCTTACCAGTTCCTCTTGCTGCTTTTGCAACTACACCGCTTGGTAAAGGAGCAATTGGTGTAGCATTTAATTCTTTCAATAGCAACTTTTGCTGGTGTTTCAGTTTGCTGAGTTCATGTAAGGAAATGTTGGCTTTAATCTTTTTCATGTCTTCAACAATATTGTATTCCATAGGATCTGACACTACTAAATTTTTCGCTGTTGATGTGAGAGGATTAGAAGAAGATGGCTGATTTTGAGTAGGTATTGGAAAAGTTTTCTTTACAGTGAGTTTGTCTTTGGTACTTGGAGTTGTAATTTTCTTTTTCGGAACTGTTTGCATTGGTTCTGCTGTAGATTTACTCCTAGTACTTACAGGCATAGCTTCTTCACTATCAGAATTAGGGAGAATAAAATCCCACATTCCATTTAATTCAGCTATTTCTTCATTTTCGCCTTCTTGATCTGATACTATAGATGTATCTTCTTCTTCTTCTTCTTCTGATTCTGCATTAGAGATTACATTAGGAGGTTTAGATTCAACTTGGTTTCTTCTGAAATTTCGGAATGGTTTCTTGGTAGAAGTTTCAGCCACTTGTTTTTTAATTTCAACCATTTCATTTGACATGGTTTAAAGAACTTTCTGTAAACCTTCCATGTCATATGGATCTTTGGTCTTTTTCTTTGAATCATCTCTAAATCTGACCTTCTTTGATTTCCTTTCTTCAATAGCATTTTTCTTTTCCAGAGAAGTGATACGTTTTTCTACTGCAATAGCTTCTTTCATATTCTCAGCCAATGTAGGCTTTGCAGCTCTGTCTACGAAAATTGCTATGTTTGAGGGTAAGGAAGTTATATACCATTCGATTCTGACTTGCTCACTAGGTTGTGAATATTTATGAATTTTGTTCAAGAGTTTGTTGAATCTAGCATTGAATTCTTTTATAGGTTCCTTGGGTTCTATTTTCAAATTTGAGAGATCATTGAGTAAAGTTGCAATTGATCGATCATCTCCAAATTTGGTCAAAAAATGATCTGCAAAAATGTCCCAACTTGTTATAGATCCCGATGGTAATGAAAAATACCATGATCCTGCTACTCCCTGAAGAGTATATGGGAATAATCTAACTACAACATCTTCATGTATGACTCCATTCAAATTAATAGCCAGCATAAAGTTATTGATATGTTCTTCAACTTGAATGTTAAGATCTGGGCTAAACTTTGGAAGCCATTTTCCAGGATTGTCTGGTAAATCATGTAAAGGTGCAGCCATGTTGACTGCTCCTGGAGTAGACCATGGTCTCTATGCCATTATTGGGAGGACTATTGGAGGAATAGTAGAAACTGGTGAAATTTGAATAGAAGTGGTTGGAATAGATGATTTTGAAATTGATGAGGATTGAGTAGAAGATGTTTGTGGAGATGATGATGAAACAACTGCACTTTGTTGAGTTGTGCTTTTGGAAACAGGTGATTGAATATGAGATGATGAACTTGTATCACTTCCTGTTTCTGATTGAATTCTTTTTGTTTTGCCCTTACTAGGTAAAGGAAATTCTTTCGGAGGAATACCAAGTTTTTCACTTTGCAACCTAGTAAGAGGTTTTGAAGGAATAAATTTTGAGCTTACACTACCTTCAGATATTTCATAATCTTCCAAAGATAATGAGAATCCTTTCAATTTATGAATTAGATCTTGAACTTCAGGAGAATCAGGATGTTGTTTGTCTGAATGTTTTGAGATTTTGGTAGTGGGTGTCTGAATATTTTCTGCAATTTCTTCTCTAGGATTTTGAATTTCAGAAGAAATTGAAGAAGTTAATGAGGGTGTTTTGCTCTCGGAATGGCTTGTGGATAAAGATTTACTTGCCATTCATAGCTCAGGCCCTCCTTCTAGCGCCAAAAATGTTGAAGCCTAGAAAATCTCTGCTTCAAACATCGGGGAAAACCACCCGGTCGGGACCTTAAGACAACTCCTTTTCCATTTGGTGTGGTGGCTCCGACTAGATTTAAAGGACCAGTTTCCTTGTAACTAAATGGATTGGATTGGATGGATGGAAATGGGACTAAACTAACTGAAATAAAACTATCTAATTTAAGCTAAATACTGATAAAGAAATTCTAACACTAACCCGGGTAGCTATATGTGAATACAACTTAAGATTATTCCAATTCAACAATAACCATGAAAATGTATTATTAATTAAATTGAAATATGAAGAAACAAATAAAGATAACTCTGTTTAAGAAATTAAACAGAGTTATATAAACATATTGCATTCATCATTGTATACCATTTACATGTAACTATGAAAAATAACATTTCAATTATACTCAGAAATGATATATAAAAGGAAGCGTTGTGAAAACCAATATACATATAAATGATAGCAATTTTAAAACGAATATCATAAAACAAAAGAGATCAACCGTGAACAGATAGAAATACCTTGTTCATCTTGAAGACTTTCAAATGCAATCTGATACTCTATCCAGTAACTATGATGCAAAACCAAATTCCAAGGTACAGAAATGCAACACTTCAAAGATAATTCCGCATGAAAATCACCAGATGTGATCCTTTTCAAAAAATATATAAGACAATGGAGTACATAAATGCAATCTCCAAGTCCAAAAATATTAAGATCCAGGACCCCTCTCTAAATGCATGAGAGGGGTTTAAATACTACTTAACTAACTCTAAAAATATTTTATTACAAAAATTAAGGATTCGGTTTAATGACCGTCCTTTTCCTAGGCTAAAATACAGTGAAATTAAAACTAAATCTATCTATCTATTAACTTGATCTTTAAGTTTGCAGGCATCCAGCATAGTTTTGAGAAGATGCGGTTGACCGACTTCAGAATTCAACTGTCCTGAAAAGACAGAGTCGGCAAGCGTAGGAGCAATCTTCTCTGTAGCATTGATGATACAATTGAGCGCACTGTGCTGACTATGTGGCTTTACCAAGTACATCTAGTATGAGTCCCAATTCAATCTTGTCAGCCCTTGGATGGATTTTGCTCTTTCTTTTGCCTTTTGCCTCCATTCTGTTTGCAGTTGATTTTCCTGTGGGAGATATCCTGGAATAGTTTCAGAAATCAAGTTAGCTTTGTGTAAATTGTCATTTACACAATCAGTGAGAGTGTTTGCCGCTGTAGATGCCTCCTCTGCTGCCCTTTCTGCCCTTCTGATTTGTGCATCCCAATTATTAAACAGTATTTCTTTATGGTTCCGTTAATGATGGGTGCACCAACTTTTCTGCCTTCTTCTATCTTTTGCCATGCTAGATAATCATTGATCTTTTCATTAATCAAATCATAATCATTTCGTAAATCTACGACATGATTTGTAATTTTATCGCTTTCTTGGCACAAAGAATTCCATTGCAATATTTTTTGGCAGAAAACTTCCTCTTGTTGCAGTAGTTGATTGTTCAAAGAGATGGTTTCTGAAATGAATTATGGAAGCTTAGGATCATCCTTATGTTGTTCTTGGATAATCTGTATTTGTTTGTCTTTATCAGCCAGACTTTTTTGATGTCCTATTTGCATTTCTTGAAGTTGTTGTTGTAACTCTTCAAGTTTTAATTGTGCTTCCTTATTGGCCTGTACCTGTTGCAATTGCTGTTGCAGAGCCTTTATCTATTCTTCTTTTTCATCCAACAAAAGTTGTATCTCAACTGCTTTATTAATTTTTGCAGAAGCATAAGCTCCTGTTATTTGAGATAACTTAGTGAGATTATGAGTAGGCTCTGTGGTAGGATCTTTCCACAAAACATCTACTTGTTCTGGTTCAGTAGCAATTGCACTTTCTATTTTTCTCTTTTTCCTTTGTCTCTTTACTACTGCTTTGTATTTTTGGCTATAAAATACATCCAGAGGAGGAATGTCTTCTACATTAAGTACAATTTCAAAGGAGGGTGTGATTGGTATGTGCTATGTTACTGTGGCTGTGCTGCTTGTTCCTGTGTTCAAAACTTTGGTTGTCTGGACAGGGGTCTGTACATTCTGTCCTTATACATTAATCAATTGATTAAAGGTTTCCCATTCTTTATCTAACTCAATGGTGACTGGCTGTTGCTGTACATTGGGTGGAGGAGGATTTGTTTGTTGAGAAGTCAAAATTTGTTGTTGAGTAAGCTCTTTAGATTGTGCAGAATCTTTAATGGATTCTTCCATTTTTTCTTCCTTTTCTTTAGACTTATTGGAGTGTTCAGAATCTCTGTCAGATTTTGATTTGGATTTACCTATACTTGAACTGCCGTTAAGACTAACACTAGGAGTTTGCTCCCTTGCGGGCTCTAAGCGTAGACTATCCAAAGGAATAGGAATTAGTCTCCTTTCTCTGTACAGCTTGAATTCCTGAAAATCCTCTGGAGATAGTTGCGCTTTAGCTGAATTCAAAACCTCCTTGAATGAATTTCTTGCTTGGAACATATCATCAAAAAGATCCTTCTCCCCGACAAATTCCCTTACTTTGATTGCATTGGTAAAATTCTTAACAATATCATTTGGGTCAAATAACCTTCTTGAGAATTTGAACAGCTGTAGGCATGTAACGTTGCCTATCTCGTGAAATGCATGACCAATATCCAACAGTGAAAATGCTCCACATTTTATGGGAAATTGTGGCCAAATGCCCTTTTTCTTGTCTTTTAAATCTTTTGTTATACCTCCCTGGCCACAGGTCTGATAAGCAATTTCCCGAGCTACAAGTCTATCTGGAACATATAAGGGTAAAACATGGGGAGAAGCATAACTTTCAAAAACCCTAATATAGGTGAAAAATTCTTCTCCAAACCATCTTGCGACGGGGAGAATATCAACCTCTGTTTCTGAGGATAACCTCGGGGCATCCTTATTATACAATGTTTTGTACAATGGCAACATTATTCCATGACAAATTTGGTAAAAATGGGGGACAAAATTAGACTCCCATAGTTCTTTATGGTATACATGAATGGGCAAAGGATCGTGGATAGTCCATTTCCAGCCCATCACAGGGAATTTAGAGACATAGCAGATGGCGTCCATGACATAAGCAGATAAATAAAAAGGCGGATAAACCCGCTGGGAAACATTTCGTTTAGACCGGTAATGAAAAATAGCAGTGGTGAGATTATCAGATAGGATTTTGGCCCAATCTACAATTGTAGAATTAACAGCCGCATTCAACAAAAGAAGCCATTCGGGAAATATCATATTTATGTCAGGCTTTCCAAAAAGCCTGCATAACATGGCAGCAGTAAAACAATAAGGAGAGGTAAGTGAACCCGTGTTGTACATACCTTGTTTTTTTTTCTTCAATGGTTCACTTCTTTTGGTCCACTCCTTTGTGCATTCTGCCAAATTTGAGTGTTCTTTGGCAAACTCTTCCATAAATTGCTTGTTGAAAGTTGCCTGAGGTTCTGGCAGCTTATACATTAATCTCAGATCTTCTATGGTGAATGACCCAATTAGCTCTTCAGATGGAGTTCTGAATTGTCTGTCTGAAATATCTGTGCTATCCAGCACCCATCTTACCATGTATGTATATGGGAGAATCCTTGGCCTTGCTGCTATTCTATGTAGAAATGAGCAAGCCAAGTCTCTAAGGGTTGCTTCAGACGTATCCTTTGAACCTGCTGTAGCTGCAACTTTTGTCACCACAGGGTTTTCATCTTCTAACAGTTTATACATTCCCTCCCAAGTGGATATACCAGTGTCCTTGTTACAGGCGGTGTCTGCGTACAGCGAAGCCATTTCTTTGTTCTCAGAACTTGAGTTCTTCTCCTTCTTACCCATAGTGTTTAGCGGAAGCTTTGTATAGTGGTCTGCTCCTTCGTGCCTGCGTTTTACGAATAAATGAGAGTAATGATATAAGAAAGGTGATGAGACTGTTTTGAATGTGAAAGCGGATGAAATATAATATTTAAATTGTGAAACGACTTTCAATCTAAACACAATCTATTTTCACATTAATAATCAATCCAATCATTTAATATAATCATTAAAGCGCATAACGGATTTGACATATGGGAAGATTGCCTTGGGATAGCGCGCCTACATGAATCTGCGACATTGCGATCTGCGATTTGCTGCGCAATATCGCAATATCGCAATGTCGCAATATTGCAAAATGAAGTCATCGCAGTCATAAAAATAACGCAAAAGTGGAAATTGCGCAATAGTGCAAAAGCGCATATCGCAAAAGCGCAATAGCGCAAAATCGCAAAAGCGCACAATCGCAAAAGCGCAAAATCGCAAAAGCGCAGAATCGCAAAAGCGCAGAATTGATAAGAGCGCAAAAGATATTTATTAATCATTTCTGTTTTCTGCGCTATGCGATCTGCGATCAATGCGTTTTATATACTATTTTGTTATGGATGCGCTATCTTGTTTCAAGAGCAATTTTATTGTAATCTATCATAAACTTAAGTGTTTCTAAATATTCTTTCTAAGGGATTTCTATAAGTTTATGATAGAAAGTTTTATTTGAAAGGCAAACAAATCCTAATTGATTTTTTTTTTGGATTTTTAACTAAGGGTCCCCATTTATTTAGTATTATTACTAATAATAAATAAAAGGGGGGTTGTTGCTGGTCACAACACCTCCTCAAATTATCTTTCACTTAAATGTTGTTCCCCTTGTTGTTTTATCATGTTTCATGTCATTTGAAGGTTTTCCATAATAATTTTCAAAGTTTCTTTAGTATTTTCCATATGTGACTCTGTTTCCTATACTTTGGACTTATCTTGCAAAAAGTATGAGATACTAGGAGTTGGATATCCATAAAGGGCCTTAAATTGGGAAATTTTAGTAGATGTGTGATAGGTAGTATCATATTACCATTCTTCCTTGACGAACCCACTTCATCCATTAAGATTGCTTTTCTAAAGAGTAACATTGTAGATAACCCTAAAAACATTTGTTAACTATTTTTGTTTGACCATTTGATTGTGTTTGATATGCAGAACTCATGGCAGCTAGTGTTTCTCCACTCATATTAAATAATTATTTCCAAAAGTTTCTTGTTACTATTACTTTAGGAAAACCATGAAGACTATGAATTTCTTTCACGGACACTTCTGCCACTTGGCTTGTTGTTTATGTACTTTGAGCTCTACAAAAAAAATCTACAAAAATTGTCTATATAAATGACCACAAAAATGTAATACTTACCTTTATATTTCAGTAACCCTATAATAAATTCTATTGATATATATTCTAGTCTTTGAATATGTATGTGGAATGGTTAAGTAACCCTAGAGATTTTACTATCTCTCTTTTATTTATTATGCAAACCTGACCTTCTCTTACAAAATTTTGAATATCTTTCTTCATTCCTTCCAAAAATATATTTTTTGATCCTTTGAGATGTTTTAAGGAACCCTGCGTCCTACCATCAGAGACATGGGACTCCCTTAATATTTTTTTATTCAAATATGCTTGCGTGCATAAAAATATTCTACATTTGCACCAAAGTATATCTCTCTTTCACTCCCAATGCTCCATAGAGTTCATCCCATCCTTTATAAATTTTAGTTTTTGTTTAGTACTATTGTCATTTTTCCATTATGGCAAGATTCTTCTAGCCACCTAGGAATATAAAATGTAATTGGATATAAATTTGAGGCCTCTTCTATTTTAGAAAGAGCATCATGTACTAAATTTTCCTTACCCTTTTTGTAGATTATCTCAAAATTAAAACTTTGCATTTTTTCTCCTCATTTTTGTTAATCTTCCAATGAAATCCATAGCTTCAAAAAATAATTTATGCTATCATGGTATATCTTGACTTTAAAGTACCTCCAAATGATATACTATCCCCATTTTTTATTGCATGTAATATTGCTTCCATTTATTTTTCATACGTAAGTTTCACCAAATATTTTCTTTGAATTCCTTGCTTTTAAAAGCCAATGATATCCCTTATTGTGTTAATGTTACATAAATTCCTTGTCCTAGTGCCTCACACTCTACTATGAATGTTTTACCAAAAGTAGGTGCAACCGATGTTGGTGTAGAAGACATGGCATCCATTAAAAGAGAGAATGCCAAAGTAGCCTCATCATTCCATATAAATGATATTTTCTTCAAGAGATATGTGAGTGGACTTGACATGCATGCATAATTCTTAACAAATGATCAATAATATCATGTAAGTCTAAAAAATCTTCTAAGAACCTTGATTTTCTTAGGAATAGGTCATTTTGTAATAGCTTGCATCTTTTGAGGCTCCAACTTCACTCCTTCCTTTAAAACAATATGAACCAAATACTCGAATTCTTATTTCCCAAAAGCACATTTGGATATTTTACATAAAAATGATTGTTCTCAATAATTTATATAACTTTTCCACATGTTTAGTGTGGTATTCCCATGATTTATTATAAATATGTGTATTATCAAAGAAAACCAACACAAATTTTATAAGATGGGATCAAACAAAATTGTTCTTAAGTTGAGCCCACCTCAAACGGCGATAAACCATAATTCAAACCACATTTGCGTTCCAAAATAGCCTGCTGATGTCGGCCAATTTTGTGACGTGAAAACCAAATGAATTCCGCCCTAATATTTTTCGGGTACGAAGTTGGGCTGGCGTACGGAGGGAGAGTTGTGATGCAAATTTCTTATCAAATTCGCCCTAATCTTTTTCGGGTCTGGATTTCCACTGCGCGAGCGGCCCAAACAAAGATCCGCTCCAATCAATTTCTGCCACGTGTCCTCAATCAAAACTTGCCCTGCTCTTGGCTTCGGGTGCATTCGATGGCGTTTAAGGCGATGGGACATGGATGTGGCGATTTGATATCAATCGCATTATGTTTTAACGTTGTTCAATTAAGTTCCAAGGTTTTCACATCAAATCTGCATTAATTAAGTTTTAACGCTGTTCAAGATCGGACCTCCACTCCTGTTAGCGATTCTGCATGCTCCAATATGATCTGGCCTTCGGCTCTCATTAATGATTAGAGATTAATTATGACAGGCGTCCTTCGATTGCATTGCAGTCGGGTCGATAAAATGGCGTTTCACTATGGTTTTTCAGATGAGTCGGTTGTTGGGTTACATTGTCTCCTCACTGTGACGAGAAGGAGAAGTGGCCAGCTGAACTGCTGCTTAGACCTTGCTTCATATCTGCATTTCCCTTGGTCTCGTCTGTGTCTGTCTTCCTCTGTTTCTTGGAATTCTGCTTCTCCGTCTCCTCTTGTGCCCACTGCTAGTGAGACTGCACCCATGCCTTGCCTACGTCAAAAGATGCATTGCTGCAGGGGGAGCTCTAGAGGTCAACACCTGTGCGCTCCCTCCAGCCCCTCAATCGAGTCGTCTTCCAGCCAGTCCAGTGATTATTACGCAGGTCGCTATGCAAATACTAGGAGTGGGCGAGGTTAGGTTGTAGGATCTGGCCACCGTATGGATTCCCCTGCTCCTCGTTTCCCCACTGCTAGTTCACCTTCTCCCACGACGCGCACTGCGCAATTTTCCTTTAATTTCTCTCTCAACTTCCCACGAATCACAACGTCAGTCACTGTGGTTTTCCGCGAGGAGGCCCAAATGGAGGAAGAATGCACCCGTCCGACGGGTCTGAGCTCGGAAAAAGCCAACCAGCATTCGAGCCTTCAGGAGGGAAGCTGTGGCATGAATGTGGAGGTAGCACCTAGCGATCCTGGACCTTCCGAAGGATGGTGCCGAATCGTCGAGGAGCCGGAGGAGTAGTTTGGTTAATTTTTTTTTCTTGCTTCGCGGCCCACTTAATTGGGCTACTTTTAGATTATTTTACTATGCTGGACCTTTGTAATATTTTTGAATTCTGTAAATTAAACGTTCAAGACTAGTTTCCCCGTATGAGGGCAGTCTTCTTAATTTTTTGATTTTTTGATGACAAATTTGCCATGAGTCTGGGAAATGATTTTGACTTCGGTGTAATTTTATTCCCACTGTTAATAGATTAAATTTACTTTGAAAAAAAAATGTTGCCCTGTTTCTATTTTAAACCTGTTTTTTGAAATACAGAGCCATGTTTATATGGTCTACGTATTATACTCTTTCTTTGTATATCTACAGGAACCTTTTTTCTATGAACAGGGTGGATGTTGTAGCGGGCTACTAATGGAAACAAGCGAGCCTGAACCTTACATCTCAGATGCAACAGATGGTTACCAATTTTGGAATCAAGTGAGCCTGATCTTACAAGCGAGCCTGGGTTTCTGCAAATGGTTTTTATTTCCGGGAACAAGCGAGCTAGAACATACAATCGACCCTGGGTTTATACATATTTTTGCTCTATCATGGATGCTTTTTGTGTGAGGTGTATATCAACAGTACATGTCTCTGCACATTTCCTGTATCCGCTTTATGATACTATTTTATGTGTTGACAAGTTATCACTCTGCCTTCAAAACTAGCGATGCTGGTCTATGTTGCTGGTTTATTGATATGGTCTGATGGTCTTTTTATATTTTGGACATATCACACTCCTCACATGATTAGTGTTTTTCTATGTTCAAGGATTTTGGGTACTTTAATTTGTATTTGGAACAATGGACATCGGTACTCTATCTGTTGCTTTACTATTCTACATACTGTTATTTCACTTTCTTATAGATGCCTCAGGCATATTTGGATGCTTTCTCAGATTTTTCGATAATCTCCATGTGGACCGTTACTAGGTTTTATATCATGTCCCTGTATGTGACATGGCGTATTTTTCTATCATTGTCTAGGTGGGACTTCCACTTTTCTGGATGGATATTTGGGTTCCAATCTTCAGATGTGAAAATGTAATGACTTCATGGACTGTTTTACTTCATATAATATATTCAAAACAACGTTTTTTCTCTTGTGAAAAAAAAATGATTAATGTTTATCACTCTGCCTTCAAAACTAGCGATGCTGGTCTATGTTGCTGGTTTGTTGATATGGTCTCATGGTCTTTTTATATTTGGGACATATCACACTCCTCACATGATTAGCGTTTTTCTCTGTTCAAGGATTTTGGGTACTTTAATTTGTATTTGGAACAATGTACGTTGGTACTCTATCTGTTGTTTTACTATTCTACATACCGCTATTTCACTTTCTTATAGATGCCTCGGGCATATTTGGATGCTTTCTCAGATTTGTCGATAATCTCCATGTGGACCATTACTGGGTTTTATATCAAGTCCCTGTATGTGACATGGGGTATTTTTCTATCACTTTCTGGGGTGGGACTTCCACTTTTCTGGATGGATATTTGGGTTCCAATCTTCAGATGTGAAAATGTAATGACTTCATGGACTGTTTTACTTCATATAATATATTCAAAACAACGTTTTTTCTCTTGTGAAAAAAAAATGATTAATGTTTATCACTCCGCCTTCAAAACTAGTGATGCTGGTCTATGTTGCTGGTTTATTGATATGGTCTGATGGTCTTTTTATATTTTGGACATATCACACTCCTCACATGATTAGCGTTTTTCTCTGTTCAAGGATTTTGGGTACTTTAATTTGTATTTGGAATAATGGACGTCGGTACTCTATATGTTGCTTTACTATTCTACATACTGCTATTTCACTTTCTTATAGATGCCTCGGGCATATTTGGATGCTTTCTCAGATTGTCGATAATCTCCATGTGGACCGTTACTGGGTTTTATATCAAGTCCCCGTATGTGACATGGGGTATTTTTCTATCACTGTCTGGGGTGGGACTTCCACTTTTCTGGATGGATATTTGGGTTCCAATATTCAGATGTGAAAATGTAATGACTTCATGGACTGTTTTACTTCATATAATATATTCAAAACAGTTTTTTTCCTCTTTTAAAGTTTCATTTTTTTTTTTAAATTGAAATCGCCGTCGGTATACCGACGCCTTGTAAGCGTCGGAATTGCGACAGCTTAAAAACTTCGGAAGAGTGACAGCATAAAAACGTCGGACGAGTGACGTTCAAAACGTCGGACCACATTTCGTCGGAATTGCGACAGTTTACAAACGTCGGAAGAGCGACGTTCAAAACGTCGGACCACATTTCGTCAGAATTGCGACAGTTTACAAACATCGAAAGAGCGACGTCCAAAACGTCGGACCACATTGCGTCGGAATCGCGACAGTTTACAAACGTCGGAAGAGCGACGTTCAAAACGTCGGACCACATTTCGTTGGAAGTGCGACAGTTTACAAACGTTGGAAGCGCGACGGTTCGGGAAACGTCGGAAGAGCGACGCTTGTTTGGAAGCGACGGAAAAAGTGTCGATAGTGCGACACTTTTTAAGTGCGTTGGAACTGCGATGATATGGAAAACCACGTTTTTCCCGCCCTCGAAATGTCGCTCTTGCGACGACATTGTGTCGGAATAGCGACGAATTGGCCATCGGAAATTCCACCAAATTTTCTAGTGACAGCTTCCTCGAAAGAGGATGGCTCCGTCACGATAAACTTGCTCATAAGAGCCATGTATCCAGTATACTGGTCAGGTGACTGTCTCTGTCTATGCTGTGATGTAGTTGCTCCTACAACCTTCTCTGCATCTTGAGCCAGTCGCTCAGCTTCTGTAGTGCACTTCTGCCCTCTGATGGATGGCGCTGCCTGAGTGGTCTCTTCCACTCCATGAACCTCATCTTGTGGCTGATCCACATCCTGAGACTCATCCTTAGGAAATAATAGCTCCTCATCTGCATGCAAGTGTGGCTCCCTCTCAAGCGAACACTTCATGGCTTTCTCCTCCTGAAATTTGATATCCTGTCGCACAACAGTCTTACGACTGTCTGGAAAATACACACGATAGTTGTGGGGTGTATCAGTGTACCCCAAAAATATCCCAACCTCCGCAGTCGGCTCCAAATTCTTCCTGGAATCCTTCGTCACATGAATGTAAACAGATGAACCAAAAATCCTCAAATGGGAAATATCAGGCTTCTTACCAGAAAATGCCTCCTCGGGTGTACTCATGCCAAGTATCCTGTGAGGACAACGGTTCTGCACATATACTGCAGTATTTCATGCCTCTGACCACAACTGAATGGGTAGGCCCTGATCATGCAACATCGCCCGTGCAGCACCCACGATCGTTCTGTTCTTCCGCTCAGCAACCCTGTTCTGTTATGGGTTATGAGGTGCTATGAGCTCTCTTCGAATTCCTTCTGCGCTGCAAAAGTCCTTGAATTTTACAGAGATGAATTCACCACCATTGTCGCTCCTAAGAGCCTTCACCTGCTTCCCCGATTCTTTCTCAACTAGTGCCTTGAACTCAAAGAACTTTGAGTATGTCTCGCTCTTCTTCTACATGAAGAAGATCCAGCACTTATGAGAAAAATCATCAACAAATATCACATAGTACCTGTGCTTTGCTGTCGAAGCTGCTGAGAAAGGTCCACACATTTCTGTGTGAATTCTCTCAAGGATCGTCGTGGTGCGACTATCCTTCTCGTGAAAGGTGGCTTTCACAAATTTTCCCAAGGTACATCCCTTACACTGATCTGACTGCGCAAGAGTACCCTTAGGAAGCCCAGTAGAAATCTGCTGCAGTATCTTCAAAGCTCCATGGTGAAGGTGGCCCAATCTCCGGTGCCACAACTCACCATCATCTCGGCTCACCACTCCTTCTGCCTTGCCTGCCATTGCTGCACATCCATCTACCTGTAATTGATAAAGGTTCTTAACTCGAACCCATATCCTTTGGGTCTCACCAGTTGCCTTACTACGTAGGAAAGCCTTTCCCTTGCTAAAGACAACATCATATCCCTTGTCTTCTAACATTGCCACAGAGATAAGATTCTTCTTCAATCCTGGAACATGCATCACTTCCTTCAATACGAAGGGTTTACCAGACTCCCTCTCAAAGGAAATGGTACCCATACTGGTCGCACTGTATCTGCCATCATTGCCCATCTCGATGTGAACTCCAAGATTGTTCTCATCTAGATCAGTAAACAAATCTCGATCTCCTGTCATGTGAAAATACGCACCACTGTCAAGAAACCACACTGATCCCGTCATACTTGAGACCAAGCATGTGATTAGTGAAAAATCCAGCTCAAATTGTGAGGCTAATGCCTCTCCAGCTGCAGTCCCAACAACCTGCTTATTTTTCTTCTTCTATGGACAATTTGTGGCGTAATGTCCGTGTTGGTGACAGTGAAAGCACTTCACCTTGGACATGTCCTACTTCTTACCTTTCACACCGGATTGAGAAGCTTTCTTGCTCTTCCCCTTCTTTTCTTTGGAAGCCAAAGAGAAATTCTCTTCAGCAGAGTTCTTTGATGAAGATCCGTCCCTGGTACTCTGCCTTATCTCCTCTTGCACAAGATCCGACCAAAGTCGCTCCCATCCTGGCAATTTCTCCCGACCATTGACAGAGTCCTGATAGGAGTGCCAACTCTTCAGAAGCCCAAGGAGAGCCAAGCTCACCAAGTCCTCGTCATCAACAGTCACCCCCACACTTCCCAGCTCATCCCTGCATTGGACGAACTTCATGAGGTACTTGGGCATACTGTCGTCTTTCTCCATCTTTATGTTCCTAATTTTATCCTTGAGCGCCAACTTCCTCTGATCGCTCTTGCTTTGGAATAAATCTGTCAAAGATTTCCACATCAAGAATGGAGAAGCCTTACCATGAAGGCTGGATACTATGTGATCCTTCACACCTTCCAACAGAATCCTTCGACACTTTGTTGTCTTCTTTTGCCATGCGTCAAGTACGGCAACATCACTAGAAGTAGGCTTTGGAATTTCTGCATCTATGAACTCCTTCAACCCATTGTCATCCAGCACCGCCTCCATCTTGTCCTTCCATGCAATATAATTCGAACTTCCCTCAAGGGCATACTCCAATCGCAATCCGTTGAAAGACATCTCAACTTCGACACCAAGAAAACACTACTGCAAATTCGAATTCCACCAGCTCAAAACTCAACCGCTTCAATGTTTTGAAATTGCTCCAATGATCAATATCGCTCTGATACCATGTAGAAATTTGAATAACTGATATATTATTCACCGAGATTCTCCTGATCACACACTATTTTAGCTTCATGCATAATACAGAATCTCTTCTACCATTGATCATTAATTTCGGAAATAAAATCAATTGCATGCACACATTAAAACCACAAACAATCACACATATGAACACATTATTTAATGGGAAAGCTTAAAGCTGAAAACCCCAACTATCTGTATATTATATGTCATGGAGATCATGTAACAATCATAGTACAAAAGCTCCTCACAAGCTCTCATGCACACCCTCAATTACTACACACTATCAAGCTAGATCTAGCAAAACACATGCTCCAATCTTTTGCCACTTGATAGCCAGCCTCTATTGCATAATCAATGCTATGGGATGGCTTCATTAAATAGATAAACCACCTGGCTTTTACTATGCAATCCTCATGGGCTTCTCCACCTATCTTTGTGTTGCAAATAGCAACTATATAGTCACAACTGATAGTTAAACTACTCTTTCACCTATTTCTGCACTGGTCTCCACTGAAACTGTTCATGCACTGAAGTTAACTGATGTATTCTTTAGTTGATTAATGAGTTTATAATTAGTGAATTAATTAATAATTAATTCACACCACTCTCACTAATTGTATCAATTAGTTAAACTGAATACAAATAGCTCAACTATGTTTAGATTAGTTAAACCGAATACAACTCCACTAACTTCCTCAATCAACTCCACCAAACTCTGTCACATGAGTTCTAACTGAAGTATCCATGCAATAGCTCCACTTAACCCTTAGGAATAGTGTAATTCCTTCTGTCAGCTCCTGTGCCACATCTGTGCACTTAACCGAAGTGCTCCAAGAGAATAAGATAATGTTTAGAGTCTAAATATTATTAAGAGCTAATAATATTCGACATATCTATTTTTAGACTGGCAATCTAAAAATAGATTCCGCCAAATATGTCTAAAAATAGAAGTCCATCTATTTTTTCCGACTTGACCAACCATCCACAAATAGCATCCTGCAACTCATAGAACATGATCCATATGTCTAAAAATAGACATAGTCTAAAAATAGACTTTGCGCCAAAAATAGCCTGCGGGACCACTTAGTGAAGGCGAATCCTTTCCACTAAGCTCATTATCTTGTTGCAATCTCAACAATCACCGCGTTTCCCGGCAACCGACCCCTTAGTACCTTCCCCCGATGTTTCTCCTACCCACTCATCTGCTTGCTCCGCTGTCACCCCTCCTGACGACGCGCATGTGAGCCTTTCCCCTCAAAATCAGGTGTCTCATATGTCACCTCCTGAGATCCTCCTATTCCATCCACTCTTCCCATCTTTCAGTCTGATGAAGACATCATGGAAGCCATGACCGAACCTGATTTTCCATGGGACGATATGCACCACCGTGCATACTTCCTCCCACACCAATCCCATGACCAATATGCTCTCGAATCTAAAGACTTCATTCCCGATAAAGTTGATTGGTTCAAAAACCCCATCCCTGCACCTGACGCTTTCGAAGAAGGAAATATGGCTAATATCTCTCCTACCATCAAGATAGACATTTATTTCAAACCAGGTATCGAAGAACATATCACCATGGGCACCCAATGCACTCCGGAAGAAATTGAAGCCTACACCAAACTCTTCAAAGAATTCTGTGATATTTTCGCCTGGTCCTACTCAGAAATGCCCGGAATCGATCCTGCCATTGTCGAACACCACATCGACACATGGCCTGATGCCATTCCGGTCTGTCAAAAGTTGAGACCCATTCATCCCTCTAGACGTGAAGCCATCAAAGCTGAAATCGATAAGCTCCGACAGGCTGGTTTCATTTACCCCATCGAATACACCACTTGGGTGTCCAACCCAGTTCCCGTCCTCAAAAAACAAGGCACCATTCGTGTTTGCACCGAATTTCGTGATCTGAAAAAATATTGTCCCAAAGACAACTTTCCCACACCATTTATTGACCAAATCATTGATGAGTGTGCGGGGCACGAGATTCTATCCTTTATGGATGGCTTCTCCGGATAAAACCAAATTGTTATCCGTCGTGCTGATCAACTTAAAACCGCGTTCATTAGTCCGTGGGGCACTTTCGCATACCGGGTCATGCCATTTGGCCTTAAAAACGCCGGCGCCACTTTTCAACGAGCCATGTCTTATTGTTTCCATGACTTAGCTCATATTATCCTTGCCTATTTAGACGACCTTACTGCGCGTTCTAAACATCGGGCGCAACACCTTCATGATCGGCGTACCATTTTTCTTCGATGTCGCAAGTATAACATTCCCCTTAACCCATTGAAATGTGTCTTTTGTGTTCCTGCCGGTCGTCTCCTCGGCTTCATAGTGTCTGAAGACGGGATAACTCTCGACCCTTTGAAGGTTCAAGCCATTCTTGAACTTCCTATGCCGTGTACCTTACGCCAGCTGCAAAGTCTCCAAGGTAAAGCTAATTTTCTTCGCCGATTCGTTCTTGACTATGCCACTACTGCACATGGCTTCCTTAGACTTCTTCGATCTCACACCCCATTTGTCTGGGATACCAACACTCAAGAGTCTTTTGATGCCCTCAAGCATGCTCTCACATCCACTCCCTTGATCCGTCCTCCTGACTTTGACCGAGATTTCATCCTATACATCTCCGCTTCCACCTATTCGGTTGCTAGTGTCCTTATCCAGGAGGATGATAACGGTATCGAACATGTGATCTATTATGTCAGTAAGAACCTTGCCGGTCCACCTGTGTCCTAGTCGCATGAAGAAAAATTAGCACTAGCTGTCGTGTTCCCGGTCCAAAAAATGCGTCATTATATCCTCATGCGTTCCACCAAGGTTGTGACTGATTCCAACCCCATGGCTTTCCTATTGAGTCGACGCATCCTCGTCGGGAAGTACGCTTGTTGGGTCGTTATCCTCCAAGAATTTGACCTTGAATTTTTCACCCCAAAAAGTAAGAAAGGTTTAGTCCTTGCTGAACTCATTTCTGATTTACCTACCAGGACGCAAGATACTCCAATTAATGATGCTCTTCCCGATGAACATTTATTTGCCATCACCACCGACGATCCTTGGTACGGTGACATCCTTACTTACTTGCGAACCCAAAAGTTCACCCTTCATCTTGATCGTGATGCTCGATGACGTATCCGACACCAAGCCTCTTGCTACCTTCTAATCAGTGATGACCTTTATCGTCGTGGAGTTGATACTGTCCTTCGTCGTTGCCTCACACACGTTGAAGCCGAGCAAGTCCTTAATGCCTGTCATAGCGGTGCTTGTGGTGGCCACCTCTTCGGCCTCGCCACTACCCAGAAAATCATGCGTGCTGAGTATTTTTGGCCTTCTCTCTTTAGTGATTGCATTGAAGTAGTCAAACATTGTCCCAATTGCCAACATTTCGCCCCCAAGGCACAAGCTCCTCCTGCTCCCCTCCATCCTATCGTCACAGCTGGTCCTTTTTGTAAATGGGCCATTGACTTTATGGAATGTCGACCTCCATCCGCTAGTAACCACAAATATATCATCGTGGCGGTTGAATATTTCACTAAATGGGCCAAAGCTATGCCAACATTCAACAATACGGCAGCTACCGCAACCCTCTTTTTCTTTAACCACGTCATTGCTCGATTCAGAGTTCCAAAACAATTAGTCTCTGACCATGGCCGACATTTTGAAGATGAGATTTGGCATGAGCTATCCTCCCTATTTGGTTTTGAGCACCAATATTCATCTTCCTATTACCCCCAAGGTAATGGCCAAGTTGAAACGGTCAACAAAATTCTTAAGACCATGCTTCAACGAACGGTGAATAAGCACAAAACCAATTGGCATCTCATGCTCTTCCCTGCTTTGTGGGCTTATCGTACTTCCATTAAAACTGCCACCGGTTTCACTCCTTTCCACCTTGTCTTTGGCGAGGAGGCAGTCTTACCGATCGAGTGTGAAATCCCTTCCCTTCACTTGGCCGTCGAACTTCTCCCTGATACCCAACCTCTCGAATAATGACTTATCATGCTCGAGCGCACCTCTAAAGACTGCCAAGTTGCATTGCAAACTCTTGAAGTGGCCAAAAAGCACACCAAAGCTCAGTATGACCAAAAAGTCCACCCTCGTACCTTTCATGAAGGTGACCTTGTTCTAGTATATGAACAGGCCCACGATACCCTCGGTCATGGGAAGTTTGACTCATTATGGCTAGGTCCTTACATTGTCAGTAAAGACCTTGGTAAGGGGGCATATCTTTTAGAGGACTTTGAAGGCCACATCCTTCCTAATCCTCGCAATGCACTCTATCTTAAGAGATATTACCCTTAGCATTTCCCATTCGAAATGCATGTTTTATTTTCTTTTAGATATCCAGCATCTCTTTGTTTTTACATTTCGCTACTTCACCAGGACACCTGTTGTCCATGAAGCCTTTACTTCACCTCTCCTCAAAATCGGATTTTCTCACGTACAACACATTTCATTGGGGGCACCACTTTGCCTCTATCCTCATTCCTGTTCGTGTCAATTTTCGTCATGAGATACCATTTTGTACTCATGTCTTTTATGGTCCCCTTTGGATTTTCTCCCATTTCATTATCATCATTACTGTCCGTCTGTTAGTTTCTCTACTATTTTCTCTCGTGCCTTAGTTGGGGTTCCCTTATTGCCTCACCTATGGCGGACCTACTTCTGTCGACATCAACTCATTTACTCCAGAAGCTAGGTCTAGGGGGCAGTGTACCTTGGTTCGAACTCTTTTCAGCATGATCGTGATCTATACAATTGATGGTCCAGTGATGCAGCAACAGCTATTGGTGATTCCCGGGTGTTGTGAGATGTCTCAACCCTCATGAGGGGGTGGCCCTACAGGTAGCCTCGCACATGCCCGGATGACTTCTTCATTTCAGCCCTTGATGCAGCTCCTCCCATTTGATGATCTTGGCCTCAGCCGCTTGTAGCGCCTCTTAGATTTGCATATATCAGTCAGATTTTGTGAGCCCTTCCCCGTGTGTAGGGGGAATTTGGGTGTATTCATATCTCATATACTAAAATATTATTGTATAAGTCCTGACGCTTATTCTAGGCACCGCATGTATGTGGGATTCATCATTTTATTTTTCTGGCTCCTATTTACGCCATCATAT
This sequence comes from Pinus albicaulis, assembly GCA_034641835.2. Lineage (NCBI taxonomy): Eukaryota > Viridiplantae > Streptophyta > Pinopsida > Pinales > Pinaceae > Pinus > Pinus albicaulis. The sequence goes on from CM076579.1 coordinate 717,482,245, forward strand.
TCTTCATAGTTCGGTTCCTTGTTTATTGAACTTCCTATTCTTTGTACTTTGTCTCGGCGGGCATAGGTATGCCTCCCCCGCTGCCTTTAGCATAGGTACCACTTCATAAAATAGAGACTTTTTGCACCTGTAAGTCTCGTCTCCTTAGGGTCTAGTCCTTTAGCACATTAGACTACCTTACATTTCTCTCTCTCACTTCCCTCTTGATGACTAGTGATTGAGTTATTACAACGTACTTCGGTCATACGATTTTCTCCTAACACTCGTACGTTGGGGGGCAATATGTTACACCATTTTTTTGGTCATCTAACCTATTATCATTAGATGAACCCAAGTAAACCATGTAAGACCAATTTTACCCTAAGTAAAATTTCTTTCACCATGTGAAATAACATTTGTTTATATTTCCTGGTCATATTTAACCCAAAACAAGGAAATTAATTAAATAAACAATTATTTATTTGATTATTTCCTAGGAATAAGTTATTTAAATCATTATTTAAATAATATTCCTAGTTAAATTTGACTAAATCATTTTTAAATAATTAAACAAATCATTATTTATTTAATTATATTCCCACCACCTCCCTAAAATAATAAATAAGTCATTTATTTATTTATTGTTTATAAATAAAGGAATTGGCCCAAGTCAAAAGACCTTTTCCCTCCAACAAATATGATAAAATATTCCTAAAGGGTGGTTCTAGAATTTGATTAATAATATTTTATTCATGCACCAAGTTCTAGATAACCCTAATATTTTGTTATAAATAGAAGGGTTTTCCCCATTCATTAGTCACCTCCATTGCATTAGATCACTCCGGATCTATACTAGGTCACATTCTCCATTTTTGCCTTGTGAGCTCCCATTGAGTTCTATGTTTGTCTGGGTTTTCTACAAAACCAAGAGAGAGGAATTTTAGATCTGAAACGCTGAGGACTTTCAAGAACCCATCCCATTGAGGAGAACCGGAAAACACCTTTCTTGTTTTCCTCTCAGGTGCCCCCTTTTTAATATGATATAAAAATTCTTTCAAATACATTGTTCTTGTCTTGTCTGTTGGATGCATGGAGCCACATTTTACTTTATCTGCTTAATGTATTTTATGCTTAGATCTGGATTTGTGCAACATTATTTGGATCACCTAATTGCAAATTTAAAGATATTTGGCAGCCATAATCGATGTTAGGGCTATTTTTTATGCGTAGCTAAAGTGGTATTTTACGACGAAAGATTCATACTAACACATATATTATACCATTATACTTTACGTCCTTTATATTGTTTAGAGCACAATTTCCTCCATTCAGGCATCCACTAATTTTATTGTTTACATGACTCTGTGGATCTTGACAAAGTCTTTCCACAATCCACCTAAGGGATTGTCTTTCCATGAAACCTCATTAGTTGTACTCAACCAAATCGAACATTATGAGACCATTAAATTTTCTTTGATCTGAGCACAACTCGCCAAATTGGCCTTCACACTCATTTATGTGCAATTATTTCTCTTATGAAAGAGCCCATTTCACATTAATACCTCAAATTATCTTTTATATATGAAGGACAATGTCATTACCACCCTTCTTTTATGTCATTATATTTTATACAACAATTATCATAGCCTTGTTATGAGATAACTCTCAAAAGCTAGGAAACATTACCATCCTTGCCATTTCTCTTAAGGAAAACCGCACAGGCACACTTACGACTAGCCTTTCCTATTCCATGAGAAAATTTGTTATACGCATTAGCATCACCCACTTTCAAGTAAGTTCTTACAATTTTTTTATTTTATTTTTAAATTTTTAAATTTATTTATTTTTAATCGAAGGAGATCAAAAAATATAATAGGCATAGACATTTCCATCATTATGGATCTATTTTCCAAGAGAGAAATCTCTCTTGTACACTTGCATTCATGAAACCTCATATGGTCCCTTGTTGACGAAAACCTTTTAGTGTCTAATTTTCCTAAAGCATACCAACCACACCTCATGTTTTCTTATCAACTTAGTTGATCCATGCATTTATCCTTATGAATTTTAGCTCGTAATCATGCACATTAGTTTCTTGGAATATCTACCTCATCAATGCACTTTGAGGCACAATGCCTTGCCATGCAAGACATTATTCTTGGAATTGGAACCAAGCACTCCTAACAATGTCCTTTTCATTTTGCACACATGGTGCAAGGACCATTTATTTTCTCACTTCTATCTGTTTTCTCACTTCTTTTTAAAGTCTGTGAGCTCCCACCTCTCTTGTTTGAAGTTTGCTAACTCCAGCTTAGTTTCCAAAATCTCTTCTCTAGCTTCCTTAAGCTATTATTTTAAGAGCTTCGGTCCATATTTTTCTTGAAAATTTTCCTTTCCCTTTATTGCCTTGCTCACCTCTACCTCTGTTGGAGATAACTCTATTATTTCTTCCCTTGCTGGTTGTTTCTCCTTTTCTGGTTCCTTATGCAGCTTCTCAGATTTTTCTCCCTTTGATAACTGTGACCTAGTGAGTGGCTTCCTAGGTTTAAAAATATAACCTGAGTCTTCTTTGGAAAAGTCTAGTTTCTTAGCTTTAAGAATCTTTTTCTTTGTTTTTTCTCCTTTAGATTCTACAAGCTTCACAATAGGAGATTCCTCAATGCCAATTTCCTGCAAGATATCTTCTGGTTTGCCTTTCCCCTCTGTATGACTTCTAGTGATCCTTCTATGGGTTCTTATATCAGTTTTGACTTTACTATTAGTAGGGGTTTGTTGAGAAACCACTGTCTCCTGCAATTGATCAATTTCTACCTCCATAGGCTCCACCATGTGTTGCACCTCTGTCTTCACTTCCACCTCATGTTTAACCTCTGTTTCAGCCCTAGAATCTTTATCTTTATTTGGAGTATTTTCCTTTGATCTAGGTGTCTTTATAGGATTGAGGACATCAACCTCACACCCACTCAAGAATAGAAAAGTGGAACAATCCCTATTTAAATTTTTTAACTCCTCCATAACTAATTTTTTTATAAAAACATGGTGAAAAATAGAAGTATCACTACTTTTAGGTTTAGCTTGAACCTTATCAGCCATTTTTCCTAATCTCCTAAATGGAAAAAATGGTAAATCCAGTGGTTGTTTACCTGTGAAATGAAGCAGCAATCTGAAGTGTTATTGATAGATAATGTGAATCTACCTTCAAAAGCGAAGTATTTCTGTATCACCATCAACAGTTTTGAATAATTGTCCTTGAGGCAAGTCCTGGAGATGCCTGAGCTCATGTATATGCCTATGTGCTCCTTCTTTAGAAACTCATCACAGTTTTGAAGCTTGAACTTTATTGCTTTAAAACACTCCTCTCCAGACCTTGGAATCTCGGTTTCCTGTGCAATTGTGTTAGGATACACAACAAAATTGAGGACGCCCACCTTAAAACCTATACCAATGAAATTTATACCAAAATATTTTGACCCCTGTGCATGAAACCCTTGCAGTTTCTCGCAGAACTGCATGCAACCTGCAATGGAAAAATCTTGTGAGAAGTTGGGGTATTTTTAAATTAGCCTCATATCCATGGGCTCATATCTTACCACAGTGCCACCCTTGTTTGGATTTTTATGTGAAGCCATACTTTCAAGCACAACACTGATCAACTCCTTCTTTGAAACCTACAAAATTCTTTTGAGACAAAAAGCAACTCTCTTGACATAGGTACCACCTAGCCTAAGACATCTATAGAACAGAATTCAAGACTCTAGACTGCTGGCAAACGTATTCAAACAACTTACAAGGATGAAGGTAAGGTGCCACTTTTCGAATTTCTGAAATCAATGCATATCCTTATCTCTCCATTTTTCTTTCTCACAGGTACCAAGTTAGGAAGCCACTTAGAAAATATCAATTGAACAATGATTTTTGCATCACACAAATTCTTAATTTCTTTTTCAATCAATGGCATAAGCAATGGATTGGTTCTCCTCAATTTCTGTTTAAAGGGATTTTCATTTTCTTTGATTGGTATTGTGTGTTGAATGATGCTACGATCATACCTCTTTAAGTCTGCATAACTCCATGCAAAAATATCAATGTACCTTTTCATCAAATCAACATACTTTTGTCTAACCTCTGAAGAAAGAAGTTTGGAAAACTTGACCAACTTGGGATTTTCTACAGTACCAAGGTTACACATTTCAACCTCTTCATCATCAACTTTAATCTTTGGATACTTAAACCCATCATTATGATCAAACAAATTTTCAAGGGAGATTAAGCCTTTATGAATGCAATTATTCTTCAGCTGGAGGACCTCTGGATTAGCTTTGGTTTCAGTAAACATGTTTTGCTGATCTACTTGAATGTTTTCAAATTATTCTTTCAACTCAAGAAAATTTCTGACCTGTTGATCACTATCAAACACTTATCAATTAATTATATTATCAGGGATAACTGGTCTATGCCTGACCTCAAATTCATAGCTCTTGATGGGATGAATAGGTATGATAAATAAGTTGGCTGAGACAACCAAAGAATCAGCCACAGAATTCCGGTTTCTAGCTTTGATAGTGAAACTATATTCTTTGAAATTTTCAAGAATTTCAAGGATCAAATTTCTATAAGCCCTCATTATGACATCTTTAGTTCGATAAGATCCTTGTACTTGCTCGATTACTAATTTAGAATCACCACAAACTGAAAATTTCTTGGCACCTAAACCTTTCAAGGCTTCTAAACCAAAAACAAAGCCTCATATTTAGCCATGTTGTTTGTACTGTCAAAATTATTTTGTAAGAATACAATTTACTCTCATCCCTAGGGCTAGTAATCCACATACCTGCACCAAATCCTTCTCTTCCAGCAACGCCATCAAATTTCATATGCCACCAACCTTTTTCATTTACCTCCTCAATCTGCTGAATTTATGCTTGCTGATTTTTTCCAATTTCTGATTTTCTGTTTCATTAGTGATCTCATTGAAAAAACTGGAAGACCCCAACTCAATTTATACTGCATAAATTGGGAATTTTTGTGGTTTTTATTTGATGCTAACCATATAGGCCATCCTAGATTCTATGTACAACCTTATTTTCTCACCAAAGACTAGAATAGTGGCATAAGTCATGCCCATTTGCATAGTTCCTTTAATTTTAGCAGCCCAAGATCTAGATAGTAGCATACCAAACTCAATACACTAAAATCTTTTGGAATAAAAGGAAAACACGTCTTTGTAAGGTATGTTTATGTGTAAACCCATTCTCCCCATGATCACCTTAGGCATTAAGTTATGGGACGCCCCTGAATCTAACATAGCATTATGTAAAGTCATGTCATGGATGTTTAGACTCACAAAGAAAGGTGGAACTTATTCATTTTTCTCATCTTCCACTCTTGGTACTAAGAAGATAGTAGGATGGTCTTCTTGCAAATTTAGGATGTCAGAAGGTCTAGGCTGAGTGTTAAGAATTTTTAAAATTTGGTTCCTATATTCAGTGACCTTCATGATTTTACTAAAAGGGACAACAATTTTGATCTTTGAAATCTCATTTTCTATATTGAAAACCGACAATGTTTTTTCAATCTCTTTACCAAGGGGTGTGTCTTTCTTCTGTTCAGCCAGATTTGGAGCATCTTTCATTGGATGTAATAGGAACATTTCTATTCTTTATGTTATATTTTTTTTTGTCTCAAAAATAGCATGCTGACAGCCTTTCAAATAATCAGATTGATGATTCCCTATGTCATGGCTAGATTCATCGTGTTCTTCTTTAGTTAAGAACATCCCCGCTACATATTCATCCAAAAAATGAATGAAATCTTCTTGAAATTTAGGCTGTGTTTCTTCCTCATCCACTAGATTTTGTTGAAAAGGAGGTCTAACTTGTTGATAGGTTGATTTCTATTATCCCATGGTCTCTACTGATTTTAAGGCCTTCTAAAATGAGGATTCCTAATTTGTGTTTCTTGTTGTGCAGAAGGTAGGGGATTATTACCAAGAGCAAGCCTATCCATAATCATCTCCATAGTTTTCATCACGGTATCAAATTTTACATCCGAATATGTGGAAGGTTTTTCTTCTTCTTTTAATTTGGCTTTTCCCATTTTGGACCTCTTTGCTGCAGCCATATTTACCTCAACCTTTACAACATCATTTTGCATATCATCCAAAGTGGAAAATTCTCTCTCTCTTAGTAAAATAGATAAATCATAGTCAAAGGCTTCAAAATAATGTAATTGGGCAGCTCTTGGGGGAGGTTTGATGTGAGCAGGGATAGAATTGTAAACCTTATTGAATATTTTAGAAATATCTTAAACTGAGTCATCTATGGCTTTTTTCAAATTATTATATTTAATCAAGGCTTGAACATGGTTTACTTTACTTCCCGATTTTGTCAAGAAGTTGTCTTCTAATTGGTCCCAATTATGTAAACTCCCTGGGGCTAAGGCTTCAAACCAATTTCTCACCTCACCTATAAAACTCTGAAAAAACAGTCTCATTTTTTCATCTTCATCATCCACCTCTTCTAAATCAACACAATCATTAAACTGGTCAACATGCTGCTCAACAGTGATATATTATTTACCTCCAAAAATTTTTATTCTAGTGGAATACCCTTCTGGAAGGTCATGGAGTATGGCAGGTAGGACAAGAGGAGCATACCTAGTTGGACCTACAGGAGGAGGAACTCAAACCATAATGGCAGTGGCAGTACTACTTGAAAAACAATGAAAGGAGTATTATTTTGACTAGGAAAAGCAGTAGTGAATGAGGGTGTGATGCCAAGAAATTTTGAGGTGGGAATTTGTAGTTTATAGACACAAGAGCTCCACTCAGGAAAAGGGACACCAAACCTCCTTCTTAACAAGAAATCAGAAGGATAAAGTTCTTTCAATTTTTCAAATGATTCTTGTTCCAATCACAATTCTGATGTTACAGCTTCCCAAAACTCTTCTTTTTCTTCTTTTGACACAATAAATTATGTATCAATTCCTAATATTTGTAGATCTAATACTATTTCAATCAATTCATTCTCAGATTTAGATCTAAAAATAACTTCTATCTTTTCATCAAAATTTTTGTCTTCAAAACTTCGAACAACCTGAGAGGGAAAAGATGAAACTCTTGTAAGATATAGATTACCTGATTTTGATGAGCTTCCAATACCTCTGAGATTTTTTTTTGGATTATCAACTATCTCAGGTTGATCAAGGTCTGGATTACTCCTTGTATGAATCTTATTAGAAGCCACCTTTAAGCTGATAATCTCAGTGGAGTCACCAAGGTAGAATGCAACCTCAAATATTTCTGATCTCCTGCTACCTTCAAGAGTTCAGTTGATTTGATTGGACATATATTTTTGGGAAAATGTAGCTTCAATCTCCCGAAAGATGCACCAAAATGTTATCACCAAACTAGGGCTAATTGGGCTGTTCAACAATCAATTTGATGTAACTATTTTAAACCACTTGGGATTGGAAGTTAGCCCTTCCAACCAGAGAGGTCTCTCTCAAGAAAAAAGTAAGATATTCAAGAAACAAGCTTATAATGAAGCTGGCTAACTCTTATATGTTTTTAGATGACTTTTTGCAGGTGGCAGATGAGTGAGGGCTACCATTGGGCATGGAGTCAGCATGGAAATTCAATTACAAATAAGTATCATTCATGGAAACTAAGGCATATGAGCTTTTAAAAAATAACTTAGACAACTAACATAATACATAAAGGAAGTTGGAGCATAATATTTTATGAATTCCAAGTAATCATGTATAAGCAAGCTGAATCAATATTCAAAAGATAAATGGACACAAACACATAAAAGCTCAATTAGAATCTCAGGTCTGAAAAAAACATTTCTGCAATGGTCTATTAACTAAGTGAAAACAAACTACAATAGTAGCTCTGGTCATTTACATCCATCAACCCCCTTTAATTCTAAAAATACACTATTTATAGAGTGAAATCCCTTTTACATAGGTCTGCCACCTGGGCTAGAATCTCAAACCCGATCTAGAGAGCTAATCCAAAAAGGATTCCATTACATTGAGAAAAAATAGATATATTCCATTTGAAAGAGTTTGTAGTAAAAAAGGACTCTATCACTATTAACTACATCAAAAAGAACTTTTAATAACCCATGATAATGATGGCTATCGAACCAAACTCTTTTGATGGCTCGTCTCCTTCCTGAAATGCATTGAATTCCTCAAAAATACCAAAACTTTAGAACGCTGGAAAAATAGAGTATTTAGGCAAGTTCGTAACGCAATTTTCGTAGCATCTTCATAGCACCACCTTCTGCAACTTTTTTGATTCTTCTGCCTATGAGAGGATCTTCATTGGGTTTAATAAGGTAAACACATGCCTCTATTTACCCCTGATATGATATTTTTTGGGAAGTTTTGCCTCAAAAAATTCTACAGCGATTTCATAGCGAAAACTCAGCTTCAAGCTTGGAGCTCGCTATGAACTTGCCTAATTTCACCGAATTTTGAAATTTTTATTCCTAACTCCAAAAAAATACTTGCAGCCCTATAAATGACTTGATATGATATCTTAAGACAATAAGTAGCCAAAAAGGTGTGTCTTATTATATTTCATGGAGTAGTAGGGTCATCTTCCATCACAATCATCTTTAAACATTTTTTCTTCAACTCTGCTTGCACCATCTCCATTTGTATTTCCAATTCTCCGACTTGGCTTTGTAACTTACTTCTTTCTAATTGCAACCACCTGTTTCTCCTGAAGAGATGTTTCATAATTCTGTGCAGAGGAAATATCCTCTTTAACATCTTCCTTGAACCCTTTGCAACCTCATCATAAAAATCTATATATTTTCTCACTTCTTTTTTAAAGTGCGTGATCTCCTGCCTCTATTGTTTGAAGTCTACTAACTCCATCTTAGTTTCAAAAATCTCTTCTCTAGCTTCCTTAAGCTGTTCTTTTAAGATCTCCGGTTCAAATTTTTCTTGAACTTTTTCCTTTCCCTTTCTTTCCTTTCTCACCTCTGCCTCTGTTTGATATAAATCTATTATTTCTTCCCTTGCTGGCTATTTCTCCTTTTCTGGTTCCTTATGCATCTTCTCAGTTTTTTCTCCATGTTGTAGCCTAATTTGACTTAGATAAAAGTCAAGAGAGGTTTTGAGCAATTCAAGGTTATTGAGGAACCATTGTTAATTTTTCAAGAAGACTTGTAATATGCTTGAAAGGATAACCAAAAGCTCAACGAGGATTTATCATCACATGTGCACTCGAACCAAAACCAAAGAAGCAAAGGCGTGAAGGAGTCATGAACTTGCGGGCAGAGTCGGGCTAGTTTGTGTTCAAAGAAGTGCAAGAGGGCACGTGCAGTTCAACAGGTCAAGTCGGAAAATGGAGAAAGTCGCGAGTGCATGGGTCAAGTCTGCAAACCAGAGTAAAGCAGAGATGGACGGTGAGGATCAAATCGCAGAAATGATAGCGATCGGTGGAAGGACCAGATCACATAAGACGTTTGGCACATATCACACATCAACAACTTTTGTGTTTATTACTAAATCTTCGTACAGTGAGTGATTTAAGTTGCGATGCGATAAATATGGGAGGTGGCGATGCGATGCGAATTATATCGCACATCGCATGCGATAATGTTTAGTGACTATCGCAGAAATTGGAAATTAGTAAAGTTGCGAAGCGCGAAAAAGAGCCTGGATGCGATGTAGTTTCAAAGGTGAACTCCAAAGGATTTCAAATTCGGATGTAAAGTATTTCCTATGTTAAATCGCATCAGAGGAGGAAAATTAGGATTATAATGTAAAACCGGTGAAACACCAAAATGCGATAGAAATCAGACACGATGCATTCTTCAGAGGTGAATACAATATATATTTCAAGTCCAAGTCTTGCGGTGGTTTATGAAGAAAAGGCTAAACATGGGAGTAGAATCAGGTGGAAAATACTCGACACTATGTGCAAAAATATTAAAAGAGGTTACACCTTGATAATGGAAGAAAGTCTAAACGCGAGTAGAAAGACTTGGGTATGTGACCCGACGTAGAGAAAAGGAGAAGAGAAGACGGAACGCAGCAGGCATGAGCATAAGAGGTAGAGCCGAGTAGCAGGTGACATGATGACAGTGTGAGAAACGTAAAATCATGGACAGAGTCGGGTGGATATGCGTTTATGTAGACTGTTAGGACATCACAGCTGAAATGGAAGGAGACACATCAACAACAAATCAGATTTAGAAAAAGCATTATATGCCAAGTGTTATTTTGTTTTCATGGTTAATCTCGGAGCTACAATGGTGTTCACGATTGCAATGTAATAAGTATTTTAACAATTTTGGCTAGTATAGGAGTTTCAAGAAGCTCGAGCAGTTACAAACTTCTTTTGTTTGTATTTAATGAGGAGAGAAAGAGAGAGGAAGGGTTCCGAGTTCCGGGCCTCTTGGGGACTACATTTTGTACTTCTTTTTCTGATGGGTGAATGAAAGAAGTAGCAAGTTTCCTGCAATTGTTGATGGTGATTCATGTTTCTTATGCCATTTTATGTGATTTCTTCCTTGAATGAAGTGAATTAAAGAAGAAGTTGGTCTCTGATTTACGTTTGTAATTAAGAGTTAAATAGCCTTAATAAGTGCTCCTTCACTCCATCTCTTTTCCCTTCAAAAATTCTCTCTGAAACTTAAAAGTAATAGATATGTGTTTACAACATATTATTTCGAGTTTCCACTCTATTCACAAAATCTCTCTGAAATTTTAAAGTAATAGATTCTGTGTTTACAACATGTTATTTTGAGTTTCCCCTCTCTCCGTGAATTTCCCCTGAAACTTAAAAAAAACAGATTCTGTGTTTACAACATATTACTTTGAGTTTCCCCTACAATTATTCTTTTCCATTCAGATATTAGCGGTCAATGGAATTGTGAAATATTTTATTAATCCAGATCATTAAGGGTTTTAGAAAACTAGTTTCCAGTGGGATAGAATCGAGACCTCATGATAAAATTATTTATGTGACACACTTTTAAAATGTCTTAAGCATTGATTCCTTTCAAAACCGAGGGATTGTCTCTTAAGATACAACATTTTCTGGCGCTGTTTCTGGGGACGAAGGCACGAAGTTATTTTTCCCTGGGAATTGAAATCTATTTCTTGATGGTGAACAAGATTTAGATACAAATTTGGTTTTTTATTATTCACCTGGCAACTCCACTGATGAAGGTTTCATTAGATGAGGAATTCTGTGGGCAAGAAAATTCGAAAGCACAATGGAAAATACAGATATCAGAGTTTGAATCTTTTAAAGGAAGTTTTATTTTTCACTATCAGTTTGGTGGTCTATTTTCCCTTACATATCAAGAATATTGTTTCCTGCTTTATATTCTCAGAATATTATAAGGCCCAAAATGTACATTATTTATTGGATAAAGAAGGTTTTTCTTCCGATTGTATTATTGATCTTGACACAACCTTATCTCCTAATTATGAGATCAGGAGAGATGAATGTTGCATTAAAATTCTCGAAGATAATCTGTCATAGTTCGAGAATAAAGGTGAGGATTCATCATCTTTGGGTGATAATATTCTACCTCATCAATAATCCTTTTTTTTCCAGCTTGGAACCAAGGTAATTTTCAAACCCTTGGTGCTGCCCACAGTTCTCCATCAATATCCTTCAAAAGGATTCAAATTTTTGCCAAGTTTTTCTGGAGAGGAGGAGGATATTTCCGCTGAACAACATATCTTGGAATTTGAGTACTTTCTGGACAATTTTTAAATTATTTATGAAGACGGGACTTTAAGGATGTTTTGTTATTCATTAAAGCAGGGTGCTCAACAATGGTTCCAGTGTTTGGAAGCAAGTTCAATTAGTTCATGACAAGGTTTTCAAGATATATTTCTTAGATATTGGGGCGAACGTAAGTCATATGAAAAACACCTTTTGGAATTATATTCTATCCATAGGCAGAGCAATGAATCAATCGCTGATTTTAATGGGAGGTTTCAAAAAATTTATTTCAGCATGCCAAAAGAGATTCGGCCTCCTAAAGCTGTAGCTATGGTTTACTATTTGAGGGCTCTTTCTGTTGTCTTGGATTTTTATCTCAAGGAGAGAAAGCACTTTATAGCTGATGTTTATTTATGCACAGGAAATTGAAAATAATGTGTGGGCTTGCAGAAATTTTTCCTGTCATGTTGAAAGAACAAGTTTTGTTGAAGACAAGATGGCCTGTCAAGAAAACATTGGAATTTCTTTATAAGAGAATGCAAATTCAGATATGAACAAGGATTTTCAAAAGGGGCCAGGGGATTCCTGTATTGCTGAAATGCAAAAATTTAAGCATTCTGAAGACTCTGGTCAAAAATCCGTTGCAACAACTGAACTACCCGCTAAAATCTTGGAAGATCATTATAATTTTTATAATTTTAATGATTTTGTGAATAGAGGAGAAACTAGTTGAACTCCTCAGGTGTGTTTACAGGAGGAGGAAGATTTTGGTCAAGAATTGGCATTATACGAAGAACATCAACATTATGAGGAACAAAATTTAGATTTCTCTTTCCGGCCTAAATGGTTGTCAGAAGAAAACAACAATTGATCTTCTCACATACAACCTCAAATTGAGGAGTCAAACAGTGAAGGAAGCTACCCTGTTCAAAGAAGTCTACCTTAGAAAGATGTTCAAGAAAAAGGTGGCAGCAGAAATTGGTCCCATCAGTTCTATGATCCAGTAGCAGACTATATGGAAACTTTCTTTTGTCAGCAACAAACATTTATGCAAAAGTATGTGCAAAGCTTTGTATCTGGAAAAATTTCATGGTATCTCCCTATTGTGATCTTCAAATTTCAACAGTATGAAGACATTAGGTCTAACATGCAGATGTGAGATTGGTGCCATTGGAAGGCTGATTTCACCTGGTTGAGTTCAGACATGAACACGTATGTAGGAGTAGTGCATAAATAAGCTCTGAAGTTGAGCATTTTTAGCTGCAGTATTTCTGGTTTGGTATTTTCATTTTAAGAATAAAGGAAGGGGTCCAAAGCGTAGCAGGTTTCGGGAGGATTTCATGCTGAATCAAATCGAATTTTGGATTGACTCCATGCCCAATAAAGGTTACTAATCTACAGGTTCTCCTTGACACCATGCCTAATAAAGGCTACTGATCTACAAGTTCTCAGCACTTTGCTACCAAAGTGTTGTCCCCAATTGGAACCAGATGTTGTAGCCTAATTTGACTCAGCTAAAAGTCAAGAGAGGTTTTGAGAAATTCAAGGTTATTGAGGAACAATTTTTAATATTTCAAGAAGACCTGTAATATGATCGAAAGGATAACCACAAGCTCAACAAGGATTTATCATCACATGTGCACTCGAACCAAAACCAAAGAAGCAAAGGCATGAAGGAGTCGTGAATGCGTAGGCAGATTTGGGCTAGTTTGCATTTAGAGCAGTGCATGAGGGCACGTGCAGTTCAATGGGTCAAGTCGAAAAGTGGAGAAAGTCGTGAGCGCACAGGTCAAGTCGGCAAACTGGAGTAAAGCAGAGATGGACAGTGAGGATCAAGTCGCAGAAATGATAGCGAGTGGTGGACGGACCAGATCACATAAGACGGTTGGCGCATATCACACATTAGTGATTTTTGTGTTTATTGCTAAGTCTTCACACGATGAGTGATTTAATTTGCGATGTGATAAAGACGGAGGTGGTGATGTGATGCGAATTATATCGCACATCACATGCGATAAGGTTTAGCGGCGATTGCAGAAATTGGAAATTAGTAAAGTTTCGAAGTGTGAAAAAGAGCCCATATGTGATGTAGTTTCAAAGGTGAAATCCAAAGGATTTCAAATCTGGATGTAAATAATTTCCTGTGTTAAATCGCATCAGAGGAGGAAAAGGAGGATTATAACGTAAAACCGGTGGAACACCGAAATGTCGTTAGGGGAATTTTGAGGTCTAAAATGGGCCTCCTAAGAAAAATGTACAACAAAAATAAACTTGATAAGAACCAATAGGATTCAAGATGATGATGTCAACCATGGGGGATGATTCACCATTTTTTAAGTAAAAGGGTAAAAATATTAAAAAATAATAAAATAATAAAACTACTTTTTCAACTCGTATTTTCAACTTATCTCCCAAAGTTTTTACTCAAATTTCGAGCAGGGGTACTCATTGGATGTGAAATTTAATTCATCATCCAAGGAGTACCCATATTGAATACTTTTGATGGACCCTGCTACATGAAAAATGAGAAATACATGAAAAAATGTGATTGCAATCTTGATTTTCATGTATTTTTTTTATTTTTTTGTAGTAGGATCCATCGAAAGTATGCAACATGGGTACTCCTTGGATGAGGAATTAAATTTTCATCAAATGAGTACTCCCGCTTGAAATTTGAGTAAGAACTTTGGGATATAAGCTGAAAATATGAGTTGAAAAAGTAGTTTTTTTCTTTTTTCCTTCAACAATTTGATGATGTAATCAAATCTTATTTTATTATTTTCACTATTGTTTTCTAATTTCCTTAGGAGGCCCATTTTAGACCTCAAAATTTTTCTAATGGATAGAAATCAAATGTGATGCATTATTCAGAGGTGAATAGAATATATTTCAAGTCCAAGTCTTGCGGCGGTTTATGAAGAAAAGGCTGAACGCGGGAGTAGACTCGGGTGGAAAAAGACTCGACGCTACGTGCAAAAGTCTTAAAAGTGGTTATGCCTTGATAATGGAAGAAAGTTTGAACGCAGGCAGAAATACTCGGGTATGTGACCCGACGTAGAGCAAAGGAGAAGAGAAAACGGAACGCATTAGACACAAGCAGAAGAGGCAGAGCTGGGTTGCAGGTGACATGATGACAGTGTTCGACACGCAAAAGCATGGGCAGATTTGGGTGGAGATGCATTTATGTAGACTGTTAGGACATCATAGCCAAAACAGAAGGAGACAAATCAGCAACAAATCATATTCAGCAAAAGGATTATATGCCAAGTGTTATTTTGTTTTCTTTGTTAATCTTGAAGCTACAAAGGTGTCCTTGATTGCAATGTAATAAGTATTTCAACATTTTTGGGCAGTCTAGGAGTTTCAAGAAGCTCGAGCAGTTACAAACTGCTTTTGTTTGTATTTAAGAAGGAGAGAAGAGAGAGGAAGGGTTCCGAGTTCTGGGCCTCTTGGGGACTACATTTTGTACTTCTTTTTCTGATGGGTGAATGAAAGAAGCAACAAGTTTCCTGCAACTGTTGATGGTGATTTGTGTGTATTATGCCATTTTATGTGATTTCTTCCTTGAACGAAGTGAAGTAAAGAAGCAACTGGTCTCTGATTTACGTTTGTAAGTAAGAGTTAAATATCCTTAATAAGCGTTCCTTCACTCCATCTCTTTTCCCTTCACAAATTCTCTTTGAAACTTAAAAGTAATAGATTCTGTGTTTACAACATATTATTTCGAGTTTCCCCTCTCTTCACAAAATCTCTCTGAAACTTTAAGGTAATAGATTTTTTGTTTACAACATGTTATTTTGAGTTTCCCCTCTCTCCGTGAATTTCCCCTGAAACTTAAAAGTAATAGATTATGTGTTTACAACATATTACTTTGAGTTTCCCCTACAGTTCTTATTTTCCATTCAGATATCAGCAGTCAATGGCATTGTGAAATATTTTATTATTCTAGATCATTAAGGGTTTTAGAAAACTAGTTTCCAGTGGGATAGAACGAGACCTCATGATAAAACTATTTCTGTGAAACACTTTTAAAATGTCTTAAGCACTGATTCCTTTCACAGCCGAGGTATTGTCTCTTAAGATACAACACTCGCTTTGATAACTGTGACCTAGTGAGTGGCTTCCTAGGTTTAAAAATAAAACCTAAGTCTTATTTGGAAAAGTCTAGTTTCTTATCTTTAAGAATCTTTTTCTTGGTTTTTTCTCATTTAGCTTCTACAGGATTCATAACAAGAGATTCCTCAATGTCAATTACTTGCAAGATATCTTCTAGCTTGCCTTTCCCCTCTGTTTGACTTCTAATGATCCTTTTATGTGTTCTTATATCAGTTTTGACTTTATTACTGGTAGGGGTTTTTTGAGGCACCACTGTCTCCTGCAATTGATCAATTTCTACCTCCATAGGTTCCACCATGGGCTGCACCTCTGACTTCACTTCCACCTCATGTCAACCTCTGTTTCAGCCCTAGACTCTTTATATTTCTTTGGAATATTTGCCTTTGATCTAGGAGTCTTTCTAGGAGTGAGGAAATCAACCTCATACCCACTCAAGAACAAAAAAGTGGACCAATACCTGTTTAACTTTTTAAACTCTTCCATCACTAACAATTTTATCAATCTATGGTGAAAAATAGAAGTGTCACTACTTTTAGGTTTATCTTGAACCTTATTAACCATTTTTCCTAAACTCCTAAACAACAAAAATGGTATATCCAATGGTTGTTTACCTGTGAAATGAAGCAGCAACCTGAAGTGGTATTGATAGATACTACGAAATATACCTTCACAAGCGAAGTATTTCTATATCACCATTAACAGTTTTGAATAATTGTCCTTGAGGAAAGTCCCAGAGATGTCTGAGCTCATTTCTATGCCTATGTGCTCCTCCTTTAGAAACTCATCACAATTTTGAAGTTTGAAATTTATTTCTCTAAACCATTCCTCTCCAGATCTTGGAATCTCGGTTTCCTGTGCAATTGTGTCAGGAGACACAATAGAAATGAGGATGCCCACCTTTGAACCTATACCAATGAAATTTATAGCAAAATATTTAGACACCTGTGCATGATACCCTTGCAGTTTCTGGCAGAACCGCATGCAACCTGCATTGGCAAAAGCTTGTGAGAAGTTGGGGTATTCTGCAATTAGCCTCATACCATGGGATCATATATGAGCATAGTTCCACCCATTTTTGGCTTTTGATGTGAAGCCATACTTTCAAACACAGTGTTGATCAAATCCTTCTTTTACACCTGTAGAATTCTTTTGAGACAACAAGGAACTCTCTTGACATAGGTAACACCTAGCCTAAGATAGCTATAGGACATAATTCAAGACTCTAGACTGCTGGAAAAAGTGTTCAAACAACTTACAAGGATGAAGGTAAGGTGCTGCTTTTTGAATTAGGGATCAGACTAAATTAGGAAAGAGGAAATGAGTGGGAAACAAAAAATGATGTGAGGAATAATCATTACCACACATGCACGTGACATATGATGACACATAATAGAATAGTACCATGATGACCAATTTTGAACTGACCATTGAAATCCTGACAAGACACAACCTATCCCACCGTTAGCTGAAAAAATAGATTTCATAGTGTTTCCAGTACTCGGGAGAGAAAATTCGCTACGGAAATGTCACGCACTTTTGTAGAGAAATCAGACTATTTTACAATGACTACGATGCTAAATTCAGAAAAAATTTCCAAGTGTCACATAATGACCCTTATTACCCATGCAATCAGATTTTTTTTGAATTTACCTTGATAAGACCTTTATTTCATGACTAATGACTATTTAGACCCCTTAAAATATGTACATTTTTTAAAAATTTATTGAACTTCATGACCTTATTTTCATCCAAATGACCCAATCTAACTTACCTAAGGCCAACCTAGACAAACCTAGACAAACCTAGTTGTTATCAAGGATAACACATTCCAGTATTTCCCTAAACTCAAGCCTCCAAAAGTATCCACATACACATATCCATAGACATCTAATATTAATGCAAGTGCCTTCACTTTACCTTTCATATTTAATTATACATTTTTTATTTTAATATCAACATCATTCATATGAGATTGATTTTTTAAAACACCCTTATTCAAGACACCTTTTAGGAATGACTTTTTTTTTTTTCCTTTTCAGAGAGCACTCTTTATTTTACACAGTCGCTCCAATCTAAGAAACATAATCTTTCATTAAAGGTCAGATCCATTAAATATTACTGCAACCAAACATAACATACAAACTATCCCTTTCTTCAAATTCATCTCTATGCTATATATTTGTCCCTCTATGCCCGATGTTTGAACCATAACTCTAATATTACTCTGTAACACGCCTAGTCCCATCTATGCCCTTTTGAGGGTATGGAGTGTACATGCCCAACCCCTAAGATCACTTCATGGCAGTGGGGTATCTAATTTTCTCTTCTTATAACCAACTCAAACCTCTTTTTTAGGTCACCATGGTCTAGTATCCTAACATTCAAGAGCTTCCCAATGATATGGATTTCATTAAATTTTGAGCTCTGGATATAAAGTTATGACTATTAGAAATTTTTACCCTCTTAGTGCCATGCCAACATCTGTACCACTAACATGTGGCAGTCCCATACCCATGTGTCACCACCATATTATGCCACATCAACCATTTGACATGTGCTTGATCTCTACCCATACGTTTCCACCATGTACTGCCACATCCACAACTAGACATGTCAACCTACCATGTCATATCTAAATTCAAATAAACTTAATAATTCTTTTTATAAAAAGAGTTGGATCTCTAGATATCTATACTTGATATCCATGCTTTCATATATTTAGATGATCCCATTAAATCACTTAAATAGAAGGGTAAGATAAAGATACCTATATTACTAGATATTTATAATCCTCTTATCCAAAAGAATTGATAAATACATTTAAATAGATACCTATATTCCTAGATATTTAGAATCCACTCATCTAGAAAAATCCCAATAAGGAAATTTTAGTAAAATATTGGATCTTTGTATTTTTAGACCGCCCACTTCTGAGGGCTCCATGTCAACTTCCACAATGGGTTCCATTGGCCTTCCGCATTAGTGCCAACATGCCTCCATGTCCACATCATCATCCTTGTTAGAACACATCAATATCCAACTCTTCAGATATCTAGAAAATCCTAAAAAGGCCACTTTCCATTTTTTTGGATCTTGGAACCCCCTAGTAAGACTGTGTCGATGACCACATCATCCACTACATGATTTCCCTTTGGCCATTATTCCATGTGATCATGACACATTACCATGCCATATCATCCTGACTTTTCCACATTACTATGTCATCATTCTACATCACAAGTGATTCACAATATCGTTTAGGGTTGATTCACGTGGACTACATGGGTACCCACATGTTCTTCCTTTGCTGACATCCAGATCCAAGTCATATTTTTTTGGCCGAACACTGAATTTTTAAAAGTACCTGATTCTTGGACCTCTTTGTATCCTTGTCGTCAAGGTTCCTCTGAGGTTGGGTTCCCGCGCTATAAGGTTTCGCTTATACGTGCCTCCAACATCTAGGTGTTTAATTAAACTCCATTTATTTAAAATTGTATATGCCTCGATATCGGGATATTTAGATATCTAGGAAGTATGAACTTTGTTAGTTCCCGATGGATGCCTATATATTTGGATATTTAGATATCTAGGACATCCCTACTATGTTGAAATTTCATAGGAATCCCTACCGTCTGTTGAACTAGGACAAATAACCAATAACAAGAAAAATACCTAATTACAATGGCTCGGTTTTTGTGTTCCTCTAGGGACCACCTAAATTAATATGCCACCTTTCAAAATAGGAACAATCTATCTAAATTCCTATCCAAGGGGACCTCCATAAGTTTCTTGGCTCTTTGAACCCAAGTCCAGGACACAGTCATAGTGTGCTCGAGTTCTCGGTCCAACACCTTCCCAACATCCCACTCAAAATCCACTTCACTGTATAAAAATTCCCTTTCAACCACTCTCCACCCTCCACATTCCCACCTCTCCATGATAAGAGATCCCCAACCCTCCCACCCCCTCAAATAAATATATTCCAAAATCCCCCAACACATGTTGTTTTCCTCCCACTCCCTCCTTCTCCGATGAGGTCCAAAATATTCCCCCCTCACCCCCCTCCCCACCCTCCCCACACATAAAAAATAATGCCACCTACTTGCCCTTTATGACCCTCGAGCCACCCCCACCTTATCTCTTCTGCCTACCTCACTCCCCGTAATTAATACTTTGGGTGGTCAAATCATTCACCACCCCTTTAATGAAATAAGAATTAATAAAAATAATATAAACTTTTAGGGGACAGTCGAATCAATGGATTTATAAGAATATTAATTAATCAAAATATTAAATTCATCATATTTTTTTTTCCACAGAAAAAAACGAACTTTCTATTATAATAGATAGTCTCTGAACATATGCCAAGCATTTCTGAGAGCAAACATTGCCAATCCCTTTGTGAGGGAGTGGAATCATAGCTACATAACACCCGAGACAAGATGTTAGCATCCCTAGGAAACAAAAATAACAAAGCAAAAACATCGGTGCATCTCTTTTAACTCATCATCAAACAGTAGAAGGGATGAGAGCAGAAAGAGAGGAGGCACAACCGTGACACACCATCACCAATAAGAGCTGGCAGTAGAAACTATTCCAGCCCCGACAAGTATCATATCATGAAACAAAAAGAGAGCCCAGAACCTCCTTACATAAGGAAAACAATTCTGGACTCAATATAGTAGCAGTAATCAAATTTTTTTTTAAAAATCCACTATACAATGCTGAAAATAAACTGAATAATTACACAAAAAGAGGTTGTTCAAGGATTTGAACAGTCCCATTCACCACTTCAGCTACTGCCCAGGACCCCAGAGCGAGTTGAGCACCTTCTTTAGATAAGAGATATGCTTGCTGGTTCCTTTCCCTGTAAATGTGAACAACAGAAATCTCAGAGAAATAAGATTTAAGACGACGAATCTCCTTAAGCAAAGGAAGAATCATAACCAACCCAGCACCACAAGTATCATTGTCATCCAAAGCACCATCAAAGTAAGCCCAGGGAACTGATTCATTAATTGATTCAGGCTGGATATTGCGAGAGGAACCTGTAACAGCAGGCGAAGGAATGCTATCAAAAATTGCAGCTCCTTCTGCTGCCAGCCTGGCTAGGGGAAAGGTGGACTCATTGAAAATAATCTTGTTGCGAGCAATCCAGGTTCCCCAAGCTATTAAAAGCGGAAAGGCCCTGATTTTATCATCCGAAGCCTCCTGCCACCAAGATTTCCAAGCCTGTTGAAGGGTTTCTCCATGCCATCTCAAGGGAATATTTGTCAAACGCAGAGTTTCTACCCAAAGGCTAGCATTAAAGGGGAAAAAGAGAAATAGGTGTTGTAGCGTTTCTTCTTTAGACTTACAGAGCGAGCACCAGCTCGGCCCCTGCTTGCCTCTCTTTTGCAGAAAGTCCCAAGTTGGGACCTTATTAAGAAGAATGCACCAGAAAAAAAGTCTGGTCTTTGCTGGGCTTTTAAGTTTCCAGAGAGATTTGGACCACCAATCAGGATTCCCCCAACCTTCTTGCGCCATAAGCCATTTATAACCAAACTTAGGTGAGTAGATACATGTTTGAGCGTGCACCCAACACAGTATGTCATCAGAGTCTGAAATTCTAACAGAAGAGAGTGAAAGATCAGCAATATACCGGTTCCATTCTTCCATCCACCTATCATCCAGGCGCAGGTCCGTGCCAGACAGCCAGCCTTGCTTAACTAGGGAAGTAGATCTGGGATCCGCCACCTGATTTAGATAAAAGAAACCTTCTGAATTTAAATGAGCCACCAGATCTCGGGACAAAGAGAAATTAGGTGAACAGCCTACCCAGGGGTCACTACCCACCCGCACTTGGCTTCCATTGCCCACCTGCCATGCCAAACCTCTTTCAATTAGCTGAACTGAAGCCACCACTGCTTTCCAAACTGTAGATGCATTGGAAGAGGATTTAACTGGGGACCGAACCCAGTCCAGAACAGAGCCTTGACTGATGTATTTTCGCTTGATGACCGAGACCCAGAGGGATTCTGTAGAAATCAAACGCCATGCTAACTTGGCCGCCAAGGATTTTGCAAAAAAAACCAAGTTTTTAATTCCCCAGCCTCCCCACTCTTTTGGTTTTGAAATTTTATCCCAAGCCACCCAAGGACTGACCGTGTCCTGTTTTGATCCAGAACAAAGAAAGGTTCTGCATAATTTGTCTATAGAGGCCAAAATGCCTTTAGGGACCCAAGCAAGACTGGCCCAGTAAACTGGGATAGCCATCAAAACAGACTTAATTAAAACTAGCCGACCTGCCCGTGATAGCCACCTGAAGCTCCAATGTGTTAATCTTTTTTCAATCTTGGCAAGGAGCCATTTCCAATCCCAAATTTTGTAAGAGTCCGGTTTTAGCAAGAAACCAAGGTATTTGAAATGATCCTGCAAGGAGCGGACTTCAAAGTTCAGCAATCTTTGAATTCTACTGAGCTCATCACCAGAAAGACCTGAAGGAGTGATGGTTGATTTTTGAGAGTTAATTAGAAGCCCTGTTGCTTTAAGAAAAAGCTCCAACAGAATTTTTAAGGCCCGACAGTCATCAATAGACCCATTCAGAAAAATCAAAATATCATCTACAAAAATAAGATGCGTGATCCAAAAGCTAGATGCCACTTCAATCTATTTTAAATTGCCCAGTCTTTTATCCCTATGAATCAGGAGGCTTAATCCTTCGGCTGCCAGCAAGAACAGCAGTGGCGAAAGAGGACAACCCTGTCTGAGGCCTCGTTCAGGAGTAAAAAAGGAAGTGGCAGCTCCATTAATCAAGAGAGAAATATCTGTAGAAGAAACACAACTCATAATCCACCGAACAAAGTCAAATCTGAAACCAAGGTGGGTAAGAAGAAGCCTCAAATAAAGCCAACTGAATCTATCATAAGCTTTAGATAAATCCAATTTAACAATAAGCCCTTTCCTGCCACTCCTTTTTAGGCTATGCAAAGATTCTTGAGCAACACCTACAGCTTCATGGATTTGACGACCACTAAGAAAACCAAACTGTTCCGGGGAAATATGAGAGGAAAGAAAAGGTTTGAGCCTAGCAGCAATAACTTTCGCAATAACTTTATAGACACAAGTGCAGAGGGAGATTGGACGAAAATCAGCAAAAGAAGAGGGGTGATCAGACTTAGGGATCAAAGCAAGAAAGGTGGCATTGAAAGGGCCAAAGACTTGACCCGAAGCTCTGGATTCTTCAACAACAGCGACCAGATCATCTCCAATGGATTCAAAAAAAATGCAGGAAGAATTCTACAATCCAGCCATCCGGCCCTGGACTTTTGTCCTTTTGCATACCTTTAAGGATATCCTCAACTTCCTGTTTGGAGACAGGTGCCATTGTTGCCTCATTTTCTTCCTCATCCACGAACCTAGGGAATAGCTGAGCCACTCTGATCACTTCAGCAATGGTCACTTCAGATGGGGCTTTAAAGAGATCTTTGAAGTAAGCAATTCCCAAAGAAGATAAGTCCTCAAAAGAGGAGGCCACTTCTCCATTCCCCTTCGGTATTTCCCAGATAGTGTTTGCCATCTTCCTGCCTTTGGCATAGTTTTGGAAGAACTTAGTATTTTCATCCCCTGCTTGAAGCCAAAGGGCCCTGCTTTTCAATCTCCAGGTTTCCTCTCTTAGCTGTAGAATTCTCCTTCTTGAGGCCTCCAACTCCTTAATTTTGTTCCTC
Source organism: Pinus albicaulis (assembly GCA_034641835.2). NCBI lineage: Eukaryota > Viridiplantae > Streptophyta > Pinopsida > Pinales > Pinaceae > Pinus > Pinus albicaulis. The sequence goes on from CM076579.1 coordinate 717,505,750, forward strand.
GCTTCAATAGAATCATAACCTCTTCCTTCTGGATCTTCTAAGAGAGCCAATTCAGAATTGACCATTTTTAGTTCCTCCTCCTCCTTCTTTTTCAAATTAGCCGCCCAGTCCTTAGTAGCTGATTTCATTCTCTTCAAGTTATTCCAGAAGAAGGCACTCCTAGAAGAATCAGGCCCACCTGGGTCCACCTCCCAAGTTGAAGCAAAAAGCTCTTGGTAAGAGTCATCTTTAAGCCAAGCAGGGTTAAATCTGAATGGCGATCCAGGTTTCCTTCCAGCGCCTTTAATCTCAAGGAGGATGGGGAAGTGATCCGAGATACCACCTTCATCAATCCAGTGTCAGTAATCCGAGAGAAGTTCCATCAAAGGCTCACTTAGAAGAAAGCGATCCAGCTTCTTCCCCACCCAATCCTGACCAACCCTTCTGTTTCTCCATGTTTGTTTTAATTTCAGGAGGGGCATGTCCACTAGGTGAGCCAAAGCAATCTGGTTAAGGAAAAAATCAGAGAGAGGGTCTGCTCTGGCCGTGGCACCCCAGGATTCCGCTTCCCCTAGCGAAAAGTTGAGATCACCTCCAATTAATAGAAAGGGTTGGGCTATCCAGGAGGAGCGAAAAATTGAAGACCAGAACCTCTCCCTCTCCATACATGGCCCATAAATATTCAAAGAGAGCAAGGTAAGGTTGAAATCACTTGAAAAAAGTTCCACAGCTAGCACATTCTGAGACCCCCAAGAAGAAACATACTTCAGTTTGATAGGAATAAACCCAGAGACCACTCCTCCGGATCTTCCCACAGCATCAAGAGCAAAAAAGGATCATCTAGGCAACAGTTTAGATAAAACAGAGACAACCTCCTCCCCTTTGCCCAGGGTTTCTTGTAACAGGATGATATCAGGATTGTGTGCACGCACAAGCTCTTTTAAAGCTAGCCGTTTGGCCTGACTAGCTAGGCCTCTGCAATTAAAAGAGAGGACAATCATGGCACATCCCCGGAGGGTGGCCGCTCTGCTCTAAGCACCCTGGGAAGAGTCAATTGCTTGCCATCAGCTATATCAACAACCGCCTTGGACTGAGCTAGGGAGAGGTTGGATTTTCTACCTCTAGTCTTTCTGGTCCCAATTTCAACGGAATTCGAGGCTAGACCACCCACTGCAAAGCCCAAACTTCTCCTGTCCGAGCGAGATCTGAGGTTGTAAGGGAGAGAAACAGAGGCAGAAGACCGAGGGCAAGGGTCAGAAGGGTCAGCCCGAGAAGAAAGGGGCGGAACAGGGGCATCAGGAACAGAGACAACCACACTATCCAAAAGAGGCGAGGTAAGCTTCAAGGCCGAAAGGTCACTCAAAAGTTGCCTGGAGGGACCAGGCTCCATACATACATCAAAAGGAAAACAATCAGAAGACGAAGACAAGGGAGGTAAAGAGGGGGACATACCCGCCTGAATCGCCTTGCCAGAAGCTGCTTCTGAGAGGAGAGCCAGCGGGTCAGCCTTGCCTTCAACGGGAGGAGAGGAGGGGCCGACATCAACCACTGATTTCTGCACCACGACCGCCACGAGAGGAGAGGAGGCCCCCTGAGCCGAAAGTTTCGGCTCTGCATCCAAAGGATCCCCATCCTGAACTGAAACAGAAGATTTCTTAGCCCTGTTCTGCCTTCTCTGTCTTCGTTTGCGTTGATGACCCAACGGGCAGTCCCGAGCCAAGTGGCCGGTCTTATGGCATCTGTTGCACCGGAAGGGGAGGTGCTCATAATCCAGGACTTGCAAGAACTCCATGTCCTTGTATTGAAGGGTCATTGTCTTCGCAAGTCCTTCACGAGGGTTAAGGCTTACCAGAATGCGGGCCACGCTGTTATCCTTAGTTTTCAAGTAGGATTTGTCCGCTTCAAGGTAGGTGCCCAACGTATTCCCGATCGAGATGAAGACAGAATCGGTCCAGAACTGCAAGGGTAGTCCGGGAAGCTTCACCCACACCGGTGATTCGGCCATTTTCTCTTTCTGAGCATCGAAAAGAGGAGACCATCTTCTAAAGAGCACCGGTCTCTTGCCAAAGAACCAATTTCCTTCCAGGACTCTGTCCACTTGTTCTTTTCTCTCGAAGGTGATTGTGAACCAACCTCGCGCCAAGATATTGATGTCAATAGGCAATCCTAGAGAAGCATTCCACATAGTCTGCGCCCACTCTGCAATGTAGGCTTCCGAAAATTTTCTTCCCCTTACTCTCCCCACAACCATGGTCTCGGCTAAGTCCATAACTTTTTCAATACTAATATCCACACCAAGCAGGCATTTCGGGCTTCCTTCCTTAGATTTAATAAACTTAGCTTTCTTTCTCTTTGTTCCCACAGCTTTCTTGACCTCTTGCTCCTCAGCAACCGGCTTGTCAGAAGGGTACTCAGCGCGGATAGTCTCTAAAAGGAAGAGTCTTAGAGCTTCAACAGAATGCAAGGGTTCAAGGCCATTGAAGGAGTTAAGCTGGGCGCCGACCCCTGTAACTGCTTCACACTCCGGCGCAACCCCTTGATTATCAGAGGCAACTGATTTTGGGACGAAATCGACTGCCTTACTAGATGAGACCCTGGAAAAATTATCACAAACACGACCCCCATCCTTCCCTGGTGCATCAAACCCTCCTTCAGCAAGATTCGAAGGCAAGTGCCCCCCCACCACACCAACAGGGGTTGCCTTGGGGAGACTATTCTCACCCTTGGTCACCCTATGCTCCTTCGATGCCTCTGTGCGAGGGGCTCCCAACAAAGCTAAACCCGCAGAGGGTTCGGCCCTAAGCAAGGAGGGGCCCTGATCAAAATGAAAACCGCCACTCCCTAACGCTACTTCAAAACCACCATAAACACCAAGAGGGAAAGGATTACCTTGAAAAGCCGAGAGCTACGTGGCCGACTCGTGGTTGAGGGCTTCTTTGAAGAGCTCTTCAGAGGACAAAGGGCGGCAGCTATTCGGAAAATGCTGAAAACCAAAGCTAGTGGCACTCCTCTGCTTAATGAAGTTAAAACCAGAACCCCCGCAGCCTGTCGAGAGCCCTTGCCAATCTGTCTCGGCTGCCAAATCGAAAGAGGCACGATTAGGGAAATAAAGATCAAGGTTTTTCTCTGAAACTTCTACTCCCCAAATGGTGAGCAAATCCTCCGGCGACGGTTCAAGCTCAATGGAGAAACTATCAAGACCCATATTGACCAAAAACCTGCCTTCTTAAGCAAACTACCAAAGCCCTCAGCCTTCGCTTTCCTGCAGCAAACCTATTCTCCGAAAACCGCTCAGAAAAGCCAAATGTGCATCTAAGGGGAGCCCCCATACTGAAAAGTTGAAATCAGAAAGACACGTACCGATGGCAGGCGACCTCGATGCCTGCGGAAGCTGCACGGAAGAAACTACGCGTCTGCAGCGAAACCCTCGGTCGATGACCCATTGAAAAACCAAATTTTTCATCATATTACAATCTAAATCATTAATTAATTATTAATCTGGCTTAAATGTTAATTATTTAATTAACCATTAAGAAAGCTTAACCATTAATCAATCATCTAGCATAATAGGCCATATAATACTAGCATATTCGCGTGAGGTGTGGGTATGTAGCTAGCACACACATACAACATACATATACTAATAACATTGAAATGATCTATCACATCATGAAATATCATAACGAGTAGGCTCACAATCTGGTGTATCATAATAGGGTAAGTGAATGGGAATTAAATATATTTTCCTTAAAAAAATTCATCCTGAAGTTGGGGTTAAGAGGATACAACAACCAAGGAGTAAAATTACAATCAGACATAATCAAAATAATGAGAAAGGTGTAGTAACCGAAACTAGGTAAAAACATAAGAAGAATCACCTCCCATATAGAGTTCACAACTAACTAATATCCTCCCATCCTCCCTAATCTACTTCTACTTCCATCTTATTTATCCTCAATTACATTGTACTATGGCATCAATTATACCTGATCTAACCAATGATAGAACCAAAATAGAGGAAGCATCAACTATATAAACCTAACTTCCTCAACAGGTAACTGGTAGTCGTCATCACACATCTTGGGGAGTGTGTTCATCACAGACCTCCGATGACTCCAGGTTTTGAGGTTACATGGTGGGAAACACCTCAACCTCTCCTTAAATAACTAGGTCTATACCCTAACATGGACCACTAATTTTAGATGATTGTCACTAAATTATTTAGGTTGGCAGTTATGTTACTTGTAATTTTCACCTTACCTAATGTCATAAAAATGCATACAAATTAATACAGAATTGATAGAAAAATTTACATCACCACATTAATAATTCGATGTCCCGACATCGGTAGTTTACTGGCATGGATATCAGGATATTTCATAGTCCCTTCCAACTTGTAGGTTATTTCTCATCCAATCATATAATAGTAACATATATAAACATGTGATGTTAATCATCATATTGTCAGACCCGATATCCACGTACCAAAATATCTAATTTAACATCAGGATCCTATAAGTAACTCATGCACCAAATATTTTAATAAAAAAAACATAGTCCGTAGAGTGTTTTATAAAAATAAGTCCATTTATCTGATTTGAAATGCAATGATATTACATAACATTCATTAGTAAATCACCATGAAAATACAAATAGGGTTGTTGGGCCCTAGATATGTTATCGTATTGGCTATCCAAACCTTTCATTTACAAGCCATATTCATACTTTTATAACATATTCCGTAACTATCATATTACCAATTTTCCCTAAATGCATTCATTTTACCTTGTGGTTAATTATTAACGATTTCTTGTATTTTTAATGATTAAATGAGTTTTTAACATGGTTTTTCAATGATGGTTTACTAATACATTTATGTGCCCAAAAAACAAGTTCTAGTACTGGAATTTGACAATTTAGTACTTATATCCGTTTCGATACTAAGTAAAGGTTCACACATTGGCACTTCTTGAGATGACATGGGTTGCAACTATATGTTTATGGATGGATTCATGTTCACACCTAGTTCACATGTGAATCTCAAGAAGACATTCAAACCAAAATTCCACCTATAGAAATTCAGTACTTAATTCAATACCAGTTTGGAATTTTCCATAAATTAGGTACTTAGTTCAGTACCTAATTTTGTACCTACGCATCAAAAACTACGAGCAACCATGTCTAGAATTGCAGTTATGTCCAAACTTGGGAAGAATTTAAACTAATTCCAAGTGGCATCATCTCCATCTCCAATACATGATTCGAATGATTCAATCATAATAGAAATATATTATCTCTTGTTTTAATCATAGTATGGAAGAGAGAGTCTTATGTAAGTCGATGTGATACTTTGGGCCATCGCTTCCTCTACAATTGTATTATATATAGATCTCCACAACGGAGATGAGAGAGGACACCGTGAGGAATTCTGGGATTACATTTTTAAGTTGGTTTTTGTATCCAAAGTTGAAGTTTTGATTGTGAACAGAGTTGAATTTCTTTTTGTTGTAATGGAGATTCAACCATTGCGATTCTTATCATATTTACGATCTGATTTAGTCTCTAGGAACGTTTCCATGTCGGGAAGGGCCCCTCAACTCAAGTAGTGTCCCATATTTCATTCGTAGAGTAGAATATTAGTTAGATTCAGTTTCTTTCCACGCAAATATATTGAGTTTTTTAGTTTTTTTTTTAATATTTCATTCATCAATCTTGATTTAGATTAGACTTACATTTCAAATATGTTAGTATAGTGATTTCAATATGTGATAAAATTCAAATTTATTTTTCTCAAGCTTAAGAATTAAACAAACTTGAATTGATTTCTTAGCATGCTTTCATACCCAAAATTTTAATTTACATAATTCTGTACTTAATTTGGTACTTATTCAAAATTTTAATTTACATAATTATGTACTTAATTCGATACTAGATTCTATACTAGAATAGGGTATTAATTTTTTTTGTAATTTGCAATTTAGGATTCTTTAATTGATTGGAGCTTTGCAGCTACTTGGTAAAATATTCCTACAACAAATAAGAACCTACAATATATCTCTAAGCCTACTTAGCATTTATTATTGATAGTTCATTAATGCATTTGTTGTAGTTTATTGCCTTGTTTTATTTATTTGCCTCACATGCATTTTATTATAGTTTCCGACATTTAATTTTCTGCAACATGTTTATGGGTTTTCATCACTAGAGGATTAAAACCATTGAAGTCTCAAGACCTAATAAGCTGCATATATAAAACCACATGAACATTTTTGTGGTTCAAAACCTGATACGAATTAGAGCCCCACAATCCAATGACAAGTTATAATCCTTAGTGATTAGTTATTTCTAGTGTTAATTGTTAGCATAGGCTAGAATAGGCTCTAATCCTGCATTTCATTTGCTTGCATCTCTAAATCTTACTATCCTGGATTCGATAATCAAATGTTGGAATTAGAATACATATAATTCCACCAAAAATTTTGGCGTTGTTGTTGGGGAGTTGCTAATGGGATTAGAGCATAGTTGCTTTCACAAATTTTTTGTGTGATCTTAGTTGTAGGGAAACTAGAGGGCGGAGAATACGGTAAGACGTGAGTGAAGATCAGCGACACATTCGCTTTAGTTCGGGGTCGCTCCAAAGTCTAGTTGTCTCTAATCGATTTTCTAGTTTCTTTTTCATATACGTAGAATTAAAGATAGGATTCAAAGCCTCATTTTTGCTTTATTTTTCTTTGCAAGTGTGTATTCATTTAGATTGATTCATGGAAAGAAGAGAAGTGCAGCTTGTGTGAACACATAACTTGGTGACAATAGGGTCTTAGTAGCATGGTGGAACTTCGAGTACATGGTTTTTTTTCTTTCCTTTGTTTCAAGGATTAAAAACCAACAAAACAATATTCAAGGATGATCAAGATTTTGGAAGAACTCTATCAAATTCTAGCAGCAACTGAGATATCTTCTTCTCAAGAAGAACAAATCTTGACAATAGTCAAGAACTTATCTGCCTCTCCATAACTGATAGAAGAAAAAAAAATCCATGAACCACAGGAAGATCTTCACCCTCACAATATTGTCGAAGAAACTAAAGAATCATGGACCCAATCCAATGGAGAGCACCATTAGAACCTTGATTCAATAATTTTTTACATTCCTATCTACAAATACTCTAAGCCCACAAGAGGATAATCATATAATGCTAGAAGATATGCATGGCACTGTAGAGGAGGATATGCTAAATGATCCAAATAACGAGGTAAACCAAAATCATTTTGATTTTTTTGAAAGTTGGTTTCAAGCAATTGTAAGGCCATACCACTCCTTTGTTCTTCCTTACCTCTTGACATGATCATTAAAACAACTGGTTCTTCATATTCAGGTATGCATTGAATATTATATTCTAAATTTGAATTATTTACTTCATTAATGGGGACCCTTTTTATTAATTTTTGGCTAATTACCTTTTATGATTTTCGTTAAGTTAATTGTCCTAAAATTTTAACATTTTTTCATTTTTGTCAGATTTCCATTTTGATTGTTTTATTTAATCCGTTTTTTCACAAGCTTTCCAGCTATACTTGTTTCGCTCCATTTGGTCAACCAGATTGTAAATGTCACTCTTTTGAAGTTTGATCATTTTCCCGCTTGGACTAAAAATTGTATAAAATGTACCAATATTTCAATTTCGTAGTTAAAATAGTCTTCATTGTAAATATTAACTTTTAGTTCATTTTTACTATTTTTTCATTTTTCACTAACGGACTACAAAATTACCTAGCTAAATTGTACAATAAACGAAAATACGTTTCGGGATCTTGGTAATTTACTCCAACTTGTTATTTTTTAACAAATTTCCAAACCTAAAACCTTAAAACTGAAAAATGGATGAAGTCCAATTAGTAGGATTGTTAATCCCACGTGGGCCCCACTTCTCACCACGTCCTCTCTTCCAAAAATCTCGATTTAAAAAGGCCGAAATAAAAGTGCTATTGCAAATTTACGATATTGCAATATCGCAAATCACAATTTCGCTTAAACACCTCAAGCTCGTCCCTTAAAAAAATTGCAATGAGCAAATTGCGATTTTATACGAGGGGTTAAAATTTTTAACATAAAGTTTAGTTGACCACCTTATACCTCCCGAATCATTTTCCTTACCTCACCCTCACATCACCTTATCCCTCCACCTCACTATTCCACTCATCCTCCCTCACCATAAATACTTCCACCTACCACTCCATACTCTCCACTCCACTAACTCGTCACTCCTCCTCCCTCCATGGCATATAAGTATGTATATAAAGATTGATTCCAATGGTTTGTAAATCTAATTTTTTATTTAATAATATATCTATATAATAATAATTATATTATAATTATAATATAATTTAATATTAATATAATATTATTATATTTTAATTAATTCTTTTTAAACAATTTATTTTTATTAATTAATTTATATTTGTAATAAATTAAGATTAAAAACATAATTACAATTAATTAGTATTAATTAATTAAAAACTGTAATCTAATTTAAGACTAGAATTTAACTAAAAAATTCTGATTTTTAGCCCAAACAACATAAATTCCAGAATTATGTACATTTTTATCAACCAACTTTGGAAGCTAGTAAATGAGGTTTTACTAGACCAAATGAGGCCCAAGACAACTCATTGGATAGATAAAATCATGGAGATGATTCCTGATGTGGTTTCATTTCCAGATTTGATCATTTATTGGGTCTGAAAAAGCCAGTAGAAGATCAAACTCCTAATTTTTAAACAAAATCAATTTTATGAGTTTTATTTTCTGCAATTTCATTTGTCCACAACTTCTTCTAAGTGCATATCCATTCATCAATGATATACTTGACCAATTAGATAATCACATGCATCAATAGAAAGCTTAGATTTCCTTTTCAATTATTTATTTAATTAAATTTTGATTGGATTTATTTTAATTCCAGATTTGACATTTTAATTTTATTTTTGCATTTTAATTTTGTTTTTTATTTGTTTTTACAGGAAAGCAGTTAAAGAGATGAGGAAAAGAAAATATCGATCAATAAAAATGCTCCAACAATCGAAGAATATGATTTTCAGCCAATAGAAATTGATTGAGTAAAACCACTCTTCAACAAACTTTCTATTGGATAATTCTTCTGTAAATATTATAAATAACAGATTGTAGAATGTAATGAAGGGCTTCTCTCCTCTGCAATTTTGGAATTCTAAAAGAACTTCTATAATAAGGATTTAGAGTTGTAGGTGAGAGGAGAGGAAATCTCAGATCCGGGGATTATTGAGGTTTTTATTTTACATTCTGAATTATGTATAAGGGGCAGAGTTTGCTCTATTTCAGCTATTGTTTTGAAAGCAGAGGTTCAAGTATTGTAAAAGCCTATTAGAAACTGGAGCTGGATAAATGGATTCAATAAATTGGTATTTCTAATACTATTATTTTAAATGTTAGTTTCATTTTATGATAGTAGGAATGTATCAATTTGTGAGTGCAAATCAATTCGTGAATGATATCATTGACCAATTAAGTAATCACATGCATCAATAGAAAGTTTATATTTCCTTTTCAATTATATATTTAATTAAGTATTGATTGGATTTATTTTAATTCCAGATTTGAAATTTTGATTTTATTTTTGTTTTTTATTTGTTTTTACAGGAAAAAAATTAAAGAGATGAGGAAAATAAGATATCAATCAATAAAAATGCTCCAACAATTGAATAATATGATTTTGAGCCAATAGAAATTGATTGAGCAGAACCACTCTTCAACAAACTTTCTATTGAATAATTATTTTGTAAATATTATAAATAGAGAATTGTAGAATGTAATGAAGGGCTTCTCTCCTTTGCAATTCTGGAATTCTAAAAGCACTTATGTAATAAGGATTTAGAGTTGTAGGTGGGAGGAGAGGAAATATCAGATTTGGGGATTATTGAAGTTTTTCTTTTACATTCTAAATTATGTATACTGGGTAGAGTTTGCACTATTTTACATTCTTTTGAAAGCAAAGGTTAAAGTATTGTAAAAGCCTATTAGAAACCAGAGTTAGAAAAATGGATTCAATAAATTGGTATTTCTAATACTATTATTTTAAATGCTGGTTTTATTTTATGATAACAGGAATGTGTTAGTTTATTCATATTTTTGCACTTTTGTCGATATGGGTAATTTGTCTCAATTTTATGTTGTTATTTATCTCTGCTCTTATGAGTTGAATTCTGATTTCTGAGTAATTATTTACTCAGAAATTTGTCTTTTAATATTGATTTAATAAGCAGTGATATGTTGTGAACTTTTTCCTCATATTATTGTTTAATTATTTGAATTACTGATTTAACAATCAATATCATTTATGCGAACTTCTTCCTAAATGTTGTTGGTTGATTATCTCAGTTAAGAAGTCTCTACATAGGATGTGTTTGGTATTCATAATGTCAGTTAATTGAACTACTTCATTAGCTTGATATTCATTATAATCTAGACATATTTAAATATCTTTCTCTCGGTTGGGTTAGATCTATATCTGCCTAATTGAGATAGGATTAGGATAAATTTCCTTTTACTTGCATTTTAGAATAATTTTGCATAATAGATTTAATTCTACATTTCTAAAAAGTCCTCTTCCCAAAGAGGAAAAACTTTAGTTATAGTTTGGTTGAGCCCCAAATTAGCTTAAGGATCACTCTCTTGCCTGATTAGTAAGAGAAATGATCTGATGTCTCTTTCTCATTTGTAGAAAAAAGTTATATTATAAGTTATTGAAGATTGAGAGAAGGTAACTAGACCTAGTTAAACTAGTCGGAGCCACCATTCCAAACAGAAAATGAGTTGCTTTAAGGTCCCCACTAGGTGGTCATCTCCCATGTTGTTGGAACGAATTTTGAGGCTTCAACATTTTGGCACTAGGAGGGCCTGAGACTTGTTTTCCTTTGGAGTCTTTATATTCTAACATTTTACTTTTAATCATAATGGCTCCTATTAAAATTCCAATTTGGAGTTGTATTTCTGGACGTGCATCTTCCAATACTCTTGTCTCAGGTAAAGTTTAATGGTAAGAGGAATTCTTATGCTTTTAATCATGCATTTCAATTCATTCAAAAATTTTCAAATTTTGATTTTCGAGAAATTGATGAAGGTATTTTATGCAGGATTTTTGCTCTTACATTCTTGGAAAAAGCCAGAAGCTGGTGTCAATCTCTTCCGTTGCCTCTATTCATAGTTGGGATCAATTTGTTACAATTTTCTTTAGTAAATTTGATGGCTATATCTACGAATAGGTATGTGACAAAATTGAAGATCAATGAAGGTTTGAAAATGAGTCTTTAATTGATTTTATCATTAGATTTCATTTTAATTGTTTAAAATTTAAAGTTAAAGACAAACCTTCAAAAGAGGAGTTATTAGATTGGTTTGAACATATTTGCTCTCTTCCTTCCATCCATAATCCATGCGAAATTATTTTAAGCTTTGTTCAATCTCCTTCCAATTTCATTAACATAATTGAGAATCCCAATATGGAGGTGAAAACAAATGATGATGAAGTGGCCTCTATTATATACCTTCATTTAGTGCACACTTCCCACAATATTGATAATGATCAGGGCGCACCTTCTCATGTTAATGAATTTCAATCACGAAGCTTGGAAAATTTCATTGATCAATTGCAAGAAGATATTAGCAGCAGTGTTGAAGAAGATACCACTTTGAAATCTGAAAATAAATGTACATTAGAATCAGAAAATCAGAGCACAAGTCGGCAAGTACAAGCATCAATTAAAGTTTCTAATAATACACAATATGTTGTACAATTTTTTGAATTCTCTTACAATGAGAAAATGCCAAAATCAGAACAACAAAGCAACATTCTTCAAGAAAGCACAAATAGCCAAGTAAATGATCTTAAATTTGAAATTCACAATGAAGAGAGTGTGTTTTCACAATATGACCAACAATTTAATTCAATTAATAATATTCCATTCAATCTATTAATAATTTAACACTTGAACATAACACTAACAAAATCATACATGCCATTGTTTCTGAAAGATCATTTCTACAACATGGTCTTTCATCTTCTCTTTTAGAGCTCTCCCACTCAATAATGCAAATTCATCCATATTTCTATGATCTAATCGAAATTCAGTTGGAAAATGAATTTCAAGAGAAGGTGATTGTAAATAAGCTGCTAGCAATAAATGTACATATTGCTTTCAGATTTATTTTTCTTAGTTTAATTATATTTGCATTTTTGTTATTAATGTTTGACATGTACATAAATGCAGGAATTATAATGTGAGCATGGTTACATTGGAAGTATGACTATACCTAGCCATGTTTCCTTCATTAAGTTAGAAAATAGGAATAAATTAATTTAGATTTTATTTCTTTTCTATTTTGAACTTATTTAATTATTATAGATTTTCAATAAAGGAAGTAATGAATCCGATTTCTTTTGGGCATCCCCTTTCAATTGTGGAAAATAATTTTAAGGAATTTTAGTAGCTCTTGAATAGTCAGACCATACATATTTTTCAAGCCTTCAATTGTTTCGTTTTTCAAAATTCATCACATTGATCACACACGAATAAATTCCAAGGATTCGCTACAACTTGGAAATTTTTGACTCTTAAGTATTTCTAAAAAAGAGCTCGTTTTCACCATTGTTTTCCTCCGATAGAAATTTGAGGTGGATGCAATTTGAAAAAACTCATTGCTTAGCATTTTTAGATCAAATAAGTAGATGATGTTGAACATATGCAAATTTTGAAAAAATTTGGGAGAACTTAAAGCTGCATGAGGTAAAAGTTACAATCAATTTTCTTCCAGGTATGTGTTTACATGTTCACCGCCATCTATTATTCTCTGTTTTACGTTTCAAAGGTTGTTTCTTATTTCTATTTTGTTTTGTTTTCAGGTTTTCATTAATTTGATTATGTAGATCTGAGATAAGCAAGCAGCCAGATCTTTTTCAAATCCGCAACATGTTCAAGGAAGTATTTATGATTTTGTCTAAAATTTGAGGGTTATTTAATTTTGCTTCTATTCATTGAAATCCTAATAAGTCTTAATAAATTCTCAGAGTAATCATATCAGATCATTATATTTATAACTTTCTTGACAAGAAAATTATGATAAAATTACTTTCAATAGATATTCCGACAATTAATTAATTATTCAAGGGTTATTTAATTAAAAGAAAATTTAAAATAATCACTCTCTTTTTTAATTTAATACTTTAAATAAATCACCGGCCTCACATATATATCACAATTCACAAATCAGAGGTTTTGAAATGAGCCCATATATCTCTGATCCCCCAATATGCCCATTCCCTCTGATTTCTGATGAACCTTTCCGCCCGATATCGCATCATCCGTATCACAATATTTAATCGGAGGCTGCTCTTACCATTTCCCGATAATAAACCTCCGATGCAAGTCCTACGATATTTCTTCTCACTCATTCTCCGATAAATGACTTCAATAAAATTTGCGATGTCCACACAATCTCAGATCTGATACGACATTTTAATTCAGTTTTAAAAGTTATCGCGTCAATTCATAAATCATAATTTTGGTTTGGGCATATTTTTAAAGGTTATGATGTCCCAGATCCGATATGAAATTAAATCCATATAATAAAACTATTGGGTCTATTATTCATCGCAAATCGACATATCAACAATGTTACATCTCGTGCCAAATTTGCCAATCGTTGATCTCTTATAAAACCTAAAGCTGGTCCCACCAATGAGCCAAGTCATTTATCACATTTTCATTATCGCAAGAATAATATCGATGTTTCTTTTTTGTTGAACAACTTCAATATTCCAATAGGACTATTCTCTGATATCGCATCCGCTCCATCATAGTTTCCCATCACACATGCTCATATTGCGACTTTTCCATCACAACTATTATATCGCATCACAAAACTCAAATAAAGGTTTTTCTTAAGATCTTCCGATGCGATAGATGTCGATATACGACTCTCCACCATTGTCTTTTAGTTATTATAAAAATTCAATCGCATATTGGCAAAGGTGGAAGTCGTAGCCTTTAAAGTTATACATGGCAAAGAATCTCACAATGCGAAACATTAGGGAAGGCACTGACCTATACGATGATTAATTCATATTTTTAATTCTCTTTCATTTTGAATTTTGCTCCATCCTTGTCATATAAAGATTCAAGTCCTCTTCATATATTGCTACATTATTCTGGATTTTAAATCAACTTCAATACTTTGGGGTTGGCATAAATTCAAAATTGAAGAAGCAAAGAGAACATTCATCACTACAATTCATAAAGAAGCTTATCTTCATCTTCATTTCTGATGAATTCGATTTATTTCTGATTCCTTGAACATGAAACATTTATTTCTTTTTTTTACTGCTTGTTTTACTTGAGATTTAATAAATAATGATTTTAGGTCAATAAAACTTTTTCATACTTTTAATTCTAAAGGAAGAGGTTAACTTGTATTAGAGAAAATGATATCTCTCAGGTAAGATTAAATGCAATTCTCCAATGGTAGGTTTCATGTGCCCACTTTCATTTATTTTCATTTCTTCACTTGTTTCAGTTTTAGTTTTGATGATTTTGAAATCTGTTTTTGCAGGTCTTCGTAAACCTTTCGTACCTCTACCAGATCACTTTTCGAAGTTCATTTTATTTTTTCTCTTTGAGATTCTTGAAAGAGAAACATTGATGATCCTCATCGAATCAACTAAATTGGAGAGTTTCTGAACCTCTAGTTTGTTTCTTCAAGCATTGCTTTTATTAGAAAATGGTTAGGATGCTTTTATGCAGATTTTGTCTTGAAGAAGGAAAATTTGCAGCAAACAAAGGCTTCTTATTTAGCATATTATCTATGATCACTGTTATTCACCCTCAACATTTTGAGAACCTCATCTCTTATAACTCTGCAACATAAATTTTTTAAAATCTCAACATAGGAATGAACGTATATATGCTTATTTGTATCTCTTTTGTTGAGACATTCATATAAGCAGTCTTGTTGGAGTTCAAATTTTAAATTTGGATTTTTTCTTTTACCTCTCGCCTTTTTCAGTTTTATTTTTGTTTGTTGATTTTTTTTCTTACTTTAGTTTAGGAATTCTTCTTCTTCTTCTTCTTCTTCTTTTTCTTTTTCTTTCTTTCTTTCTTTCTTCTTCTTCTTCTCTCTCTCTCTCTCTCTCTCTCTCTCTCTTTCTTTTTCTTTTTCTTTTTCTTTTTTCTTTTTTTTTTTTTTTTTTTTTTTTAAATTTTTTTTTTGGTTTTGTTTTGATTTTGGTGACTTTGCCATGATTTATGCAAAATATTTTTTTCTTACTTAACGGTGATTGGCATACATGGGAAATCTTTTACTCTATCCATTTAAGTGAATTTCATTTATCATTAAAGACATATATTTATGGAACCATAAAACCATCTAGCTTTAAATATTTTTCATGGAAGAACACACATCCTTTCTAAGTGTTTGAGTTTAATTTTTCAAGGAAAGAACCGATTTTAATTTAATACAATGAATCCATCCCACCCCTCCACATAAAAGCCTTTGATTGATGGTTTTAGGGAAAGAATTTGTAGTAAAAATTTTAAAAGTATTATGTCCATTAAACATAAATTTCTATTACCATCCCATCTCTTTCACTCAAATACATCATAAACTGAAAGATTGCAAATGCGCTTATCAAAAGGGTGATAAAAAGAGGAAGCATGAGAAATACAAGTAAATTCGTTGGGGCTATGGACGCTCGCTGGCAGCAGGAATAGGCTTGTATGGCATAAAAGACAACTCCGTCAGGGTATTTTTCAGGCTCGCTCGCAGCGAAGCGATGTCAAAGACAATCATAAATTGGATATATGCTTTATCAAAAACTTCTATCTCTACGTTCTTCTATTTTTCATATGAGGTAGTTTCAAAACAATTTTTTCCCAAATTTGGATTCATCACTTTTACTTGAGTCTACTTTAAGTATTTATCTTTTCAAGCTCATATTACTTAATCTATTTATGTGGGACCTATGTAAATGTTTTACAGTTGGACGATTTCGTGATTTTTATTATTTTTAAACCTTTGGGTAAATTAAAGTTCATTATCTTTAATCAGAGATAACTGGTACTTCTCTCGTGTATCACCATTGTTGTAGGGAAAAACCAAACACCCCACATTTTTGAATTATTTACTTCATTAATGGGACCATTTTTATTAATTTTTGGCTAAGTACCTTTTATGATTTTCATTAAGTTAATTGTCCTAAAATTTTAACATTTTTTCATTTTTATCGGATTTCCATTTTGATTGTTTTATTGAATCCAATTTTTTACAAGCTTTCCAAAGATACTTATTTTGCTCCATTTCGTCAATCGGTTTGTAAATGACACTCTTTTGAAGTTTGATCATTTTCTCACTTGGACTAAAAAATGTATAAAATGTACAAATATTTCAATTTTCATAGTTAAAATAGTCTTCATTGTAAATATTAACTTTTAGTTCATTTTTATTATTTCTTTCATTTTCACTAATGGTCTTACAAAATGATCCAGCTAAATTGTACAATAAACGAAAACACATTTCAGGATCTTGGTAATTTACTCCAACTTGTTATTTTTTAACAAATTGCCAAACCCAAAACCTCAAAATTGAAAATGGCTGAAGTCCAATTAGTAGGATTGTTAATCCCACGTGGGCCCCACTTCTCACCACACCCTCTCTTTCAAAAATATCGGTTTAAAAAGGCCGAATTAAAAGTGTGATTGCGAAATTGCAATATCGCAAATCACAATTTCACTTAAACACCTCAAGCTCGTCCCTTAAAAAATTTACGATGAGCAAATTGCAATTTTATACGAGGAGTTAAAATTTTTAATATAAAGTTTGGTTGACCACCTTATACCTTCCAACACATTTTCCATACCTCACCCTCGCGTCACCTTATCCCTCCACCTTACTATTCCACTCATCCTCCTTATCACTCCATTCTCCCTCACCATTAATACTTTCACCTACTTCTCCATACTCTCCACTCCACTCCACTAACTCGTCACTGTCCCTCCATGGCATATACGTATGTATATAAAGATTGATTCCAATGGTTTGTAAATCTAATTTTTCTATTTAATATTATATTTATATTATAATTATAATATTTATTATAATTTTAATACAATTTGAATTATAATATTATTATATTTTAATTAATTCATTTTAAATCATTTCTTTTTATTAATTAATTTATGCTTGTAATAAATTAAGATTAATAACATAATTACAATTAATTAGTATTAATTAATCAATAACTGTAATTTAATTTTGGATTAGAATTTAATTAAAAAATTTTGATTTTTAGTCCAAACAACATAAATTTTAGAATTTTGTCCATTTTTATATACCAACTTTGGAAGCTAATAAATGGGGTTTTACTTGATCAAATGAGGCCCAAGATGGCTCATTGAATAGATAAAATCATGGAGATTATTCTTGATGTAGGTTGATTTCCATATTTGATAATTTATTGGGTCTAAAATTCAGTAGAAGATCAAGCTCCGAATTTTTAAACAAAATCAATTTTCTGATTTTAATTTTCTGCAATTTCATTTGCCCGCAACTTCTTATGAGTGCAGATCAATTCGTGAATGATATCATTGACCAATTAAGTAATCACAGGCATTAATAAAAAGCTTATATTTCCTTTTCAATTATTTATTTAATTAAGTTTTGATTGGATTTATTTTAATTCCAGATTTGACATTTTGATTTTATTTTTGTTTTTGATTTGTTTTTACAGGGAAACAATTAAAGAGATGAGGAAAAGAAGATATCAATCAATAAAAATTCTCCAGCAATTGAATAATATGATTTTGAGCTAATAGAAATATATTGAGAAGAACCACTCTTCAACAAAATTTCTATGGAATAATTCTTTTGTAAATATTATAAATAACAAATTGTAGAATGTAATGAAGGGCTTCTCTCCTCTGTAATTCTGAAATTCTAAAAGCACTTATGTAATAAGGATTTAGAGTTGTAGGTGGGAAGAGAGGAAATATCAGATTTGGGGATTATTGAGGTTTTTCTTTTACATTCTGAATTATGTATATTGGGCAGAGTTTGCACTATTACAGCTCTTCTTTTGAAAGCAAAGGTTAAAGTATTGTAAAATCCTATTAGAAACCGGAGCTAGAGAAATGGATTCAATAAATTGGTATTTCTAATACTATTATTTTAAATGTTGGTTTCATTTTATGATAGCAGGAATGTGTCAATTTATCCATATTTGTGCATTTTTGTCGATATGGGTAATTTGTCTCAATTTTATGTTATTATTTATCTCTGCTCTTATGGGTTGAATTCTGATTTTTGAGAAACTATTTACTCATAAATCCGTCTTTTAATATTGATTTAATAAGTAGCGATAAGTTGTGAAATTTTTCCTCATATTATTGTTTAATTATTTGAATTATTGATTTAACAATCAATATCATTTATGCGAACTTTTTCCTAAATGTTGTTGGTTGAGTATCTCAGTTAAGAAGTCTGTAAATAGGATGTGTTTGGTATTCATAATGTCATTTAATTAAACTACTTTGTTAGCTTGATATTCATTATAAGCCATACATATTTAAATCCCAATTATTTAAATATATTTCTCTCAGTTGGTTAGATCTATATTTGCCTAATTGAGATAGGATTAGGATAAATTTTCTTTTGCTTTCATTTTAGAATAATTTTTCATAATAGATTTAATTCTACATTCCTAAAAATTCCTCTTCCCAAAGAGGCAAAACTTTAGTTATGGTTTGGCTGAGCCCCAAATTAGCTTAAGGATCACTCTCTTGCCTGATCAGTAAGAGAAATGATCTGATGTCTTTTTCTCATTGGTAAACAAAAGTTATATTTTAAGCCATTGGAGATTGAGAGAAGGTAACTAGACCTAGTTAAACCAGTCAAAGCCACCATTCCAAACGGAAAACGAGTTGCTTTAAGATCCCGACCGGGTGGCCATCCCTCATGTTTTTGCAGCGAATTTCGAGGCTTCAACGGGTTATATTGGAAATACTCTTATACTTGAGGAGAGGGATTTATTTCTCAAGTAGAGTAGGATAATAAATAAATAAATAAATTTTGCATATAGTAGTTAGTTTAGTTATAACATATAGTGCAACATATCTCTCATTTGGTTTCAATGAGTGGGGATGTTAACATCTAAAAATTAATTATTTGAAAATGGGAGATCTATGTTCCTATTGCATATTTCTGTTGGGGTCTCTTTCAGCTGCATATTATTTTAATGAAGATTTCCACAAAATCTTATTTCCAACTGCAGCATGGTTCAACTATTACTTTTCTTTCCCACTTATTGTTTCTTTTTAGTTAGATCTATTTCTAGTTTTTCTTTTCAATAAATAAGGTTATGACCATTATTTTTGGAATTGTAGTTGAAGTTGGAAATGATTGCATAGAAACATCGTCTAGTATTGCATACCAATTGTTTAGTACCATATTTCATCTAACCAGTATCGATAATTATGGTACCAATTTTCTATTTTGTAAGAAAAGCAATATTCAAGGATATTGTTCATTTGGGATGGTTAAATATTGTAATAATATTTTCAAAAGCAGAAAAGACATCTTCATCAACCGAATGGAACACTTAGGGGAGTATTTGATGACATCTTTCCTTTTTCCTTAAGTTATTAAAAAATATTCAGTCATGCTTTATATGTTTTAAGACCACTATTTCACAAAGGTGATATAAGCAATCATTTTCATAAAATTTGAATTGAACGATAATTCCAAACTATTCATAGTTGATATACCTTTTCTTTTTTGGAATTTCATTTTTCTTATTCATATATATTTCTGATTATCAATACAAAACAATTGCTCAAAATATAGTTACCAAAACATACCAAGGGGATCATAGCAAAGTTAAGAGGTCCATACAATGATACCAATGAAAAAAATCAACTTAAATACTATAACCATAACACCAAAGCATGATCTCCAAGAATCTTTATTAAGACTTGCAAAAGAGTTACTGAAGTATATATCATGGTGGAACACTACTTTAAAAGAAAATTCATATATGAATAATATGATTAGAGGTGTTTTTTGGTTATTGTTTGGTTAGCCTATTCCATCTCACATTAAAATGGCTCATTCATGCTATGTCCTTTGAGTACCTATAAGTACATTATGCATCTAAGATATTATACAGGTAATCTAAGTCACTTTGAAAGGTATCATCATATGCCTTTAAGAGGATTTCTGAAGTTGCTCTCCCATTTACCAATTGCAAAAACAATATCCATAATCTAAAGCTAAAATGGTAGCAAACACGGGACTAGAGCCTTTAGTGTAAAATAGGTTTAAGAGGTTAACTCGTCGAGGCTATGGACATTTGCTGGCATCGGGTACTGACCTGTGATATCACTAGGAAAACCCATCAGGGTTATGGATGCTCGCGGGAAATGGGGAATTCTTTCTACAGAAGTGTCAACCAAACCAAGGATTTTGTCTACACGTATGATGGTTAATCTATAGTGTTACAATAAAAGAAGCATGTGTGGATGAAGTCAAGGGTAAAAACGAACTCTGTAAATTTTCTGCTAAAGAATGGCTTTAAGGTAACCTTGAGTCCTCTATCATTGGTTTTTCATACTATATCTAAGATTTAATTACCTTAGAAGTGGGACCTATGATCCCAGAGAATTAATAAAATTAAACTGCAAAGCTTATCTGTAATACTTTGATAACTATAATACTTTTGGATTTGGTTAGTAATAACTAATTTTTCATTGGTTCATCATTTGTTGTGATCATAAAAATCCTCCTACTTACAAAGAAGGAGAGCCCCTTAAATTTATAAAAGTTTTCTTTTCCTTGAGCATAAAACTATTAATGATTAATGAAATCATATGTAATGAGCGATTTTGAATTTCTTTTATGCTTGGTGTTAGTTTAGCATAATTTTAATAAATTTGATATGACTTATTTTTATGCAGCATTCATCTCATTAGTTTCATTGTTTTTTTTTCCAGGTTCCTTTGTACTAGATCCATCTCAACAACCCTCCTCACTTCTTCAGTATCTCACCTTGTTTGCATGAGGACATGCAAAAACTCAGGAATGGGGGAATGGTTGTTGGGACCTTTTTCAACACCTTCATTTCATTCTCTCCAGCTTCCTTCAGCAAAGCAGATCAACACTCATCAATTCTAGACTCTCAGGCATACTTTGTTTCAACTTAAGATTCATACAACTTCCATTGGAGCCTGTAGTACAAATCAAAAGTCCGAAAGGTATACTTGAGGTAAAACATGTTTAAAGGCTCTTTAGCTCATTAAAATTAAAGGAAAATTGATGATTAACCACTTCCTATTCCATAAATCTTCACCTCTCTTAAATCACCACAAAACCCCCCATTTCAGAATCCATTAATGCATATTATAGTTTCCAAGTCCATATTCATACATCCATTATCTTCATCATCACCTTATATCATCCATCATCCCTTCCTAGTCCATATTTTGTTTGCATGAGGGCACGCAAAATCTTAGGCATGGGGGAATGTTGGGCCCTAGATATTTTATCGTATTGGCTATCCAAACCTTTCATTTACAAGCCATATTTATATTTTTATAACATATTCTATAACTATCATATTACCAATTTTCACTAAATGCGTTCATTTTACCTTGTGGTTAATTATTAACGAATTCTTGTATTTTTAATGATTAAATGATTTTTTAACGTGGTTTTCCAATGATGGTTTACTAATATGGTTATGTTTCCAAACAACAAGTTCTAGTACTGGAATTTGACAATTCGATACTTATATAAGTTTCGGTACTAAGTAAAGGTTCACACATTGGCACTTCTTGAGATGACATGGGTTTCAACTATATGTTTATGGATGGATTCATGTTCACACCTAGCTCACATGTGAAGCTCAAGACATCATTCAAACCAAAATTCCACCTACAGAAATTCGTTACTTAATTCAATACAAGTTTGACATTTTCCAGAAATTTGATACTCAATTCGGTACTTAATTCGATACCCAATTCTGTACCTGCGCATAAACAATTATGGGTAGCCATGTCTAGAATTGCAGTTACGTCTAAATTTGGAAATAAGTTAAATTAATTCCAACTGGCATCGTCTCCATCTCTAATACATGATTCAAATGATTCAATCATAACAAAAATATATTATCTCTTGTTTTAATCATAGTATGGAAGAGAGAGTCTTATGGAAGTCAATGTGATCCTTTGGGCCATTGCTTCCTATAAAATTGTATTATTGAATAGATCTTCGCAACATAGATGAGAGAAGAAACCGTGAGGAATTCTGGGATTACATTTTTAAGTTGTTTTTTGTAACCAAAGTTGAAGTTTTAATTGTGAACATAGTTGAAGTTTTTTTTTTTAATGAAGATTCAACCATTGAGATTATGAGCATATTTACAATATGATTTAGTCTCTAGGAATGTTGCCAGGTCGGGAAGGGCCCCTCGACTCAGGTAGCTTCCCATATTTCATTCATAGAGTAGAATTTTAGTTAGATCTAGTTTCTTTCCACGCAAATGTATTGCTTTTTAAAGATTTTGTTCAATATTTCATTCATCAATCTCGATTTGTATTAGACTTACATTTAAGATATGTTAGTATAGTGATTTCAACATGTTGTGATAAAATTCAAATTTATTTTTCTCAGGCTTAAGAATTAAACAAACTTGAATTGGTTTCTTAACACATTTCCATACCCAAAATTTTAATTTACAAAATTTCGTACCTAATTCGGTACTTATTCAAAATTTCAATTTACAGAATTCCATACTTAATTCAATGCTTATTTATAATTTTAAATTCCAGCCTTTTTGTACTTAATTCGGTACTAGATTCTGTACTAGAACATGATATTAAATACTATGTAATTTACAGTTTAGGATTCTTTAATTGATTAGAGCTCTACAGCTACTTGGTAAAATATTATTCAATAAATAAGAACCTACAATATATCTCTAAGCCTACTTAGCATTTATTTATGATATTTTTTTAATGCATTTCTTGTAGTTTATTGCCTTGTTTTATTTACTTGCCTTGCATGTGTTTTCTTATAGTTGCCAGCATTTACTTTTCTACAACATGTTTAATGGATTTTCATCACTAGAGGATTAAAACCACTGAATTCTCAAGGCCTAATAAGCTACATATATAAAACCACATGAACATTGTTGTGTTTCAAAACCTGATAAGAATTAGAGTCCCATAAACCAGTGACAAGTTATAATCGTTAGCGATTATTTCTTTCTAGTATTAATTGTAAGCATAGGCTATAATAGGATCTAATCCTGCATTTCCTGTGCTTGCATATCTAAGCCTTACAATCCCGGATTCGATAATTAAATGTTGGAATTAGAATACATATAATTCCACCAACAAGGGCTTCAATATAAGTAGTTGTCACGGTCATAATGCGTTATCACGCCAGGTTAAAAGGTGAAGGGTAGTCTTGACGTAAAGTCTCTGCATCCTCCCACATAGAAGACCTTGGGCTATATTTTTCCATTGGACCTTAACTTGGTCTACCAAGAAACACCTGAGCTACAAAAACCAAAAATCCAATATGCCTAATGGTTCAAATATAATGGTTTCGTGTTTGATATGTGTAATTCCCTCCTATTTATTTTGTGAGATTCATTAGAAACCTAGTGTCGAAAAACATATACATGAAAAACATCATGTGTTTTATGCAAGTGGGATGTCAATACAAGATGATAGGTAAATGGTCCAATTTTCTCTTTGATCCTAAAAGCTCCTATAAATCAGGGCAACAAATTTAAACCTTTCCCAAACTGAATGGTGCTCTTATTTGGTCGAATACGAATAAAGACTTGGTGCCCCACTTCATAAATTCAATTAGTCATGTTGCTACAAATTCTTGCAATAATTGTGAGGGGACTCTAAGGTGAGTTCCAAATCCTGTAGCAACAATGAGGAAGGATTTCCACTATCACCTCAAAAATTTTCCTTTTGTTGTTTAGTGGAGTTTCACAAGGGAGGCTTCCTTGTATTTACCTATAAGGGTATTCTAATTGGAGGGATCCAAGTGATATAGGTAGGCTATGGAAAGATACCTTAATGATGGAATAGGCTAAAATATTATCTACAAAGGAATAAGTATACTAACCTTGGGTTAAACAAGGACTACTGATAAAGGAGTACCTAGACATGTAGGAGTTAGATAAATGATTTACTTAAGGATTACATCAACTAAGGCACAAAACAAACCCTTAAAACAAGTTTCAAGTTCAATCTTGGCTAGGGTTTATGGTTTCAACGACAAAAATTCACTTGGGAAGGATGACATCGTCCCTATTTAGGGAAGTTATACCACATAAAATGATAGATTTTGTGTTTAAATGGTTTATAGAGGAAAACCCTAGATTTTTATCCACAAACATCCATCAAGACTACAATAAAAACAATCCAGCCCTTGCAAAGCCCTAACAAATTGCCTTAAAAATCCTAGGAGATATAAAATAAAAGAAAAAAAATTGATTTTTATGATTTCTTATCAGCATAACCTTGGCCAGTGCTTGTTCCTACTTTAGCAAATGGATTTTTATGGAAAATTTCAAAGGAAAATAAAAATTTATTGGAGTAAGGGGTGGGGGATATATTTTCCTCTTGTAAAACCCTGCACATTAGGAGTTCTTCTATGGTTTCAAGGAAGAATGTATTTAACATGCAAAATTTTACCAAGTCTCCGATAAAAAATATTCCTTTAGTCATGAAACATTTAGAAACCTTAACATTAATTCATTCACATGCAAAATAATGAATATCCAACAATAAACTTACAAATCCTTCGATGGAAAGCCTTCTTTCAACCCCAAAAATATGTTTCCAATGCAAAAAACAATCTCCAATAGCAAGATGCTCCATAAGATCACATTTTTACCAAGTAGCACAAAAGACAAGGCAATTTTCTATTTAGAAAAATAGAGTTTAATTACATGTGTAATAATGAATAAGTGAAGTGGAGGGAACATCTACTTATATGAGGTCTATCCCTTCACTTTTACAAAATTATTAGCCTAGAAGCCCTAAAAAAATTTGAAATTGAGTGTTTGAAAAGAAAAGAGGTTATAATTCAACCCTATATCCCAAATCAATAAAATAATGCCATAAAATCCAACACATGTAGGTTTATGTCTTCCACAAGCATGACATAATGCCCTTTTTGGGCCATAAATTCTACAAAATGGTATGGGATAGGCTAATGAAATTTCTTGTCATCATAATCAACTCCAAGTTTTGAGGGGAGACCATAAGAAGTACCTTAAAATTCCTTTATGTCCAAAAACCATGCTCTAGGTTCCCTACATCACCCTCTAAAGGGATACATGGGTGACACGACACTATATCTCTCTAGTTTTGGGGCTTCAAGTGTGATTACAAGTCCTCCCTTTTCATTCTAGGGATTACCATCATCATTTGGACTCTGAATCAAGAAATTCCTATCAAGTAGTGTCAAGGCTAGCTTAGGGGTGTCTTAGGTCCAATGGGTACAACATCAAGTAAATCCACACCAAACAATAAGAGCTTAGAATTTCAAAAAAATTGGGTGCTTTATGGTGCCAATCATCATATGGAATCATCAATGTGCCAAATTCTCTTTTCTAGAGAGGTAATGTTGCATCTACAAGGTCATCACTACTCTTTGGAAGATGCAAAATGACCTGAACGTGATGTGTAGTGGGGTGATGTAATGTTCCTTCAAATGCCTCTGCTACTATGTGAATAACTACATATTAAACCATCTCAATATCAAGTTAAATTCATAAGTCATTTGGCACAATAACCATAAATGCATCATAACGGTTCATACTCAATTGTTAAGGGCATAATAACACTTGAAACTAAACTCACCTTCAAATATCTAACTATACCAAGTGTTTTAAAAGTGTTCCCTACTTGTGTTAAGGATGGATAGATGGCCAACCCTATTACGTGCTTCCATCACCTAAGAAAAGGTGACATGTCCTAGGTGAACCCTTCAACCATAGGTGCTTGTGATAATGGTGTCAATGGAGGGGAAGGACTTCAAGGAAAGGTGTCATGGCCATGGGACCAACTGATAGAGGTACATCATCCTAAGTATATAGATGTAAGGAGGAGGAAATTGTGTAAGCATGATTTTCCCATTTCCTTGACCTATTTGTTCCACCCCTGTGGTATCAATACTTTCACTGGGACCATAACTTAGTAGCTAAAGCTTACTTTTAATGATTTATAATTTATTTACCCCTTAATGATGAGTTATTTTATCACTCATGGGGGTTGGGACATGCAAGAGTTCCTTTATTAAGTGATGGAGCATCAAGTGCTCAAGGAATTGGGTGATGGCTAATGAGGGTGGTAGAGATCATGAAAGGATGTTTACCACATGCTAATTAATGTCCCAACCAAATTTTTCATTTTAATTTTCTTTTTCTTTCATTGTGGCCATTTTATTATTTTATCTTTCTTTTAGTTGCATCAACCTCTAGGGAAATATTTTCAACCCAGACTCAAGGATGAGGATAAGAGAGTGCCAACTCTAGTGAACCAATGACCACAAGCCTAAAGAATGGATATGAAATTTGGGGAATAATGTTAAGTAGTAAGTATGGAACAATCACAGTCACACTACTTCAATCCAAATCTCACTATAATAGAATAGGGAAGTAGTGCCTAAAATTGCGCCAAAATTTAGTGTTTTTCAATTCATGAATTGGGCACCTTTCCAAGCGCAAAAATGGGCGTGACTAGGTATGTTTGTATTAGCACCACTTTTTGCGCTGTAAATTTCTCCAGAAACAACATCGAAAATAGTGCCAAAAAAATAGTGCCATAAGTAACGCCCGAAATAGTGCCCAAAGTAGCACCCCACAATTTACCGTGAATTGCGTCGAAAATAATGTTGTAAGTAGTACCAGGAAATATGTTGTAAATAGCACCTAGAATAATGTCATTTTAGCATCATAAATAGCGCCAAGACTTGCTTCCAATTTGTCTCCTAGTTTGGATTCCAGTTTAACGTCCAATTTTGCTTTGTGTTTTGCTTCCAGCTTTTCTTCTATTGTGGCTTCTAATTTTTCTTCCCATTTTGCTTCTATTGTGGCTTCCAATTTTGCTTATGGGTTTGCTTCTAGTCTGACTTCCAATTTTTCTTCCAGTGTGGCTTCCAATTTTGCTTTTGGGTTTTCTTCTAGTATGACTTCCAATTTTGCTTCTAGTGTGGCTTCCAATTTTTCTTCTCGTGTGACTTCCAATTTTACGTCCAATTTTTCTTCTAGTGTGACCTCTAATTTTGTTTCCAATTTGGCTTCCAGTTTTTTTTCTAGTGTTTTTTCCAATTTAGTTTCTAGTGTGGCCTCCAATTTTGTGTCAAATTTTACTTCTAGTGTGGCTTCCTATTTTACTTCTAATTTGGCTTCCATTGTTGCTTCCAATCGTAAGAAATAGCGTCAGGTTTAATGCCAGATTGAAAACCAGGTTTATCAACAGGTGTAGCACTAGGATATATTTCTAGTTGGTTTCTGATTTAACTTCCAGTTTTGCTTCCCGTTTTGCTTCTAGTTTGGCTTCCAATTTTTCTTCCATTGTTGCTTCTTTCTTTGCTTCCAAAAAATGATTATTGTTTTGAATATAGTTAAATTCATATGTTTTATTTAAATTTAATTAGTTAAATATATCATGTCTCTTAAATAAGTTATATGATTATACATCATATGAATGCATTTGAAATATTTTATAAGATAACATTTATAAAGAATTTTTAGGGAAACAAACATCCATACAAATTAAAAATATCATTATACTTATTAAAACTCCATCAAAATATAATCTACAAAATCACGATATATAAAATAACAAGATAATTATTGTAACATGGTCATCATATATAATTAAAAAAAGTGAATCAAATATCTATAATTTAAGTTAATTTGACAACATCCATCATGAGCAGTAAATCAAAACCATCTTACGTAATAAATATGCATCCAAATCATCAACCACTTTTAACATATAAAAATTGGCGAGTCAATACTGAAAAGATCATTATCATATATGTCTTTGGAGACTCTCTCATTACAATTCAAAAATGTATCAAATTGAATCATTGCAAGGACCAAATACAAGACCAAATATACAAATAATCCAATTGCTCATGGATAAATTTGAAATTTTGGAGTTCTGTCATATCAAGAGAGAGAAAAACACTTTGGTGGATGATAAATTCAACAAATGTGTCAATTTGGTTCAATGCGAGTTGATGAAGGAGGGCGACATAAAAAATATATGTCACATACCATGATTTCTCATAACTCGAGGATCTCAAGATGCTTAAGGGTAATTAAGGAGGATAATCTGACTGATCGCGGTTACATAAATTTGGTAGTCATTTCATGGTACAAAAGCTCATCATTGATCGATCTAGTAGAATGACGGGCCATTCATCCAACATATGGTTAAACATGAGGATTAATGTTAAGCATGTGGCTAGATGGGATGTCATAAACAAAGGATTTGATATTTCTATGGCCGAGGAAGAACATATTAGCTCAACTGTGTGTGTTTATGGTCCAAACCAAGAAGTAATGAATTCACAATTGTTAATACGAACAACATTAAACTCGAAGGGACCCCCGCCATCATCATTTTGGAGTTAAAGTCTGGATATAAGAGGATGGTTGTGAAAAAATTCATGCACAGTGGCTCTAAATACATTCTTTCCAAGTCGAAGAGATCATGGCCTCCTCGTCAGGAAATGGAACTAGTGGCTCCCCAGATGAAATTGACCAAGCGTTCAAGCAGGAAATCAAGGAGATTATCTCCAGGACAAGTGGGAAAATAATTTATGAGGCTCACTCTCATTTCTCCCTGGTAACAGGTCAGTTACAAGGTCTGAAAATATATGTTGAAATTTTGCAAGCGACGGTGGAGGTAATTATATCCAAGATAAAAAAATCTTGATTACAAGGTGGAGAAATCTGAGGTTAATGTGGAGAATGTAGTTGTTTCAGTGTTAAAAGACATATTTGACCTCAATGATAGTGGTAAGAAGGATATGGTGATTCACTAGGGAGGGGATCTTCCTGTGGCGTTTCTCGATCGGTGGGAGTTGGAGAAGGAGAAGGGGCAACAAGGAGCAATGAAACCATTTTAGTAGGAGGAAGAATACAAGGTTGATATAGAGGAACTTAGACATAACAATGTGGAGGGAACTAGGTAGTTAATTTCATAGTAATAGTTAGGTAGAGTATGTTATGTAGGTATGTAAGTATTAATGGGGTATTTTAGAGAAATTATAAGAAGAATCATGTAGTAAATCTGGAAAAAAACATTAATGCATACCCGAAGATATAGATCATAGAAATTTTAGAGGACTCTAGAAATTTTGATGCTTTTGAATGTAATGGAACTGGCCATATTCTAGTTTGATTAATAGAAATATACCCATTCCTTTTATAAAAAATAACATGTGAAAGTGATGCATGTCCAACAGTCGACATAAGTCAAAATGATATATCATGTACAAATGATATAAATAAAAATGATGAATTATGTAAGACAAAATGATACAAGCCAATATGATACGTCATGTCCAAAAAATATAAGACAAAATGATACATGTCAAAAAGATACAAATCAATAATATAGTACAAGAGGCAATGAAAATGATACATATGATAGTAACCATGAAAATAAACATCATAATAATATATAAAAAATGATCCATGATTCAGTCTATATGATCATGAATGTCACTAGGTGCTACGAATAAATGCCTTGTGATTATCATCACCATTGTGATAATCATCATCATCATCATAATCATCTTCTCTGTCGAGATTTTCCTCATTTTCATCTATATATATGTCATCCATGAGCATCATATGCCATATCAACATTAGAGCCAACGTGATTTGGATCTATGTTATGAGGATCATTCATATATTTTGAAAGATCCTTGTTCCACAAAAAAAAAATTACAATGAAAAATTATTATTTATTTCATGCAATAATTAATTTCTCTATTATATATCTAATATTGCAACATATACAATTAAAAAATAATCATATTACATAATATCAAAGTGCACATACAATAATGGAATTTCAAATAAGTTACAACTAAGATGTTGTAACAACAGATGCTATAAAATGGATGTTGTAGCAAGTCATTTCATGTTGCCACCAAACACTACACCAACACTTGGGGGATGAAAAAAACAAATTGAGAAGCAAAAACATAGGTAACAATATATTGAGAAGCAAATGTTGTAACAACGGATGTTGTAACATTAGAGGTTGTAATAATATATGTTGTAACAACATATGCCATAACAACATGTCAATGTTAAATTTGCTTAAAATGCTATAAAAATGTTGAAACTTTTGTAAAAGTTGATGCTATAAAAACTACTACTATTGAAACTACTGAAATAGTGGCCATTACAGAGGATGTTGTAACAAAAAATTTTGTAACAATTGAGGGGGTAGAAATATATTTCCTTTTTCTTGTCAAAGCTTAAAAGTGGGTAGCCAAAGAGGTGTTTCTGCCACCCAACACTTGGTGGATCAAGAAAACAAATTGAGAATAAAAAATGTAGGTAGCATCAGATTGAGAAGAAAATGTTGTAACAAAAGATGTGTAACATCACCCAAACCCTCATACTGTTAGAGGAATGGGGTAAAAAATATTTATTTATTTATTTCCTCCAAACTATGCTTGAATTACCAACTCGTCAAAAGGGCCTCACAACTAAAGTTTTTACTTCTCAACTCGTCATAAGGGCCTCCACCTCTAACCAATCGTAGAAATTTCGAGTTGGCATGTCAGCCAACTCATCTTGGTTGACATCATCTCATTTGATCCCATAGTTGTGACACACAATCCTTCGGGATAATATTCTGGGTTTGTACCTCCGAGCCACATCGTCACTTCCTCATCCAATTGTGTTAAAGGAAAAATCAGACCGCACCAATGAAGAGTCTCCACGGATAGGGTTTGGAGCGGTGTGAGGTTTTTCTAAATTTTTGTTATAAGTTTAAGGCTCTCCCTCTTGCGCCGCATCGAGCTTGCCTTCAATATCTTCCATGCTCGACTAAGGGATCTTGACCCTGCCTTAAGAAATTCATCAGACAGGGATCTTTACAACTGCCTTAAGAGCAAGTCTTGACCTGAGAAAAATTTCTCTGAGCTGGCTATTTTGACCATGGATCTGTCTCAGAGGTCTTGTAGACCTCCGGATCAATGCCAATACTCGGTGTCGATGTCGATGGTTTATTAAGGTTCCCTATGGTGCTATTCTTCCTAATCTTGATACAATCCAACTCCAAGGTGTTCTTGGTCCTTCTACATTCATCATTCTCAGACACAGTATTATAGGCATGTTGTCATAAGTGTTCCCACAATCCTTACCTAACATCGGTTGTGTGTGAACTCCTAAAGGTCTCCACCTCACCTGCTACATGTCAAAGGATTCAAAGCAGGCCTCTAAGTAGCTTTATAAAGGTATGCAAATAGTTTCAGGTGTGAGCTAGCTACAAATTGATGCAAGCAGAAGATATGAAAGTTGCTTATAATGCAAGGCTCGTGAAGCCTGCCTGCATGGATTTAGACTATTACTACACTTAAAGGCATGATAACCCTTCCAACGTTGCCTCAATGCTTTTTGCACAGGTTCAAGGGATTATAGCCCGGTGAAGGAACATCCATGTAAATGTACAAACCCTGGAAAATAGGCAGTCTCTTATGTACTTATTTTATGTTAATAAAAAGGGTTTTTGTGCCCAATGTTCCAAGTTTTTATTTGAGATCCTTATGGATCCTTCCACTACTTGTGGAATTTTATGACGTCTTTTTATTACTTCCACATGCGTTGTTAATAAATGTGAATGAAAATTTACCCCAAGACATGATTCCAGTTTAGGAACATGAATCAAGTTAGTTTATTGTATACAACATTAGAAATTCTACTGTAGAGTATATGTTATGAACTGTAGTAATGAGCAATTAACACAACACTTCATTCTATTACAGATGCATACACTAGTTAAACTTTTTTATCAACAATGTTCATTTCGGAGGTGTGAGATATGTGTTTATGTATGCATTTATTTATCATAACTATAAAGTTATCTCTGCATAGAGAGGCATCCACATGCTTATCACATTAACAACATTGTTACAATACAAAAATAATCCAAACCATTTCAACCAGAATTGCATCATAAGTTCATTAATATTTAAGAAACACAAAAAAATACTTATCTTTAAAGTTTCATGGAAACTAAGTCTGGGACAAGGAATCTCCACCCAACCATAGACAATTGCAGCCACACTTGTAGCTGTCACCCCCGAGCTAGATTTCAGATTTTGAGAGGCGTGTTTTCTTAAGGGATTAGAACACCAGCTTCCAGCAGAAACCTGGAATCTACTCAATCCCACCAGGTGACGCTGCCATCTTCTCAACACAGGGATCCCAAAGGTTCTTACCTCAATCCAAGTGCATACATAGTGATTCACTCCCTTCCAGGGAGTCTAGGATCCATTGTAAAAATAACGCAATAACCAAAGTATTTAATTAAGTCTTATTTTGATGCTTCTGTAGGATTAACCTCTTCCACAAGTTTTCCAGGTCTCTAAATCCTACTATCTCAACCCACAACCTCTAGGGGACCCCAGATGTTATAGGGCTCCATTGATTACATCCCAACCCACAACCTCTAGGGACCCAAGATGTTACAGAGCTCTAGAGATTGTCTCAACCCACAATGCCCAGGGACCCAAGCTATTACAGGGCTCTAAGTATCCTATCTCAACTGATAGCCTCCAGGGAACTCAAAACTGTTACAAGGCTCCAGGGATTCTATCTCAACCCACATCCTCTAGGGAACCCAAAACTGTTACAGGGCTCCAAAAACTAGCAACTCAAACCACAACCTCCAGTGAAATTGAGATCCAACCCCCTTCTATTCTCTCTTGTTTTGCGCTACCTAATGTTGAACCAAATTTATATGTTTTAATGTTGCTCAAATTGTGTCTCCTCTCTCCTTTAGCATGAATTTGAATACCATGCCTTGCCTTCTTTTCATGTCTTGCATTTACTTATTTTTCCTTGCATTCTTGCAGTGCACAATTCCCCTCTTGGTTTCTTGTCCCTTGTCCTTGTGAAGGTTCCCAAGTGCATGGGCATGTGTAACTTCCTTGTAGTTCATTCAATTTTAAGATCCATATCATTAATTCATGTGTCGGCTAGCTTTTAATGGTTGTCCTAAACATTTCAGATTTTATTCACAAGAAACCTCAACCTCCCAAGCAAGAAATCCTCCTCCCTAACTCTGGAATCCATGTCCCTTTAAATCAGTCCCTTTTTCTTAATTTCGCATATTTGTAAAAAATATTTACAATGCATTTTATGATAGAACCATGGGTGGGGTTGTTATAGGATGTTGTAATATCATATACTGTAACAAAAATTGCCAAAACAATTGTCAATGTTAAATATGCTGAAAATGTTGTAATAGTCGATGTTATAACACCCATTATTGTTGAAAATGCTAAAACTACTGTAAAATTTGATGCTATAACAACTGCTACTATTGAAACTACTGAAATAGTGACCATTACAATAGATGTTGTAACAATAGATGCCATAACAACTTTTAATGTTAAATCCATTGAAAATAATATATCAATTGATGTTGTAACACCAATTTAGATCCCTTCAACCTGATAGTATCACCACTTTTCAACAATTTGAAGAAGTGTTTCTTAAAATATGGTGTTGTAGCTATTTTATCATTGCCTTAAAAAAAAAAAAAAAAAAAAAAATTATATAGATAGATACACAAAAAGAAAAGGGAGATATAGGGACTCTTTGAGCGAAGATTTTGTAAAATTTTGTGGTATATATAAACTACATTTCCACACTCAAGTGAAGGGATGGCCAATGTTTCCTTTCAATTTTGAGTAGCTATATGTATTGAAGGTGTTGAAGATGAAATGGTTATGGGGAATGAGACTAGAGTCAACTCCAGGTGGAGAAAAATGATAAAAAAGAATGACACAAGTGAAATTGCAACTGGTAGTGTTGACTCTCTAGTTGTAAGAAGTGGTGAAAGGGAGCTTCGCTTTGTCTATGTCACATCTTGGATAAATGGTTGTGTTTTAAGCTCACAAGTAGAATAACTAGGAGATAGAGGGATCATTCCACTCTAGGCTTAGGTTTAGAGGTCAAAATAAGTCGACGACTTATGGGAAGATGAAATAAACTGAATTTAGTCTAAGAATGAAGGAAATGAAGGTGACTTAGAGGTGACCTAAGGATGTCATAAAGGGCTGCTACAGGTCTGCACTAAATTGTAAGTTGATTGTTCATTGTGACTTCTACGGGGTAAACACTTTCCATATAGATTATTGTTTCAAATTATTTGTGCTTGCCTAACAATTTGAGAACATATTCAAGGTAGAGTTTGCTAGGGATATTAATTAGGGGTCAAAGTAAAAATCAAGATAATACGTGGAATCTATGAATTAGCATCAATCACTTCACAGATTGGGCATGATGAACCTCTATTCACTGGTGAACCTATGGATTTAAGATGTTGCAACAATTTTAAACTAAATAAATTGATATTCATTATGAAATAACCTCTTATTAAATAATTATAATGTTGGAATCGATTTGGAATTAGGCTTGAAACCTAGTGCAAACATAGTCGATTATTCCCTTTGTTGATCAAGAGCATTGATGACAAAAAAAGATTCTTTTGGTCAATTTTATACAAGTTGATGGTTGAGCATTGGTTACGTGAATTACAATAATGCATCATGGGTAGGATGCTTTAAATCGCTTGGACTAACAAAGGATCCTTGAACTCAACTTGACAAAGTTTTTGTTTTGTAAATAAATTGCATTGACAACTGATTAATGGATTGCATTGGAAACAATCATTGAGCTTTAGAGACATCATTTTTTTCTATTACATTTATTTTCACAATGATCCATGTTGATGATATAAACAAGCCATATGCCTACTATTTATGAATCATATGTTATCAAAGCAACTGAATTTGTAGCCTTGAAGGAGATGTAGCACCTTGAGGAGAAAATTAAGGGGGTAGAAATCCATTTCAACTTGCTTGTCAAAGCTTGAAAGTGGGCAGCCAAAGATGTGTTTCTACCACACTACACCAACACTTGGGGGATCAAGAAAACAAATTGAGAAGCACAAACATGGGTAACAACGGATTGAGAAGCACAAACATAGGTGTCAACTGCTACTATTGAAACTACTGAAATAGTGACCATTAGAGCAGATCTTGTAACAACTGATGTTGTAACACTAGATGTTGTAACAATTAACTTGGGTATAAATCCATTTCATCTTGCTTGTCAAAGCTTGAAAGTGGGAAACCAAAGAGGTGTTTTTGCCACCCAACAGTACACCAACACTTGGGGTGTTGTAACAATTTTTTGTTACATTAAAAATTTCAAAATTTTGATTAAAATTTTAAATTTTTTTTTTTTTGTTTTTATTGCACTTTTTAATAATTTGCGTGCAAATATATAATGCCGCAATATATTATTTTATTTTATTTTAATAAATAAAATTTCAAATTGCCAAACATTAAGTATCGTTTATTTTATATTGGAGACGATTGAGACTTTGGTGACCGTTGACTCTTGTTCTATTACGCGGCCCCCCTCTTGGTCGACATTTAACGAAGGGGTGGGGGACGCAAAAAGTTATCTTTCCAAAACAAAACAAAAAATTGCAACATGGCAGCGACATATGAATTGTGCACCCCCCTCAATCATTACCACTTACTTCCTACCCCCCGCACCAAAAACCATTCCTAGTTTTCGGTAATAAATATCACCTACCACCATTTTATTAATTGTTTTCCACTTAATTCCAAATACCATTTTCCATTTAGTTCTAAATATTCCCCTTATCAAAACGTTGATTTCACTGCATTCTTGATCTCGTTCATAATTTAATCACTCCCGCCTTTGTCCGTCCCCTCCCCCCCCGCCTTTCCCGTTTATATTTCCTGAAACCCATCCTTTTCGGAATTCGTAGTATGGTGTGCGGATAGGTACTTACCTAGTGAGAAAACCATAATTTCTCAAAACAATGAAACCTTGTTTTCTATAACTTCTGAGTCCATTTTAAAAGCCCTGTGCATATATTTTCCCAAGTCTTTGCACCCATTATTTAGTGAAATTATCTTGGAAATATATCAAAAGTTAACTTTTGAAAAAAGAGAGGCTATTTTTGAATTATTCATGCCTGAAGGGACTGGTATTCCTACTCACATTCTTCCTTACCCTTCATCAATGCTTCTAGAATTTTCAAGACAAATCATATCCATTTTATGTTGTTTTTTAGGGTATTAGAGTGATGAGTAAGTGGATGAAGTAGTTCTATATTTTCTGTCAATGTTTTTCCTATATAAGAAACCATAAATCTTATTCATTTCAACAAGTTTTTATCTGAGGATATTCATGACCAGTTTCTTAAATTTGGAGTTGAAAAATATTTCAAATATCAATCAGTCATGGTGTATTTTTTTTGTATTTTCAATCAAACAAAGTCCCAATACAATTGCAAAAGCAATATCTTCAAGGGAATCAATGGTCTATGATTCATTGGACGTCCTTGGTCAGAAGGAATTCTGAGGAATTTTCCTTCACTGATTTTGTGAAAAAATTTATTCACATACACTAGAGTCTCTTAATTAGTGATAGTCCTCCCAAAATTTCACCTGAAATCAAAAGGATTATGCAACTTAGTGAACAAGAAGGCTTGGTGATTAGTATTTGTACCAACATTTTACTTAAATTAGATTGTATGGGTGTGAACTTCCACCCTATCAGTTGCAGGTTTTTTTCCTATGCTTATTTTTGCAGTTGCATTCATCAAACAAAGCCTCAATGTAAATCAAGTGCATTTTTTACCTAGAAGGAAACAAACCTTGTTTAAACTAAAGGTGCAGTTAGGGCCATTTATAGTGAATCAAAGGTCAACATACAAAGATGTGAAACAATTATTAGCACAAATGAAGCTTAAATTGGGGGTTACTTGGCCATATGACCCCATTGGGAGAATTTCAGCCATCATATTTCAGAGAAATCCTAACCTTATTTTCATGTGTCCAAGATTGAGATAGATAAGTTTGCTAATAAGGACACCTGGGAGGA
The DNA here is from genome assembly GCA_034641835.2 of Pinus albicaulis. NCBI lineage: Eukaryota > Viridiplantae > Streptophyta > Pinopsida > Pinales > Pinaceae > Pinus > Pinus albicaulis. The sequence goes on from CM076579.1 coordinate 717,543,029, forward strand.
AAACAATTTGGAGGAAGCGACAAAAGAACAAACTGTGGAGTAGTCGATAGGAATTTTTTTTTGGTTACACCTCCAATAAAAGAAAAAGAATTTAAGAGGACAGATCAAATCTTATCAGGGTCAGAAATGGAACAGTTCAGAGTATACAGGAAAAAGAAGACAAACAATATGGAGGGAGCGGTATTAGAAATTGTCCCATCTGACATTTCTTTACCAAGTACTATTGTTCCAGGTGAGTTTTTTTTTCAGAATGCAGGAATTGGATCTAGGGATAAAACAATATTCTCCTTATTCTTCTTCTAACCAAAACATATTTTATGAAATTTTTGAAATGAAGAAAAATAATGAGGCTTTGAAGGAAATAATTATACCAAGTTCTGGAAGCAAAATTCGTATAGTAAAAACATGTTTCTTTCAACTCTTGATACTGAAAAAGGTGAATTTAAGTTAATATTTCTTGAACCTAAAGTTTCTGCTCCTTCAATACTAAACAAATCCATCCTATAGATTAGATTGATATGCATAGAAAAACTAGTGAGATGATCTATTCCTCTCTCGCTAGTTCTGCTTCATATGTACCAAAATTGCAGAATTCTTTGAACAGTACTATTGTAAAACTTAAAATGGAAAATACTTATTCTCTGGTGAAGGATGTTAGGATCAAATCACTGGAATACCTTGTAATTAAATTAGGTTTGGATCCCAAAAGTGTGGATGCAACTCAAGATATTTTTAGGAAGAAAAATAAAGATATTCAAGCCCTTAGAAGACAGTTGAAGTTGCCCACAACAGAGCATCCCAAAACATAAGAAATTGGGGAATTAGAGAAGGATAAAAAAATTATATTATCCTATCTAATTGAACAAAACTTGCATATTCAAAAAATGCAAGAAAGGATGGAAGAGTTGTTAAAAGAGAAGGACCAAAATGGAAATGTAGTAATTCTAGCAACAAAAATACTATCACAAGAATTATCTTCTCTTAAATTAAAGGATATTGAGATTGTAGATTGAAAGAAAATTTTGACAGAGCTGAGATGAAAAAAAACGAATCAGAGAATGACTTAGTCAAGGAAGTAAAGAAAAATGAAAATTTACAAAATTAATTAGAACAATATTTGAGTGGTTCTAACAATATTCAATGCTTATCATAGGAAAAAGAATAAATTTGGATAGAAATTGTGTCATATGTGTCTCATATTTTGCATTCTATGGATATTATTGTAGAACATGAGGAGTTGATTGAAAGAGCCAAAGAAGCTATTAATGACATTGAAACATAATTGGGAAATAAACTTGGACAAGCAAGTCAGATAATAAAAGCTCTAAAGACAAGGTCTAGAGAAGAACTTGAAGAACTATGAAATGAAGAAAAAACAAAACCAGTTATTCAGACTAGAAAAGTTCTCATGAAGAAAACTTTGATGTTGAAGACAAAGGAAAAGTGTGAAAATATTCTAGTGCAAATCAAAAAATTCTACAGAAAAATTTATATTCTGCAAGAGAGAGGTCTTCCATCATTTAACAATTCATATGGCTAGATGGTAACATAAGACCAATATGAAATATTGTTAAATAGAGAGTCATGGCAGTGGACAAATTTTGCTGGAATCAAGGGAGATATTAGCGGTCATAATCTACTTCAAATGTTAGCTGATGACCTTTTCATCCACTACAAAATCAAACACTTGTTCATAGTAAAACCTTCTTATGATAAGTACACTTATGCAAATGAATCATATAGACAGATGATGCATCTTATTTACCCAACAAATAAAGAATAGGAGTAGTTGGTCAAATGTTTTCAATAAATTCAGCTTATGAATGCAACAATTAGCAACATATAATAACTATTAATCATTTTTGGCAACATGAATAGAGCAATTTTAAATACATCGAACTTGAATGCAAAAATCAAGCGCAGTTGCGGACATTTTTGGAGTAGTTTTCTGAGCAGTTTTCTATTTTTAGTTAAAATAAATGTTGTAAACATCTCGATAACATCCCGATTTTATCTTGAAATCACGATTTTTTGGCCTAGCCGATGTTTGCCGATTTTTACCAATATTTTGATGGTATCTTGATTTTTCCAATGTTTGCCAAATTTTAGCGTTATTTTCCCATTTTTTACGATTTTTTTGTTTTCCGAACCCTTGTTGATCTATCCCGATGTTGATTTTAGCAACATTGGTTAAAAATTTTTTAAACATTATCCAAAGCTTTGGATAAATAATACTTTGAATGTAAATATTTTAAGAGATATGTTATTTTGTAAATCACTCTATATATACCCTATTTTTTAATAACAAAGGGTTGATACCTAGAGAAATTTTTTGTAATATTGTTGTAATACTTTCAACTTGGATATAATCAAAGGCTTCTGGTTTTTGTTCATGACAAAAATTGTGTACGTGTGAGTTCTTCTTGTAATTTCATAGTTCGTTTCTGCATATATTTGAGAATAATATAGGACACTAGGAAGGGCTAGATTGAGTATCAATATCCCTCACATTCCTCTGCAAATTTATGTTCACAACATAGTTAGAAATTGAACAATCTATTTAATTTATTGCATCAAAATATTTAGATTTTTGCTTCTATGTTGTGCTTAGATATATTTGTGTTGACTATAGAGGTTCACCTATACGTCTTTGTTATTATTAGATGATAAAATGATCAAGGAAAATGTTTATCCTTCTAAATTTCTCAAATTGATGCTTAAATTGGCTCAGTTCTTTAACCGATGACTATCTACAAAGATACAACATGAGGGATCAAGAAAAAAATTTGAGAAGCACAAATATAGGTAACGATGGATTGAGAAGCAGATATTGTAACAATGGATGTTGTAACAACAAATTCCATAACAACATGTTAATGTTAAATATGTTGAAAATGCCATAATGAGTGATGCTCTAACACTCATTACTATTGAAAATTCTGAAAATGTTGTAAAATCTTATGCTATAACAATTGATACTATTGAAACTATTGAAATAGTGACCATTACAGCAGATTTTGTAACAACAAATTCCATAACAACATCTTAATGTTAAATTTGTTGAAAACACCATAACGACTGATGCTCTAATACTCATTACTATTGAAAATGTTGAAACTACTATAAAAGCTTATGCTATAACAACTGCTACTATTGAAACTATTGAAATAGTGGCCATTACAGCAGATGTTGTAACAACATATGCTATAAAAACAGATGTTGTAACAGCAAGTGTTGTAACAAAAAATGTTGTAACAATAAGTGTTGTAACAAAAAATGTTGTAACAATAAGTGTTGTAACAACAAATGTTGAAATAAGTGTTGTAACAACAAATGTTGAAACAATTGAGGGGGGTAGAAATCCCTTTCACATTGCTTGTAAAAGCTTGAAAGTGGGCATCCAAAGAGGTGTTTTTGCCACCCAACACTTGGGGGATCAAGCAAAAAATTTGAGAATCACAAACACAGGTAACAATGAATTGAAAACCAAATGTTGTAAAGATGGATGCTGTAACATTAGATGTTGTAACAGAAAATGCCAATACAGATTCTGTAATAGTGGATGTTGTAACAACAAGCCATTTCATCTTTCTTTTCAAAGCTTGAAATTGGGCATCCAAAGAGGTGTTTCTTAGTAAATTTTCATTTGTATTATTCTTATTATGAGACATGTGTAATAAAGTTGCTTTTCTTTCATTAACAGATTTATCAATACTATGTGAATATTTGAGATACATGTGAATGTTATCTAAGAAACCTTAATGAAGCACTCCACAATCTTTGAATATTATTTTATTTCATTTCATTCTCTCTGTTGTAGATCTAATGTGTAGGATTTAGTTTAGCCCAATGCTTTAAACCTCAAATTTCTTTATGTTATTATCTCCATACTACAATGTCAATTTTAAAGGCTGTAATCACAAATAAGTAGGCCAGTTGAATTTATTCATTAATTTCTCCAAAAAATAGTTCACATTGCATCTATAGGTCTATCATCACCTACCCCATTTGTATGATTATTTTAGGATTAATAAGGTATGATAGAGCTAGAATAGTGAGCAGCCTTGTGTTGTAGTATATAATGTAGGAAGAATTCAATTTTGAAAAATCACCAAGTTGTGTGCTAACCATACTCCCCATAATACTAGAAAAGGAAGTGTCATATAGAGTTTTAGGTGCTTTCTTTCAAATCGGGCCTTCAAAGTTTAAACAGGCTCCAACACAGGCCTACATCATAAATGTTCCTATTCAAATAGCCATGTCCCTACATATCTTCTTAATTTATTCAATATATATATCACTACAAAACACATGTTTTAGACCTCAATAAACCCTTCATCCCACCATATGGAAAATAATTGCTAAGACAAGTGCTAAGACTCAAGATAATACCTAGTGCTAGCGTTCATATTCATTTCTTCTCTAGGGTTTACGTCACAAACTATAGGTCTTCCTCTATTGCATCACAAAAGCACTAAGAACTCTCCATGACAATTACATAGATGGAATAATGAGTATATTGCAGACAAATACATTATCTTCCCTCTATACAAAGTAGTTGAGGGAGGCCAACATTGGTAAAATGGACTAATTACACAAGAAATTATATTTAATTCAGAAGATAAGATCTCCAAGTGAAGTGCTTTCTCTCCAAGGTATACACGTCAAGAGACCAATCCTCAAGTGGTGTACTCTATAAGCATGGGTTGCAAGTGTCAAGTGCTCTTCATCACAAGACTTCTTATTTTCCAAGACAATCATCCCATGCCCCTCAACACATGTATCTTGGGTCCATAATCAATCCCATGCAATGTGATCTCAACCCAAGCATCTATAATCAATCCCATGTAATATGTTTTGTTTTCTACAAGTTATGTATTACATGGTATTGCATCCCTCATTTGGCCTATGGTTTTTGGAAAAACTTGATAAAGCCATGATTGGATATTGATGACTTGATCATAGTGAAAGGTTGGTGATTTATAAGGGTGCTATGACCAATGGGAGCACAAAATAAATAAAGCTACACATAAATAAAAAAATCAACACAATAAATGAAAATTGACATATTAACATAACGATATCAAAGTAAGTTATTGAAGGTTAGAAAAGTTACGGAAAAATGGAGAGTGCTAAGGTTCCACAGTGCTCCGCAAGTGCTGCATTCACCATTACAGTGACTGGATCCATCGTGATACCTCTTGACCACATACCTAGGGGACAGACCCTGATCCACTGTGTTGTACTCATATGCAAGAGTAGCGATCACAATGTTGAAGGGGCCTGCGCAAGCTTCTGCCCAGCATCTCCCACTGTTGTCTTCATGCAGCAGCTCAACCTTTTGGATCTGAGCACTTGGAGATTAGGGGAGCCATCATCTTGTCTACAACCCAACCATGAATGCGGGAGTGATCCAAGCGATCAATGCTGGAGGAGGAGGGTGAGTGTAAGGGTATCACAGAGCTTTGCAGGTGTTGTGATCGCCGACACAGAGACCAGATTCAATTTTGTGCCTCTCGACCACAGACCTGGTGGACATATCATGTTCCGTCATGATGCACACATCTGCAAGAGTGGTGATTATAACACTAAAAAGGTTTGCGCAAGTGTTTGTGCAACATATCCCACTGCAGACATCATGAAACATCCTAGCCTAACATATCTGAGTGCTCGAAGGCCAAGGGAGCCATTGCCTCATCTATTTCCCAACCATGATCACAGCTGGGACGGAGAGAAGATGGAGAAGGTTGGTGATCTCCATGTTGGTCGAATTGGGATGGTTCTCTATCTCGACATTCTGCCAAAGGAAGCCGCGATATGTAGTGTGAAGGTTACCAGCAAGAAATATGTTGACAGTTACGATCTACCCCAACTCTTCAATGCACCCTCACTCTAACACACATCCCCAGGGTCTAGGGACCAAGGCTTTTTTCCCACAATGGAAAACAGTAAATGTGAAAAGGCAGCCTTGGGCTGCAGCGAGCCATCAAGACCTGTCAATTTGGCCTCCCAGACGAGCGTTGGCAGACAAGGGACCGCAAAACTTTTTCCCCCTCCTTTTAGATTCATATCACTCTACTCACTGGCAAAACCATGATTCTTTGGGTTCGCCCTATGGATCTGGTGAAAAGCCTTTCGCATGCACTTGAACATAGGCTGGGGATTCCTTCTGCCTTTCAGTGATTTCTATAAGGAGGTAAACAACTAGAGAACTCTCTTCTGCTCTCATTTTATAATACTTAAAAATATGCTTCTTTGGTTTTAACCCTTCGTCTGCGAGGAGGGGCAGTTGGGCAACCATCTTCTACTCAAGATTTCTCTTACAAGGATGTTGTCCATGCACATCATCCCAAGAAATCTGCCCAACCCTCTGAGGCTCCCATGCCTTTTTTGGTTGATAAAATGGAGGATATTCCCGTTGTATAAATTTCCCATCCAGCACTTGAAAACCAGTTTCAAATGTATACATAATCAATCATTATTTTCATATTTAATGGATTATGGCCTCGCTCAGCAGATCTTTACCAATGGATTCATTCCACTTGGAACAATAACAAAATTTTTATCTTCTGCTCAAAGGGTTCCTTTATAGTTATGTTTTCTTTCAATGAAGTCTATCAAAAATCCTTAACAGGAGATCCATGGTTTTGGGGAAAAGTAGGGCTATTCCTCACACCTTGGTTCCCAGACTTCAACCCTTCAAAAATAGTCATTACCAAGCTTCCCATTTGGGTCAGGCTTCCAAATTTACCTTCCCCTCTATGACACTTCTTTGTCTTTCAAGGAATTGGAAACACCCTAGGACGCTTTTTGGAAACGGATCCCTCCAGGGGGGAAATGGGCATATACACCTATGGCAGAATATGCGCTCAAATAGACATAATTAAAGGCATGCCCGATCAAATAAATCTCAAATTTGGTGACTTCCACTGGACACAAACCTTGGACTACAAGAACATTTCCTTCTGATGTCATCACTGCCATCAAACATGGTATATTAAGAACCCATGTACCACGTTCCTTGCCCAGAAGAAGAAAATCAATTGCAAATCAAAATCTAAAAGCTAGAAAGCCTATGCACCGCCTCCCATGGATGACATTGATGCCTTCAGCTTGGATGAGGAAGAGATTGAAGTAGATGAAGAGGTTGCAAAGTAGGAGAAGGAAATGACCTCGGCGGACCTTGGAGGGCCCAACGTTTATTCGAGTGCTCAGACACGATCTCATGAGACCTCCTCCTCAGACTCGAATAAGGAGACTACTCCTTTAGTCAAGAATAGTCTTCAAGTGGTTCTAGCCCATACGCCCCATGACGGCTGGGTTAAAGTTTCAAAAAAGAAAGGATATAAATGTTGTACTAAGGATTCAACCCACTCTGGGTAGATTCATGTGTTTGTTTCTCATGGCTCCCATGTTTATCTTTATGGCTCTCTTTGTTTCTCTCTTGGCTACTTAACGGGACCGAGGTTGATATTTCATCATTTTCGGATCCTCTACTATCTAGCCTCTCTTGATTGTAACTTCATCTTGTACCATATGATATTCTAATAGAATTAGTCTTATTTACAAAAAAAAAAAAATTATTGAAGGTGAACTAATGATACCTTATTCTCCATACAGATAACAAAATCAAACCACTTTTTTTCTTGTATCATATCAAATTCTGATTGTGATGGATAATGGCCATATTTTTTCACTTGTCAAAACATATAATATGGACAAGTTAAAGTAAGTAATATCCAATCATTTAATTTTTTGTACAAAATAATAATAAAATATTCAGATATTAAAAATACTTACAAATTTGCATACTAAGGCTTCTAAACCCAATTTTCCACTGTGACGTGTGTCACGATATTGGAAAGCCCGACCTTTGAGGCCTTGTCCTAAAACATACACTAATTAAATTTAATTATGCACAAGTAAAAAAAAAACATTTAATTAATTTTAAATAATCTTACAACCAAATTTAAATACGTGTATGCTCTCCTTGCCGAACATCCTCCATGCACCTGCTCTATCATATTCTTTCACGAGTTATTTCAATATATTCATGCTTACATCAATTGGCCTTCTTTTGGCCCTTATCTCAAGAGGAATTTGTTTTATCTTTTTTCATTTGGTTGCAACAAAATATCTTGCAGTTTTGAGTCATTTGTTTCTTTACTTGCTTTACAAACCAACCTGTCCCAAATTCAATCTACATGTCATGGATGATTGAATTTTGAAGGTGCATGGGTATCTACGATAATGGAAGATGTAGATGCTCTTTGAAGCATTGAAGGCATGATTTCTTCAACCTAATATTGAACAATTTCCCAACATATGTCATTCTGATTTCCCCAAATACAACATCATATTCTACTTTGATTTCGTATTTACCAATGTAAGATGCATAGGTACTTGTACTAGTAGTGAAATAAATATGTGTCCCAGGAGTGGGCGGGACATTGAATGTCTATGTTCCTTGTTCCACATTCTTATATGTTATTGCGATTTATTTTTTCCTAGAAATTTTTCTTGATCCAGAAGTTGATGGTGAACCAATCAATTCCCTTTGACAAGGTTGCTTTGGTTGGTCCATTTCAATGCCTTTAGTACATTCTCTCATGTATTTGGAAAGTACAGACACATCTATACGTTCTATTTTATACATTGCTTCTACCCCCAATATAGAATCCATTTCCTCCTTTAGTTTCTCACTATCATGTCCTTATATATGTACAATCAAATTTTTATTTTAAAATTAAAAATTAAAAATAAACCCTAATTTCTTATTTTATAATTTAGAAACTAAAAGCTAAAAAATAAAATTCAAACCAACAATGGAAACATGTGAAAATATATAAATTGATTATGAAATACCTCATTCTCGCAAGAATCATATCCCTTTGCTCATTTCCCTCTGCTACTGCTTGACATTTTTTGGCGTCCTAGGGCAATTTTTTTTCCTCCACACTATGGAAAATCCCTTCTCTTTTCTCCCTATGTTTCACTCCCTTCCCTCTAACTTTTTTAAACAACATTAGTGAAAAATTGATGGATATGGGTTTGATTTTTGTTTCTGGTACGTGGTGAATCAGATGCACAAATTTATTTTATGACTGCTAGAGGCCGAATCACACCCATAAATATATTTTTTTTTATTGAAATCCACAACATGGGAGGAGGGGTGTGTCAATATCTTTACCCACCATCGACAAATATACAATCGATTAGTTATTTTCTTTCATAGCCTTAATGCATTGGTCAGACCGCAGTTTGCTCTAACTCCGAAAAAAATTTCAAAGCTCCCTCAATTTGCAATTGGTAAGTATTTGAATGGAAATATGGCGAATGTACTACATTTTTTTGGTTGAATAGTAGGGATACACAATATATTTATCCATTGTGTGTGCCAATTATATATTGGTGGGTTTTTTTTGGTTAATTTTTTATTTGGTTGGTAATAATAATAATTATTATTATAATTATAATAACTATAAATATTAATAAATGTGGTTGATATAAATATTAATAAATGTGTTTAATATATGCCTATCGACATTTATCAACCGCGTTTTTTAAGGTGGTTGGTGGCATTCAACCACCTTTAAAAGCTAAAAAATAAAATTCAAACCAACAATGGAAACATGTGAAAATATATAAATTGATTATGAAATACCTCATTCTCGCAAGAATCAGATCCCTTTGCTCATTTCCCTCTGCTACTGCTTGACATTTTTTGGCATCCTAGGGCAATTTTTTTTCCTCCACACTATGGAAAATCCCTTCTCTTTTCTCCCTATGTTTCACTCCCTTCCCTCTAACTTTTTTAAACAACATTAGTGCAAAATTGATGGATATGGGTTTGATTTTTGTTTCTGGTACGTGGTGAATCAGATGCACAACCACCTTAAAGGCACATGGGATAAGCTGAAATGTTGGTTGATGTAAATCCCGCCACTCACTCTTTACTCATTTATAGGGTGGATGGTGGCATTGAAAATATATCTCATCCACAAGTTAACTTATACTAATTATTAAATTATATATTGAGATCATTAAGAAGACTTAAAAAAAAATTGAAAATAGTGTATTCTCTAACATATAGGGTCAAAGGATTTTTTTAATTTAACTATACAAAAATATAGATATTTGGTGGTTTAAAATTATGGATGAAGGGTTTGAATTAATTTAAATGAAAATATGAAAAAAGAAAAAGTAGTCCATTAGTTTTCATAATCCTCATATAATATTTATAAGAGTTGTGCCATGCCACAATATTGGGAATATAAATTAACAAAAAAGCTATATATTGAAAATAAGGACACTTTAGTTTGAAATGTGCAGTGAAAACCGGTTGAGCTTAAATCGATTTTGCGGTTAGAAAATTGGATCGAGAAAAAATAATTTCATATATGTTATGTGACTAATGTCATTGTTGTTTATTACACGCAGGATCTAGAGGATGCCATGGACATAGGACGTGGATGATGTAGACCTACTAAACAAATGAGAGGAAAGTGGGTGGCCATAAAATCTGATATAGAATTTTTAGATACAATAAAGGTAAGAAGACAAAATAACCTCAACCAAAGGAGTATGTTGTTTATGAATTCATAAATGCTACAACATAGATAAGATAAAGATATATATAATATGTTCTTGTTTTTTTCAAATCCAAAACATGATATCGATATGTCAAATATATGAGTAACGTGAGGTTTTGTGTTGGATATTAGATTGGTTGAAATGATATAATTGGTGTACTAAACAACATTGACTATGTTATGTATAATATGGGAAAGGCGAGGTGATGGCAACACATCATGTCATATTAAATAAGGACACAACAAATGTAGCAGTATATCAGGTAATTATCAAATTTTGACTTAACTGAGGAAGCATTTTGTGATACGTCCATCCTTTTTCACAATATTATTAGAATTTGTAGTGTATTATGCAACCTTGAAATAAATTAATGCATGTTGTTGATATTTAAAATGGAGATTGGAACAACTGCACAACCTAAATATTCAACTAGAAAAAGAAAAAAAACATATGTATGTGGGCATGGACCTAAAACTGTTAAATAAAAAAAGAACATAGTGGGTGGAAGAGGATATGACACTGGATAATTCAAACAAAACAAATAATTCCACTGAAGGAGAGGTTGGTCAAGACTATAGTACATGGGATGGGATTTGTTAAGCGATATTTTATTATATTTCTTTGAAATTGATACATTTATGATTTATCCAATTATTGCCAAACATTATATAATGGTTGGGTTTGTCGATAGGTATAAGATGACGATGAAGGAGCAAAAACTAATACCCAAGCTCATCCAAATGGGCTATTAAGATTTGGACGAGATGATACAAACCATCCTTTAAACCATACCAGGGCGAAAAGAGAATATCTAAAGAGAACTCTACCACCTGAGAAATTTGAACAATTGATGATATTCACATACACTAATGACTGCAATATGCTACCATCTAGCAACCTTAATGGTGATGAGCATGACAATGAAAATATAATGTGTGAAGAAGGATTGAATGAGGTGTTCATAGGTTTCTTTGGGGATGGAAACAATGATGACAATAACGATCATATGGTTGAAAATAATTATGACAACATGGGTAATTACCACCAATGTAATGTTGATGATAACAACCTGCTGAAAGACTCCATCAAGCTAGCAACAAAGACACATGTGTTCAAATCAGGTGTAGGTAGAACCTAAAAATTGGCACACACATTAATATTATTAGAAATCAAGTCACTATTTGGTTGTCCATGCAAAGGATTCACCACCCTATTGAAGTGAGTTGAAATCTATGTGTTACAATGCATTTTCAATTGGTCTACGTAATTCGTAAACATTCATCAACTTAGTTTATATTTATTTAAGGAGATTTTAAAACCATACATTGTATATGAATATTCATAATATATAATATTGACATACCAAACATGTTCATATTAATTCAAACATTCAATTGATCTAACATTTGTAAATATTACAGGGCACTAAAAACCAAAATGTTTCCTGAAGCAAATGTGTTGCCATCAACTTGCAGAGAGGCATGCCAATTGTTGGTTGAGTTGGGGATTGGATATAAGAAAATTCATTCATTTAAAAATGATTTAATTTTATACATAGATGAATACCATGACAAGGTAGAATGCCCTACATGCAAAGAGAAGAGATATTGTACAGATGTAGAAGGTCCTACAGTTCTAAATAAGGTTTTACGTCACATGCCAATTATACCTAGACTTAAATGAATGTTTCATTGCAATTCACTTGCACAATTGATGGACTGACATGCAAAGTATAGGAGTAAATATGGATTCATGTGAATTCCATCCGACTCCAAAGCATTGAAACACATAGAGGAAAAATGGCCAACAAAATTCAATGATGAACCCTGTAGTATCAGGTTTGGTCTTGCAATTGATAGAGTGTGCTCATTACCTTTCATGAGCTCAAATTATATTATACAATATTACCCCATGGATGAGTGTTAGAAAGGAGCACCTTATGCTGACTCTCATTGTTCCAGGAAAACATCAAGTTAAAAACATGGTTATTTGTCTTGCGCCTTTTATTGATGAGATGAAACTTCTATGGAAAGGCATAAGAATGTATGACATATCACATCCTCCATAAAATATGTCCTTCATGTTGTATGGTGTGCTATGTTGGACTATTCATGATTTCTTGGGACTTGGTTGTTGTTTCGGTAAGATAAAAATTTTAACCTATTTAGACTCATAATTGATTGTCATCCTAATTTTCATACTTAGTTTTGTATTATTATTTTGATTTTATTAACCTTATTGAATTACACTCTTCAAACAAAGGGGATATTTTCATGTCCAATATGTGCATAACAATTTCAAGGGCAGTATTCTAAAGATCTTCATAAATTTAATTATGCAAACAGCTAGGTTTTTCTACCACCATATCATTGGTGTAGAAACCACCATCTCAGAATAAATTTGATGGAAAAGTGTAAAATAGAGTCCCTCCCATGGTTATGGGTCCGACTGATAGGCTTAAGAAGTATGAAGATGTTGAATTGAAAGCTTGGCAAGATTTTTTTGATGGGGATGATTCTATTGAAGAACCAGAACAAGTTGTAATTAAGATGCCAGAAGGGATGAAGAGGAAATCCATATTTTATGAGCTCCCATATTAGAAGGATCTATTAATAAATAACATATTAGATCCCATGCACATCTTCAAAAATGTCCCAGATTCAATTTTTCAACTTATAGCAGGCAAAGAGAAGGACACCTTGTCTTCGAGGAGAGATATTTCTCTTTCGTGTACCAAATTTGATAGAAAACATTTGTGGCCAAACAGGGAAAATGAAAAATATGTAGAAGCCCTATGGATTTTGAAAAATAAATGTCATACGTTCAATAAGGGCACCTACTAGCTATGGGTCATTATTAAATAAAGCTTTTACAGTTGATGTACATATCATAGGATTTAAAACACATGATTTTTATAATTTTATGAAGGTATTTTACATCATCATTTTACATTTATTGGTAAAATTGATTAGGTACTAAATATATTTTGATATTCTATTGCGTGACAAAAATAAATAATGATGATATTTGATAAATGTATTTGACAATATATCATGCCATTGTAAATTATGGGGGATACATGTCTTATCGTTGACTTAAGGAATGCCATAAGTCGACTGTCGGCATTTGCAAGGTATGTGGTATGGAATGTTCATGTGTGAGAGACATAGAGGTATTGTATTGCATTTTATTTTTTCCCTAAAGGTTCATACTAATTTCGTATTCTTATATTATGTGTGTGACATCCAAGAAGATCCATGAATGTGAATTTCCAAAATGGAAGAAGGAAACTGCAGAAATTGTATGTGTATTTGAGAAGGAGCTCCTTACAAGTTTCATGGACCTACAAGTCCATTTACTTATACACCTAGTCGATGAAATTGAATTGGCGGGTTTCGTATCGATGAGGTGGATGTTTTTCTTTGAGAGGTATATGAAAAATATGAAAAGATATGTCCGACAAAAGGTGCATCCAAATGGTTGCACGGCTGAAGGGTATGTATTGAATGAAGAATTTTATTCCTATGTGAATTCCTTAGTAAGGATTTCGAGGATGGGCCACACTTTTGGGATGAAGAATGGACATTAGATATTATTGATAGAGAAAAATGACATTCTAATGGTGTTCAAGTAGAAATTAGTAAGTGAACTCATGATCATTGTGGTTTTTTTATTGCGATCATTAATTTACTTTGAATTTATTTATCAAATTAACAACATGGCCTTTGGAGTTTGAAATAATCATGTTGGTAGTAATAGGTGCAGACGAAAGTGTTATACTCAACAAGTTCATTATGTACCACATGGACTTTATGAACAAATGGATTGATTTTTATGATAAAAAGAGAGAAGTGTTAGAATCAAGAAGACAATGTAAGAGATCAAACCCAAGGAATACCCCATTTCCTATTGATCTGCAAGGGGAATGGACCAAAGATTACAAACTAGAATGGGTTACTGAAAAAATTAAAAATCAAATAGAAGATACAAGTATAGATTCAAACATAACATATGATGAAATAAACATGTCTATAGGATGTGAAATAAAGGTACATTTAGAATTTTACATAATGTTGTTTCCTTACAATTTTGACAATATTAACTATTTTAATATTCACCATTATATTTGTTTTAACCGAAATAAATGGTCTTTCATAGGAAAGGAAATATCCAACAATGTGGGCATATGGTCGAAATTATCCTATAGAACCTGTAGATGTAAAGAGACAATCCTTCGATTGTGGAGCCATGGTTGAATTCAAGAAATCCAGTCGATCAAGTTCAAAAGATAAGATTACTATTGAACGGAATCTACAATATGTTGGGAAAATACAAGAAATTATTGAGTTGGATTACCGCTCTTTTAAATGTTGTACTTTTAAGTGTATATGGTATGAATCCTTTGAGATGACACAAAGACATGATACCCATAGTAGATTGTTTTCTATAGCTTCCTAAAAGTTCCTATCAGAGGATAAGGAGCCATATGTTCTACCAATTCATTGTTAGCGGGTATTTCTTTAAATCAATGAATTAGAAGCAATAATGATCAATAATATATTAATACATTGTTTACTGTGAATATATACATGTGTTTGTTAATCAATAAAATTGTTATAACATATTTCTAATATATGTATGTACTCATTCATGAGCATGTATTTTTTATGAAGATATTCTGGACTCGAAATGGATATTTGTCATGCATTATGATCCAAGGTTAAGGCATGTATTTGATGATGAATTAGTGGATACTAAGAAAAACAATGATGGACAACAAAATGAGAGAGAGGGATTAGAGAACATCGAAGAACTTGACATCCATGATGATGCTGAGGATGGTTATGTTCAGGAACAAGAAGACAACATTAATACAAAATTACATGATGTTATACAAGACAACAATATGGATGGTATATAAAATGATGATCCAAATACATCTGGTAATAATATGGATGGTCTATAGTAAAATTTCAATGACAATGAAGATGATAAAGTCAAGACGAGGATGATGATAATATTAGCTACTTGAAAGATCATATGGACATTGAAAATGATGCACTGGATGACATTGTTGCAGACAATGATGTCAATGACCAAGACTTCTAAATTTTCAGAATTATTTGTAATCTGTGTATAAAAAATTATGATTCTTATAGCCTAAACTTTGAAATTCTTTAGTATTATTTTTGTCAATACAAATTACGTATTGCAATATCATTAAAGTGTTCAATATATGGTATGAATTACTGGCAGAAAAAATTATGATTACTTGAATGATTCTTCCATTCATTTTGTATTAACATATGTTCGTGAAGACATAAAATTTAATAAAATATTAATGCTCGTATCTCACAATGATTTGAATAAGCAACTATGTTAAATTCATTATTTTTATATTGTTTCAATTTAAATGTTGGTAAACTCGCTCTTACATTTAATTATCGATACAGGTAGGATTTAATTTTTACAACACTCTCATGAAAAGTCTATTCTAAGGCATATGATGACTAGTATAAAATAATCTCAACCCAAAGTCATTGCACACACACTCTCGTCAATCAAAAAATTTGTTACACACTCCACACAAATTCAATGTGAAGAAACACTACATAATAAGCTACTCTTTCATTCAACCACTCTCACAATACTCCTGAAAACCATCACTCATTTAATCTACACACATAAAAGGAAGTGCAATCCAAACTGTAACAACAAAGCAAATAATTCATTGCCACACTAAACTGAGGGACTAGTCTAAGGCTTAAGTTGTCACACCATCCAAAGCTTACTGTAATTAATTAAATTACACACAAAATTAACTATAAAAACAACAGTAACAACAATCACATAAATGAGAAATATTTATGCAATATGTCATTCAACGACTCTTATAACACTCTTGAAAACCATCACTGATTCAATATACACACATAAAAAGAAGTGCAATCCAAACTATAAAAACAAAGAATATAATTCACTGACACACTAATTTGAGGGAATGGTCTAGGACTTAAGCTGTCACACCATCCAAATATTATTGCAATTAATTAAATTACACAAAAAAATTAATTGTAATAATAGCAATAACAACAATCACATAACTGAGAAATATTTATGCAATATTCCATTCAAGCACTCTCACAACGCTCATGAAAACCATCACTCTGCACACATAAAAGGAATTGCAATCCAAACTGTAACAACAAAGAAAATAATTCATTGCCACACTAAACTGAGGGATCGATTCAAGAATTAAGATGTCGCACAATCCAAAGCTTAATGCACTTAATTAAATTACAAACAGAATTAACTGTAACAACAACAACAATCAAATAACTGAGAAATATTTATGATATTATGTATTCCACTCTAACTAACCATTTATCCCCACTAAGAAGGAGGGCCCTTCCTCCTCAGCATGGGCTAGTGTACTAAAAAGCACACAAACTACTCAAAGGAAATTATTGAACCATACAGTTGAGAATTGCATTAATAAAAGTGTTAGGATTACAAAGCTCTGGTGTTTCCCCTTTCCAGTCCTATACTCCAATTATTCGCTCTAGTCCTCGTAGAAAAATAATATTTTATTTTAGATATATTACTTACAATGATAAGATCATCATGAGAATAAAATTAAAATAAAATGATATCTTAACAATTACACAACGATTTCCATGGAAGGGTTAAAACTATAACAATTTCCTTTAATTACAAATAGAGTTACAAAATATCTCAACCAAATGATCTGGATGCTCCAAAAATATCTCCAAGTGATGAGTTTTTTCTTTTGACTTTGACGCGCTTCTAGATCCAGTCTAATTAAGAAAGACAACACGTGCTTAAGAAACCATCTGTGTAACAACAACAACTCCCATAACCTTAATTAATCCAAATCGATAAAGGAATTGAAATGTAATATTGTAACATCAAGCTTCGACATACCATCCAAACCTGAAACAACCCATGCATTAGTTTTATGATAAAAAGCAGCCTAGGAAAGTAGTTCTAATGTCAAATTATAAGTATAATTTGAATAAGAAAGTGACATGTGAAAAAGGACATACTTAGGTGAACAGGGGTTGTTACAATAATAATATATGGCCCTGTTAGTAAAAAGGGGTAAAAGAAATAGGAAAATAAGTAGGAAACATATGACAATTCAGTGACCCAACATCTCCCCCCAACTTAAGATTCTTAATTTCCTCATGTAGAGTCATGTCACTGACTCCTGACATGATGAGAGTGAAGTTGTGTGAGGTTGTATTTTCCTGCCATGTCTTCACCTATGACCTTATATCCTCGAAATTAAACCAATTCTTCCTCCCAAAACTTATCAGTAATACTATATGGATGTTGATACCGATAGGTGGGTTACCAAACAAGAGGGAACTTGAATCTAAGTCCTATCCATCCTGCACCACTCCTCATAATATAGCCAACATAATGATGAAATCTAGAAATTGATTGCTCAAAATTCTAATAACAATAGGGGTATCCCTTCTTCAATTCTTGTCGGGAAAGATCCCATCTCAACTTTCTTCCTTCTAAGGCATCGGTTCTCATTCCTTGTAGATTTATCTCACATCTTCGTAGAAATGATTCTTGATGGTCCATCAACGATGTCTTAGTGGATGGAAACTACCATATTTTATTTTATTTATGTGCAAAAACTTCAACTAAACTAAGTTATTCTCTAATAAACAATTCTACACGTTCTCCATTAGTTGTTATAATATCATGGGAAACTTTCCAGCCTATCTAATTTCACATAAAAGAAACAAAAGCATTGAGTTGTACATCTCCTACATAGGGTGTCATATTTAATGATTTCTCCCAAAATAAAGCGAGATCATGCAGGTAAAACTCGCACAACAAATGTTGTTATGAGAAATTAGCACTTTGAAATGTTTCCAAGAAGTCGTGTATCTCCCTTGTCTTATATGGTCGCTTTTCCTTCAGGGTTGTTAATTGGAAGATATAATGTTTTTCTTGCAAATATGAAGGATAAGAAGGAGAAGGAATGCTATAACACAATAAGCCATTAATGATCTCATAAATGAGATCCTTTCATTCCTATAACAACTTAAGCTCTCCTTGCAGTTCCTTCACTTGTTTCATTGCTTGATTCCTCTAATTCTGAATTTTCACAAATTATGCAATTATTAATTTTACAACCCACTCCTTCTTAATCTTATGGATTGTTTCCTCGTGTTGCTTTAGGAAGATGACATTATCTTTGGGAAAGAGCGCTAATTTATCCCACTTCTCTAGTACCCTCATCAAATATTCAAATTTAATGTGAGTTGTTTCAGATACTATTTCAACATCATCCTTCTGATCCCTTTTCTCCTCGGCTTCTTTATATCTACCATTGTTTCTTGTGTAACAAAAACATCATTGATAGGTTCTTTTGGTACAAAAATATTTTTATTTTTAGTCTGTTATGTTTCAACTGTTGGTTCCTGTGTAGTAACAACATCATAAACATGTTCTTGTGGATTAGCAGACTATTTTTTGTCTTCCTGCTCTGCTTCGACTGTTGGTTCTTGTGTAACAACGATTTCATCAACAGGTTCTTGTTGAATAACATGTTGAAATTCTTTGTCCTATTGCCCACTTGTACTCCAACTAAAATAATATCAGTCTCCATGATTTTATCCTCCTCAAGGATTTTTTGGTGGCCCTTACAAATTTTTTCTGAGATAGTAGATGATGCCATTTTTACAACCTCTGCCAACATATCCAATATAGTTTCATTCTTGAAAAAAAAAATTATTTAACCAAGGAAATTTGTTTATTTAACTCCTCATTTTCCTTTCTCATATTTTCAATTTGAATGAGAGGGTCAATTTTTGTCTTACCTGGTGAAGTAACAACCTCTTTCTCTTATGTCTTCTCTTTTGTTACTAGTCCTTCTATCTCCTGTTGTTTCTCTGGTTCTTGTTTAGGCTCTATTGTAACAACCGAGATTCCATATGTAGAGGGTCCTTCCTCTACATACTTCTCCTTGTTTCTTTCTCTTTTTTCTCTTCAAACCCATAAGGTCCAACTGTATCAACACATTCCCCCTTTGTTGTAGAAGTAGATTTTTGAGTCACTTCTGATATAAAAACTACTCATACATCTTTCCTAGGGGTTTTTCCACCAATTGGATTTTTCACTTTCCTTTTGATTACCTTCATTGATACTCCCAACCTAGTCCCTTCAGGTGTCTTTATTTCGTCAGCTCCAATTTCAGGCACAACTATTGTTCCAACAGTTTATTCCTCCAATGCTTCCTCTACAATTAGGCACCCACCTCAGCGTTCCTCTAATGAGTCACTAGACACCACCATAGGTTCTTATATTCGAATCTCCTTTCCTCATGAGGATGAACTAGGGGCATTTCTAATGGAACTCCACCTCTTAGGGTTCTTTCAACCAGTCATAGGAGGTGTATCATTCCTACTCCACTTAGAGCTTGTGGTTCTATTTCTCTTGGAAGATGTAGCAGTTTCAAGAATAGGTGTTGTTTTAGCACTGGGTGTTGCTTCAATACTTGGTGTTTACTGCTAGGGGTTGCTTCAGCACTATGTGCTGCTTCAACACTCTCTTCATGCTCTTCATTCATACTAGCACAAGGTCTCACTATCAAAGCATGTATTGTCTCTGTAATTAATACATGATGATTAATTTAATGAGCGTGTGGTTAATGACACGAGTTTCTGGATTTTTTCCCCTTTCACAACCTCTATCATGTGTTTTAATTACTTCAGCAAGTAGTATGATAAATTAATCAACCACCCTATCCTTAGGTGTGCCAACAATTGAAAGTGATAATTGAAAATAATCCCAAAACGACCCTCATAGGTAATGAATTTTTGGATGAAGAGGGCTACATCTTCCCAAGGGTGAGGAAGAGATGTTCTATCAAAACCCCTATTTCTGGGCATCAATTCGTCTCCCTCCTGTAATAATATGGCCCTAGCTTCGGGATTGGACACTTTCCTTGAGAACCATCATTCTCTTGTCCTAGGTAGGCCTGTCACTTTTGTGATAACTTCTTTTATAACAAAAATTCTGAATCCCTAAACACATAGTGTTATTCAAATAAGGCTTGGAAAAATGATAAAGTGACCAATTCACTGAAACCCTGTAATTTTTCAAAATAACTCAGCCATCCAACCCTTTGAAAATTTTCCAATGCTTTTGTATGTTATAAAAACACATTAACAGAGCCAGAATTGTGTCTACCTGCTGCTCCACCCATTGTTTCTCACAAGCAAACTAATCAACAATTCTAGGAACTTGCTGCAAAGATTCTTCAATGCACACAGATGCTTTCTCAGGGGAGAATGTCAAGCTGTTGGAATTACAGGTGGTTACTCATTATTATCAATTCAGAACTTTTAAATCAAAAGGAGTTTCTAAACGATTGCATTGATCTCCAGATGTAACAACACAAATAATAAAGAAAAAAAATAATAATGATGGATTATTTTTACTAATGGCGATAATTACATCGGTTTAATTATAAAATGAAATGGTGTCAGAACGATCTAATCATGCAATATTATGGCAAGGTGAGGTATGTATTAATTGGATGAATAATTTGATTTCATAGATCTAGTCTGATTAGGAAAGGAAACATGTGCTTAAGAAACTTTCTATGTAACAAAAACAACTCCCAGAACCTTAATTAATCCAAATCAGTAAAGGAACTAAATTTTAATCCTATAACAACAGGCTTCGAGAGAAAATCCAAACCTAAAACAACCCAACCATTAAACTACCTAACCTGTAAGCACCAAATCCCTTAGCCCTTGACCCTTAATCCATTAAACCCTAAACCCTAATCCCTATACCCCAGATCCCTAAATCCCACAATCCTCAAAGCCTCTATACACTTAACCCCCAACACCTCAATTAATTAACTATTTAGGCATGTCCGGTGCTAATTTCAGGGCTAAAAAGGGAGCTAACCAAGGCGGTAATGTAGGTGAAAAATAAGGAGCTAAACCCAAGGCTATCACTCACGTTATTTCTTGGAAAATTTATGGCGCCTTTTCTGGTGCTATTTATGATGCTACTTCTGGTGCTACTTATGTTGCTATTTACGACACTATTATTTCTTGAATTAACACCTAAATTTTTTGGTCGGGGAAATAAAATCCAAAAAATGCACCATCCTGATAAATAACGCTGACTTTATATTAAAAAATGGAGGAAAATACACTAAAACAGTTCTTGGAAGCATAATAGGGAGCTAATAATAGGGATTTGCAGTAGTTTCTCCCATACAGTGCCCCTCCTATAACCTTAAGGCCTCAAAGGAGGTCCCACTAGACTAAGGTCAAAAAATAACCTCCCTAGTAAAGTGAGAGAATAATTTTATAGTCAATATCATTCAATCATCATGATCATCACTTAATTCATGTTAGAATTCCCAAGACACAAAGTAAAAGCACATGATTTCAAGTGGTTAAAGTACCTACCAAATGATGACCCACCTTATTTAAAGAGTAATGTTGGATTGTGAGAGGTGTCTGAATGTTGCAAATGGTGGAGGATTATGGCATAACGTCATGTACTAAGAAATTTACAACTGCGAGATGGTTCGATATCCAAATAATGAGAAAAAAATTATCCTATCAGGTTACCCACTTTTTGGTGAGTAACAGGTTCTATGTGCATCAACATAACTCTTCTATCTATCCTATGTTTCCCTTAAAATTTATCTAATCTGAACCACTTTCTCTTCCATTTGTTGTACCAATTAAATCCATACTATTACTTTTTACTCCAACATTTCCCAACTCATTAGTGTTCTTCATGGCCTCCCACACTAATCTTGATAAGGAGACATCACAATTGAACTGTGCTAACTTTTATCATAAGTGAACTCTAATAATGGTAATATTTATGTTGTTATCGCTCAAAAATTTATAAGATTGGAAAGAATAAATTATAAAGAACAACGTCAAAACCACTTGAAGCCTAGGATCTAGCCCTCCTATACTCAGAGAGGGATCTCTCTATATAAGATTTAGATTTTTTTTAAGCTTCTTGATATTAGGCCAGTTAAACTAAATGTGAGAGTTGTTTGTGTTTGATTGTTTGTGGTTGGATCTAAGGGATTTATTCAAACAATTTCCATTAAGCTATGGAGTCGAAATAAGTTGGATATGTGCATCAAATTCCAGAACAAATGCAAGGCAAGCTAGCTGTGAATACTGGTGTTATAACTGAGTGAAAATATGAAATGGAGAAAATGTTTTCAATAATGACTTAAGAGAAATTAAGAATTCTTAAATCATACATCAGAAGAAAACATAAAAATTGTATAAACAGTCAGAATTAAGGTGCTCTATGACAACAAATCTCAATATAAATTTCTCGTTTTACGATTAGAGTTAAAATGATACATATGAAGGGAAAACAATGGAAAACATTAAATCACCAGGATAACACAACACATGAATCTTGCAGACTGATATTTTTATTGATGCTCCAGCTTGAAAATTGCAAAAGATCCAAATCAAAAGCGCTTACAAAAACAGGGTCCAACCCCTAATACTGAATAAAATGCTATATTTAAACTATTTGCAACTCATTTCCATTTCAAAATGGAAATCTGTTCATTATTACAAAATAACTGAAATTTGACATGTGTGTCTCACGCATGGACACTTTGTAATGACCTTCTTAATAGATGTCTAAAGTCGTTATTCAGTGTAACGACCTTTTTAAAAGATCTCTAAAGTCATTATAAATTTGGTATGTTGTGCTATAAAATTTGATACTGTTGAGTTGTTCTGATATTGTGGATCTATTGATGTAGATAATTCGTTAAGCTACCTGTTTTATCACCATGCTGATTTGTCATCCTCCTTGGAGTCTACATAAATTTTCCCATTTTGTTTGAGTCAGAATCTTAGTTCTGTTCAACTTTCTGTAGACTTCATCAGTCTCGGTGTACTTAAAAAATGTTGGCCTCAACTGAAAGATGTGAAAATTCCACTGCAGTGTATTGGTTTATTTCCTCCTACTTGATTTAATTAATACAACTTATTTTCATAAATTAGATTCAGAAAATACCGAAAATAAACACAACTACAGCCTACACATGTAGATCATTTACTGAATAATTCACTCATGCAACAAAGTGACACATGGATTTTTGGACATAAGTCCCCAGAAAACCCCAAAGTGCGAAAACCAGTTCAGCAAATATGAGGGTTTATTATTAAGTAGTTCTTCGTACAACAAATTTAGGTTCCAACCTTGGAAAACCTGATAGAGAATAAAATATGTCAAATTTGCAGCTAACCTGAAGATCTAGTGCCAAATATCTGATAGATCCACACCCTCAAACGGGATTTCCAGGACTAAGCCCAGATCTGACCCTAGAAACCCTCAGTGTTGCTTATAATCCCCAGTGTTTCCCTGAAGGGACTGTGTCAACCTTTGCATGGCTCTAGGAGGGCCTGCATCACCCTTGGAGGGTCTACGCTGCCCCTGCACTGCCTCTTCTTGGCCAGCGTCAGCCCACCATGGCCCTAGCTACCTCTGCGTTGTCTCTACACTGCCCCTGCTGCTCAGCGTGGTTCTGAAACCTCTTGGAGCTATCCTTATTGCTTCTCATCTTTCCTCTTGTTGTCTCTTGGCCCTAGAATTAGATCATTTCCTTGGCTAATACTACCCCTCACTGCAGGAAATTCCATCGGAAATTCTTAACAAACCCACCCTAGAATTCCAGATCTATTCCTCAGTTCTACAGAAATTGTGTGTCTTCAAGTTACCCTCAAGCCTTTCTCTTATACTTTTTTCGTTGAACCCTTCAATGGTGGAGATTAAATCATCCATCAATGGTTGAGATTAAAATACTTCTTGATCCATGTGACTTAAGACAATTTCAGCACATGTGTTAATTAATTCACTTTAATTATTTTATTTTCCTAAGTTAGACTTAGTAAATCCATTAAAAATAATTAATTATTCGAATAACTTGAACACAACTTTAAATTTCTCAAATCCATTTATGGGTCTTGTAGATCAAGTGTACTCTAGTCCCTCCACAAAATTTGGGAGCTAGAGCACAACTGATGCTACCCCAAATACACAAATTCTCAACCCTCCCTCTTAGCATCAGGAGTGTGCTCTAGCAATACATCACACTATGTATTACAAGATCTTGAGTACTAGATCTGTGTTGTTGATGCTTGGCTTGCTGCCCTCCATCTACTGCACTATTGCTCTCTGTACTACTGCCCATGCCACTGCCACTGACATTTCCACATCTGTACTGCAGCTCCCTCTCAAATTGTTGCATCATGCTCCCCATAGCATTACCACTGCTAACTGCTGCACTACAACTCAGTTGCTAAGAAGTAAGAAACTGAAATACTCTACCCAACTGTTTGACAGAAAAGTCAAGTTTCCCTCCACCACTGAAGCTCCCTGGATGTTGATTTACATTGTCATCTTGGAGACATTGTCATGTTACAACTCTACACTACATGAGCCCAGCTTCTCTGCACCATTGAAGTCCCATCAGCCTCTCTGTGTTGTTGCCTCCACGCTACTGCTGCCTCTACATCACGTTGCTCCCTCTTCAGCTCTACATCTCCCTCTTTCTCTTCAATATGGTCATCTTCAACCATATCCCGACTCATCCTACTACCATCTTAATTCTCTCGTAGCTTGTATGTGATCCAAGAGTAGGGCCGACTCAAGGATCCCGCCATCAAAATATGGATACTCTATATATCCATGTCACCCCACCTCTTCTCTCTAGGTGCATGAGCACTCATGGCTACATCATCATTAGAGCCATCATCATTTTCTGTTGCAACCTTGGAATCAGAAGCTCCTTTTTCCTTCTTCTTAGGACAACTGCTGGTGAAATGCCCAAGATCACCACAGTTAAATCACCGGACCTTGGAGAGGTCCTTATTCTTCTTCCATAGCTTCTTTTCCCTTGATGCGAGGGTTGCATCCTCCTCCTCTTCTTTCTTCACTATGGCTGATCCACTTCCTCCACTTTTGGACTGCTTCTTGGTGATCCTCCTGATCTCCTCTTGGTAGAGAATAGCCCACATATCTGCCCATGATGGTAACGCTGCCCTTCCCAGAATGCTTTGGACAAACTTTTACCATTCTTCAGAGACAACATTCAGGGTCATTCTCACTAGGAGCGCTTCATCTGGATTAGCACCCATGATAATTAGTTGGTCATGGATAGCTTGAAGTCTAAAGAGGAATGGGTCTATCTCTTCACCCTTCATCATTTGGAACATCTGCATGCAATTCTCAAGAAGTATTATTCTTTGCACGGAGCCTCCTTGGTACATCACTTCCAAAGCTGACCACATGTCATGTGTTGTATTCTTACCAGTAACATGAGGAATCACGTGGTCCTTGACTCCGTCTATGATCAACCGCTTCATCCGCGCTTGATTTTCTTCATACTTCCTTAGTGGATCTGCATCGGTTGGTACAATAAGTGTCTTCTCTGCATGATATTTGAGACCATACTCATCCAGAAATAAGAGGATTTTGGTCTTCCAGATGACATAGTTGGACATGCCATCCAATCTATCTTGATCCTCAGTCCATATCGAGCCATATTTGCTCAGATCTGAAGAAAACAGTACTTCTCCCTCTGGATATGGGTTTCTTGGTGACTAGAAACCCTCTAGTAACTGCTTCTACTGCAAACTAACTTCCCTCCTAGAAATATTCCACCAAAACTCAAACGGAAAGTATTCTTCGATCCTCCTGATCGAATCTCGGATCTGTTTGGCTCAGATCTGCTGAATGACTGTCTTCCTCCCGCCTTTTTTTCCTTAGCTAGGCACAATTCTGCACCTACAAAATCTCTACCCCACCAACACTACTAAAGATCTGAAGCACTTCTTCCGGATCTTGGCATAATTTTCTGAAATAGGAGAAGCGATTGGACAACGTCCTCCTGGCTGGCCCAGCGCAATCCCAGCGCTGCTCAGAAGTGGACTGTGTAACCCGAGACTCGGTGACGCGGTCCTTACGCTGCCCTAGGAAGGGTCTATGTAAGCCTAGAGGCCTTTTGCAGTTTCAGCATTGTCTCCTGGATCTTCTTTCCCTTGTTGTCAAGATTCCCTTTCCATATTTGCTGCTTCTTCTGCCACCCTGTAGAAAAACTATGTCTTCAACTGATTGTTGGAGATTCAGATTGATTTTTTATCGCTCTGATACCATGTGAAAATTCTACTACAGTGTATTGGTTTATTTCCTCCTACTTGATTTAATTAATACAAGTTATTTCCAGAAATTATATTTATAAAATACTTAAAATAAACACAACTACAGCCTACACATGTAGATCATTTACTGAATAATTCACTCATGCAAAAAAGTGACACATGGAATTTTGGACATAAATCCCCAGAAAACCCCAAAGTGAGAAAATCGGTTCAGCAGATATGAAGGTTTCCTATTAAGTAGTTATGAGTAACAGCAAATCTGGGTTCCAACCTTGGAAAACCTGATAGAGAATAAAATATCTCAAATCTGCAACTAACCTAAGGATATAGTGCCAAATATCTGACTGATCCACACCCTCAAATGGGATTTACAGGACTTGGCTCAGATCTGACCCTAGAAACCCTCAGTGTTGCTTCTGAAGCCCCAGTGTTTCCCTGGAGGGACTGTGTCAGCCTGTGCATGGCTCTAGGAGGGCCTGTGTCACCCTTGGAGGGTCTACGCTGCCCCTGCGCTACCTCTGCTTGGCCAGCGTCATCCCAAGGTGGCCCTAGCTGCCTCTGCGTTGTCTCTATGTTGCCCCTGTTGCTCTGCGTGGATCTGAAGCCTCTATGTGATGTCCTTGTTGTTGCTCCTCTTGCCTCTTGTTGTCTCTTGGCCTTGGAATTAGATCATTCCCTTTGCCAATACTACCCTGCATTGCAGGAAATTCCACCAGAAATTTTGCTCAAACCCGCCCTAGAATTCCAGATCTATTCCTCATTTCTACAGAAATTGTGTCTTCAACTGACCCTCAAGCCTTTCTCTTATACTTTTTCGTTGAACCCTTCAACGACCCAGATTAAATCATCCATCAACGGCTGAGATTAAAAGACTTCTTGATCCATGTGACAACACATGTGTTAATTAACTCATTTTAATTATTTTATTTTCCTAAGTTAGACTTAGGAAATCCATTAAAAATAATTAATTGTTTGAATAACTTGAACACAACTTGAAATTTCTCAAATCCATTTTTGGGTCTTGTAGATCAAGTGTACTCTAGTCCCTCCACAAAATTTCGGATCTAGAGCACAACTGATGCTACCCAAATGCACAAAATCTCAACAAAAGATGTGCCTAATTTCATGTTGTATGAAGACATCATTGTTTATGACTTCATAAAATTATTTCCCTGTCATAGTGTTCTTCATATTTATATGCTTGGATGTATCCTTTGAAATATCTGTGAGATTTTTTACATAATCTTTCCTAGGCATCAGCTTATCATTGATAACAAATAAGGAAGGCAATCCCTTTTTTTTTTCAGTGGCTCAATCCTATTGAAAAATATACTTACCCCGCTCTCCAACTGATGACATCTTTCTTCTAGCTGTGTAACTAGACTCTTATTGTTTAACACATTTTTTACCTCAAGTATGGTGGTTGTTCTGTCTGCTACTTGCAATTGTTCCAATTCATGATTGCTTTTAGAATTAAGGAATATGATGATATTGTTGGTAGTTTGGGGCTTATCCCCAAGTTCATCATTTTCTTTTTCTATGGAAACTTTCACTAAATCAATTAAATCCCTCTCTTCAAAAATTATTTGAATTAATGGCCATATATCATTCATAGATTCAATTATATCCAACCAAATAATTTGTTTAACTCTTCCTACCATGCTTCCAATTGAGGAATCCTGAAGGGACTTCTGCAATCCTTCATTTAACTTTTTGTTGATCTGCAACTCTATGGCATGTGCTGAATCTTTACTTTTAACTTGATCTTGTAGGTCACTGAGCTGATCTTGCAACTTTTTTATTTCTTATGTTTGTAAGGACATGTTCTCCATTGCCTTAGCTAACTGCTCAAGGCCTTCACCTGGTGTACCTTTTTTGTTGTAGATGATGGAATCACTGTAAGAGGGACTTCCTGTAGTGTAATCATGACCTTAGATGCTTCTTTGGTTGCTTCCTTCATTGCATCTCTTATTGCTTTCTGTCTTTCTTTTATCATTTTCTCCATCCCACTTTCCATTTTTTTAAGTTGTTCTTCTTGTTTGATGATCAATTGTAGCATTTATGCCTTTTGTGTTTCATTTTCTTCTATCTCCTTGGCCATAGGATCCTATGTCACTGGCATCTTGAGCTTCCTCCTTAAAGTCGTTATGTATGCATTCTTCTTCCTCACAAGTGATTCTTCCACTGCTATGTTTGATGGATTGTACCAGAGTTGCATCACTAAATCTTCCAGAGATTTAATCCTTGAGTCTTTGACCATGGAGGAGATCTTTTCCACCTTCAACTATGACTGTGTGTTATATAATGTCACCTACAACTTTGAGAGACTCATGGTTGTACTAGTTAGGGTGGAGGAGATCATTTA
Source organism: Pinus albicaulis (assembly GCA_034641835.2). Lineage (NCBI taxonomy): Eukaryota > Viridiplantae > Streptophyta > Pinopsida > Pinales > Pinaceae > Pinus > Pinus albicaulis. The sequence goes on from CM076579.1 coordinate 717,572,213, forward strand.
TCCTGTCTGCTTGTGCATTTCCAATTGGTCTATTAGATGAATGTTCTTTATATCAAAATCAAAAGAGGTCTTCTTGTAGTTTGCTGAAGTTTTGGGTTGAGGGATTTGTTCTTCTAAGAAATCCATCTTCATTCTCCCCTTTTCAGAATCAAAAGATGAAAGAATCTTGCTTTGGGAGGTGCTTGTTTGTTTCCAAAACTGATTACATGTGTTGGTCTTAATAACCTCAATCCTTCGTTTGATCTCCTTGAATGTATCATAGAGATCATCCTCTTGTCGCCCTGTAGTGATAGTAGAAGTTCGAGTTTGCACATTCTGATGTTGGAAAGGCGTAGTGGCAGAGGATGTTGAGAAAATTGTTTGGCCACCTGTTGGAGATGAGCTTGGTGAATCTCTGATTGTGATAATTGCCTATTGATCTTTCTCACTGCTCTAGTCAATGTCCATGCAGATTCTAGCCCTCTTCTTGTATTTCATTTTGAATTATTTAGTGGAGGAATCAATATCCATGTCTATTTGATCTTCCCTGGTCCTCTTGATTCCTACTTCCTTTTCTGGTTCTTTTCCTTTGTCATCTTGTGCTCCTGCAACTTTTCTTTCCTGTGGAGTTGGTGTTTGAATTCTTGAAGTAGAGATGACCTTATATTTTGCCTCCTGGAGTGTGTTAGTTGCCCATTCTTATTTGTTCATATACTGCTCTATCTCCAATGTGTGAGTATGAATGTAGGGAGTGGACTTGTTCTCCACCCTCTACTTGGAGATTATCCCCATTGGATCATAGGACCAAGTGAAGATATTTGTGAACTTCATCTCCTTTATCATTTTATCTGCCTCATCCCCTGCTGCTCTATTGTTGCAAATAAATGAACAAATATGTGATTTGATCTTGAATTGTGACTTCTTCTTAGCAAAGATAAAATGCACCTCATCTACATTTATCATTTGTCTGATATATTCAAGTGCAAATATTCTCACAAAGAGATACTTGGGAAGTTTATAGGGGGCCAATTCACTGCCTTAAAATCTTATCTGTGTAGTTTTGGTATAGGCACCAATCTGTTGTTCTGATCTGCTATGTCAAATGCATCACCTTATTTATTTCCTCACTAATCCTTGTCTATGTAGTACTGCTTATTGCATTGGTTGATGGATGAATAAACAAGTCTACAAAGCTATTGTAGGAGTAATTCTTCTGCTCCATCATCAACAACGTAGTCCAAAAAATCACTGATTGGGGTTGAGAATCACCATTTAGCTTCATCATATCAAACTGAAACCTGCTAGATTGGAAATAAACAAACATGTACACTAACACATAGGTGTATTTGAAGACTTCTTCTATCTAAAAATTTCGAAACTGTTCATGAATTGCATCTGCAAGAAACTGTGCATAGTTGAAAATGGTTTTGGGATTAACATCTGAGGAAATAATAGACAAGAAACGAATCATGGCTTCATCTATCCACTGATCATTGTGATACCCCAATAAGTAATATAAAACAGTGATAATGTTTTTGTTCCTATCGGGAAATATGGAGGAAGGGTATTGGGGATTATTTGCATGCATTGGGGCATTGGTGGCCAAGAATAATTCTAAGGTTTTGGCCCTGCTAGAAAATTCTAGCTTCTGCTATAATTCTCTCAGGGCTTCGTAAGAAAAGGGAATGGTATTCACAACAATGGGGGCCTGCATCATTTCTTGAATGGATTGGGCATTGATGGAAAATAGTATTTCTCCTGCAGGGTTCACAATGACTCTCTGGTTGATGTCATAACATGATTGACATTTTCTGATAAACTTTGGACAACTATGGGTTATGGGAAATATGTAGAAAGGAAATTTGGTCTCCCATAGGTCTATATCATTTACTTCTTGAAGGAATTTGTCCTCAAGCCTGTAGTAGACATCGAACAAGTCGAATTCATACTTTGTCTCGTGGATCTTGTAATCTCTATCAACCAGGGGTATGTGATCTAAGTCTACCTGAGAGTAGACCATAGGATTGAAAGGTTGCTGATCTGCCTTTGGAGGCATCTTATGTCTTTTGTAAATCATTTCTCGATCTGTGATGAAGAATGGGATGACCGAAGGGGGAACAGAGAAATGGAAATTGTTATGGATCAACACTAGGGAATGGATATGATAGAAGGGGGTTGTGACCGGGATTGAACAGTCAAAAGGAGAACTGTAATCTGGTTCACAGAGTGCTGACAACTCTTCTTTGATAAAAAATGGCTCTTCGGCAATAGTTTGTAATCTCTCTGTAAATATCTGTGAATCCAATACCTGCAACAATTCGACAATAACAAGTAGAGTAAAATCTACAGTTATGTTGCATTTGAGATTTATCACTGTGATATGGTGGTATTTGGTTAGGTGCAGGTCCGTTGGATAATGGACTGGCCATTAATGGCGCAATGGTTGTGTTGGTGGGAGGTGATGGGATTGGATGGAGGGAAAAGGCGAGAGCGGACGTGGCGCTAACGGTTAGTTGAAAATTGAATAAGCACGACGGTTTTGATAGTGGTGAAAACCACTTTTCGGAGGGGGGCAGGAGCGGTGAGTGGTAACTAAGCGGGGGGTGCGAAAAAATCTGCAGGTGACACATGGCAGGAACGGCGGTAATAGATACTGCTCATTTCAGACTCCCCGTTGTTAAACTTCAGAGGCTGAGGGGGGGTTGAAAGGCGACTGGGGCCATCAAATGTAGATTGCTGAGTGGAGATTTCGATAAGGTGTGGGGATTTTAGTGCTAGACTTGACATGCGATGTGATGGTGGGGTCGGGAAATATGAATGTCGGGGGGTAGAGTAGACTTTAGGATAAATGGAAATATGAAGGTTCAGGGGGTTGTGATAAAGGGATAATACAACTTCCGGAAGTTTTAATAAATAATCATAATAATATGATGTTTTCATATAAATCACAATCTACAACTTAGAGATAAATTTCATTTTCCTACTTTATAAATAAAATACCTCTTGTCCCTTTGAACTTTTTCTTCCACCATGAGAAAATGCCATTTTTATGTTGTACTTGGTGGAATAGTCTTCACATTGGCCTTCCATTTTTCTTCTTCCACATATCTACCTACCCAAAGCTACTCATCTAACATTTTTTATTATTTTTCAGGGTGCATTTGGACTAGAAAACCCTTAAATCATTTTTCTTTTGAATTTCTATCCTAACACCTATCCTTATTTCAGCCATTGACTCAGTTTAAACTGTTGAGCCAATTTCATTTTCTCCCTATCTATTGATAAGCCAAGATTAAACAGTTTGGAAAATATTTATTTTCTAACCTATCAGCGGAAATTGAAAATTGTCCAACCATGATTAAACTATATGACTGGACAAACATATCAAATGAGTAGTGGCATTTAAACTTGTAGCACTTTCATTTTATTTATTTTTTGGGTTTTTCTTTCTTTTTTCCTTTTTTTTCTCTTGTTCTTTTTCTCTTTTCTATTTTTTTTTATACCCTCTTTTCTTTCTTTTCCATATTTTTTTTTATTTGAAATCATTTTAATTTTGAAAGGCCTTTCAATAATGAAAACTTGCAAGAAATCTGAAGTATCCAATCACCTTTAGATCCTATAATTTATAGGGTACTAACCGTGGCTCCTGCTGGGGATGGCCCTTCTTGAAAAGAAGTGTCAATAACTTGAGACCAGTAGCCTTAGATGCTCCTTTTTCTGCAACATCTTCAACTGATTTCTTGTTTTAATATTTTCTCATCAAACTAGCCTTAGGGCCTTCACTTCGGGCTTCAACCTTGTCCAATGAATTATTGAAAATTGTAAGACTGTGTATTTACAATGATGAAAATTCAACCTGTTTTTAGAAAAAATAATGTTTTAGCATCTTTCCATTGACATAACCTCCATATACTTCTGTACCATCCAACGCTTTGAGAAATAAGCATTATTTCCCATGAAAGCATCAATGATGTATGGCCCTTGCCAAATATTATCAAACTTTCCATGCTTGCCTTTATCCTCTCTTCTGGAATCCCATTTCAAAACTTTATCTCCCAAGCTGAAATCATTGGCCTTGGTCTCTTATCAAATATCTTTTTGATATTCTCTTGAAATAATTGTGTTCTATTGTAAACCTCCTCTCTGGACTGCTGCAGCTGAATGATGTCATTTATCCTCCTTTGAATTTCATTTGGTTCAACTTGAATATCTTGGATTGTCTTCATTACTTGAACTCCCAAGGAAGAAGGAAACATTGCATCCATTCCATAAACTAATTGGTATGGAGGCATTCCAATTGATTTCTCTATAGTAATCCTATCAGCCCAAAGAGCATTGATCAACTTATTGTGCCATGATTTCTTATTTTCCTCCAGAATCTTTTTAATGATGTTCACCGGGCTTTTATTTGAAGATTCAGCCAGTCCATTACCTTGAGGGTAATAGGTTGTTGAGTGCCCCAATGTTATATGATACTTGTGACAGAAATCAACCATATTTTTGGACTTGAAGGCAACAGCATTGTATGTAATGATTTCTCTAGGACAACCAAAATCTAGAAAGGATGTTGGTTTCTAGGAATTTTATTATGAAATATTCAGTGGCATTTCTAGAAGGGGTGGCCTCTATCTAGTTGGTGAAATAATATGTTGCAGTCAGGATCCATTTATGTAGGGTAGAGGATGGGGGTGAATTTCTCCTTTGAAGTCTAATCCCCATTGCTGGAAAGGGCTTTCCACAGAAATAGGTTTCAGGGGTAAGGGAAATAGCTTTCTCTTTTCTTCACAGATTTGACCTTTATGACAAGTAGTAACCATCTTATGGACATAAGGAAAAAGGGTGGGCCCATAAAAACCATCTCTTATGTTCTTGTTAGCAGTGGTTTTCCAATAAATATGGCCACCATAGTTACCTCGATGGAACTCTTGCATTATTATATCTGCATCATCCTTCATTAAAAATTTAAGAAAAATACCTCCAATATATTTCCAATACAAAACATTGTCCCAAATGCAAAACTTAACAGCTTTAAGTTTCAAAAATATAGCCTTTGTTTTAGACAAACCAGGAGGATCATTCAGATTTGACAATGCATACAAAATATCAGCATACCATGGAGAATTCAAGAATGCTTCATCAATCGGTGGAGTCGCCAGTTCCTCTTGATCATCTAATGAGTGTACCCTGTTGATGTCTAGTGCGTGAAAGTTAGATTCTGCCATCAATTTAGCTAATCCTTGGCCTTTAATCAACTTGGTAGGCTTGATTTCCAAATCGTATTCCAAGATCACTGCAATCCACTTTCCTCTTTTTCCATCAGGACTGTTTTGTGTTAATATATCTTTGACAACTGCATTTGGAACATAAGCAATGATATGTGAATGTATAATGTATACTCTCAAATATTTTAATGCTTTAACCAAAGAAAAAGCCTATTTTTCCATGATATTATATTTCAATGATGCATCTCTTAATGCCTTGCTGAAAAAATCTATTGGTTGCCCATGTCCTTCACTATTTTTCTGTAATAAAACAACAACAATAGTATGTTCAGAAGAAAAATAAAAAAATCATGAAATCTTTAGTAAAATCTGGACTGATTAGTATTGGGGCTTTTGTTAATGCTAGATTGACTAAATCAAAAGACTATTTTGCTTCTATGGTCCATTTTATTTCTGATTCTTTCTTGAGCATATTGGTGATGTTCCTTAAAATTTCTGCTCAGTTTGGTATAAATCTCCTTAGGAAGTTGATTTTACCAAGGAATGATTTGTAGAAATTATATAAATTATGTGTTATATATCCAAGATTCTCCTGATCACACACTATTTCAACTTCATGCACAATACATAATCTATTCCACCATTGATCATCACATGTTGAAATTAAATTAATTTCAATGCACACATGAAACCATACAAATTCACACACATTAACATAGTTGTTTAACGGGAAATCCTGAAGCTAAAAACCCCGACTATCTGTATATAATATATTTCATAGAGATCATGTAAAAATTCTCATACAAAGCTGAACATGTCAAGCTCTTAATACAATACAATTGCTACACACTAATCAGGCCTGATCTTGCAAATCCACGCATCAATCTTTGCCACCTGCTAGCCTTCCTCTACTGCGCAATCCCTGTTGAATAATGGCTCTGAATGAACTCAAATCCACCTGGCTTGCACTATGAAATCCTCATTGGCATCTCCACTGAGTGTTGGATGCAATCAATGCATCACTATAGTCACAACTGATAGTCACACTTGCTCTTTCACCTACCTCTCCACTGGTCTCCACTGAAACTACCATGCACTGTAGTTAATTGATGTATTCTTCAGTTGATTAATGAGTTATTATTTAGTGAATTAATTAACTAATTAATTCACACCACTCTCACTAGTGTATCAATCAGTTAGACTAGATACAACTAGCTCAACTGAGTCTAACTAAGTTAAACTGAATACAACTCCACCAACTACTTCTATAACTCCACCAAACTCTGTCACATGAGTTCTAACTAAATTCCTCATGCATTAGCTCCTGTAAACCCTCAGGAATAGCGTAATTCATTTTGTCAGTTGTTGTGCCACATCTGTGCACTTAATTGAAGTGCTCCAAGAGAATAAGATAATGTTTAGAGTCCAAATATTATTAAGAGCTAATAATATTCGACATATCTATTTTTAGACTGGCAATCTAAAAATAGATTCCGCCCAATGTGTCTAAAAATATAAGTCAATCTATTTTTCCAACTTGACCAACCATCCACAAATAGCATCCTGCAACACATATAATATGATCAACATGTCTAAAAATAGACTTTGTGCCAAAAATAGCCTGCGGGCCCACTTAGTGAAGGCGACTCCTTTCACTAAGCTCATCATCTTGTTGAATCTCAACACTCCCTCTCAACAAGATAGGGATTATCTGCCACCCTGATTCTGTCTCTATGGTATTCGAATTTTCTCCTGGTGAGCGCCTTCGTCAGAATATCAGCATCTTGATCCTCCATAGGAATGTAAGATAGTAACATGATCTTCCGCTACACACAATCTCTGATATGATGGTACTAGATGTTAATATGTTTAGATCTATCATGAAATACTGGATTAACTGAGAGTTTAATCCAACTCTTATTATCACAATATATCACAGTAGGCTCTAAGTGTGAACCGAACAACCCAACCAGGATCTTCCTCATCCATATAGCCTCGCATGCAGCCAAACTTGCTACCATGTACTCGGCCTCCGCTGAACTGAGTGCCACAGATCTCTATTTCCTGTTGTACCAAGAAACTGCTGTAGACCCGATACTGAAAATCCCTCCAGATGTGCTCGTCCTGTCCGTTGGGCTCCCTACCTAATCTGCATCCGTGAATCCATGCAGCTTCACCTCATCCGACTGTCTGTACCACAGTCCATATCCCGATGTGCCTCTAAGATACCTCAGAACATGCTTGCCTGCCTTTCAAAAGAGCTTGGTAGGCTTAACCATAGCTTGTGAAAGCTGGTTAACAGCATAGCATATGTCCGGTCGTGTATTGACCAAATACATGAGTGAACCAACCAACTGTCGATAAACAGTGGCATCCACTACCTCTGCCGATGTAGCATCCTCTTTCCTCCAACCACCAGGAAGAGGAGTGTCGATAGGCTTGCAGCCTTGCATGTTGAACTTCTCCAGTATCTCCCAGGCATACTTTCCTTGAGACACAAATAGTCCACCCTTCCGCTGCCAAATTTCCAATCCCAGGAAATAATGAAGGAGGCCCAATTCCTTTATCTCAAACTCCTTTGCAAGATCTGCCTTGCATGAGTGTATCAACAGTTCATCACCCGTTAGTATTAAATCATCTACATAAAGCACAATGGTCAAAATCTTACCCTCCACCACAATCTGGTACAGGTTAGGATCCGCCTCACTCTTGGTAAAACCAAGTCTGGTGAAATAATTGTCTATCCATGTGTACCAAGCACGAGGTGCTTGTTTCAGCCCATATAGCGCTCTTTTGAGCCTTCACACATGCGACTCGTTGCTGAAGATTTCAAAACCTTCAGGCTGCTCAATGTACACCTCATCCTCAATGACTTTAATGAGGAATGCAGTCTTCACATCCATCTGATGAATGTGCCAACCCATTTGCGCTGAGAGAGCAAGGATGGTCCGTATAGAAGAATACCTTGTGACAAGTGCAAAGGTTTCTTCATAGTTGATCCCCTCAATCTGTGAGAAGCCCAGGGAAAAAAATATTGCCTTGTACTTCTTGATGCTCCCGTTAGTGGTTTGCTTCACTTTGTAGATCCATCTCGAACCTACCACTAATTTCCCTTCCGACCTTGGGACAATCTCCCATGCATTGTTTCTAACAATTGAATCATACTCTTCCACCATGGCATCTACCCATGCAGGGTCCCCCACAGCTTCCTCGAAACAGGATGGCTCTGTCACGATACACTTTCTCATCAGAGCCATGTATCCATTAAATTAGTTAGGTGATTTTCTCTATCTGCGTTGTGATCTAGGTGCTCCTACATTCTGTGCTGCATCAAGATTCAGTCGCTCAGCTTCTGTAGTGCGCTTCCACCCTCTGATGTTTGGCACTGCATGAGTGGTTTCTTCCACTCCATGAACCTCCTCTTGTGGCTGATCCACATCCTGAGGCTCATCTTTAGGAACTAGTAGCTCCTCATCTGCATGCAAGTGTAGCTCCCTCTCAAGTGACAACTTCGTGGCTTTCTCCTCATGAAATTTGATATCCCGTCGCACAACAGTCTTCCGACTGTCTGGAAAATACACACGATAGTTGTGGGGTGTTTCTGTGTACCCCACAAATATCCCAACCTCTGCGGTCAGCTCCAGCTTCTTCCTGGCATCCTTTGTCACATGAATGTAAACAGGTGAGCCAAAAATCTTCAGATGAGAAATATCAGGCTTCTTACAAGAAAACGCCTCTTCGGGTGTACTCATGCCAAGTACTCTATGAGGACAGTGGTCTTGCACATAAACCAAAGTGTTGCATGCTTCATCCCACAAGTGTATGGGAAGGCCCTGATCATGCAACATTGCCCATGCAGCACCCACGATCATTCTGTTCTTTCTCTCCGCGACCCCATTCTGCTGTGGGTTATGAGGCGCTATGAGTTCTCTTCGAATTCCTTCTGCGCTGCAAAAGTCTTTGAATTTGCCAGAGATGAATTCACCACCATTATCGCTCCTTAGAGATTTCACCTTCTTCCCCGACTCTTTCTCAACCAGTGCCTTGAACTCACAGAACTTTGAGTATGTCTCGCTCTTCTTCTACATGAAGAAGATCCAGCACTTATGAGAAAAGTCATCAACAAATATCACATAATACCTGTGCTTTGCTGTCAAAGCTACTGAGAAAGGTCCACACACGTTCGTGGTGAATCTCTCAAGGATCGTCATGGCGCGACTATCCTTCTCATGAAAAGTGGTCTTCACAAATTTTCCCAAAGTACATCCCTTGCACTGATCTGACTGCGCAAGTGTACCCTTGGGAAGCCCGGTAGAAATCTGCTGCAAAATTTTCAAAGCGCCATGGTGAAGATGGCCCAATCTATTGTGCCACAATTTTCCCTCATCTTGGCTCACCACTCCTTCTGCTTTGCCTGCCATTGTTGCGTAGCCATCTACCTGCAATTGATAAAGGTTCTTAACTCGAACCCTTATCCTCCGAGTTTCACCAGTTGTCTTACTACGCAGGAAATCCTTTCCCTCGCTAAAAACAACATCATATCCCTTATCTTCCAACATCGCCACCGAGATCAGATTCTTCTTCAATCTTAGAACATGTATGACATCCTTCAATATGAAAGGTTTACCAGACTCCCTCTCAAAGGAAATGGTCCCGATACCAGTCGCACTGTATCTACCATCATCGCCCATCTCGATGTGCACTCCAAGATCCTTCTCATCCAGATCACTGAACAAATATTTGTCTCCGATCATATGGAAAGACGCACCACTGTCAAGAAACCACACTGACCCCATCACGCTTGAAACCAAGCATGCGATCAGTGAAAAATCCAGCTCAAAATGCGAGGCTAAGGCCTCTCCAGCTGCAAATCCAGCAGCCTGCTTATTTTACTTCTTCTGTGGACAATTAGTGGCGTAATGTCCGTGTTGGTGACAGTGAAAGCACTTCACCTTGGACAAGTTCTGCTTCTTGCCTTTCACACCGGATTGAGAAGGATTTTTCTTTCCCTTCCCTTTCCTTGCTTTGGTAGCCAAAGCACAATTTTATTCATCTTCATTCTTCGATGAAGATCCATCCCTGGTACCCCGCCTTATCTCCTCCTGCACAGGATCTGACCAAAGTCACTCCCATCCTGGAAGTTTCTCTCGACCATTGACAGAGTCCTCGTAGCTATGCCAACTCTTCAAAAGCCCAAGGAGAGCTAAGCTCACCAAGTCCTCTTCATCTATAGTAACCCCCACACTTCCCAACTCATCCCTGCACTGGACAAACTTTGTGAGGTACTTGGGTATACTGTCGCCTTTCTCCATTTTTATTTTCCTGAGCTTGTCTTTAAGCACCAACTTCCTCTGGTCGCTTCTGCTTTGGAACAAGTTTGTCAAAGATTTCCACATCAAGAATGGACTAGCTTTACCATGAAGGTTGGACACTATGTGATCCTTTACACCTTCCAACAGAATCCTTCGACATTTTTATGTCTTCTTTTGCTATGCGTCAAGTGCGGCTGCATCGCTAGAAGCAGGTTTTAGAATTTCTGCATCTATGAACTCCTTCAACCCATTATCATCCAGCACCGCCTCCATCCTGTCCTTCCAAGAAATATAATTCGAGCTACCTGCAAGGGCATACTCCAATCGCAATCCATTGAAAGAAATTTTAATGAATGCTCAACTTTGACACCAAGAAAACACTGCAGCAAATTCGAATTTCACCAGCACAAAACTCAACCGCTTCAATAATTGCAATCTGCTCCAATGATCAACTGCTCTGATACCATGTATAAATTATATAACTTATGTGTTATATATCCAATATTCTCCTGATCACACATTATTTTAACTTCATGCACAATACAAAATCTATTCCACCATTGATCATCACATGCGGAAATTAAATTAATTGCAATGCACACATGAAACCATACAAATTCACACACATTAACACAGTTGTTTAATAGGAAAGCCTGAAGCTAAAAACCCCAACTATCTGTATATAATATATGTCATATATATCATGTAAAAATTCTCATACAAAGCTGAACATGTCAAGCTCTCATTACAATACAATTGCTACACACTAATCAGGCCCGATCTTGCAAATCCATGCACCGATCTTTGCCACCTGCTAGCCTGCCTCTACTACGCAATCCTTGCTGAAGAATGGCTCTGAATGAACTAAAATCCACCTGGATTGCACTGCACAATCCTCATTGGTATCTCCACTGAGTGTTGGATGCAATCAATGCATCGCTATAGTCACAACTGATAGTCACACTTGCTCTTTCACCTACCTCTCCACTTGTCTCCATTGAAACTGCCATGCACTGTAGTTAACTGATGTATTCTTCAGTTGATTAATGAGTTATTATTTAGTGAATTAATTAACTAATTAATTCACACCACTCTTACTAGTGTATCAATCAGTTAGACTAGATACAACTAGCTCAACTGAGTCTAACTGAGTTAAACTGAATAAAACTCCACCAACTACCTCTATAACTCCACCAAACTCTATCACATGAGTTCTAACTGAAGTCCTCATGCATTAGCTCCATTAAACCCTCAAAAATAGCGTAATTTCCTCTGTCAGCTATTGTGCCACATCTGTGCACTTAACTGAAGTGCTCCAAGAGAATAAGATAATGTTTAGAGTCCAAATATTATTAAGAGCTAATAATATTCGACATATCTATTTTTAGACTGGCAATCTAAAAATACATTCCGCCCAATATGTCTAAAAATAGAAGTCCATCTATTTTTCCAACTTGACCAACCATCCACAAATAGCGTCCTGCAACTCATAGAATATGATCGACATGTCTAAAAATAGACTTTGCGCCAAAAATAGCTTACGGGCCCACTTAGTGAAGGCAACTCTTTTCACTAAGCTCATCATCTTGTTGAATCTCAACATGATTGGAGTTCTTTAAGATTTCTGGGATGGCTTATTTTTAATATTCCTTCAATTCTGTTAGGGTCAATTCTGATTCCATCCTAAGAGATAATATGACCTAACAGTTTTCCTTCTTCTAATCCAAATAATGTTTTCTTAGGATTCAGGGAAATTCCAAATTTTTTACTTTTTTCAAAAACTCTTCTCACGTGTACTAAATGATCTTCATCAGTTTTAGAAAACATGGTGATGTAATTAAAATGCAATGTCCATGGCCCTTTGAAAGGTAGCTCCAGCATTCATTAATCCAAAGGGCATTTTCACATACATGAAAGTCCCCCAAGGAGTTGTAAAAGTTGTCTTACCTTGATCATCAAGTTATACTAACACTTGATTATAACCAGAAAAATGATCTAACAAAGATATCCTACTGGAACCCACTACCCTTTGCAATATGTGATCCATTTTTGGTAAAGGGTAATTATCCTTAAGAGATACTTTATTAAGATTTCTAAAGTCAATACAGAGTCTAATTTCGCGTGTTTTCTTTCTAGTTGGGACAATATTGGATACCCATTTGGAGTATCCGAGTGGTATTATGGTTTTTTATTCATGCATCTTTCTAATTTTTTTCTCAACTAAAGGCATCAAAACGGGATTTATTCTTCGCAATTTCTGTTTGAATGGCTTTTGATTATATTTAATTAGAATTTTATGTTGAATGATGCTTGTATCATAAGACTTCAAATCCTCATAGCTCCATGCAAACACATCAATCAATTCTCTGAACAGGGCTATATATCTTCTTTTTGTAATAATAGGCAGAGATTTAGACATTTTGATGATTTTGGGGTTTTGTTCAGTGCCTATATTACATTCCTCAAAATTTGTTCCAGTTGGTTCCATTTTGGGTTTCTTAGCCACATCATTAAAGTCAAATAATTCCTCTAAAGGGACCAGCCTTTTAGTTAGATTATTGTCTTTGAGTTGGAGTATTTCAAATTCTTATTTTTCCATGTCTTTTTTATTTTATGTATTATGTACAGTTTTGTTAGCTGGAATATTTACATATGTATTTACATCTAGAATGGCAGTTTCAAGAACAACAGTTTTTTTTTCCTCAGTACTTTGTTCATTAGTAAGATTGTCTTCCTCACAATCCATGTCTATATTATTGTCTTCAAATTCATTGTTAGATTGTACGAAGCTTTCGATTTGTTTATCACTGCCAAAAACCTGCCAGTACCTCATGTTATCTAGCACAAAAGGGAGATGATTGACCTCAATTGTATGTTGTTTGTTTGGGTGAGGCAATTTACAGGTACTTGCTGAAAAATCTAGGCCATTTTGTAGGACATTCTAATTTCTGGGAATTACTGCTAAATCATATTCATCAAAATTTCTCAAGAAATCAAGGACAACATTTCTATAAGCTCTTAATCTAGGATGTTTTTTTTCTTATAGTCCTTTAACTTGTTTTATGACCAACTCAGAGTCACCATGCACAAAGATCCTTTTTGCTCCTAATTTTTTCAACATTTGTAATCCCAAAAGCAAAGCTTCATATTCTGCAATGTAGTCCGTGCACTGAAAAATTAATTTGTTTGAATGACCCTGTGCACTATTATTTCCTGCATTATACACCCAAATGCCTGCCCCTGACCCAACTTTGCCACATGATTCATCAAAAATAAGGTTCCATAGAGGTTCATTTGTGGGATCTGGTTGTTTTGTTTGTATTTGACTGTCATTATTTTCTGTGGAATCATTTTCTATATGGGAAACTTGTGAATCAACGATTCCATAATTATAAAAAATGAAAGAATCAAGGTCAGTGTGAACAGAGTACAAAGGGTAATTGTGAGGTTTCTCTTGGCTACTTACCATGTACTTCATTAATGTTTCCCTATATATTCTTCTTGGTTGACCAAAAACCGAAATTGTAGCATATGTCATGTCCAATTTCAGGGTCCCTTATAATTTTTCTCCCCATGCGCGAGATAAAAGCATTCCATATTTAGGGGGAATTTCAGCTACATCAATATCCATCACTAAACTCTTTGTAGGTATCTGAGCTAGAGTGACACAAAGATCTTTGATAAGGCCTAGACACCTAACTTTACTAGAGTCAAAAGAGTATAAATCCTTGTAGGGTCTAGTGATTTCAATACCAAGCTTATCCATGATAGCCTTTGGCATAAGATTGTGTGATGCACCTGAATCGAACATGGCATTGTGAATAATATTGTCATGAATTTTTAAACTGACATAAAAAGGAGGGACACCTCCTTCCTGGGGTTTTCCATTCGTTTCTGGCCCAAACAAGAGTTCAGGCTGATCATCACTTAAATTGACAGTATATGTATCCTCCCCTATATTTAACACTTTTAGGACCTGAGATCTAAAGACATTTTTGTTGATTAATTCAGTTATAGGGATATATATCTTCACTTTTTCAAGTTCACTCTCAATACTGAATGGTTTTTGAGTTTTTCAGTGGGTTTGAAAAATCAATTCTTTCAGCCACTATATTTTGGGTAATTTCAGTCTGTTTACTTGTACTAGAAATGTTCGTCTGAGCATTTCTGGCAGGAATATCTATTGTTTTCTTGGTACTGCTTTCTGTGGTTTTATTTTCTAATTTATTTACATTTTTCTTTGTGTTTTATGTTGTTTTCTTGACTTTAGATTCAGATACTTTCTTGGCAGAATTTTCTGACTTCTTCTTATTAGAATTATCTACATTTTTCTTTCTTCTCAAATTGTATTGTCTGTGGACCTCCATAATTTCATTCTCAAAACCCATTTTGTAATCTTCAAATTCTTCGGATTTGAGTTCTGTTTGGGTTATTGAAAACAAGCCTTGTTCTTCTTTTGTGAGAAAAAAAGAACCATCTTCATTAATCCCCATCAAATTAATCTGATTTTCCTCAACTTCCTCCACTATCCCTTCATCTTCATCAGCATAGTTTTCTTGAAAGAGAGACCTAATCTACTAATCAGGACCTCTTTGCTCTCTTTTTCTAACTTGTGTAGGGTTTCTTCTTGGGTTCTGATTTCTGTTTTGGGGTACTGGTTGATTTTCTATGGGTACTACTCTTTCATTCAGAATAATTCGCTCCATCATCCTTTCCATAGTCCTTACCAGATTTTCAATTTTGGCATCAGATGTAGTGGCTACAGGTTCTTCTCTTATTGTGACTCTCCTCTCAGTCCTCATCCTAGCTCTTTTTTCTAATAAATTAGCTTCTACACTCATAGCATCTTTTTGAATTTCCTCTAAAGTTGATGAGTCTCTTTCCCTAAGTTGATAGGCCATGTCTGGCTCAAATCCATCTAGGAATTTAAGCAGAACAATCCCTTGGGTTGGTTTCATATTAACAGGGAGTGTGTTGTATATGTTGTTAAATCTAGTACAGTAGTCTTGCACACTCTCTTCTGGATATCTCTTAATAGTTTCATATTCTGACAAAATCTGTAGTCGATTTTTCTTAACTTCCCATCTGTTTATAAATTTTTGGTGAAAAGCAGGGAGATCATGAATACTATTAGCAGTTAAACCTTAAAACCATTTTTTGACTTCACCTCCTAAACTCTGAGCAAACATTCTCAATTTGGCACTGTCATCATCAATTTATTACAATTCAAAACAGTCATTCATTTTATCTATGTGTTGATGGGTTGTCATAGGACCAGTGCTATCAAATTGTGGAAACTTAGATTAGTAATCCTGGGGCATAGGAGGTAAAGGTGATGGTAGCACCAATGGGGCATATATGGCTGCCATGATTGGTGGAGGTGGTGAAGGGAGAGGAATGTTGGATGAATTTGGATGGGTAGAGGCATGAAATATGGATGGATCAAAAACTGTAAGGTCGGTCCAATTATGAGATTTGGTTCTGAATAGAACTTGTTCAAAATGCAAATCAAATTGAATGTCTTGCAAAGTGACAAAGTTATCAAGTAAGGAGCTATATCTGTGAATAACTCTGCTACTATTTTGACTTTCTGTTCTAGGAGTTTTCCTCAAGATATTCTCAGGATTGTCTACAATAGGATGGGGATGTGGATCTGGATGGGATCTGGTGGATATTCTTTTGGGAGCTAGAATTTAGTTGAAAATAATAGACAAACTGATTATTGAAAACTGAAAGAAACCAATATTTAAAATAAAATCGTATCATACAGTGCCTTTAACTAGGGTTTTCTAAATTCGGATGAAAATTGAAATTTTCCAGTTGTTCCCCAGTATGGTCGCCACTATGTTATCGCTCTATAATTTATAAGATTGGCAAGACTAAATTATAAAGAACAACATCAAAACCACTTGAAGCCTAGGATTTATCCTTCCTCGACTCAGAGAGGGATCTCTCTATATAAGATTTAGATTTGATTTTAAGCTTCCTGATATTAGGCCAGTAAACTAAATGTGAGAGTTGTTTGTGTTTGATTGTTCGTAGTTGGATCTAAGGGATTTCTTCAAACAGTTTCCATTGGGCTATGGAGTCGAAATAGGTTGGATATGTGCATCAAATTCCAGAACAAATGCAAGGCAAGCTAGCTGTGAATACTGGTGTTATAACTGAGTGAAAATATGTAATGGAGAAAACGTTTTTAGTAATGACTTAAGAGAAATTAAGAATTCTTAAATCATACATCAAAAGAAAACATAAAAATCGTATAAACAATCAGAATTAAGGTACTCTATGACAGCAAATCTCAATCTAAATTTCTTGTTTTACGATTAGAGTTCAAATGATACATATGAAGGGAAAACAGTGGAAAACATTAAATTGTGATAAAGGAAATACATCACCAGGATAACACAACACATCAATCTTGCAGACAGGTCTTTTTATTGATGCTCTAGCCTGAAAATTACAAAAGCTCAAAATCAAAAGCGCTTACAAAACCAGGGTCCAACCCCTAATACTGAATAAAATGCTATATTTAAACTATTTGCAATTGATTTCCGTTTCAAAATGGCAATCTGTTCATTATTACAAAATAACTAAAATTTTACATGTGTGTCTCATGCATGGAAAGTTGTAACGACCTTTTTAACAGATGTCTAAAGTCATTATTCAGTGTAACGGCCTTTTTAACAAATGTCTAAATTCATTATAAAGTTTTTATTCAGTGCTGCAGTGGTATGCTGTGCTGGAAAATTTGATATTGCTGAGTTGTTTTGATACATTGGATCTGCTGATGTAGATAATTCGCTGAGCTACCTATTTTGTCACCATGCTGAGTTGTCATCCTCCCTGGAGTCTACATAAATTTTCCCATTCTATTTGAGTTGGAATCTTAGTTCTATTAAAATTTCTGTAGACTTCGTCAGTCTCGGTGTACTTCCCAAATTTCGGCCTCAACTGAAAGATGTGCCTAATTTCATGTTGTATGAATACATCATTGTTGATGACTTCATAAAATTCTTTCCCTGTCATAGTGTTATTCATATTTGTATGCTTGGATGTATCCTTTGAAATCTCTATGAGATTTTTTACATAATCTATCATAAGCATCATCTTATCATTGATAACAAATAAGGAAGGCAATCCCTTTTTGTTCAATGGCTCAATCCTATCGAAAATCTACTTACCCCGATCTCCAGCTGATGACATATTTCTTCTAGCTGTGTAACTAGACTCTTCTTGTTTAACACCTTTTTTACCTCAAGTATGGTGGTTGTTCTGTCTACTACTTGCAATTGTTCCAATTCATGATTGCTTTTATAATTTAGGAATCTGATGATATTGTTGCCAGTTTGGGGCTTATCCCCAAGTTCATAATTTTCTTTTTCTATGGAAACTTTCACTAAATCAATTAAATCCCTCTCTTCAAAAATTATTTGAATTGATGGTCATATATCATTCATATATCATTCATAGATTCAACTATATCCAACCAAATAATTTGTTTATCTCTTCCTACCATGTTCCAATTGAGGACTCCTAAAGGGACTTCTGCAAACCTTCATTTAACTTTTTGTTGATCTGCAACTCTGTGGCATGTGTTGAATCTTTCCTTTCAAACTGCTCTTGTAGGTCACTGAGTTGATCTTGCAACTTATTGATTTATTATGCATTGCCTTATCTAACTGCTCAAGGCCTTCACCTGGTGTACCTATTGTTGTTGTAGATGCCGGAATCACTACAAGAGGGACTACCTGTAGTGGAATCATGGCCTTAGCTGCTTCTTTTGTTGCTTCCTTCACTGCATCTCTTATTTCTTTCTGTCCTTATTTTATCATTTTCTCCATCTCACACTCCATTTTCTTAAGTTGTTCTACTAGTTTGATGATCAATTGCAACATTTATACCTTATGTGTTTCATTTTCTTCTATCTCCTTGGCCATAGGATCTTCTGTCACTAGCATCTTGAGTTGCCTCCTTAAAGCTGCTATGTCTGCATTCTTCTTCCTCACAAGTGCTTCTGCCACTGCTATGTTTGATGGATTGTACCCGAGTTGCATCACTAAATATTCCAGAGATTTAATCCTTGAGTCTTTGTCCATGGAGGAGATATTTTCCACCTTCAATTGTGACTGTGTGTTGGATAATGTCACCTGCAAATTTCAAAGACTCGTGGTTGTACTAGTTAGGGTGGAGGAGATCATTTCTCATGTCTGTTTGTGCATTTCCATTTTGTCTATTAGATTAATTTTCTTTATATCAAACTCAAAATAGGTCTTCTTGTAGTCTGCTAAAGTTTTGGGTTGAGGGATTTTTGCTTCTAAGAAGGCCATCTTCATTCTCCCCTTTTTAGAGTCAAAAGTTGAAAGAAGCCTGCTTTGGGAGTTTCTTGTTTGTTTCCAAAACTGATTATATGTGTTGGTATTAAGAACCTCATTCCTTCTTTTGATCTCCTTGAATGTATCATAGAGATCATCCTCTTGTTGCCCTACAGTGATAGTAGAAGTTGGAGTCTGCACATTCTATTGTTGGAAAGGCATAGTGGCAGAGGATATTGAGAAAATTGTTTTGCCACCTGTTGGAGATGAGCTTGGTGAATCTTTGATTGTGATAACTGTCTGCTAATCTTTATCACTACTCTGGTCAATGTCCATGTGGATTATGGCCCTCTTCCTATATTTAATTTTTAATTCTTTAATGGAGATATCAATATCCATGTTTGTTTGATCTTCCCTGGTCCTCTTGATTCCTACTTCCTTTTCTAGTTCTTTTCCTTTGTCATCTTGTGCTCCTGCAGCTTTTCTTTCCTGTGGAGTTTGTGTTTGAATTCTTGAAGTAGAGATGACCTACTCTTCTGCCTCTTGGAGTGTGTTAGTTTCCCATTTTTCTTTTTTCATATACTGCTCTATCTCCAATCTGTGAGGATGAATATAGGGAGTGGACTTGTTCTCCACCCTCTTCTTGGAGATGATCCCCATTGGATCATAGGGCCAAGTGAAGCTATGTGTGAACTTCATCTCCTTTAACATTTTATCTTCCTCATCCCCTGCTTCTCTGCTATTGCAAATAAATGGACCAATCTATGATTTGATCCTAAATTTTGACTTCTTCTTGGCAGAGACAAAATGCACCTCATTTTATTTCCTCACTAATCCTTGGCTCTATAGTACTGTTGAGTGCATTGATTGCTGGATGAATAAAAAAATCTACAAAGCTTTTGTAGGAGTAATTCTTCTACTCCTTCATCAAAAAATTAGTCCATAAAATCACTGATTGGGGCTGATAATCATCATTCATATTCATCGTATCAAACTGAAACCTATTGGATTGGAAATAAAAAAACATGTACACTAACAAACAGGTGTATTTGAAGACTTCTTATGTCTGAAACTCTAGGAATTGTTCATGAATTGCATCTACAAGAAACTGTGCATAGTTGAACATGGTTATGGGCTGAACATCTGAGGAAAGAATAGACAAGAAACCAATCATGGCTTCATCTACCCATTGAGTAAGTAAGATAAAACAGTGATAATGTGTTTGGTCCTATCAAGAAAGATGGAGGAAGGGTATGGGGGATTCTTTGTATGCATTGGGGCATTGGTGGCCAAGAATAATTCTAAGGTTTTGGCCATGCTAGCAAAGTCTAGCTTCTAGCATAATTCTCTCAGGGCTTCCTATGAAAAGGGAATGGTTTTCTCAATAATGGGGTCCTGCATCATTTCTTGAATGGATTGGGCATTGGTGGAAAATAGTATTTCTTCTGCAAGGTTCACTATGGCTCTCTGTTTGATGTCATAACATGATTCAAATTTTCTGATAAACTTTGGACAACTATGGGTTTTTGGAAAGATGTATAAAGGAAATTTGGTCTCCCATAGGCCTATATCATCTACTTCTTGAAGGAATTTGTCCTCAAGCCAGCATTATACATCGAACAAGTCGAAGTCAGCCTTTGTCTCGTGTATCTTGTAATCTCTATTAGCCAAGGGTATGTGATATACGTCAACCTAAGGATAGACCATGGGATTGAAAGGTTGTTTCTTCCTTTGGAGGCATCTTATGTCTTCTGTAAATCAGTTCTCGATCTGTGATGAAGAATGGGATGATAGAAGGAGGAATAGAGAAAGGGAAATTGCTATGGATCATCATTGGGGAAGGTATATGATAGAAGGGGATTGTGATCGACATTGAAAAGTCGAAAGGATAATTGTAATCCGGTTCACATAGTGATGAAAACTCGTCGGCAATAGTTTGTAATCTCTCTGTACATATCTGTGAATCCAATACCTGCAACAATTCGACAATAAAAAGTAGAGTAAACTCTATAGTTATGATGCATTTGATCTTTATCACTATGATCTGGTGGTCGTTGATTAGGCGCGGGTATGTTAGATAATGGATTGGCCATTAATGGTGCAACGGTTGTGTTGGCGGGAGGTGATGGGATTGAATGGAGGGAAAAGGTGGGAGCGAATGTGGTGCTAACGGTCAGTTGAAAATTGAATAAGCATGGAAGTTTTGACAACGGTGAAAACCACTTTTCGAAGGGGGGCAGGAGAGGTGAGTGGTAACTGAGCGGGGGGGTGCAAAAAAATATGGAGGTGACACGTAGAGGAAACAGTGGTAATATATACCTCTATTTTCGGACCCCACCCCCCCACCCCCGTTGTAAACTTCGGAAGCTGAGGGGGGGCTGAAAGGCGACGGGGGTCGTGTTAGGTCCCTATATCACTAGTATAGTCCCTTATTATTGTTAGTGTAAACCCCTTACTGTTATTATTGTACCCTTGTAACCCCCATTTTGTTATTATTGTGCCCTTAAATTATTATTGTTAGGTCGGCTAGGATTACATTGTGGCCCACTAGGATTACATTATGGCCCCATGGACTCCTATATATAGAAAGGAAGTTTTGTAAATTGTATCATCCAAGAATTGTTCATTCATGTAATGTATTGGAGGTTTCCCCCTCGAAGTGGCTTATTTCTAAGGCGTTGATATCTCTTTTCTTCTATTTTTGGTGCTGGTTACACAACATTTGGTATCAGAGCTTTGGATTCTAGGGTTTCGCTGCTCCAAACAGGTCATCATGGAATTTTCGCTATAACTTCTTTTCTACGAAGTTTCAAAAGCTGAAATTTTTAGGGTACGAAGCCGAAATCCTGAGGAAGATTTTATAAAAAATTCACAGCTTGGTTCGCAATATTTTTGGAGATATGATCTATGGAAGTTAGGTATTTTTTCAGGATCTTAAACAGGTCATCGTGGAATTTGCGCTATAACGTTTTTTCTACTAAGGTTCAGAATCTGAAATTTTTATGGTGCGTAGATGAAATCCTAAGGAAACTTTTCAAAACATTTCAGAGCTTGGTTCGTAATATTTTTGGAGATATGATCTGTGGAAGGTAGTGCTTTTTCAAGCTCCCGAATTTCATCTCAAATAGGTGATCGTGGGAAAATTTCAATAACTCACTCTCTGAGCATCGGATTGGAGTGCCGTAAAAATTGGTCGCAAGTAAACGGACAGTAGTTTCTTGGCTATCAATTTCAGAGGAAAAGGACGAAACAGTGAGACGTGGCAAGCCGTACAAGTGCGCTATACTGAACCAGTCCATAATTAGGTCATTGTGGGAGATTGGACATAACTTTGTCTTGGAGAATCCAAATCAAGTAAGACCTATGGAATTCAAAAGAGAATTCAGAGGGCTAATTTAGTGCTGAATTTCAGATATTGAAGAGCCACAATCACAGAGATAATACAATTTCAATATCGAGCTCCTCAAAAGCAAGTAAAAGGTGTGTATTTTTTTTCCGAATTGCATAAGTCTTGTTTGAAGAATCAAGTTGAATTGATTGGAAAGGCATATTGTAGAATAGATATCAGTATTGGATTATAAAATGGCCCCTAAAAATAATTCAACACCCATTAAGCCTTTGGAAAGCTCTACTATGACTCATGAAGACGAAGAATGGCAACATGACATATCAAAATTACAAGAGCAAGTGTAACAAATTTCGCTCTCGCAAAGAGCAACAAAAAATGACATGGAAGTTTTGAAGAAAGGCATGGAAACCAAGATGGATGGTTTGAAGAAAGGCATGGAATCTAATATAGATGGCATGGAATCTAAGATTGATGGCATGGAGGCTGGCATGGAATCTAAGATGGATGACATGGAAGCTAAGATCGATGAGAAAATGGAAAACATGAAGAATTTTCTAAAAGAAGACATGGAAGGTTTGACAAAGTTGATACAAGAAAGGTTTCCTAATGGTGAAAAGATAGTAGAAGAACCTCATGATGAGAAAAAAATAAATTTTAATCGTGATTTCATAAACTCTAATGTTGGCGGGAAGAACCACCATATTCCAAAGATGGATATGAGGAAGTTTGATGGAAAGGATCCTGTAACATGGATACTACGGATGGAGCAATATTTTGATCTCCATAACGTACAAAACACACAAAAGGTACGCATTACAACTTTACATTTAGAACAAAATACATTTGTATGGTATCAATGGCTTTGCTCCCGTAAAAAAATTGTCACTTGGTCAATTTTTACGGAGGAAATGATAGCACATTATGAGGATTCAAAGAGCAACACCTTCTTTAGCCAATTGATAAATCTCAAACAAAAGGGTTTAGTGGGGCAGCACATTGAGGACTTCCAAAAATTGAATATAAGGGTAACTAATATTCCAGAGGAAAACAGGATTGATCTCTTCTTAGGTACTCTAAAGGATAACATCCAACATGAAGTTCGTGTTTTGGAACCTGATTCATTGGAGAAGGCATTCAGGTTGGCAAGAAAAGTTGAATGTAAAATTATGGCGACAATGAAGCCTACCACTCAATTCTATAAAGAAGGAAGTGTTGCTACGCCTAGATTTCCACAACCTACAAGGTTGACACCACAACAATTAGAAGAAAAAAGAGCAAAAGGGCTTTGCTACAGTTGTGATAGAAAATACACTAAAGGTCATAAGTGTGCTGAGAAGAAATTATTTTACATAGATTGTGAAGAAGAAGAATAAAATGAACAAGAAGAGGATATACACCAGGAACCAGCCCTAGAAGAGGAAGAAATGAATCCTACCATATCGTGTAATGCACTGGCAGGAATTACCACTCCTCAAACTCTCAAGATAGAAGGACATATCAAGAAGAAAAAGGTAATAGTGTTGATTGATTCGGGTAGCACCCATAATTTTATTCATTGTAAGGTAGCCAAGGAATTAAATTGTTTCCTATAACCAGCACCAGAATGTCAAGTGATGGTTGCAAATGGAGGAACTATAAATTGCTCTGGAAAATGCCATAATATCAAGCTAACCATGGGGGAATATGTATTTAATAGTCCAATGCTTTCCATTCCTATGGGAGGTGTTGATGTTGTAATAGGAGTACAATGGTTACAATCTTTGGGGACGGTAGCTTTTAATTTTCAAGAACTTTTCTTGAAATTTTTTTCAGAAGGAAAGGAAGTCGAATTACGGGGTATTGCGGGGAAGCGAGGAAGGATAATAAGCTCTAATGTCATGACAAAGCTTCTAAAGAAAGAACAACGAGGCGTAATTGCACAATTATGCTCACTAGAAGTTCCAACATCAAAATCATCTATTCTTGCAGATCTCCAACAAGTCTTGGACAATCATTCCAAGGTGTTTGAAACTCCCAAAGGACTCCCACCTATTCGTGATCATGATCATGCTATTCATTTGATTCCAGGAAGTGTTCCTCCAAACATCAGGCCTTATATATATCCTTACGTCCAAAAGGCGAAATTGAACGTATGATTGCAGAAATGTTAGAGGCAGATATAATTCAACCTAGTCAAAGTTCTTTCTCTGCTCCTGTAGTATTGGTACACAAGAAGGATGGATCATGGCGAATGTGTCTAGATAATAGGGAGCTGAATAAGCTCACCATTAAAGATAAATTTCCCATTCCTGTGATTGATGATTTATTGGATGAATTACATGGAGCAATTTATTTTACCAAGTTGGATCTTTGTTCAGGATATCATCAAATTAGAATGAAGACTGAAGATATTCCAAAAACAACATTTCGAACTCATGAGGGTCATTATGAATTTTTGGTCATGCCTTTTGGCCTTACCAATGCACCTTCTACATTTCAAGGGTTGATGATTCCATTTTCAAACCCTTCCTTAGAAAATTTGTGCTAGTATTTTTTGATGATATACTAATCTATAGCAGGTCTTGGAAGGATCATGTTGAACATGTTGACAGGGTGCTCAAACTATTGCGGGAGAAACAATTATATGCAAAAACATCCAAATGTTTCTTTGGAGTACAAGAGGTGGAATATCTGGGTCATATTATATCTCACGAGGGTGTTAAAGTAGACCCTAACAAAATTAAAGCCATTAAGGAATGGAAAGTCCCCAAGACAATAAAGCACTTGCGAGGATTTCTCGGGTTAACAGGGTATTATCGCAAGTTTGTTAAGAATTATGGGAGAATAGCAGCACCTCTAACAACATTATTGAAGAAAGATGCATTTTCATGGACTCCTGAAGCAACTAAGGGCTTTGAACATCTTAAAGAGGCAATGTGCCTAGCACCGGTCTTAGCTACGCCAGACTTCACAAAAACCTTTATTGTGGAATGTGATGCCTCAGGAAATGGAATTGGTGCAGTTTTAATGCGGGAAGGAAGACCCATTGCTTTTGAAAGTCGTCCAATCAAAGGAAAGTATTTACAGAAACCTATTTATGAGAAGGAAATGTTAGCAATACTGCATGCACTAAAGAAATGGTGAACTTACCTAATGGGAAGACACTTCAAGGTAAAAACTGATCATGATAGTCTTAAACACTTTTGGGAACAAAGACTATCTTCAGAAGAGAAAAACAAATGGGTCACAAAGATGTTGGGTTATGACTTTGAAATAATCTACAAAAAAGGAAAGCTTAATGTTGTTGCATATGCACTCTCAAGAAAGAATGAAGAGGTGGAAGCATTGCTTTGTGCCATTTCTATTATCCAACCAGATTGGATAACTGAAGCAAGAGATGAATGGAAGAAGGACAAAGATGTATGGATACTCATTCAAAATTTGCGGCAAGATCCTAGTACATCTGATACATTTAGTTGGAAAAATGATTCCTTATGGTACAAAGATCGCTTATATCTTTGTAAGAATTCCCAACTAAAACAAAAGATTCTTCTGGGATTGCACACTTCTCCTTTAGGAGGACACTCAGGATTTTTAAAAACTTACCACAGGGTGAAGAAAGAATTTTTTTGGGATGGCCTTAAATCTGATATTCAAAATTTTGTGATGGAATGTTTGGTTTGCCAGCAGAATAAAGTTGAGACAATTAAGACCCCGGGACTTCTACAACCTTTATCCATTCCAAGTCAACGTTGGGAGGAGATTTCAATGGATTTTATCACAGGTTTACCTAAGTCCGAAGGAAAGAGTGTCATCATGGTGGTAGTTGTTAGACTTACCAAGTATGCACACTTTTGTGCATTATCTCATCCATTTAAAGCAAGTACAGTTGCTACTACATTTATGGACAGAATTCAAAAGCTACATGGAAGCCAAGGGTTATTGTGAGCGACAGAGATCCCATTTTTACTGGAAATTTTTGGACGGAGTTATTTTCTTGTTTGGGTACTCAATTAGCTCATAGCTCATCTTATCATCCTCAATCGGATGGTCAAAATGAGATAGTAAATAAATGTTTGGAAGGATATCTTCGTTGTTTTGTATCTGATAAACAAACACAATGGGTCAAGTGGTTACCTCTCGCTGAATGGTGGAATAACACTTCCTTCCATACTGCAGCAAAAATGACCCCATTTATGGCACTTTATGGATATCATCCACCATCCATCACATCATCTTTAAGGGAAAATTCGAAGGTTCAAGCGGTGGAAGATCACATCGAGCATCAGCAAGAAGTTCTCCAACTCTTAAAGGATAACCTGAATTTGGCACAAAATCGAATGAAACAACAGGCAGATCAACATCGCAGCGAGAGAAGATTTGATGTAGGAGATTGGGTATTTTTACGGCTACAACCATATAAACAAATGTCCCTCAAGCAAGCTAAGAAGGATAATAAATTATCGCCAAAGTACTATGGTCCTTACAAGGTGTTGCAGAAGATTGGTACTATGGCATACAAATTGGAGCTTCCTGCTTCTTCGCGAGTACATCCAGTTTTCCATGTTTCATGCTTAAAGAAGGTTATAGGTGAAAATCTTCCTGTTCAAACAATATTACCAGAACTTGATGAGGAAGGAAAAATAATATTGGAACCTGAAGCGGTCATGGAAACAAGAACTTGACAGCTACGGAATCGATCAATTTCAGAGTATCTCATCAAGTGGAAGAACTTACCCACTGATTCTACATGGGAGGATGAAAATTTTATATAGAAGCACCTGGAGCTACTCAAGCGTTGAGGACAACACTTTTTTTAAAGGAGAGAGGCATGTTAGGTCCCTATATCACTAGTGTAGTCCCTTATTATTGTTAGTGTAAACCCCTTATTATTATTATTGTACCCTTGTAACCCCCATTTTGTTATTATTGTGCCCTTAAATTTGTAGGTTTTAACCCTGAACAGAAATTATCTACACACGAATCTTATAACAGAAAATAAACAATAGCGAGAGCATAAAACATAAAACAGATAAACACAGAGATTTTCCCCTGGATCCCAAATTGGGACTACCAGCTTGATTTTTCATTATATTCCTTTTAGTGTTACAACACATATATATACATGCCGAAGCATACATAAACCCCAATCCATTAACCCTGGATTAGAACATAACCGTAGTTCCTTTGACCGGATCTACAAAATACCAGGGGCCGAAAACCATCGTACCCCAAAACCATGTGCAAACTCATGCACAAAACATGGGTGGGTCCGCATATGAGTGGGACCGCATACCAAAAAAAATTTCGCCGGGGCGCTGCTGCCCCCCCTGCTGCACCCGGCGCAACGTACAACGCGTGGGGCTAGTCGTGGAAAGAATATAACACATACCCAACATTCTCCCACTTGTTGTTTTCTTTCCACAAGGGGCCACAGGAGAGCTTAGTCATTTGGCCAATTCTTCAACACCCATTGTTTCTCTACACCAAGAGAACTTCTGAGTGCTCACAAACTTCGTCAATGCATCTGCAACATTCTTCAAAGTGTCCACCTTTACCAGTAACACCCTTTTAGCCTCAACCATATCTCTAACAAAGTGATATTGAACATCAATATGCTTTGTCTTTGAATGATAAGCAGGGTTCTTAGCCAAGAAAATTGCACTTTGGCTATCACAGTCTATCATTATAGATTGTTGTACCAACCCCATACTTGAACACAATCTCTGCAACCAAAATGCTTCCTTGCTTACATGAGTGGCTGCTATGTATTCTGCCTCTGTAGTTGAAAGAGCCACTACAGACTGTCTTTTACTCATCCAACTGACTGCACCTCCAAATAGGCTAAACACATACCCACTTGTAGATCTTCTTTGGTCCAGATCTCCAGCCCAGTCTGCATCAACAAAACCACGAATGTCCAACATTCTTTCCAATCTTGGTCTTCCCTGGTAGCACAAGCCATAATCACTAGTGCCACGTAAATATCTGAAAACCCGCTTCACTGTTGTCCAATGCTCCTTCCCTGAGTTTGACATAAACCTGCTCAATACTCCCACTGCATGTGCAATGTATGGTCTAGTACAGACCATTGCATACATCAGGCTACCCACTGCACTTGCATATGGAACACGGGACATATCCTCCTCTTCTTCTTGTGTCTTGGGACACTGTTCAGCAGACAACTTTGCACCTACAGGAATAGGAACACTCATTGGTTTACTATCCTGCATATTGAACCTCTGCAATATAGTCTCGACATACTTCCTCTGGTTTAACCAGAGCATCCTCTTTGCCCGATCTCTCTTAATTTCCATGCCCAAAATATAGTTTGCAGCACCAAGATCCTTCATGTCGAATTGGAGAACAGTTGGGTCTTCAAATCTTGGATAATTTCTTTGTCATTTCCAATCAACAACATATCATCCACATACAAGACCAAATAAATAACACGGTCACCAATTAATTTAAAATAAACACGGTGATCCTCCTTGCTTCTGGTGAAGCCAAGTCCCCGTATATAGGTATCAAATTTCTGATACCACATCCTTGGTGACTGTTTTAACCCATACAGAGACTTCTTCAACCTGCATACCAGTTCTTTCTTACCCTTCACCATAAAGCCTTCGGGTTGCTTCATGTAGATCTCCTCTTCTAGATCCCCGTGAAGAAATGTTGTCTTCACATCCATCTGTTCTATCTCAAAATCAAATGCAACAACAACAGATAAAAGTAATCTAATAGAAGTAACTTTGGCAACAGGAGAAAAAATGTCACCAAAATCAATTCCCAGCACCTGGGAATAACCTTTCGCTACCAACCGAGCTTTGTATTTCTCCACCTTGCCTTCTACATTCATCTTCTTCTTAAACACCCATTTGCTCCCAATGGGCTTCCTTCCAGCCGGCAACTCCACCGGATCCCATGCATCGTTTTTGTGCAAGGATGCCATTTCATCAACCATGGCCTCCTTCCAGAGTTTTCCATCCTCTGAATCTACTGCCTCCCTGACAGTTCTGGGTTCATCATCAGTTATAGTTAAGTCAAAACCTGAACAGAAAGCAGATGGACTATACCTTTCTGGTTGCCTTCTTTCCCGAACTGATCTTCTCAAAGCTGGAGTTTGTGGCTCTTCATCTTCTGAGTCTTCTTATGTTGTAGAGTCTGATTCATCCTCCTTTAGCTCAAACTCTATCTTCTCAGGTTCCTTTGGTAGGACTTCATTTTTAACAACATCTTTCACTTCTCTAAACACCACATCTCGACTGTACACAACCTTCCTTGTTTCTGGGTTCCAAAGCTTGCAACCCTTTAAACCATCCTTATACCCAATAAAGATGCACCTTCGGATTTATTATCCAACTTGGTCCTTTTCTCCTTTGGAACATGTACATATGCATCACATCCAAATACCCTTAGATGTGAAAGAGAGGGTTTCTTACCAGTCCATACCTCATGTGGGGTCTTATCCTCCAACGTTGATGAAGGTGATCTGTTAACTAAGTAACATGCAGTCTCCACTGCCTCTGCCTAGAATTCTTGTCCTAACTCGGTACCACTAAGCATGCTTCTTGCCTTTTCCATCAGTGTTCTATTCATTCTTTCTGCAACTCCATTTTGCTGAGGTGTGTATGGAGTAGTCTTTTGTCGTGCTATACCACACTTCTTACAGAACTCTTCAAATTCCTTCTTGCAGAACTCCCCACCATTATTTGTCCTCAACGCCTTTATCTTCTTCTCTGTCTGGTTTTCCACCAGAGCCTTAAATTCTTTAAATTTGTCAAAGACTTCAGATTTCTTCCTCAAGAAATATATCCATGTATTCTTTGAGAAATCATCTATGAATGAAACATAGTACATAGACTTTCCCAGTGATGGAACTGACATAGGCCCAAACACATCACTGTGCACAAGTTCTAATATCTTGTTTGCCCTCTTAGAACCAGAAGGAAAACTCACTCGATTCTGCTTCCCATATACATTGCACTGATGAAATCCGAGAGAAAAATTAGACATACCTTCTACCATACCAATCTCTGTACCGTGTCTGAGCCCTTCTCTCCAATATGTCCAAGCCTTTGATGCCATAGCATGGTCTTTTCTCCGGAGAGAGCTATAGACTTTCGAGTCCCACTTTGGGGAGACCGATACATTACATCCGCCAGTAACGGTGCTACCTTGTGAAAGCTTGTCTAGGTTCCGGTCAAGAACTCATTAATACCGGTCTCCCGAACCATCTTGGGCATGCTGCCGAACACTTTGTTTTGCATCATCCATCTTGCTTACGAAATTGAATTTCTAGCCCATGTAGGAATATGCGAACACCGGGGAAGTGTTCTAATCCTCCCACCTTGCAGCTTCGACTTGACCTTTCCACGTCCGACGATTCTGGCCTTCCTATCATCCCCTAGGAAGACATCACCACCATCATATTTCTCATACTCGCAGAACCACTCCCTATGGGGAGTGGAGTGAAAGGATGCACCTGAGTCAATCAACCATGACTCATGATCTACATGTGTATTTAAAGAAGAAGCCAAATACACATCCCCACCTTCATCCGAGGTGGTTTTTGCCTCTGCAGAAGGAGCTTCATCAGATCCCTTTCCTTTCTCAGGAGCTTTAGATCTGCATTCCTTTTTGTAGTGCCCTTCCTTTCCGCATTTCCAGCACACCTTTACAAACTTTCCAGGAGATTTAGATCTCCCTCTAGATTTAGATCTCCCACTTGAAACCTTATTCTTGTTTCTATTCTGGGACCTTCCTCGTACAGATAAGGCATCTCCATTTTGACCCTCCATATTTCTCCGTCTCATTTCCTCCGACAGCAAGGCTGAGACAATGTCATCAAAATTCAAGGTAGTTGTGTTGCTACCTATTGCAATAAACAGACTGTCCCACGAGTCTGGTAGAGAACACAACAAACTGATGCACTTATCTTCATCTGAGATTTTAATATCAACAGATGACAGCTGACTTACCACAGTATTGAAGGCGTTCAGATGCTCTCTCACCGAGTATCCATCCTTCATCCTCAGGTTATGTGACTTTTCAAAAATGCGTTTCGCTTGTCCTGAAGACGTTGGTACAAAGTCCCAAGTTTTTCCCTGAGGGTTTCACCGTATCTTCCCCGGATACATTCAACAATACCAAATCTGAGACACACAACCATATTGTGCTCTTAGCCTTCCGATCCAGTTTCTTCCAGTCTTCATCTGACATTGCCGTTGGTTTAGTACCTGGATCTACCGCGATCCACTGATCTTTATCCACCAGCGGATCCTCCATCTTGAGCTTCCACAACTCAAAACTCTGACCATTAAATTTCTCGATCTCTATCTTTCCGCCGCTCGCCATC
This sequence comes from Pinus albicaulis, assembly GCA_034641835.2. NCBI lineage: Eukaryota > Viridiplantae > Streptophyta > Pinopsida > Pinales > Pinaceae > Pinus > Pinus albicaulis. The sequence continues at coordinate 717,603,727 of CM076579.1, forward strand.
TTCTTTCACCACAAGAATCGATCATGAGATCTCCCCCGCCGAACGAGTCTACAGGGCAGGAGCAAAAAACCCTCAACAACAAAGGTGTCCCCTTGAAGCCGAAATACCTCTGATACAAAATGTAGGTTTTAACCCTGAACAAAAATTATCTACACACGAATCTTATAACGGAAAATAAACAATAGCGAGAGCATAAAACATAAAACAGATAAACACAGAGATTTTCCCCTGGATCCCAAATCGGGACGACCAACTTGATTTTTCATTATATTCCTTTTATTGTTACAACACATATATATACATGCCGAAGCATACATAAACCCCAATCCATTAACCCTGGATTAGAACATAACCGTAGTTCCCTTGACCGGATCTACAAAATACCGGGGGCCGAAAACCATCGTACCCCAAAACCATGTGCAAACTCATGCACAAAACATGGGTGGGTCCGCCTATGAGTGGGTCCGCATACCATAAAAATTTTAATGAGAACCTTTGCCCCGTGACCCCGACATTTGCCCCCCTATGACCCCCTGCTTCTTGCTTCGGCCTGCTTGTCTGTGTGCTTGATGGGACTAGTCGTGGAAAGAATATAAAACATACCCAATAAAATTATTATTGTTAGGTCGACTAGGATTACATTGTGGCCCACTAGGATTACATTATGGCCCCATGGACTCCTATATATAGAAAGGAGGTTTTGTAAATTGTATCATCCAAGAATTGTTCATTCATGTAATGTATTGGAGGTTGCCCCCTCGAAGTGGCTTATTTCTAAGGCATTGATATCTCTTTTCTTCTATTTTTGGAGCTGGTTACACAACAGGCCGTCAGATGTGGATTGAAGAGCGAAGATGTCAGGAAGGAGCGGGGATTTTAGTGCTAGATGTGACGTACGATGCAATGGTGGGGTCAGGAAATATGAATGTCGGGGGGTGGAGTAGACTTTAGGATAAATGTAAATATGAAGGTTCAGGGGGTTGTGATAAAGGGACAATACAATTATCGGGATTTTTAAGAAATAATCATAATAATATGTTGTTTTCATATAAATCACAATCTCCAACTTAGAGATAAATTTCATTCTCCAACTTTATAAATAAAATACCTTTTGTCCCTTTGATCTTTTTCTTCCACCATGAGAAAATTCCATTTTTATGTTTTACTTAGTGGAATAGTCTTCACATTGGCCTTCCATTCTTCCTCTTCCACGTATCTATATACCCAAAGCTACTCATTTAACATGTTTTCTTCCTTTTCAGGGTGCATTTGGACTAGCAAACCCTTAAATCATTTTTCTTTTGAATTTCTATCCTAACACCTATCCTTATTTCAGACATTGACTCAATTTAAACTATTGAGCCAATTTCATTTTCTCCCTATCTACTGATAAGCCAAGATTAAAAAGTTTGGAAAATCTTTATTTTATTACCTATCAGCAGAAATTGAAAATTGTCCAATCATGATTAAATTGTATGACTGGACAAACATATCAAATGAGTAGTGGCATTTAAACTTGCAGCACTTTCAGTTTTCTTTATTTTTGCGTTTTTTCTTTCTTTTTTCCTTTTTTTTTCTTTTTATTTTTTTTTATACCCTCTTTTCTTTCTTTTCCATATTTTTTTATTTGAAATCATTTGAATTTTGAAAGGCCTTTCAATAATGAAAACTTGCAAGAAATGTGAAGTATCCAATCACCTTGAGATCCTATAATTTATAGGGTACTAACATCTCCCATTGAGTTCATTTATCCATAAAATACATTCTAAGCACGTATTCAATAACCTAATTTACTCTTTTCGTCCTCCCATATATTTTTTGAATGATACATAGATCAATTTCAACTGAGATCCCAACACTGATTGCAAGCTTCTCTAAAACCTAGATGTAAATCAGGAGCCTCTCTAAAAAATTATCTTTATGGTAAATCCATGTAGCTAGATAACGTCACTTATAAACACTCATGCCACATTCGTGACATCATAGCTATCTCTAAATCGAATGAAATAGGAATTTTTGGTCAACTTATTAAGTACGACCAAGATGGTGTTGTTCTTGTGTGGCGTGTGTGGAAAACCTACAAAAAAATCCGTAAAGGTAACTTCTGATTTAGACATAGGAATGTCATGCAGTTGAGGAGTTATGTTGGGTGATGATGGTCAACCTTATCTTCCTAAAATCCAAGACACCTAATAGCAAATTGGACTAGGCCATGATTTATGCTTTCCCAAAAAGAAAACTTCTTAATGTCAACATACATCTTATTCACGTAGGATGTGCACAATAAAGTTATCTATGTGACTATTTAATGATGGTTGTTCATATATTCCCTTCCTCCAGGGAAAATTTTAGGGGCTAATATTCGCAGGTGGGCTAATTTTCAATTTAAAAAAAAAAGATTCATCAATTTCCATTTATAGTACACCATTATTTTACCTTAAAAATATCCAAAATATTATATTTACTAATATAAAATCATTGTAAATATAAATATTTCTACAAAAATATCACCAAAATTTTCATAATTTGAATATTAGGGACTATTAAGATTCGCCAAGGTTTCGAAACTTTAATATAAACTTCCATCCTTAAAATTTTCCCTACCTTCCTCAAGGATGTACATTCTTCCTTGAAACCTCAATAGCCCATATGGATCAAGAGCATAACCCTTGAAATTTGGTTCTATTTTCATCCCACTTTGGAGCATTGGTGTAACCTTTAGATACCAATTATCTCCAATGATTTTTTTTGTCACATGATCCCACAAACTGGACCTCAAGGGTACTATGGAGAAGCTATGCGGTCTTATACTTAGTGCTTTAGCCGCCACATTCTCATTTCGCTTTATTTACAAAATCCCAAAATCATACTCACTTATGAATTCATTCCATCACCTCTATCTAGCATTCATATCCCTTTGAGTGAAGAGTCCTTCTATCTCCCATGACATGTCTTAGCTCAAAGCTTCATCTGACAAGGTAATGCCTCAAAAGTTTCAAAGCTAGCATTGTTGTTGCTAATTCTAAGTCATGGGTAGCATAAAACTGTTCATGTTTTGTCAATTTGTTATATGCATAATCTATTACTCTCCCTTATTTCATTACTACCACTCCCAACCCTTGCTTTAAAGGATCCATGTGAACTATCAAGTACTTCTCCATGTCCAACACTTAAAGGATTGGAGCACTGATTAGTAATATCTTCAACTCAATGAATGTAGTGTTGCATTATTTTTTCCATTCATACCTAACTCCCTTGTGTTGTAACATGGAGATTGGTTTCATAATATTTTAAAACTCTTCCATGAAACTGTGATAATAATCTACTAACCCCATGATGCTACACACCTCATGAGAAATTTTTGGCACCAGTCAATCCATTATGGCCTTCATCTTTTGTGGGTCCATCGAAATTCCTTCTCTTGAAATGATGTGGCTGAGATAATGAATCTCCTTTTCAAATAAAGAGAATTTTGATATTTTTCCTTCCATCTTGTTTTCCCTTGAGTAGGTCAACAAAATACTTAAGTTGGAATACATTAAAATATCATTTAGAAATACTTTTATGAAGTGGTCTAGATACTTCTTAAATACACCATTCATAAGGTTCACGAACACTAATGGTGCAAGGGTTAATCCTGGAAACACTACTATTAACTCACAATGCCAAAACTTCAAAAGATGATTTTTTTGATGTCACAATCCTTAATCCTTAATTGGTGATATCAAGATCATAAATCAATTTTTGAGAGAATTGTTGCTCCTTTCATTTTATCAAAGAGATCATATATTCTTGGTATCAGGTATTTATTTTTTATTGTGGTTCAATTCAAGTCCCTGTAATCTATGCACAAACTTAAGTAACCATCCTTCTGCTTTAGCAAAATCACAAGCACACTCCAAGGTGAAATTTTGGGCTTAGTAAGTACCAAGTCTAATAGTTCTTTTAACTGTATATGTAACTCAAAAATATTTGGAGCCATCATCCTATAGAGTGTCTTATATAATGGGTTCACATCGGGTTTTAATTTGATTGTGAACAATCTCCCTATTATGAGGTAACCCTTGAAACTCTTTTAGGAAAACATCCTCGAATTTGGACAGAAATGGGTGTTGATCGAGGGAGGGTCCCTTCTTGTCATTTATGTCCTCGACCATATAAAATTTACAACCCTATCTAAGAAAATGTTTTACTTTTATCATTGAGATGAATCGTAGGGACACTCCTCTCTTATATATTACATATTAAAATTATCTACCATCATCATCTAAACATACCACTTTCTTTTTTAAATAGATCACTAGAGCTTTATGAGCTTCTAGCTAGTCCATTTTGATGATCTCATTGTACATTCCTAGGGAAGTGATGTATGCCTTCAACTTAGTTGTACACACTCTAAGGTTTATAAAACATTGATCATGTTACTGCTTGTTTTACCCTAGAAACCATCTCAACTTGTTTCAATTCATCGAGATCATAGGCTACCAACCCACATTTTTTTACTGTAAATGGTGAAATGAAACTATATGTAGCATTAGAATCAAACACAATTTTAAGTTTTAAATGTTTTATCACACCTAATATTTCCACCATAGAGGATTGGTGTTTAGCTTGGTGGTTATCAGTCGTTGCATAAATTTTATTGTGTTTTCATGCTCTTCCCGTTGGTTCTTTTCCTTCTCTATAGGTGGTACTAGGTTGTGGCTCAAGGAAACACAATGGTAATGAGGCCCCCCACATCCCCAAAAAGTGAAACAAGGTGGATTCTAGATAGATTTGTGTGGATCCCTATGAAATTAGATCCTTCCCCTAGAACCTCTGCCTCTACATGTGTTTGTCCAAGACTTGCAGGAGTCCCTGAAGTTGCTGGAAAAGATGCACCGGTATCCATTGAAAACTTCTTTGTCATTATTTTGGGTACAACCCTATTTGCATATGGTGGTGGCCTAGACCTTCCTCAAAGAATGTTTGAGGGACCTTTCCCATAAATCCTAGATGTTGTGCAAAGATAGCCATGTTTCCCTCTTTCAATTCAAAATTTTCTTCTATAAACCGAGTGTTTTCAACAAATTCCACAATTGAGGATGGTTTCCACACCCATACCATTTCCATGATCTTAGGGTTCAATCCATAAATAAAAATATCTACTTAGCATTGATAATTTTCTATGCAAGAGATATACTTTATTGAATCCATGAACCAGATCTAATATTCTTCTATTATTCAGTTTCCCTAAAAAAATCATGGAAGGCTCCTACCTATTGTTCTTTGTAATAAGCTTATAAGTAGTTTTTCTTGAAATTTTCTTCAAATAACTCCCAAGTGATAGTGCCAATAGTGAATTGCAATTTTATCTCCAGGTTAACCCACCTATTAAAGGCATTGTATTTGAGTTGAAATATCATTATCTTAGCATTTGAATTGGAATCATACTCCCTTAGTGCGAAATATCTCATCATTCGTTTTGGCCAAGCTTTTGCACATTCACTTTCACGAACACCAGTGAAATATGGGAGCCTAATCTTCTAGATCTCCCTAGTGATATCTTCAGTTGGAGGTCCTCATTCAAAGTCCCTTGTTCCCTTAGGGTTTTCCACCCCTGGTGGAGGGTGATATTGATCAGTAAACCACTATGGATATTGAACTGAAAAAATTTTCACAACAAACATGATAAAATTATGCTTAAAATACGAAATCTACACTATGAGTGTTTATTTTTCCTTAGATTTATGGATCTATAAATCATTGCTTTTTTCAAAGAAAAAAATCATATACAAAATATATATATGATTTTTCATGCACTTCAAACCTTAATAGATATTCCAAAAATTATAGACCATCCCTAGTAAATTATTGTATATTACGCATGCATGCAAATTAAAATTATGCAAAAAATAGAGAATTACAAACTATAACTCACAAACCACAAACTAACACAAGATATAACCTGGAAAACCCTTTCAAGAGAAAACCCAACTAGAAGGTAAGGTCGCTTTGCTTTCTTTCTCTAGATGGAAAATGGATGCAAGTACAAATAATTGAGGTATGTTCCTATGGGATATTAGAGTGTATAAATCCTCTATGTTTTCTCTCTCCATATCCAATCTTCAATTTCTATAGAATAAAATGCACTAGAATCAAATGGAGAACCTTTTCCTCTGAGTGGTCTGGTTATAACATAGCGTGATAACCTGCTTGTGCTTAGGTTTGACTCCTTCAACTCTTAAAAATAGTTTCAATATTGATTCTTCTAGAGTCTTATTCATCATGATCACCTGGATATGCACTTTACCATGAATAATTAGGGATGACATGGAATCCTCTCAAATTATGGTAGTCAAAATAGGAAGGTCAACCTCTCAGTGGCATAACTTTTGCATATGGACACTGATTAAGGATATTATTTTTCCTTTGGAAATGTGCCTATATGTAGAATAACATGGAATTTTGCGAGCATAATTGGTAATTTTTTACTCCCCCAAAAATGGCATTTAACGCCTCAAACTACTACCGAAAGGTTTCAGACCCCAATTAGACAAACTAGACACACCGGTAAAAATGGTCTTATGAGCTAATTCCTCCACTTTTTCTTGTCTAAAAGCATCAATATGGATGAAAAATAATACAATGATCCAATATGAATAACATATCCCCATTTTGGGAGGATTTAGGTCACCAAAATCTTTTACTAAATGTGGTGAGGAAATTTTTCCTCCACCTTCTCTTGGGTGTACCATTTAACTTTTCTTGGAAGTTGTCCTTTCAACCTAAAATTCCAATGTCATGCTACCCATGTCTCGTACTTCTATACCTCTTATGAAAAATTGTATCCTTTGTCAACTTTTCCTAAGCATCTGGTGCCAAATCCTCTACAAAAGGTAGGATCTACTCATTTTTTTAATCTAACATGGAAGGCTCATAGAGTTTCATATTTTGTACATTCACCACTAAGTAAATTCACATGTATGGGGGTATACTAAATGTATAGGAATTATATCCTACCAATTCAGTATCTCATAGGGACCATATCACAGATCCTTTATTTTCTTACCATGACCCTGTAGCCCCTTTTTGTTCAATTGTAACCATGCTTTATCTCCCACCTTGAATGACCTCTCTATTTTGTGCTAATCATGCTTAGAATTGTATTAATGTTGTGAATTATGCAATGTATCATGTACATGTGTGTGTATCTTCCTGATATTCTCAACAATTTTTTTCCATTTTTAAGGCATCCCTTGTAAAATCCTTGCTCATATGAAAAATCCAAAGACGAAGGTGAAAAGTATACTAAACAAATTTCAAATGGGAACTTACTAGTAGAAGTGTGGATTGCTCTATTATAAGAGTGTTGTATAATATACCCGATTTTCATCCCAAGTATTTGAATATTTCTAATTTTAAACACTCAAAAGCTGCACCAAATTCCTATTTACTCCTTATGTTTGACCATTGATATATGTATGGAATGTTGTATACCTCTTAAACTTCGTGTCCATATTCTCCCATAATGTAGTCCAAAACACAACGAGAAATCTTGTGTCCCTATTTAAAAATTTCTCCTTAGTATCCCAAAGTGTACCCATACCTGTCCAAAGAACAAGTTCGTTGCTTCATGTTCATTAATGATGCTTTTATTGGGCATAAGAACACACATCTTGCTAAAACCATCGACTACCACGAACAAGTAGTCATGTCTCTTCCTATTTGTTGGTAAAACTCCCACAAAGACCATGGAAATGCTTTCCTAAGGACGAGTGGGTACATGCAAGGGACTTTATATACCATGTTTCATGTTTCTAGGCTTGTTGGTACAACAAAGCATGAATCTTCTTATGAACCTAGCTACCTATTCTTGCATCTTGGGCCAATACACATACCTCTACAATTTGGTTGTTGTCTTCCCTAAACCAAAGTGCTCTGCAAACTTGGAGATGTGAGCCCCTCTAATTAGCTACAATAGCTCACCTTTAGGAAAACATAAATTATCTAGCCTATAGAGTAAATTGTCCTGAAGGCGGTTTTCAATTCTGTTATCACCATCATGCACATGACTTTGGCTTTGAAAGTACTAAAACACCTCATTTAATTCCTCATCCTCTAAACACGCCTCTTTGTATCCATCATGGGTGAATGGCTCAATATGCATTAGATTTATCAAAGTTGTTATCTTTGATGTGGGTGGCCTTGAAAGCATGTCAACCAACTTGTTTATGTTTCCTTTATTACACTTTATCACTAAATGAAACTATTATAAAAACGCCACCTACTTGTAATGCTTTGTTTTTTGTAGATTACTTTTGGCTCCAAATACTATAGTGGGTGATGATATATGTGGATTACTATATCCTTTCCCATCATATAGTTTTTCCACTTCTTCACAGCTTGTGCCAAGGCATATAGCTCATTTTTGTAGATAAGGTAGTTGAGAACTGCCCCATGAAATACTTCAAAATGGTATCATACATGCCTTCCTCCATGCATCAAGACCGCTCCCAAAGCATACCCACTTGCATTTGTCTCCATTTCGAAGGGATGTTGCAAGTTTAGTAATGCCATAAATTATTCTTGATTGATATTATTCTTTAACTCCTCAAAGGCCCTCTGCTGACCCTTTTCCAACTGGAAATTCTTGCCACTTGTTGTTACAACGTGGAGTGGTGTTGCTAATGGTGAAAATGATGCTATTAATTTCCTCATGTAGTGTGCTACCCTAAAGAAATTCCTAACCTCAAAACAATTAGTAGGCAATGGCTACTTCATGATTCCCTCCATCTTGCAAGGATCTATATTCATCTCTCCTCCACCTATCACATACCATAGATACACAAAATATTATTGTGCAAAATCAAATTTCTTGAGATTTTCAAACAGTTTGTGCTTCTTTGATGTCTCTATCACCTATGTAAAATGTGAGATGTGATCCTCCCAAGTAGTACTATATTCCAATATATTATCCAAATATAAAATAACAAATGAATCTATAAAATGGTGCGGTATATCATTCACTAACCTAATAAACATAGATAGTGCATTACATATGACATGACTAACCACTCGTACAAACCTTGCTTGGTTTTGAAGGTATTCTTTTAGGTATATTCTTCTTTGACCTGAACCTGGTGATATTTTGAATTTAAGTCCAATTTGGTTAAGTCTTTGTCTTGCAACAACTAATCCAGTAGATCATCTATGTTGGGAAGGGGAATCCAGCAGATCATCTATCTTGGGAAGGGGACACATGTTCTTGAGCATAATATTGTTTAACACCCTTTAATCGATACACATGTGAAAAATCCCTTCCTTCTTTGGAAAAATGATGATGGGTGACCCAAACAATGAGGTACTTGGTAGAATGACACCTTGACTCTATAATGGATTTCCTATACAACACAATGTTTGGCAATGGGGACTCCAACAATAGTTGGATCTCATGCTCCAATTCCCTCTTGGGAGATACCCCTTTAGGTCGCGGAAACAATCTATGTATGCCTACAAAAACTCTTCTTATTGTTGTTTCTATTTGTTTGTACACCCTTCCAATGATGAATTTTCTTTCACTCACTCTTCTACAGAATTATTTTCTCTTAAAAATAGTAAAACACACTTCTTACTATAACTAATAAGTTTCTTGGCTTGATTGGAATTTAATAACGAAATTTTGAACTTGCCCTTGCGTACATTGATGGTGAAGGATTTTCCATACTTAATGAGGTGGTACTCGTTGGCTCTTTGCATGAAAATTGCATCCCAGGTGTACATGTAGAGACTTCAAAACACCACTCCACATGCACCAAGGGGAACTACATCTAGTTCGACTTCATCAATAAAACCATCATTGATAGAAAATCTAATTTTGCATTGTTTGGTTACATTTATTTCTACAATCTTATTTACCCATCCCAATGGATATGGGCTTGGATGATCATGAACTTCCAATCCCAATTTTTTGACCATTATGCTAAAATGAGTTTCACTTGTGTTCTTGAGTCAAACAAATCATCAATATTTGTCTTCTTGACCTATATGTTTATATGGAAAAGTTTGTACTTTTCGTTCTCTTCATGTTGTTGAAGGCTACTTATAGTCACCTCCTTCTATCCCAATGTAAAAATAATATTCCCATCCAAGTCCAAGCTACTTTCAACCTAGATTCTCGAATTAGCGGAAATGAGGTTCTTCTTCTTTACATATTTATTTATTTTCTTCGGGTTAAGATTTGGATGAAAATTCTAACACTTCTCATCTATATGACCACAAATGTTGTAATGGTTGCAGTGGTTGATGGGGTATTTTCACTATTGTGTTGTTGTTGTTGTCATCTTGTATTCCTCCTTTCCACTTATTCTTCCCCTCCTCGGAAGCTTCCTGGTGTTCTTTATTTTTTAAACCACTTGATTTCCCTTTATTTGGGCCTATGTTCTCTAGGTAGTGTTCTTATACACAATGCTCATCCATTGATCTATGCTTAAAACATATCACTTTCTTCCACAAATGGTTATGTAAACTCCCTATATACTTGAGTAGTACATCTAGGTTCCTTGGGGAGATACCCAACATTATGACCATCTTTTTAAATTATGTGGTGTACTCTTGTACACTCTACCCCTGCTTCTGCTTGAAGTAATGCCAACGGATCCACTGGTTCTCTACATACCTGATAGGGTAAATTTTTTGTGTTAAGCCCTATATAAGGTCCATATTAACCCTAAAACCACTTAATAGTCCCTAAATATGGAGTGATTACATTTTTGTTTTTGTATTGCTATCTAGGCTAGAACCTTTCATGGTCCCATTTTATTATAATTGTACCATTTCTCTCATATATATATATATATATATATATATATATATATATATATATATATATATATATATATATATATATATATATATATATACACACACACACACACACATGAAGGGGACCTGGCCTTAGTATTATCAAATATTATCTTGTTCATTGTATTCATCATAAAAGGAGGTTTACCCTGTGAAGAAGACTATAATTATTGATTTCTTATCATTATTAAAGTGCAAGGTTCATAACATTTGGTATCAAATCTCATGATCCTAAGGTTTTACTACTTTGAGAAAAAGGTTCAGTTAAAGAGCACATTCAACAATTCCAACAGTTGAGTCTCGGTTTAAAGAACATTTTAAAGGAGAATTTATTAGACCTATTTATGGAAACTTTAAAGGAAAACACCCAACACAAGGTGTGTCTCTTTGAACCTAAATCTCTAGAGCATGCTTTCAGTTTGGAAAATAAATTTTAAATGAAAAAAATGGCCACTAGAAAATCAATCACTAATAACTATAGTGAAGATCATGCTCCCTTTCCTAAATTGACAAGGTAGACTCCTCAACAAATGGATGAAATAAGAGAAAAGGGACTATATCTATGTTCCTTTGGGAGATACCCAACATTATGACCATCTTTATAAATTATGTAGTGTACTCTTGTACACTCTACCCCTTCTTCTGCTTGAAGTAAAGCCATCAGATCCACTGGTTCTCTACATACCCGATAGGGTAAAATTTATGTGGTAAGCCCTATATAAGGTCCATATTAACCCTAAAACCCCTTAGCGGTCCCTAAATATGGAGTGATTACATTTCTATTTTTGTATTTTTATGTAAGCTAGAACCTTTCATGGTCCCATTTTATTATAATTGTGCCATTTCTCTCCTATATATATATATATATATATATATATATATATATATATATACAAAGGAGACCTAGCCTTAGTATTATCAAATATTATCTTGTGCATTGTATTCATCATAAAAGGAGGTTTATCTCATGAAGGAGACTATAATTATTGATTTCTTATCATTCTTAAAGTGCAAGGTTCATAACATTTGGTATTAAATATCATGATCCTAAGGTTTTACTGCTTTGGGAAAAATGTTCAATTAAAGAGCACATTCGACAATTCCAAAAGTTGAGTCGCAGTTTAAAGAATATTTTAAAGGAGAATTTTTTATACCTATTTATGGAAACTTTAAAGGAAATAATCCAACACAATGTGTGTCTCTTTGAACCTAAATCTATAAACCATGCTTTCAGTTTGGAAAATAAAGTTTAAAGGACAAATATGTGTTGAGAATTTGGGGGCTTGGAGGTTAATACAAATTCTCTTCTTGATAATTACTTGTGAACTTACTTGTGTTACTTGTGTCTTCTCTTCTTTCATTTTAGTTAATATTTCATCAAGTCAATTATCAAAATGTACAAGACACAAAATTTAGGCTCCTAGAGCCACGGCAAAACCTATCCCTCTTGGAGAGGAAAACTCGTAAAGAATTCTTCTTATAGATATTCAAATGACAAGTACCATGACCCAGACTTAGACCCTTGACCTAGATGTGCTTCCAATACCTTGATTCAACTTCTTCAACCTTGAATATTCTCTTCACTAAATTGCTCAGTTATGCATCAGCACTAGAGACCTTGATCTTTACCTTGCATATGCTTGTAGTTGAATTGCTTGAAAAGTAGGAAGGTCAATCAAAAATTTACCTTCCTTACTATTGCTACATCTTCACCTTATGATCACTGTCTCAACCTCTGCTAATTATATCTTTTATCATAGCCATTAACAATGTATATCAGCTACTTATCCTTGTAACAGTATTCTGAAGTCTGCTCTGTACTTATCCACATTCATATGCTACCCTTCCTGCACTTATCAGTATACATATACTGCTCTTATTCATTGTCCTGTCCGCACTTATATACTTCCATTTTATCCGCAATTATTCCTGAGATTTGATCCGCAAATCTTCCTGAGATTGTTCCGCACCTTTTACTGTTCCTTATCTGTACTTATGCTTCCTATATCCACATTGTAATATGATATATGTCCGCACTGTAATCTAGTATTTGTCTGCATTGTCTCCTGGTAGAGTTCCACTGTAGGTTCATATATATATCCACACTTATATACTCAGATTGATCTGCATTAGGCTTTGTGCTATCCGCAAAGCTTGCTCTTCCAAATGATCCGCGGACTAGGCTTATATATAGTGAGTTTTTCTCACCTTTTAGGCCGACCATCCAAATATGATTTAGGCCAACTTCACCATAGCATGTAGGCTGACATGACTTGTAATTTCTTCCACTTTCCAAGAGGTTTTTCTTCAGTAGCGTTGAAGATTGTCTTCACTATATTATGGAGCTTGACTTCAACATTATATGAGAGATGTTGATAGCTTCTTCACAAGGTCTTTGGAGCAGTAAATCCTTCATGAATATGACACCTAATTATATTTATTCCTAGAAGACATAAACCTAATAGACATCAAGAATAATTCTATCTACATAATAAAATATTGCTAATGAAACCCTTGAAGCAAGTACACCAAAAATACATTTTATTATCTTTGACATCTTCTTTACATAACTACATAGTCAACATGAAGACCGACCTAGTTACACTTTTCAAGAGTCCCTCTTAACTAAGGAGGTATTCATACAGGTACATGGTTACTTTCAAACTGAAGAGTATCATAAGAAGAATCGAATTGGTAATTGCATCTGTATAGCATGATATCAACCAGCATTGTCCTAGTGCAAGGCCTTGACTAACAACCCCATATCTCAATGATACAATGGGCTACAATTATTGTGATACACATGACTTATAAACACCATCGTCATTGTCTCTCCAAGGTACACAATCCACCCATATGTTCGCAAATTTTGACCTTCTTGGACTATTATTCTCTTGGGTAGCTAGCCCTAAAATAATATTGGTCCCTGACTACTCTTATCTTGAATACCCAAACGCATTCTCAAAGAGTATCGAATGCCAGATGATTACCCAATCCTCTATTTTGTCTTCCCAAGTGAAGACCAGAATGACATGTCTATCTCTCCCTCTCAACTAGGGAGGACCTATTCCATAAGGGAATGTACTCATTCCTATACAAGGAATGTACCTAAGCTCATTCTTATGAATCACCAAGTTTCTTCCAAGTAAGAAACTTATCATCAGGCTCCCTCTTAACCAAATACCTCCAGAAGCAATGGTGAGACACCCAACTCCTCATGAAGAATTCTTGTCCTCGATGTCATGGATTTCGATATTGACGAATCTTCAACTTTTAGCTTCATAGGGCACTGATCATCCATCACTTTCATCCCTGAGTCATGTCAGCTATCATAAAGTGATTCATCATACTTCCTTATCTGGTTCACTATTATGCCATGCTGCTTTCCCTCGAATCATCTCCAAAGATCATACATCCTTTCTCATGATTAGTAGCCCTGCACAAATTCATCTAGATAAACATATACATATGAACTTTTAGAACAAAATTTACCTTAGTGATGATCTTTTACCATGACATCTTCTTGTAGGCATTGACATCCTTCACATAGATTGACACCTCTCCAAATGATATGTTTTTCCAAGCGTCTTCTTCATTACCAGACTTCTGTCAGAGTCTACATATCTTCCCAAGAGATCTCCTGGTCACATATTCTTGGTATCTAGATGATGACTGCCCCTTGACATGGTTTCATTTCATGATCTCTTCATGTCTGCACATTATTCATTCCCAGGATCTTACAAATTTTCCAAGTTCTTGTTTATGTACAACCACCTCATATTCTATGAGGACATATTATGTTGATTTCATCTGTCAGTGCACTGAGAGATCCTCCTTCGTAGATCATACTTAAATATGGAATTCTATTACCTGCAACAATATGACATCACTTCACAGCATCCAATATCAACATATATGTCTGCATACCTCATATCTATTTCCCTAAGTCATCCTATAGCAGTTTCTCTAGAATGAAGAGCTTCATTCTTTTAGCCTGCTCCATTAATATGTCATCATATCCAAAATTCTATCTCTATGATGACCCTTGATCTGATGACTGCTTTACTTTAGTAGAGAGGTTTTCCAGAAGTTGTTTCACCGAGAGCTCCTTCGATTCTTCTATCAAGATGATTCTTAATTTACATTTCTTTCTATCATACAATTTTACAACCAACCAAAGATCACTTAAAGAGAAAGATGATCTCAATCATAATACAGATCTCTTGCTTCCTCCTTCTTAGATCTTTTAGTATCAGGTTCTTCTCTTTCATTAGTGACATGGGCTTCGTCCTTTTTCCTCTTGTCCTTTCCAGATTTAGGAAAATTTCTTTTATAATGACCAAGTTCATTACATCCAAAGCATCGTGTTGTCCATATTCCTTCTTTTATTCTGAGGGCCAAATTTTCTGAATCTTCCTTTCTTCCTGTATGTGGCTACAAAGGCATGATTCTCTTCACTTGGTCCTGTATCATCTTTGGCCTTTAGTCTTGTTTCCTCTATTTTACATAGATACCATAAATCATGGAATGGGGTGGCTTCTTTCTTCCCGTATAGACTAGAAGTGAAGTTTCCCCATTCCTCTGGTAGAGCATTCAGCACCACTGTAGTCATCTCAGTGTCAGACCGCTTCTCCTAGTTCATGCATTTGATCTCTTATTTTAGAATTATCATGAAGTATGGAGTGATTCCTTCTTCCTTTGATAATTTCATTTTGTATAGTTCTTGTCTCAGAGAGATTTCTTCTCTAGCATTACTCACAGAGAATAGCTCCACCAATTTCTCATATATATTTTTTGCAGTCTTTAGTTTTGATACATAGGGAATGAGAGAGTCTTTGATGGATTCTATGAGAATCCTTTGGGCTCTAATTTCTCCTTTCATATATGTGGCATGGGCTTGAGTATCTTATTATGGGGGTTGAACAGTAGATCCTTCGATATAGTCCATTACTTCGTCTTCAATTAAATTCAAGTATGTTATTTTCTTCCATGCACCAAAGTTTGATGACCCAACCAGTTTGTTGCTTTCTTTACAATAAGGCATCTTGATAGATAGGGTCATGAATACTTACTTGAGTGGATTGGATTGCAACTTCCTTGATGATGATTGAAAATGAAGTCGAGGGTTTCCTTTAAGATAGGAGCTTCTTCAATGTTGGTGGACGTAAACCCTTTATTATAAATAATATCTTCAGAAGCTGAGGTTCTCTTCAAACAATGTCTTGAGTGAAAATATTTGACGGAAAAGGTTATTTTCTTGACTAATTTGATCTTTTGAATGAGATAGGAGATCTCGCTTGAAGTAGCTATATATTCTTCCTTGCAAATTGATTTGAATTTCCAACCCAAACTTTGATCTTTGCTTCTTTGAGTGTCTTTGTTGACAAGCAGCCCTAGTGTTTAGCACCTTAGCTCTGATACCATGTTGAGAATTTGGAGGGTTGGAGGTTAATACAAATTCTCTTCTTGATAATTACTTTTGAACTTGTGTTACTTGTGTCTTCTCTTCTTTCAGTTTAGTTAATATTTCATCAAGTCAATTATCAAAATGTACAAGACACAAAATTTAGGATCCTAGAGCCAGGGAAAAACCTCTCCCTCTTGGAGAGGAAAACTCGCAAACAATTCTTCTTGTAGATCTTCAAATGACAAGTACCATGACCCAGACTTAGACCCTTGACCTAGATGTGCTTCCAAGAACTTGATTCGTCTTCTTCAACCTTGAATCTTCTCTTCACCAAATTGCTCAGTTCTGCATCATCACTAGAGACCTTAATCTTTACATTGCATATGCATGTAGTTGAATTGCTTGAAAAGTAGGAAGGTAAATCACAAATTTACCTTCCTTACTATTGTTGCCTCTTCACCTTATGATCAATGTCTCAACCTCTGTTATTTCTATTTGTTATCACAGCCCTTAACAATGTATATCAGCTACTTATCCTTGTAACAGTCTTCTAAAGTCTACTCTGTAATTATCAGCATTCATATGCTACTTTTATATGTTGCCCTTCCTACACTTATCAGTATACATATACTGCTCTTATTCACTATCATGTCCACACTTATATAATTCCATTTTATCCGCAATTATTCCTGATTTTTGGTCCGCAAATCTTCCTGAGATTGTTCTACGCCTTTTATTGTTCCTTATCCACACTTATGCTTCCTATATCCGCACTGTAATATGATATATATCTGCACTGTAATCTAGTATATGTTTGCATTGTCTCCTCGTAGAGGTCCACTGTAGGTTCATATATATATATATATATACTCAGATTGATCCGCATTAGGTTGAGTGCTATCCGCAAAACTTGCTCTTCCAAATGATCCACAGACTAGGCTTATATATAGTGAGTTGTTCTCACCTTTTAGTTCAACCATCCAAATATGATTTAGGCCGAATTAACCATAGCATGTAGGCCTAAATGACTTGTAATTTCTTCCACTTTCCAAGAAGTGTTTCTTCAGCAACATTGAAGGTTGTCTTCACTATATTATGGAGTTTGACTTCAACATTATATTAGGGTTGTTAAGAGCTTCTTCACAAGGTATTTGGAGCACTAAATCCTTCATGAATATGACACCTAATTATATTTATTCCTAGAATACATAGACCTAATAGACATCAAGAAGAAGTATATCTAAATAATAAAATCTTTCTCATGAAAACCATGAAGCAAGTACACCAAAAATACATTTTATTATCTTTGAAATCTTGTTTACATAATTACATAGTCAACATGAAGACCAACCTAGTTACACTTTTCAACAATATGGCCACTAGAAAATCAATCACTAATAATTATAGTTAATATCATTCTCCCTCTCCTAAACCGACAAGGTTGACTCCTCAAAAAATGGAGGAAATAAGAGAAAATGGAATATGTTTCAACTGTGACAATAAGCACAATAAGGGGCATAAATATAGTAAGAAGAAATTAATCTACATAGACTTTGAAGAGGAATAAGATCAAGAATTGGAACCATCACAATATCTAGAGCTAGAAGAGACTACTCCAAAAATGTCCTATCATGCATTGGATAGCATGAGTATTCCACCAACCCTCAAGATAGAAAGAGATATAAAAAAAGAGAAAAGATAACAATGTTGATTGATTTAAGCAATACCCATAACTTCATAAATTACAAATTACCAAAACTTCTCAATTGTTTTATATATCTAGCATTAGAGTTTCAAATAATGATTGTAGATGGAGGCACCATAAATTGTTTAGGGAAATGCCATAGTATTAAGCTTAATATGGAGGAGTATTTGCTCGATAGTCCCATTATTGAAATACAAATGGGTGGTATTGATATTGTATTAGGGATCCAATGGTTATAATCATACGGAATAGTGACCTTTACTTTTCGAGATCTATTCATAATATTTACCTCAAAAGGAAAGGAAATTGAGCTTAGAATTATCCAAGGGAAACCCTCTTTATTAATAATCTCCAGTGGAGAGACAAAATTAATCAAATAGGCGCACCATGGTACAATGGCACAATTATGTTCGCCAGATTTTCAAACGTCAATATCATCTACGTCACAATATCTCCATAAATTTGTCAAAAATCCCAAGGTATTTGGATTAATTCCTAAGGGGTCTTCCACCTAATCAAGATCAAGACCATGCTATTTATTTGCAGTCAAGAAGTGTACCATAGATAAATGAAGAAGGAAAAATCATACTAGAAGTAGAAACAACCCTTGAAGCAAGGTTTAAGTAGCCAAGAAACCCAACAATTGAGTACATTGTCAAATAGAAGAACCTACTAGTGGAAAAGATGGCATGTAAATATCACTTATTCTTGAAAAATAACTAACAACTAGTGAAGTGTTGAAGATAACACTTGTTTGTAGTGTGGGCATGTGAAGCCCTATATAAGGACATTATCATCCCTAAAACTCATTAGACCCTAGATATGGAGTGATTACATTTCTATTGTTATATTGTTATGTATGCTAGAATGTTTCATGGTCCAATTTTATTATAACTGTACCATTTGTCTCCTTTATATATATATATATATATATATATATATATATATTATATGAGGGTTTTGAAACCCCCCCACCTAGTCACTGGAAGATATCCCTCTAACCTCTAGATGACCTATGACCTTGGAGGATCTCCCTCTAACCTAAGGAAATGAGAAGACAATAAATATTAGAGCCAAAACTATAGGGATATAGAAACACCATAAAAGGAAGCAAATAAACCCCTCAGTAAGTGGCTACTCATAGAAAAAGTAAGTATGAGGGTCCTCTCCTAGAATTGCAGGGGATTGGGGTCAGCAAAAAGGATGGATGAAGTGAAATATTTGATCAAGAAAGAGAGACCCTTAGTTCTCTTGCTTCATGATACAAAAATGGGTGGTCATGAGGTCCTCCAAAATCAACACAATAATTTGTATGGTAGTGATATTATTTTCATTAGTTCAAGAGGAGCTTCAGGTGGGATATCCATCATGTGGTCTCAATATTCGCTCATATTTCTAGAATGTAGTTCGACATCTCACTAGTTCGCTGCTCATTTTCTACATATTCCTTCAAATTAGGTATGCTCAATTGCCAATATTTACATGCATGTTAAATACAAACAAAAGCATGACTATTGGAATTCCTTAGTGTCCCTTGGGGACACGATTTTTGGATCAAAATGCCTCTTGGGTGTCGACTTCAATACAACCCTTCATTTGTGGGAGAAAAAGGGGGATCTCACGTTCTATATCAGTTCCAAGAACATTTAGAAGACCTTATCCATAAATTAAATTTGTTAGATATAAGTCCTTCTGCTAACAATATCACTTGGAGAAATAAACTGAGTGGACTAGGCCATATAGTTGCCTAGTTAGATAGATTTTTTACATTCATTCTTATCCAAAAAAAATTGGTCGGTTCTAGAATCATCCCTTGGATCAACCTTGATCATTGGATTATTTCTCTTGATATCTTATAAGACATTGACTTTAGGCCACTACCCTCTCCCTATTGTCTAATTTGGGAAACCTTGCCAAACTTCAATGATCTGGTGAAGAAGGTTTGGAGTGAGTGGGTATTAGGAAGCTTGGTTACGATATGAGAGAATAGGATCAATCACTTGAATTTTGAATTAAAACAATGGAATTGAGACCAAAAAAAAATATAGCGAAAGAAACAGGTACATGAAAAAATAATGGAAATTATACAAGATAAGATGGAGAATGGGTTAGTGATACATCATCTGCTATAAGAAGAAAGAGAAGAATTTGCAGCCTATCATAAATATCTCAAAGAGGAAGAATATATTTGGCATTTAAAATCTTGGACATTTGGTTAAAAGGCCAGAGATATTAATACACAATTTTTTTCGCAATAAATCAAAAAATCAAGTTTGGGAAAAAAATATTAAAGAGATTGTTGCAAGAGATATAAAAATTTCAGATTTTTCATCACTCAAAGAGGAGGCGATCTATCACTTCAGCGATTTGTAGAGTGTCGTAGTACGTGGAAGCCTTGAAGTTAAAAATTAATGTTGTAACATATTCTTAGGTCTATTTGATAGGAAGACAATGATGCACTAATCAAATAACCCACTAAAAACGAAATCTACCAAGCTATCTTTTCTTTCAATCTGGACAAAGCACCAGGACCATATGGATTCACTACTCATTTTTACCAATAATTTTTGGAGGAAATAAAATTTGTTTTTTTCACAATGGTGGGTTATAATTTAAAGAACAATTGCATGGGGCAGGGGGGGGGGGCGATTCATTCTTCCTTTTTAGCCCCGATCCCAAGAAATCTAAATCCTACTTACTTTTCAAGATTCTGACTAATATCACTCTGTAATGTCTCTTATAAAGTGATCTTAAAGATTTTTGCCAAAATAATTAAGCCTATTATGCCCATAATTATCTCAGAAAATCAGGAAGGATTCGTGCATCAAATACATATTTGATAATATCATCTTGGTTCAAGAGGCAATCAACTCCAACCAAAATTAGGAAGACAAAGGCATGATCATCAAACTAGATATGGAAAATTTCTTTGACAGAGTAAGTTATGAATTCCTCTTTAAAGTAATGGAAAATTTTGGATTTGATTCTAAATTTTCTTGACAGGTTTCTTTATGTATCAAAGTTCCACGTATTTCTCCTTTAGTTAATGGAAGGGTGGGTGGTTCCTTTCGAGCCTCTCGAGTACTTCATCAAGGCTCCCCTCTATCTCCTTTATTATATATTATCATGGAAGATTCTCTTAGCTACAGGCTGGAAAATGAAAGGAGATGTGCAATCCTTCTGAGAATTATATTTTCCAGAGGTATCAAAAGAAAAAATCACTCTCAATTTTTCGATGACGTGCTCTTGTTAGGGGGTTTCTCCATAATAATAGCTAGAAGGTTTAAATTTTTTTTGGATTCCTTTCTTGAAGCCTCTGGAGGCCAAACAATCTAAGGTTAATCTCATACTTATACGAATGTATCCTTGAGGAAACAAAGACAAATTGGAAGAATTTTGGGTTTTCAAATAGTTGAATCATGGAAGGAATTAAAATATCTAGGAATTCCAATATGCGTGAAATGACATTCATCTCAAGCATGGGATGAAGTCCTAGAAAAATTTAAAGGAAAATTTTCCTCTTGGGGAGCTCGATGGCTCAACCTTGCTAGGAATATTGTTCTTATCAAGGAATTTCTCTCTACTTTTCATTTGTACCAATTCTCATCATTCCTTGAGTGGACACTTGAGTGATTTCTTGAATTAATTTCCCTACAAGAATATTTTTGTGCTCAAAGGAAATTTACATTGGCTGACATCTCTATGTGGTATGAATATGGTAATTGGATGAATTGGAACTTAAGGAATATTCCACCAAATATCAATTACTTGGTTTCCAAGCTTCGTGAACGATTGAAAGGTTGTGCACCTTGGAGAAAGGAGGATAAAGACCAAATATGTCAAAATGCTTCATATTATTTAATCAAGGAAGCCTATGTGAATTTTCTCTTTTAGTCCAACATGCTTCCAAAGCTCATCATTTGAAAAAACATATGGAATACTAATGTTAATCCAAAGGTGAATTCCTTCAACTGGATCCTTGCACATAAGAAAATATTGACAGTCAAGAACCTTAGAAAGAGAGGCATCCATGGTCCCTCAATATACTCTCTCTACAAGAATCAAGTGGAAAATTTCTCTCATAATTTTTTGGAATGTGAGTACACAAAAAAGGTATGGATGGAGGAAACATCTACTCTCGAGTGTTGAGATTTTTTATAGTTTGTGTAGCATCGGGTGTGCTTTAGCCCTAAAATTTTGTGGAGGGGCTAGGACACACTTGATCTCCAAAACCCAGAAAGGGATTTGATAAATTTCAGTTGGTGTTCAAGTTATTCAAATAATTAATTATTTTAATGGATTTCCTAAGTCTAAACTTAGGAAAATAAAATAATTAAAGTGAATTAATTAACACGTGTTGAAATTGTCTTAAGTCACATGGATCAAGCAGTCTTTTAATCTCATCCATTGATGAATGATTTAATATCAGTCTTTGAAGGTTTCAACGAAAAGTATAAGAGAAAGGATTGAGGGTCATTTGAAGAGACACACAGTTGCAGAACTGAGGATTAGATCTAGAATTCTAAGGCATGTTTGCTAAGAATTTTTGGAGGAATTTCCTGAAGTGAGGGGTAGTATTGGCTGAGGGGGTGATCTGATCCCAAGAGCCAAGAGATAGCAAGAGGCAGAGGAGCAGCAACAAGGGCAGTGTGGAGGGACTTCAGATCCACGCAGTCAATAGGGGCAGCACAAAGGCAGTTGGGGCCATGCAAGGCTGACGCGGGCCCAACAAAGGCATTTCAGGGGCAACGTAGACCCTCCAGGGGTGATGCAAACCCTCCCAGAGCCACGCAGAGGCTGACACAGGCCTTCAGAGCTGACGTTGGGGCTTCAGGAGCAGCGCTAAGGGTTTCTAGCGTCAGATTCGGGCTGAGTCTTGTAAATCTCGTTTGAGGGTGTGGATCAGTCTGATATTTGGCACTAGAATGTTAGGTTAGCTGCAGATTTGATTTATTTTATTCTCTGTCAGGTTTTCCAGACTTAGAACCCATATTTGTTTTACTCAGAATCTACTTAATAAAATAACGCTCATATCTGCTACACTGGTTTTCCCTCTTTAGGTTTTTCCGGGGACTTATGTCCAAAAATCCATGTGTCACTTTGTTGCATGAGCGTAGTATTCAGTAAATGATTTGCATGTGTAGTTTGTAGTTGTGTTTATTTTCGGTATTTTCTGAATCTAATTTCTGGAAATAACTTGTATTAATTAAATCAAGTAGGAGAAAATAAACCAATACACTGCAGTAGAATTTTCACATGGTATCAGAGCGATAGCAGATCAAGTTGAATCTCTAGTAATAAGCTGAAGAAACATTTTTCTACAGGGTGGCAGAAGAAGCAGCAGATCTGGAAAGGGCATATTGACAATAGGAGAACGAAGATCCAGAAGACAGCACTGAAGCTACAGAAGGCCTTCAAGCTTACGCAGACCCTTCCCAGGGCAGCGTAAGGACTGCGTCACCTAGTCTGGGGTTACGCAGTCCACTTTTGAGCAGCGCTAGGACTGCGTTGGGCCAGCCAAGAAGACGCAGTCCAATCTTTTCTCTAGTTGTAGAAGAATTTTTCCAAGATCTGGAAGCAGTGTTTCAGATCTTCAGCAGCGCTGGTGGGGTAGAGATTTTGCAGGTGCAAAATTGTGCCTAGATAAGGCAACAAATGTGTGAGGAAGATAGTTACTCAATAGATCTGAGCCAAACATATCTGAGATTCGATCAGGAAGATCAGAGAGTACTGTCCGTTTGTGTTTTGGTGGAAGATTTCCAGGAGGGAAATCAGTCTTCAACAGAAGCAGCTACTAGAGGGTTTATATTCACTAAGAAACCCAGATCCAGAGGGAGAAGTATTGTTTCTGTCAGATCTGAGCAAAGATGACTCGATAGGGACTGAGGGATCAAGATAGATTGGACGACATGTCCAACTATGTTATCTGGAGGGCCATAATCCTCTCAGTTCTGGATGAGTATGGTCTCAAAGAGCATGCAGAGAAGGTTCTTGTTGTACCAACCGATGCAGATCCTCTTAAGAAGTATGAATAAAATCAAGCGCGGATGAAGTGTTTGATCATAGACGGAGTCAAGGACCACGTGATTCCTCATATTACTAGTAAGACTACAACAAATGACATGTGGATATCCTTGGAGACGATGTCCCAAGGAGGCTCCGTGAAAAGAAGAATGATTCTTGAGAACCAGATGTGGTTGTTCCAAATGATGAAGGGTGAAGAGATAGATCCATTCCTCTTCAGGCTTCAAGCCATCTGAGATCAGCTGGTTGGCATTGGTGCTACTCAAGATGAGGGTCTCTTAGTGAGGACTGCTCTAAATCGAAATATTGGGAAACGTTTGTCCAGAGCATTTTGGGAAGGGCAGCATTACCATCTTGGGTTGACATGTGGGCTGTCCTCTGCCAAGAAGAGATCAGGAGGGTCACTAAGCGGCAGAATATCAATGGTGGAAGCGGAAAGGCCAACATCAAGGAAGAGGAGGAGGATGTAGCCCTTGAATCAAAGGAAAAGAAACAGCAAGGGAAGAAGAAGAAGGACCTTTCTAAGGTCATATGCTTTAATTGTGGTGATCTTGGACATTTCGCCAGCAATTGTCCTAAGAATAAGGACAAAGGCTCTTCTGATTCCAAGGTTGCGGCAATTTTTCAAATAAGCTAATTCTTATTTGATACACAATGATAATGCTTTAATTTCAATTCTTTGGGAAGGAGTGTGCTTGTTATTAAAGATTGCATATTCTTGGCATATCCAGAATATAACTTTGGGGAGAGCTTCTCAATACACTTTTAGAAGAGGTTTCTTTATAAGAATTCCTTTGTAACTTTTTTCACAATACAACAATTTTTCATATAAGCTAATTTTGATTTTGGTTTTATTTTCCTTATTCAATCAAGGTTCAAATGGATTAGTGACATACATCAACCACATTAAGGTTACACTAATTACACTCAATCAATATAACAAAAATCAAGCAATATATAAATAATAAAATTTAATATTAACCAAGAATGATAATTTGAAAATTTATAACAAATTAATGAAATTATTATATTATAATACTAATAAAATATGTATAAATTATTAAGCTACTTTTATATATATTTAAAAATATATATATATATAATTAAAAAAAGAAAAAGAAGAAGTATAGAAGTTCATTATTCCCACACCAAAATGCCAGATTGTCACAATTTGATAAATAATGTATACCCTCAATCAATAATAATGAATGATTAAAAAAATTGCGTTCTAACTCGAAAGAAATCATAACGCACTTTACACATCATATTTTGATCAAAGTTTAAGTTAAGGGTTGTGATGCCATGGTTTCCAAATACTTCTAAATCACCTTGGAAGCCCAAACATGTCAACTTTAAGTTGGGTTGTGATGTCATGGTTTCCGAATACTTATAATCATCTTGGAAGCCAAAAGATGTCAACTTTTAACTACAATTGTAATCAGTGGTGATTGGATTTTATTTTATAAAAAGCATGTCAACACATTATCACACATCATACATTGATGAAGGCTTAAGGGTTGAGATGCCATGGTTTCCAAAAATACTACATCAATTTTACTTAGTGGCGAGTTGATTTTCTTTTTATTAAAATAATTTTAGTAGAGCCTGATTCCGGGAATTTTGGAAGGTATAGTTAAATAATTGAAAATCATTTAAATTTTATAAAAAATAATTTTTATTTGTATTTTTTTATTATATTATATTAATTGGTTTTTTTAAGTTTTTTATTTTCTAATTTTGAAAACGTCTTATAGAGTCGATTAGAAATTATTATATTAAAATGAGTTGTTTAAAAATTAAAATTATTTTTGAAATTCAAAAATTTTATTTTTTTATTGGTTAAAATAAATGATTTGACTAATTTTTATTTCTGAATTGTCAAACATAAAAATAGATACAAAATATAAATTTGAAAAACAAAATAGAAATTTGAAAAAACTATATAATGTTGACACTTGTACTGTAATAATAACAATTTGTATCAATTGTTTTATTACAATGTATCATCAAATCTTACCAATATTGATGTGATAAATATATTGTTTTTAAATTTTATAATTTTATATCATATTTAATGAAGATTATATTACTCATTGAAGTATATATTTCATAATATATTATAGAGTTGATACTTAAATCTGAATTATATTAATAATTGTAATATTTACCATTTAAATCTTTTTAATTTATTTTAAGATATAAAAGCAAAAATAACTAACAACGAAATAATATTATTTATATAATAAATCATACCTAAATTATATAGTGACATATATTAATTAATATTTCTTAACTTTTAAATTATATAGTTAGATATATTAATTAATATTTCTTAACTTTTTGTTAATAGTTACATGTATTACATTTTGCATTTTTTAATAATGAGAAAGGAGATTGAAATTGAAAGTTATTTAATTATTTAAATAGAACAACAAATGTCATTTCATGTTTAGTATTCATTCCAATATTAATAATTGTTTTTTCCACTGTTAATTCTTATAATTTGGAGAAGACTTGGAAGGATTTTTCTTACAAAATTAATAAAATATGGATAAATTAAAAAATATTTATCTGAAGAAACATTAGTAAATGAGAAATTTAGCATTTAGGTTTATTCTTGATATTTTAAAATCCTAAATTGTTCTTTATGTTTTGACTCAAAAAAAAATGAAATTTCAAGTTTATATGACCCTTTCTTTTTTATTCTAGGTTTGTAGGTCCAATTGAAGATAGAGAAATGAGACTTATATGATTATTTGGTTTAGATCATCTCCATATAAACCTTTATAGTTGGACATGTTAAAATCACATTTTCTTTTCTTTCTAACTATTTCTATCAACTAATGATTTAGAACTCTTGTCTTTACCTTTAAACCCTTTATAACTAAAACCCTATAATAAAGATATGTAGAAATTATACAAACAATATGTATAGCAATGAATTCAATCCGATCATGCGATATGTTAAATCAAGATATTGAATCCTTCTACAAATCAATTGCGGAAAATAAACACGATCACCAATCACAACAAGTAAAGAAAGAAGCAAATCAAACCACAACACAGATATTTTCCCAGGGAAAGCTTGCTGCTCAAAACCCCTCTATCTTCTATTGTATATTCACCAAGGAATCATGAAACAATTACAATGCACTCCTCACAAGAGTCTGTTGCACTCTCACAGCTGTCTCACACTGATCCAGACAAAATCGACCAACACTTAGCCAATTTTCAACCTTTGTTTAGCATGCCTTGCTTACGCAATTCATGTGGAATGCAATCCCTATTCATTAGGAATTTCATCATTCCAAAACTGTGTAATGCTCATGGGCAATCCTATGGGTGTATTACTGCATGCGGGCAGTGTGCTAATAATACAATTGATAGTTAGCATCCCTTTAACCTCTGTCTCAACTGGGTCTTCATCAAAACTGACATGCAAGCAACTATTAATAGTAAATCATCAGTTACTTGACAAATCACTGCATGTGAATTAAATTTGATTTAATTCACTTGGCCTCTCACTAGTGCAACAATCAATTACAACTAGTTAAATTGATTTTAACTAAATTAATTGAGTTAACTGATTTCTCATGCATTAAACTAATGCACTAACTGCAACTTGGACTCAAAAACTAGTATAATCACTCTGGGTGCCTCACCAACCACCCTCAACTCGAATTCCATGAGCTAACTGAGTTTATCACACTCAGTTAACTATTACAAGTGATTATGAGATAAGATTACAATTTATTGTCCAATTTAATTAAGGTAAAATTAAATTATACACACGTTTCTTGTTGACTTTTCAACACTCCCCCTCAACAAGAAATGGATTATTAGCTATCTCGATCCTGCCTCTATGGTATTCGATTTTCTCTTGGTGAGCGCCTTCGTCAGAATATTTTCATCTTGATCCTCCGTGGGAATGTACTGAAGTAACATAATGTGTCTTTGAACACAATCTCTGAGATGGTGGTACCAGATGTCTATATGCTTGGACCTGCCATGTAATACTGGATTAACCGAGAGTTTTATACAACTTTGGTTATCACAATGTATCACCATCGGATCCATCTGATGCCCAAACAAACCAACATGAATCTTCCTCATCCAAATGGCCTCACATGCAGCCTGAATGGCTGCCATGTACTCTGCCTCGGCTGAACTAAGTGCCACATATATTTGCTTCCTACTGTACCAAGAAACTATTGTCGATCCTATGTTGAAGATCCCTCCTAATGTGCTCTTTATGTTTGATGTATTGCCTAGATAATCTACATTGGTGAAGCCTTGAAGCTTCACTCCCTTTGTTCGTTTTTACCATAATCCATACTCTGTAGTGCCCCTAAGATATCTCAATACATGCTTCCTCACCTTCCAAAAGAGCTTGGTCGGCTTAACCATAACTTGACTCAGTTGGTTAATTGCGTAGCAACTGTCTGGTCTGGTGTTCACCAGTACATGAGTGAACCCACAAGCTTCCTGTAAACAGTAGTTTCCACTACCTCACTTGAAGTAGTACCCTCCTTCCTCCAATTTCCTGCAAGAGGAGTCTCCATGGGTTTACATCTCTCCATGTGGAACTTCTTCAGAATCTCTTTGGCATAATTGCCTTGAGAAACAAATAGCTCCCCATCATGCTTCCATATCTCCAAACCAAGGAAATAGTGAAGGAGACACATGTCCTTCATCTCAAACTCTCTTGCAATAAATTATGAGTTGCTCATCACTTGTCAAAATAAGATCATGAACATAAATTATGGTAATCAAGAGCTTACCATCAACAACAATCTGGTACAGGTTCGCATCTGCTTCACTATTTGTGAAGCCCAACCCGGTGAAATAGTTGTCAATCCTGGTGTACCAAGCACAAGGTGCTTGCTTCAGCCCATACAATGCTCTCTTGAGTCTGCACACATGTGACTCACAGTCAAAGGTCTAAAAACCTTATGGATGCTCAATGTACACTTCTTCCTCAATAACTCTATTGAGAAATGCAGTATTCACATCCATCTAATGCATCTGCCACCCCATCTGTGCTGAGAGTGCAAGGATAGATCTAATCAATGATTACCTCGCAACTAGTGAAAAAGTATCCTCATAGTCAATCCCCTCAACTTGTGAGAATCCCTAGGCTACATATCTAGCCTTGTACTTATCCACACTTCCATCTTTTGTCTGCTTCACCTTATAGATCCATATAGATCCAACAACTGATTTCCCGACTGGTCTTGGGACAACTTCCCATGCAATGTTCTTGACGATGGAGTCATAGTCCTCAAGCATGGCGTCAACCCAAATTGGTTGTTGCACTGCTTCCTCAAAATAGGATGGTTCTCTCACAATATGCTTGCTCATAAGAGCCATGTATCCAGTAAACTTGTCTGGAGGTTGTCTCTATCTGTGCAGTGATGTAGGCACTCCTACATGTTCTGCCACATCAAGTCTCAATCTGTCAGCTTCTGTGGTGCGCCTTATACCATGTCTGGTGGATGGATCTGCATGAGTGTTTTTTGCCACTCCATGATCCTCTGCATGTGGCTACTCCAAATCTTGAGGTTCATCCTTTGGAACCAAGAGTTCCTCATCTGCATGAAAATCAAACTCCCTCTCAAGGGACAATCGCATGGATTTCTCCTCATCAAATTTTATATCCCGTCTCACAACAGTAATCTTGATGTTTGGCAAATACACCCGATAGTTGTGGGGAATATCAGTGTACCCCAAAAATATCCCAATCTCTGTTGTTGGTTCTAGCTTCTTCCTGGAATCTTTGGTCACATGGAAATAGACAGATGAGCCAAAAATTTTAAAATATGAAACATCAAGTTTCTTACCATAAAAATCCTCCTCTAGTGTACTCATGCCAAGTATCTGATGAGGACTACGGTTCTGCACAAATACTGTTGTGTTGCATGCCTCAGCCAACAGATGCAACGGTAGGCCCTGAACATGCAACATTGCTTGTGTCGCACCCACAATTGCTATGTTCTTTCTTTTTGCAACCCCATTCTGTTGTGGGTTGTGAGGCGCAATCAACTCTCTCTGAATTCCTTCTTTGCTACAGAAG
Source organism: Pinus albicaulis (assembly GCA_034641835.2). Classification (NCBI taxonomy): domain Eukaryota; kingdom Viridiplantae; phylum Streptophyta; class Pinopsida; order Pinales; family Pinaceae; genus Pinus; species Pinus albicaulis. The sequence continues at coordinate 717,633,778 of CM076579.1, forward strand.
TTCTTGAATTCATTGGAGATGTACTTACCACCATTGTTGCTCCTCAAAGCCTTCACATGCTTCCCTGTAACTTTCTCCACGAGTGCTTTGAACTCACAAAATTTTGTGAACGTCTGATCTTTCTTCTGCATGAAGTAGATCCAACACTTTCTAGAAAAATCAACAAAAATCACATAATACCTGTGCTTTGCTATCGAAGCGATAGAGAATGGTCCACACACGTCTGAGTGAACTCTCTCAAGGATTCTCGTTGCTCGGTTCTTCTTCTCGTGAAAATTTTCCTTTGCATACTTCCCCATGGTACATCCATTTCATGTGTCTATCTGCGCAAGAGTACCCTTTGGAAGCCCCGTAGAAATTTGCTGGATGACCTTCAAAGCTCTGTGGTGTAGATGGCCCAATATCTTGTGCCATAACTCACCCTCATCCCGGCTCACCACTTTCTCTTCTTTACCCATCAATGTTGCTCAGCCATCTACGTCAAGTTTGTAGAGATTCTTCACATAAATCCCAATCTTCTTGAATTTTCCTATGGCTTTGTGACGAAGGAATGCTTTCCCTTCATTGAAAAACACAGCATATCCTTTATCCTCCAACATTGCAACTGAAACTAAATTCTTTTTCAAGCTTGGTACATGCATGACATCATTTAATAAGAAGGGTTTACATGGCTGTAGGTAATTGTACCAATCCCGGTAGCGCTATACCTCCCGTGATCACCCATTTCGATATGCATCTGGAGATCCTTCTCCTCTAAGCTACTAAAAGTTCTTTGTCTCCCATCATGTGGAAATATGCACCACTATTTAAGTACCACATTGATCCCATCGCACTAGACACCATGCATGCGATGAGCAAGAAGTCCAACTCAAATTGTGAGGCCAAAGCCTCACCAGCTGCAGATCTTGAAGCCTTCTTGTTCTTCTTCTTATGTGGACAATTAGTGGCATAATCTCCATGATTTTGATAGTGAAAACATTTCACTCTGGACATGTCACACTTCTTACCTTCTTTTCCGGTCTCAGATTTGGAATAGGATTTATTTCCCTTCCCCTTCTGTTCATTACCATCCAAGGCGCAATTTTCCTCATCATATGTCTTAGATAAGGATCCATCCCTGGTATTCCGCCTGAATTATTCGTGTACCAAATCCGACCAAATTCGCTTCCAATCTAGTAGCTTCTCCCTCCCATTGACAGAGTCCTGATAACTATGCCAACTCTTGGGAAGGCTTAGAAGAGCTAGGCTCATCAAGTCATCATCTGCTACAGTAATTCCAACACTCCCAAGCTCATCTCGACATTTGACGAACTTGGTTAATTATTTCGAAATAGTGTCGTCTTTCTCCATTTTGATTTTCTTGGGGTTGTCCTTCAGTGCCAATTTTTTGTGGTCACTGCTACTCTAAAACAGATCTATCAAAGCCTTCCACATTCCATATGGAGTCGCTTTTCCATGGAGACTCAAGACAATGTGGTCTCGTACTCCATCTACTAAGATCCTCCTCGCCTTTGCAACCTTCTTTTTCCAAGCATGAAGAAGAGCGGTGTCTACTACTGCGGCCTTGGGAATGTCATTATCTATGAATTATTTCAACCCTTTGTCCTCTATAACTTCCTCCATTCTGTCTTTCCATGCAATATAATTAGAATTTTCCTCGACTGCATATTCCAATCTTAAGCCATTGAAATCCATCTTGATCCGCCTGTCGCACCAAAGAATATTTTGCAAATTCGAATGCTATTAAGCACAAACTCAATTTCTTCTTCATTATAGTGATTTCATGTGCTCTGATACCATGTAGAAATTATACAAACAATATGTATACCAATGGATTCAATCCGATCATGCGATATGCTAAAGCAAGATATTGAATCCTTCTACAAATCAATTGTGGAAAATAAACATGATCGCCAATCACAGCAAGTAAAGAAAGAAGCAAATCAAACCACAACACAGATATTTTCCTGGGGACAGCTTGCTACTCAAAACCCCTCTATATTCTATTGTATATTCACCAAGGAATCATGAAACAATTATAATGCACTCTTCTCACAAGATTTTGTTGCACTATCACAGCTGTCTCACACTGATCCAGACAAAATCGACCAACACTTAGCCAATTTTCAGCCTTTGCTCAGCCTGCCTACCTTGCGCAATTCATGTGGAATGAGATCCCTATTCTTTAGGAATTTCAACCTTCCAAAACTGTGCAATGCTCATGGGAAATCCTATGGGTGTATTATTGCATGCGGGTAGTGTGCTGATAATATAACTAATAGTTAACATCCCTTTAACCTCTGTCTCAACTGGGTCTTCATCAGAACTGACATGCATGCAGCGATTAATATTAAATCATCAGTTACTTGACAGATCATTGCATGTGAATTAAATATGATTTAATTCACTTGACCTCTCACTAGTGCAACAATCAGTTACAACTAGTTAAACTGATTTTAACTCAATTAATTGAGTTAATTGATTTCTCATGCATTAAAATAATGCACTAACTACAACTTGGACTCAAAAACTAATAGAATCACTCTGCATGCCTCACCAACCACCCTGAACTCGAATTCCATGAGCTAACTGAGTTTATCACACTCAGTTAACTATTACAAGTGATTATGAGATAAGATTACAATTTATTGTCCAATTTAATTAAGGGAAAATTAAATTAGACACACATTTCTTGTTGACTTTTCAACAAGATATGACCTAAATCATATTAATGTGTTAGCCACTAGTAACAAATTATACATACACAACTTTGAAATCAACTTACTATATTAAAAGCAATTGAATGAATAACTTAGTTTAAATTTATTGACTTTAAAAACATTAAAATACATGGCATACAATAACATACCAATTGTCTATATGTAATTTTAGTTCTTTATTGTTTTTACTTTAATTTAGCCATCAGTTATATCTTGTTTCATATGAAATGAATTTTACTATTTAAATTATTTGAAAGGTTTCATAAGTGATTAATATCAATATTTTTTATTCTTCTAATAATTTTCAAGTGATATGTGGATATTGGTAACTATTATTAGTAATATAAGGTCAACACTAATCCCAACCATATAAGGATTCCTCAATGGAGCTAGCCACATTACTGTTATTTTTAGAGGTGTTCGTTATGAGTTGCTTGGGTAATTCATGAACATCTTAAGAGAAGGTACATGGATCATTATCATTTGTGGAGGCACAATGAGTGTAGGCCACAATGTCCACCTTCTGGCCATAAAAACTAGTATTTCTCATAGTGGAGAATGTAAAATCAAACTACAGTCCCAAATATAATCAACTTAGCCTCCACACAAACAAAAAAATTCAAAAAACAAAATATAGACTCAAAACTAAAAAGGAGAAATAAGAGAATCATTGCATCTATTAAATATATTGTGTGTGAAATACAAATGAGTCCCTCTATCTATATCAAACTGGGAGGAGTCCAAGATTTAAAAAATTCGTTAGCAAATACATTAAGAAGGTGGTTGGAGAATATACCAACTCAACATTAATATCTTACCTAGGTGAACTTAACCTATGTCTATACATTGACGCTCCCCCTTAAGTGAAACCTAGGGAAGTAAAAAAAATGTTAAATCTAAAAAATGAGTCTTTGCTACAAGGCCATGATGAGTACCTTGGTAAAAAATCTTCAGAACAAAAACATGAAGGAGGACTAAGACTACACCCCCCACACTCCCCTCCCCCGCCCCCAATCTAGGGCAACTCCCTTTACCGCAAGCAAGGTATAAATTTGAACATACCGTGTCTTTGTCAATGGTTTGGTGAGATGCCAACAACCTACAACTCAATGTGATAGTATTGCAAATCAGTAATCCTATCATTGGTCAAATTTTCGAATGTATTGTGTGTCGACTTCTATATGATAGGTGTTGACACTCTATTAGTCATTGAAACTTTGATTATTGCACTAGATTAGAGTAGGTTTCTCTTATTGAGAACAAAACTCAGACAAAATCTATCGAATCCAAATAGACACTACAAGGAAAAGACCCTCTAGCGGATGCTTTTGAGGAACCCCTTATAAAAATACCCCATACATCCATTTCTAGCGAAAGTTACTAGAGGAGGTTGGCGGGCGAAGGATTTTGCGGATTTTTTCCGCTTGGTGCACTTAGCATCCAAAATCGCACCGATGCTCTCTATAAGAGAAACCACCGATGTGCACAAAACATTGGCACACCATACACCGTGTGCTCCGTACACACCCGCCCAGTGCGTCGTATTACTGTAGAGCACCGGTGCTTCACAACTGTTCTGCGTCAGTGCATCATAAAACACCGCGCCAAAACAGAAACTGCCTGGTGCGGTATTAAGAAACTGCACCGGTGCATCATAAAACGCCGCACCAAAACAGAAACCGACCAGTGCGTTCGTAAGAAACAGCACCGGTGCACCTATAAACCACATGCACCAGACTAGGGTTAAATAAAAAAATAAAAAAAAAATTACGGCCAAAAAACCGCATTTTTCACTTTTCTTAGTGCTCCAAAGCTCTCAATCACCGGTGCGCTCTACAAGAGAAAGCACCAGTGCGCACAAAACATTGGCACACTAGACACTGTGCGCTCCGTACACACCTGCTCGGTGCATCGTATTACTGTAGAGCACCAGTGCTTCACAACTCTTTCGCGTCGGTGCATCATAAAACACCGTGCCAAAACAGAAACTTCCTAGTGCGGTGTTAAGAAACCACACCGATGCATCATAAAACACTGTGCCAAAACAAAAACTGACCGGTGTTTTCATAAGAAATAGCACCAGTCCGCCTATAAACCCCGCGCACCATAACAGGGTTAAATAATAAAAAATTACGGCCAAAAAACTGCATTTTTCACTTTTCTCAGTGCTCCAGAGCTCTCAATTACTGGTGCTCTATAAAAGAGAAAGCACCGGTGCACACAAAACATTGGCACACCAGACACCGTGCGCTCTAAACACACCCGCTTGGTGTGTCCTATTATTGTAGAGCACCGGTGCTTCACAACTCTTCCGCATCAGTGCATCATAAAACACCGCACCAAAACAGAAACTGCTCGGTGCGGTGTTAAGAAACCACACCGGTGCATCATAAAACATCGCACCAAAACAGAAACCGACCAGTGCGTTCGTAAGAAATAGCACCGGTGCGCCTATAAAACCCCACGCACCGAAACAGGGTTAAAAAATAAAATAAATAAATTTAAAAAAAATAATAATAATAATAATAAAAATAATAAAAAATTAAAAAATTAAAAATTACGGCCAAAAAACTACATTTTTCACTTTTCTTAGTGCTCCAGAGCTCTCAAGCACCGGTGCAATTTATCCTTGTCTGAGCCGCCCTGACATCGGTGCTCCCATTGCATCCATTGCATTCACTGCTACTATGCATTGCCCACCAATCTCCAGATTGCATTTTGCAAAACAGTGGGAAAATTTTCTTTTGCAAATTCTACAGCCAATATGCCTCCTCGATGGCAAAATGTACAGGTATTTTTCTTGTTTTTCCATAATTAAGCTTTTTAGCGGATTAGAATTTCAAATAACCTTAAAATTAACCATTTAAAATAAAGAAAGAAAAAAATTGTCATGCGGTGCGCAAGAGCTGTTCGGCTCGTACCGGTAAGCGGTGCTGCCTGTAAAATTTACAGGCACACCGCAACCAGTGCTAACGTTATCCGCACCGTGTTCGGGGCGGTATCAAAAGGCACACTACGTTATTTTAAAATTTAAAAAAAGTGTGGTGTGGTCATTTAGCCGGTCGCATCGTTGACCATGGGAATAGCAATGCGGTGCGTTGACGGAAATATCTGCCCCGGGGTCTATCAGCGCACCGCATTCGTCATTCCGACAGGGTCAACGGTGCAGCCTGGTAAAAGACTGCACCGTTGACTATGTAATTTGTCATGAAGTCGGTGCGCTGACACAACTATATGCGTCGGGGCATATATTTTAGTCAGTGCACCGCTCTTCTGACACCTAACATAGTCAACGGTGCTTTAAAAATTTTCAGGTGCACTGCATACGGTGTGTTGAATGTCATCTGGGGCACTGCCCCTGGTGCGTGACAAACAAACAATGCACCGGAACCGGTGCATGACTGTTTTTTATGGCGCACTGACTGGTCTATTTTTTTTTCCAAAAAAATTATATATGTATATTCCTAAATACATGTCTCATTTAATAAAAAAAAATTATTTAATATGTCAATGGTTCAGAGAGAAGAGGGTGAACAACAGCAACAACAGGCAGAGTAGTATGACATGGTTCGGCTATGGAAGGCATGAGAGAGGGAGAGAGACGCATACCCTTGCCCTATTACAGCAGCTACCCAGGGGCTCCTAAGGCAGGTAGGCCTCGTCAAGTTCTATGAGGAGGCTACTTCCCTAAAGGCCCATAGTGTGTTTTTGAGACATCTTATCCACAAGTGGAATGCCCACCAACAGGCTTTCCAGGTTGGTCCTAACCAGTGGTACACACCCACTGAGGAGGATATATATTTCATTACAGGGCTATCGAGGAGAGGGGTGTATTTTCCCTCATTCCAAGAGGTTCCATCTGGTTGTGTAGCAGGGAGTCAATTAGTTTACTCCTAGAGATACATTAGAGCATCAGTACTGTCTCCTGCAGATTTTCAGGTCGTTGGAGGTCAATTACGTATTGGTGCATTTGGTAGTGAGGAAGTGCAGTGCCTCTCACTTCTCATTTTGACCATTTCACACAATACCAATGATGGGCAACGCATTAGTTGCTCGCTTCTATATTATGTTGATTCTTTAGTACAGGAGCCACGACTTGTCAGGTGGTCTGCCATTTTTTTGCGGCTATTCTGTACAGCCTTAGATAGATGTCGTGCTTATGCACAAGGGAGGGTAAACTTCCCTTTTTCTTCAAAGATTTTTTGTTTATTTTTTGAGAGGTTACTAGAGATGAGGCCTACATTTGTTTGGCAGCCTCATAGGCCAATGTTGGAGGCACAAATGCACATGTGGGGGCAAATGATGCCCAAGAAGGGTGAGACTATGTTTCCAGCCAGGATATCGCATGATGCACTGGACTTGCTAGCCAGTTTTGAAGAGCTGCATCCCTTCATTATGGTCCCCTGTCCTTACGCTGGATTGGATTGGAGAGGGTGTGCCAACATCCTCTTCGCAGATGATGAACCGCCAGATGATAGAGGTAATATTATTGTTTTATTTAAATTTATTCTAACATGCTCTTTAACTTGTTTTTATTAAATTATGTAATGAAATTGTCTAATTATTGTTGTGTACTTGTATATATTTTGCATACATTGGCTCTTTTGATGGCAAGGAGATGTCGGCACCACCACATGATCCAGGTGTGGATCCTGAAGACGATCAGGGCATGCCAGATGCCGAGGATCATCAGGAGGACGGTGCAGAGAGACATGCTCCTGCTGGTGCGCCGGTACCACCTTTTGCTAGGTGCGGTTGACTTGATACTAGATACAGGATGGAGTTGGGTGACCAACTCAATGCATTGATTGTTGAGGCGGGCATCAGGCCCGCTCATTACAAAGACATGCAAGCCGATGATAGGCTATTACAAATGTGGAGAGGCGTGTCGTGTGACATGTACAGCCTGATGTGGCATGTTGTAGGAGCTTTGACATCTGTTACGCGACTGAGGAGGATTTTTGCACGTTATAGGCGTGGTCGAGCCACAGCACATGATGGACAGGCCGCGAGCAGCGACTCATCATCTCATGATCGTTCACCTCGGGCAGCGCCAGATGAGCATGAGCCTCCACTAGCATCTAGCAGCAGTCATCATGGAGATGAGGTTGGACCATTGACCACGTCCATTCAGCAGCGTCCAACATCCATCAGTACTCATGATCATGATATGGATTTATACAGGAACGCAACAGAATAAACATATAACCATAAATACAAAGATGCAGCGGAAATAACACTTCATTTCATTAATATCAAAAAACTGAAATTTGCTTACAGATAGAATGGAAATAAAACTAGCTAGGGCACTGGTAGCTATCTCTGAGAAGAGATGTGGCGGCTACAGGCCTCTGAACTATATTACAATGAGGCTCGAGGGCCTATTTATTATTGAGAAACAATGGAAAAACTGAAACGTCCAAAAACCTAACTCTAGGAGATGAAGCGCCAAAACTGTGGGTCCCGTTTGGGTAAATTGGTGTTTCAACTTCCTGGGGACGTAACTTTGGCATCCGATCTCCATTTGACGTGATCAATAGCTCGTTAGAAATATCTATCTGAGGACTACAACTTTTGAGGTAGACCATTGTTGCTTCCCGTTTTCCCAAAAGACATCGTTTAAGGCCTCAAAACGGCTCCAGAAGTTCAGGACCCAAAAAACTGCTAAAAATAGTAAGTTGTGTTGCAACTTAAAAATTGAACGAACTGATAGTGGGGGTTCAAATGGAATAGGTGGGTGGCCACCAATATCCACCTGGATCATTAAGGCCCCAAAACGGCTCCGGGAGTGCAGGACCCGAAAACCTGCTAAAAATAGTAAGTGGTGTTGAATGTGAAAAGTTGTAAGAATTGATGTTGTGGGTCCAAATGGAAAAGGTGGGTGGCCACCAATATCCACCTGGATCATTCCTCCATCCTTCAGAAGCAATGGGCCCCATTGCGTTGAGATCCTCCCTGAGATGAAGAAAATTATGTTGAACTGGGTATTAGATTTGTTGAAGATGTCATGGACCTGTGGGCAGACATGCTGGATGCGTTTAGTAAATTTCATTTCTTTATCAGCCTTAGACAGTACATGTGTGGATTCTATATGTGTATTTGCAGGAGGTATGGCAACAACAGGCGGCGGTGCGTTGGGGGTTAGATCAATGGAGTGTTTGTCCTGATAGTGTAGAGGAACCTCTATCAGTGAGGAGAAAGTGTCCTCGTATTCCTCCATGAATTTGTCCATCTGTTGCAGCCATGCAGGGGAGCCTTGTTTTGAGGTTGTGGCCACAATATTCTTCTTTCCCTGTGAGCGAGTTGTAAGGAAAATGAATTTCCTGGTTTGGGAAACAATCTTACTGCGTTGTTTTGCAGTAGTCAAAGAGATGACAGGAGGCGGTACTACCTCCGGTATCCTGTACAAGTTATTTCCCAAAGTAATAATAACAACACGAGGCCTAGACTCATACACAACATGTCGCCTCCACAAGTATGGTTGGCCCAATAATACATCAGCTACATCAAGAGGAGCAACATCACATAATACATCATCCGTGAATGGCTTGATGTTGTATGGAAGGCAATACTATTGGCGGATGCGGATATCTCTCCCTGGGTGAAGCCACCTAATGGTATATGGTTGTGGGTGTGTTATGGTCGGTAGGCTGAGCCGCTTCATGACCTCTGCTGAAATGAGGTTCTTTTGGCTTCCGCTATTGACAAGAAATTGCAACGGAGAACCCTTCACCCACATTTGTGAATGAAAGAGGCGCTCCCCCTCCTCTAGATCCTCTGGGTCCTCCCTCTAGATCTTGGTGGTGGAAAAAATGGCACTGGGATCCGCATCAATGATCTGCTTCCCTTTGTCATTGCTTTTGTCTGGTTCTGACTCAGGATCAGAAAATGCATCTGATTCGGGTGCCTTTAGTTCGGCCACCAATGATTGTTTGGCCTGACACTCATTTGTGCTATGAGTGGGGCTGTTATGAAATTCACACCACTTCCCTGTGTCCTTCTTTTGATTTGTGGTGTTGTTCTGAGTCGCACCACTTTGGCCTTGCCCCTTGTTCTTCGGTTCGGGGGCACCTTTCGGATTTGCAGATCCAAAGTCTCACTTCTTCTGCTTAAATTTATGCTCGATCTTGGCGGCATAGCGATATGTCGTGCCAAGCGATGTAACGTCGAGGAACTCCATTTCCTCATGAATGTGTTTGTGTAGACAGCTGCAGTACTTGAGCACCAAATGTCTCTCTGAATCTTTAATACCCAACTTTGTGCGCAGGGTATGGAACAGATTCGTCAGTTCGTGCACATCTTGATCCCTTTGTTGCCGCAGTGTGGTCCATTGGATGTATTTTTCCTCATAGCTCCCCACGAGGTAATATTGTTCCTTGATTCCGTCTCGAAACGAATTCTAAGTGGGTGTGGCCAAGAAAATAGAGGGTTCCCCTTCGTCCTCTTGCCCACAGTAGGTTTCCCACCAGTCTTTGACATGGGGGGCGGCTTTGAGGAGTGCAAAAATAATCTTTTCTCGGTCAGAGAAATCATGGACGAGAAATACCCTTCCAGAAAATGCAACCATCTATCTACGGTGTCTGCATCTATTTTTCCTTCAAATACAGGAATATCAAAGTTTACCTGTACCTTGAAGGGAGTGGTGCCTCCAGAGTGGCTGTTGGATGCAGATGCGTCGTAGGTGGGCAGTCGTTGAAGGATCTGAGCAAAGTTATCCATCATCATGTTCCTTTGTTTCTCGAGGGCCTCCTCAAGCAATATTTTGATAGGATCTCCTGCTCCCTCGTCTTTCTTTTCTTCCGCCATGGGAGGTCGTCAGGGTTTGCGAGGCTGATCTTGCCAGGGTTCAACCAGATCGAGCCCTAACTCCTTATACCCTGACCGCGTTGGGGACATGCAAAGAAAAACAAAGAAAGAGCAGACCGCTCTGATACCATTGATCTGGATTTATGCAGGAACGCAACAGAATAAACATATAACCATAAATACAAAGATGTAGCGGAAATAACACTTCATTTCATTAATATCAAAGAACTGAAATTTGCTTACAGACATAATGGAAATAAAACTAGCTAGGGCGCTGGTAGCTATCTCTGAGAAGAGATGTGGCGGCTACAGGCCTCTGAATTGTGTTACAATGAGGCTCGAGGGCCTATTTATTATTGAGAAACAGTGGAAAAACTGAAATGTCCAAAAACCTAACTCTAGGAGATGAAGCGCCAAAAATGTGGGTCCCGTTTGGGTAAATTGGTGTTTCAACTTCCCGGGGACGTAACTTTGGCATCCGATCTCTGTTTGACGCGATCAATAGCTCGTTAGAAAGATCTATCCGAGGACTACAAATTTTGAGGTAGATGAATGTGGCTCCCCGTTTTCCCAAAAAACATTGTTTAAGGCCTCAAAATGGCTCCAGAAGTTCAGGACCCGAAAAACTGCTAAAAATAGTAAGTTGTGCTGCAACTTAAAAATTGAACGAACTGATGGTGGGGGTTCAAATGGAATAGTTGGGTGGCCACCAATATCCACTTGGATCATTAAAGCCCCAAAACGGCTCCGGGAGTGCAAGACCCGAAAACCTGCTAAAAATAGTAAGTGGTGCTGAATGTGAAAAGCTGCAAGAATTGATGGTGTGGGTCCAAATGGAATAAATGGGTGGCCACCGATATCCACCTGGATCAGATCATGAGCAGGTTGGACCATCGACCATCGAGGTTGCACCATTGACTGAGCAGGCCTCCACTAGTACTGTTATTGATGTTGTACTACCACCAGTTGATCCATGACATTTATATTACAGTTCTATATTTTTAGCATTATTCTTTTATATATATATATATATATATATATATATATATATATATATATATATGGTCTGTTGTACCTTAAGAGACAATCCCTTAGCTGTGATAAGGAATCAGTGCTTAAGACATTTATATGATTCTGTCACGAATATATATGTCTCTGTTTTATTAACCCTCAAGTATTTATGATCAAACCCTTAAATATCAAATATGATCAATATCTCACAATGCTACCATTTGTTAATGTTGAATGAAGTGACTAGAAGAAAATGAAAGAAGAAGCCCAAACTGATATGTTGTTTTATACAGAAAATATCATCTCAAACCCCAGAAGGAATATATGAAAGAAACAGTAAAAACAAAGGAGCGCCAATTAAGGTTTTTAACTCTTACATACAGAAGTAAAAAGAGACCTATTGCTCATAACTTTGTTTTATTCATAGATAGAAAACACAGAATGTAAACTTGAACACATTTCAACATAAACAAAATGCTAGAAACTTGCTTACTCATTCATTAATCTTTGAATTTCTGAGTACAAAAATAATTTTCTGAAGGTCCAAAACTCGGAACCTTTCCTTCCCTTGGAAATTACATTAAATACAGTAAAAAGCAGTTTGGAACTGTTATAACCAATTCTAAATACCAAAACTACTTAAGACTTCGAAGGTTGTCTATTACATGCCTTGAAAATCTCTTATTACAATTACATTATCTTCAGAAAATAACATAAAATAAATATCCTAATCTATAGCAATTGTTGATGATGTGGCTTCTTTTCCTTGGTCAGCTGATTTGTCTTTCTTTGATGCTGATCCTTTTGGAAAGTCTATTGTCCAAGCTCTGCACTTTTTCCATATTTCTACCTTCATCCTGGATGAATGTGTCAGATTGTGATATTCCAATCTGAATGCAGTAATTCGATCATAGGAAGGCCTTTCTGTGAAAAGAGTTTTTACCATCCACAAGAGTTGAAAATGTCTCTGCAAGAAATTGACCATTGTTTCTCCTTTCAGTGCCTAAGTCTTTTCATAACTGTTATCAACTTTGCTTTTGTCAACACTAGTAAGTTCTCATAAGAATTCCATGGCAAAATATTTCCTTCAGCTCCCCAACACGATGGCAAGCCTACTCTTGTCATTTTGTCAAATGACTTATCAAATTGACTTACTGCTTCCTTGATTTCCATTAGCTTCTTTTCTGCAGCCTTTCTGAGATCATTTCTGACAATCATTTTATTAATTTCTACTACATACAACATTTTGTCTTGCATGTCATTCTCCTCTAATTCCTTATCTGATTTAGAATTAATAAAATAAATGAATCTTTTGGCCCAAATGGCTCTATTAATTCCTTTTTTCTTATCGGACATGATTGGTTCTTCACATTCTTAAATAAGGCTTTTCTCTTTTGCAATTATCATCAAGAAACACCAATTAGATTTCATTTCTGAAATGATATCAGACCAACTGATATCTTTAGCTTATATCAATGAGAGATTTCCTTTCAGTCTTTCTTTGAGATTTTTAATCTCAGCTTCAGCATTTCGAAAATCCATTTTGTATTTGTGAGCTTCATTTTCTATGACTTTCATCAACTTTGTTACAGCCTCCAGATCTGTTTGAGCCTTTTTTCGATCTCTTTCAGCCATCTGCAACTCAATATTTAATTAAAAAATTTGTGCTTGAGGGTCTTCATCACCTGTAGGAAAAACAAAAGTACAATTATGATTATCAATATGATTTTGCAAAGAAATTGCAGTATGCTTTATTTTGGAGAGTTGTTCATCCTTCTGCATGAGTTGCTGCAACAGCTTTTCCTTTTCCTTCTCTACCTCTGCAACTTCTGTAGCCATTGAATGCTCTCCAGTAGGTAATTTTAACTTCTTCCTTAATGTGGATATTTATACCTCATCACTTTGCATGAATTTCTGCACAGCAGTCTTATCACTGGGGTCTACTCCAATCTTTATAATAATTTTCTTCAATTCCTCATTCTGAATTGTTAAGGCTCTTGAGTTAGCCTTCTCTAACTTCAATTGTTTAATTACTTTACCCAACATATTCTCTGCCTTTATTGCCATTGCATTAGTCTTTGTGAGGTCATTTACAATCAATTGACCTGTTTGCATATGCAAATTCATTTTATCCATCAGTGGAATTTTCTTCACATCCACAGTCACATTTACAGTGTTGAAACTGTTGGAAGAACCAATTTACATATCTGTAGGATGTGACAGGGCAATTCTAAATTGATCTTTCTCAGGATCCATTACAGTCAACAATCTTGTTTGATCAGCAGCAACTTGATGTTCAGCTTGGGCCTCCATGCTGGCCTTCATCCTCTGATTTCTTTCCTCAATTTGTGAAAACAGTTGTTTGATCAAGGGCACTTGTTCATGAGAAGCTTCCTGACTCCTAGGTGAAGCAAGAACATTTTTCTCTTCTCTCAAATGTAAAGAAAAACCAAGTGAATTAGATGTAGGTTCTTCAGTAAGTTTTGTTCTCTTCTTGGCTCCATGTTCCTCATCATCTAGATTAATAACTACTTCTTTGGTTCTTTTAGTTGTTTTCTCTGCTATGATGGGAGTTTGAACATTTGCTTCTACTGAACTCATCACACCTTTACTTGCTATCTTCTCTTGTTCTGGCCTACTTTCATGAATGAAAGCAGAGTACCCATTCTCAATTCTTCTATTTGAAATCACACTATAAGGGTCATAAGCCCAACTTTCTCCTAGTAACATATGCATCTCATCTAACATTCTTGTTACTTCATCAAATTCCTGCCTCATATTTACTATGAAAGGGCCTACAACCATGGGTAATTTATACATGTGTCATTTCTTCATAGGCACGAAATGAACCTGATCAACATTTAGCCTTATTTCATAATATTCTTCAAAAACAAACCAATCTCCATATTTACAATTATTTCCTAAATGCAGAAACGCCTGAGCTTTAGGTAAGAAACAGGGAGGAAGACTTCCATTCAATATTTTATATGCAATTGACATGTAATAGCTAGAAAAATCAAACAACCCAGCCTTATTTTGCTCCCTTCTAACTACATTTGTCCATAATATCACTGATTACCTTCTTTTATTTACATCCATAATATTTAGACCTAAATGCATGAATTCTTCCACATTCTAATATAAGAACAAGTATACAATCAATGAAGGAAATTTGAATGAACCTGTTAATGAAAGGCTCATCACCTGTGAATTGACTGCTTCCTGCCAATATGATGGAATATCCAGCACCATTCCTAGCTTCATCATCATGGTAAACATCCCTAAGACTGATTTATCCACTGTTTTATCATCCTCTTTACCCAGAATTTTTGCAATATTACTTAATACTGGACGAGTCTTAGCGTCAAAAACCCCCATAGCAAACTCTTTGAAATCTAGTTGAAACTGCTTCATGTCAGGTTTCAAATAAAACATGAATTGATTGAATTCTTCACCTGCAAGATTGTCATAATATTGTACCAGCGAATCGTCAGAAAATTAGATGGATGAATCTGACTCAGGATAGCAAAGGGCTTGGCGGATTAACTGGGTGGACACCTGCAGAACGTTCCCTCCTTGGGAATTCATGACAAAACACTTCCCTGGATACATGACAGACACCAACCAATAGATAAACTCGGGGAAAAGATGGGTCTTTGGAATGCATGCAGACAAAATTCTAGACTTGACCATGGCAGAATACACAGGGGAAGCATTCTCATTCAAGATAACTTTTTGGTAGAAAGGGAGGTGAATAATAGAACACAGAGTATCTTGAATATCCCTCTCAGTATCCATGAGAGGGATATGGCTAGTTGAATGTGATAAGGATGATCGTTTAGCCATGGTTGAAAAAAAAAAACTCTGCAGGAATAGTTCACAGGGTGGTCAAATTTGTGCAGGTGGCAGAAAGCTAAAACAGGGTGCGACGCAACAAATCACAAGTAATTTGAAAAACAGATAAAAAACTTATTTAAATAGGTGGCGCGGGTTTTAAATTTAATTCTGACAAGACGCGCCAGCAAGCCGTTGATTCTACCCGACGTGGAAGACAGTTGTGACCAACTCAGCCTCTTACGTCATTGCGGGGGCTCTCGAGGTACAGAGGAAAACTTCGGATGGTGCCCCCGCACTCAATCTCCATCATTCATCTCTGTTGTCCCCGCAGTCAACCCGGTCAACTATGGAGGCACTCATCATGATATCTGGTACGCTAGTTGTGCCCGCGAGTTGGGTCTTTTGATAGAGACTTTAATTATCAGCGCTTTCTGCCAATCAAATCAATCAATGTTTAACATCAAATATCGAACCCACTACTTTAAATTTTAAATGTTTAAACTTAAACTCAGATATTGGAAAACATACATATTTTTTCATGCTAAAGTATAAGATTTTGATACTTTAACATATTTTCCAAAAATTTCTTATTTTTATATTTTCAAATATTTTAAAAATAAAAGGATATGCATATGATCCACAACATGGTCCATGTATTTTATGTTCATGTTGCAGTTGCACTTAATTTACATGTTGGTGACCATCATGATGTGTATATTGTTAGTTCATGTTAGATATGTTCATTTAATTTGCAGCTTGCAGATGGATGTGTATGTGATAGCATGAGTTATTTGACATGAGATGTATATTTAATGTTTGCGTTGTGATGATGTTAATATATAATTTTAATTGTGTTTTGTTAGATGATCATGATCACGATGATGTTAGCGATTTTGAATGTGTTTTTTAGTCGAATATGATGTAATTTGTACGATGGTTATCATGATAGTGATGTTTATTAATTAATTTAATATTAAATGACCATGATATTTATTAAATATTATGTCGTGATTGTAATTGAAATTTAAATTTTAATTGTATGTAAAATTGTATTTGTAATTGTAATTGTAATTTTAACTGTAATTGTATGTAAAATATTTAAGATAAAATTTTAATTGTAACTATAATATTTAATTTATTGTGAAATTATTGTAATTGTAATTGTATATATGACAAATTGTAAAATTGTAATTCTAATTCTAATTGTATGTAAAATTCTAAAATTGTAATTGTATTTGTAATTGTAATTTTAAGTGTAATTGTATGTAAAATATTTGTAAAATTGTAATTGTAATTGTAAATGTAATTCTAATTCCAATTCTAATTGTATGTAAAATTTTAATTGTATTACTGTGAAATGATTGTAATTGTAAAATTTTAATTGTAATTGTAATTGTATGTAAAATTAAAATTTTAATTCTAATTATAATCGTAATTGTATGTGAAATTGTAAAATTGTAACTGTAATTCTAATTCTAATTCTAATTGCAATTGTATGTAAAATATTTGTAAAATTTTAATTGTATTAATGTGAAAATTTTAATTATATTAATGTGAAATGATTTTATTAAAATATTTAAATTTGTAAATTTGTAAATAATTGTAAAATAATAAATCTAGAATAATATGAATTTTTGTAACATAATAAAGTTTAGAAAATAATGCAAATAAATTCATGTACTTTAGAATTATCATTATTTTATTATGATCTTACATACCAAAAAAAGGAACTTTATACAGTCTGGTGCACTTATCATCATAACGCGCACCGGTGCGTCTTAGTACTAAGACGCATCGGTGCTTCACAACTCTTCCGCACCGGTGTGCCATAAAACATCACGCCAAAACATAAATCTCGATCTTACGAAACCGCACCGGTGCACCTATAAAACCCCGCGCACCAGAACAGGGTTATTCTATAAAGTGCAGTATTGGAGCAGGGGAGGGTTTGAATCGCGGGCAAGAATTTTTCTGAGGAGATGAGGGTTTGAAAAGAAGAGAGTTCGAATTTCAGCTGAGAAGTTTATAGCAGAGAAAATGAGTGATTCAAACAGAAAGACGGATAAAGACGCTTACAGAGATGTAGACGGCTACAGAGCTCGACAGAGTACAAAAGGATAAAAGGAGTACAGGTTGAAACCGTCAGAGAGCATTCGGTTGAGGCATGCGATAAGGTTAAGAGGTCCCATGATGGAGAAATGGAGAGTAGAGTTGATGGCAGAGAAATATCAATTGAGGAAGATGATAAAGCCAAGAGGCACCATGAAGGGAAGGATTCTCATTCCCTTAAGGATAGCAGAGAAAGATCAATTGACGTTGTTGATCGGGCTGGTAGGTCCCATGAAGGGAAAGATTCTCCAAAATGCGTTTAAAAGCAGTTGGGAGTATTGTTCGAGCTTCAGTTGGCTTACATAAACTTTTACCAGCAAAGATGACATCGCATAAAATCACATCTTCGGCTTTCAATTGAACCTGAATGGCATCTCTAACTTGTCTGAGTTGTGGTCCTGTGGAAAAGAATAGACAAGAAACGAATCATGTTACCATATTTCCACTTGAAAATCGGTTTCCCATTGGAAGAGCTAATGTAATAGCCCATTTTGTAATGTCTTTCCTCTGCTCAACCCTATACTCATTTTCTATGGGAAACCATTGCCTCCACATGTAATAACTACATCGTCTAGTCGAAAATCAGTCTTCTTCTGCTAACAAATGCAGAATGAAGGACTCGTTGTCATTGCTCCCAGAACATTCAAGGTCAGTTTCTCATAAAACAGAGATTGTATAAATTTTGTTAAGATCAAGTTAGAAAGCATAAAGGAGAAAAGAGGAAATTGGATGCCAAGATGGAGGATGAACTTACAAATGAGCAAGCAGATCATGGGGCACCTTTTCTTATTGCAGGTTATGGAAAGGTTCAAGTTTCTGTAGAAATTTGAATAACTGATGTATTATTCACCGAGATTCTCTTGATCACACACTATTTTAGCTTCATGCATAATACAGAATCTCTTCTACCATTGATCATTAATTGCAGAAATAAAATCAATTGCATGCACACATTAAAACCACGAACAATCACACATGAACACAGTATTTCATAGGAAAGCTTAACGCTGAAAACCCCCAACTATCTGTATATTATATGTCATGGAGATCATGTAACAATCATAGTACAAAGCTCCTCACAAGCTCTCAGCACCACCTCCAATTGCTACACACTATCAAGCTAGATCTAGCAAAACACATACTCCAATATTTTGCCACTTGATAGCCAGCCTCTATTGTGTAATCAATGCTACGGAATGGCTTCATTAAATAGATAAACCACCTGGCTTGTAGTGCGCAATCCTCATGGGCTTATCCACCTATTTGTGTGTTGCAAATAGCAACTGTATAGTCACAACTGATAGTTAACCTGCTCTTTCACCTATTTCTGCACTAGTCTCCACTGAAACTGTCCATGCACTGAAGTTAACTGATGCATTCTTTAGTTGATTAATGAGTTTATAATTAGTGAATTAATTAATAATTAATTCACACCACTCTCACTAATTGTATCAATCAGTTAAACTGAATACAAATAGCTCGACTATGTTTAGATTAGTTAAACTGAATACAACTCCACTAACTTCCTCAATCAACTCCACCAAACAATGTCACATGAGTTCTAATTGAAGTCTTCATGCAATAGCTCCACATAACCCTCAGGAATAGCGTAATTCCTTCTATCAGCTCCTGTGCCACATCTGTGCACTTAATTGAAGTGCTCCAAGAGAATAAGATAATGTTTAGAGTCTAAATATTATTAAGAGCTAATAATATTCGACATATCTATTTTTAGAATGGAAATCTAAAAACAGATTCCGCCCAGTATGTCTAAAAATAGAAGTCCATCTATTTTTTCCGACTTGACCAACCATCCACAAATAGCATCTTGCAACTCACAAAACATGATCCATATGTCTAAAAATAGACATAGTCTAAAAATAGACTTTGCGCCAAAAATAGCCTGCGGGCCCACTTAGTGAAGGCGACTTCTTTCCACTAAGCTCATCATCTTGTTGCAATCTCAACAGTTTCTTTTTCTGAAAGAAGAAGAGGTGTAGTTTTGAAAATAAATGGCCCAAATATTTTCACAGCAAAATGTACATTTCCAACATGTCTAAAAACTAAAATATCAAAAACTTCAATAAACTGCTCAGAAACAAAACTTTCCCAACCATTTGTGAAAATTTCCCATGTCTTAGCATAGCACAGATTCACATGTCACAATTTCCCACTTGGGCCCTATATTATTGCATCTTCACATGCCCCACATTGTATTCTCTCCACATAATCAGTGGAGACCTCCTACAATAAACAAAATGCATTGTAAGAATAGTTATTTCCATCAAGAATTTATCCAATTCCAATTTTCAATTCTAATTCTAATTCTAATTCTCAAGAATAAACAAAATTCTAATTCTCAATTTCTATGGTTGGAGTTCACTAAATTTTGGTGTACACACCTAAAAGTAATTTCGGTGCCTTAACCGCAAATCGGTGCTACTGTACATAAAACCACACCAGTGTGTTTTAGTTACTGCGCACCGGTGTCAGTGTTACAAAAGGACGCACTGGTGACGAATAAACGTAAATAAAAAAAGTGCAACTCTATTTTCTTTAAGTGAAAAAAAAAAGGGGCAGCAAATTGAAAAATGGGCAGAAAAATATTTTCGAAAATCTAATTTCATAAAATAATTCTTTAAATACTAAACACTTTTCATTATTTCACTATTTTTGCTAAAAAATTTAGCCAGCGATTTGCAGGAGACATACTTGGAGCAAGAGAGCATGAGCGCACTGTGCAACAGTGAAATACGTTCAAACAGAAGTATTCAGACAATCAGAAACCAAACCTCTGGTGATTCAAACCTTGTATCATAGAATTTCAAACCATCTCATGATTAAATTTCATTTTTTTTTAACTTTTTCTGCAGTTTTATCCATTTTTACCCTAAACCCTTCATTTTTTTTTTGTTTCTGCCCTTTCTTCTCCCTGTTTCTATGATTTAAGAATTAGGGTTTTTCATTTTAGATTGACATCCAACACACGGGACGACTTGCATATTCGGATCCCAATCCATTCAGCCCTTTTGTGAATTTTTGGAAAAAAATGATTTTTTTTATTGGTGCGCCCTGCGTAACCTAGTACACCAGTGCACTGTATTATACAGCGCACCGTGCAATTACTATGTATTAAAAAAATTGAAAACATTTTTTTTTAAATCAGTGTGCCATATCTGAAATAGGGCACTAGTGCTCCATGTTACAAGGATAGCACCGTACGGTCTATTACACTGTTTGTGCAGTGCATTTATAATACCCCCATGCACCATAAGGCATATTATACTATTTTTGCAGTGTGTTTTTAATACCCCCACGCACTGACGGCGGTGCGTACAACATGAAATGCGCATCGGTTTCTTGAGATTTATTTTTTACCTGAAAAGTTGACAAATTATTTATAAATATATTAATGAATGATATGGTACAGGTTTCAGATCGATAAAGAAATGACTAACAATAGATCAAGTAACAAAAATTCTGATAACACATTAAAAAAAGAAAGTTCTTTGTAAATTCTTTATAAAAAATATTATTTTTGAACTATATGTAAGTTTAACTAATATGTATTGTTTACTGTGTATCATGCAGAACCACAAAATGACGAAGCTCAATAAGATTATTTCTGATCTAAGACCAGAAGAGCCTAAAATCTTGATGGAAAAATTGCAAAATAATGAATCAGGTGAATGAAAAAATACTATCGATCCAATATGAGTTTCTTTTTTTAATTATCATTAATAAGATACTTAAAATTATTAGATAACATGTGTCAAACAGTCTATTAATTCACATATGTTTAATGTTCTATAGGGACCAACAACTCAGAAAATGAATGTTTTTCTAAGAAAAGGAAAACAATAGAACATGCAAATGAAAATGAATTGCTCCTTAGCTCATCTGGAGTGGTGTTGGAGGTTAACGAAAGTGGGAAAAACTTTTACAAAAGTTTGAGGGATCTAGTGGAACAAATGTATAGACGTTTTTTCCACTTACAATACAATAACCAATCCTATGATTCCAAGAACCAAATTTTATCTAAACTACAAGAATATTTTCCAAAGAATTGGTCAATGAAACATGTCAGACTTTTAATATCAAAAACGTACAACAACAAAAAAGAAGGAATGAAAGAATAATATTCTTTTAAATGTTTGTTTAGAATTATTTATAAATATCACTTTTGGTATATTTATTTTTCATATATCAATATAAAAATTAAATAGTTTATTTTCATGTTACATTTTTAGGAAGATTATGAAAATCTCAAAAGATGAACAAGATGATATCATAAATATGCTAGTAGGAATGTCCAAAAAGGTGTACAAGGAAATAACAAAAGAAATGGTTAAAATTACATCGCAGCAGAGTTGCCATCTCAACAACAACATGCTTCAAATGTAATATGTAATCATTGAATTTTTCGATCATTAGGTACAATAAATAAACAATTTAGCATTAAATATTAATTTTCAAGAATTTTCTTGCAGAAAATAAAATAAAATGGAACCCATTCGACACATAGAACAAGACGACAAGGAAGAAAATGGTTGATCTCTAAGTTTGTGAGTAATTGCTACTTCCTTATAACAACTTAACTAGATTTCATTTTTGTATTTTTTAAGTTGCTTTACAAAAATCATCATTGAATGTCTTCAAATAGGTGTTAACATACAAAGAAGAACCATCAGGTGAATTGATTGAAATTGGGTTAAATATGAGTTGCGACTATATGTTGGCATATCAAAATTTAATTGTGGAATTTGTAAGCATATATCGATCTTGTTTTACTTAGCTCCGTCTATAATTAATAGAACAAAAACATCTTTTATATTAAATATATGATTTCTTATGGGGTATAAAACTTGTAGCAAACAAAGTATGGAACTGCACCAATAGATGAAATTTTGAAAGATGGCATGGTACATGGTTTTGAAATAATGTGTATAGTTTATGAGTCAATTGTTGCTATGGTACACTTTTCTTTTCGATTTACATTGATGTATATTATTTAATATTGCAATTTTCATTATTCTCACCAATGTATATACACTCATTTCAGTTTATTTCTATGTTTGTAGATGGAAGGTGAAGAAGAAGAAAACAATCAACGCCGTGAAAAAAACATTCCTGAAAATAACCCAAGTCATGGAAGTAGGTCTAGAAGTGACAACAGTTCAAGTGAAGAATTATGATCACTATGTTTAGATATCAAAGCAAGGCGTTTTATTTTTTTAAATATGTCTGTGAAATCAGACATTTTGTTTAATGTAATGGACATAGTGTCCCAATTGAAAGACAAAGGATACCAATAATTGTCCCATTTTGTATGATAAAGACTGTCTTATATATATATATATATATATATATATATATATATATATATATATATATATATATATATATATCTATATCTATATCTATATATATATGTTCTAATTTATTTTATTGCATTCTCCATTGTCGCTATTGCGTTCTCCATTGTCGTTCTCAAATGCACTAATAAAAATTTAATTCATATGAATATTGTTATAAGATATATATGTGTCGACTTTTGATGAATAATGAATTTTTAAAAACCACAATTATTATGATATGATATAACAAATTAATCCAAACATCACATTCAAATGCATTAATAAAAATTTAATTAATATGAATATTGTTATAATGTGTCGACTTTTGATGAATAATGAATTTAGAAAAATCACAATAATTGCACTGTCACAGGTCGATGTTTCTAAAAAATACAAAATAAACACCGGTGCGTGTCAGGATCTGTACACCGGTGCTTTTGTATACTAAAGTGCACCGGTGCGTTTCTATGACCTATGGGCACCACACAAATACCAAAACCAATTAAAAATCTCGGTGCGTTTGTGCGATACTACGCACCGGTGCTTTTATGTGAGACTATGCACCAGTGAATTTGTACAACGTATGGGCACCACACAACTACCAATACCAATTATAAATATCAGTGTGTTTGTCTGATACGGCGCACTGGTGCGTTTCTATAAGTCTATGTACCGATGCGTTGAGACGACCTATGGGCACCGCACAAATCCCAAGACCAATTGGTACGGCCCCGTGCGTTGTATCACCAACATTGCGCCTGGTGTTTTTTTATACCTTGACGGCCCGGTGTAGGAACCTTCGACCACCCCGAGGCCACCGTCTAGTTGACACGCACTGGTGCGTTGAAACCTTAGTAGCACATCGATGAAAAAAACATCATTAATAACCTTCGGTCGCCCAGTTTTTTTAGTTGTGTTGAATTTCCGTTAAAAGCTCTGTCAAAACCTCTGTAACCATAAACGAATGTTATAGCAAATGTTTTTTAGATAATTTTGGCCAATTTTATAACACTAAAAACCTCCTTTATAACCTCCGCTAGAGGGTCTTTTCCTTGTAGTGAGCATTAGTGGTAGCATCAACAACACCTCAATACTTTATCTTTGTAGAAGAAAGGGTGATAGCAACTTAGTTTCTAGACCAAACAACAGGACTAGAGCGGAGATGAAAGACATAGTTAGAGGTTGGATTGTGGTCATCAAAATCACAAGCCCAAATTGAAGTTAGGATATCCTGCTAAATTTTCATTACCATAAGAATAATATTGAATTTCATGTGTATGTCCCTTTGATGTATCAAAGAATTCTCTTTTTAGCTTTCCAATGAAGCTCATGTGGTTCCTCCATAATTGAGAAACCAACCCAACTACATAGGAGATATCTAGACGACTATGAATCAAGTACAAAAGGGAGCCAAATATTCGTTGATATAATGTAGCATTAACCAAAGGAGTGGAACACTTGGCTAACAACTTGACCCTTGACAAAAATGGTTTTGGTGCATCTTTGTAATCCAACCTGTGAAATTTTTTCAATAAATCCAAGGAATACTTGGACTATGAGATACCTATTCCGAATGTAGATTGAGTGATCTATAATCCAAGAAAGTAGTGAAGGAAACCCATGTTTGTCATGTAAAACTATTGATGAAGAGAAATATTCACCTATGATCTATCAAAGTAGATGAACTACTAGTGAAAATGAGATCATCTACATAGAGAACGAGTAAAAATTCATCATATTGTGGTATAATATAAACATTTGGGTCAAAATAGAAATTAGAAAATCCCAAACAGAGAAGAAAACAATCCATATCATCATACCAAGTCCTAGGAGATTGTTTGAGACCGTACAATTTTTTTTAAATTTACAGACAAGTGAAACTTCTTGGATAAAACCAAGGGCTTCTCATGTATATCTCTTCTTGTAAATCTCGATAAGGCACCTTTGACATCCATTTTGTGTACTACCCACTTACACAATGCAATTAGAGAGAGAATAGGGTGAACAAAATTCATTTTAGCCACAAGGGAAAATGTTTCAAAATAATCAATGCCCTCAACTTGAGAAAAACCTTTAGCAACCAATGAAGCCTTATACTTGTATACAATATCATCTACCACATATTTGGTTCGATATACCCACTTACTCAAAATTGATTTTCAACTTTTTGGAAGTGGGACCAAGTCCCAAGTGTTGTTTTCAAACAATGAAATATATTATTTTCAATCATTATGTCCCACCCTTGAATACCATGGACCTCATGAAAATATTTTGGATTCAAAGCATCAACCATATATACTCGGGTAGTTCTTTGAAGATACGACCTAGTTATTCATTGACCCCAATTATGAAGTGGTAGAACAACTTCATTAAATTGTTCTTCAAGAGAACAAAAATTAGTTGGAGAAGTCAACTCAAAAGAAGGAAAATCATATGAAGATCCAAGATGCCAAGGAGAATGCTCATCAAATCAAACACTCATACTAATAATTAACTCATGTGTGTCTGGATCAAGTATTCTATACTCATTAACATCTTTTGGACAATGAACAAATATGCAAGGCTTACTTTTTATGTCCATTTCCTTACATTTTTCTTATGGGATGTAAGCCAAAGAATTGTTCCCAAGGACTCTGAGATGGTTACATAGGGTTTTTCGTCCACCCCAAGCTTCTTCCAAAGTAACCCATTGGAAAAATTTGTGAGGAGTATAATTTTGAACATAATGGGAACAATTGATGGCTTCAACCCAAAATTTTGGCCCAACTCCTACAAGTATGATTCTTCCATTCAAAAACACCATTTTTTTGTGGATAGTAGGGCACAATACATTGTACTTGAATACATTTAGTGACACAATAGTCTTCAAATATTTGGTTGACATATTCACAACCATTATCTAACCATAAACATTTAATAGAATTTCAATATTGATTTTCAAACGAAGGCTTTGAAAAAAAGAAAAATGTCAAAAGCCTCTTGTTCTTTAAAAAGCATACCCAAGTGCATCTAGACTAGTCATCAATGAATGTACGCAAATAGCGAGCTCCTTGAAAACACAAGGTGGGAAAAGGGCCTGCAATATCGTTGTAAACAAGTTGAAGAGATTTTGAATCTCTCCAAGATTTTCCTTTATCAAAAGCATATTGAATATGCTTGCCAAGAACACATCCAGTGCAAACACCATCAACAAAAAAGATAGGTGGAAGATTAGTGACCATATTTTGCTTGCTTAGTTGTTGATGATAGTGATAGTTTAAGTGGCCAAGTCATTCATACCATAATTTACTTAACTCATTTCAGCAAGAAAGTAATACATTCGTAGGAAATCCCAACACAGAGTGATAAAATGAGCACAAGCATGCATGATGATCCACTTTTCCTATGGAAACAATTTTTGAGTGATCCTCCATTTCTCAAAGAAAAAAAAATGTCTTTCACATACCAAAATTTGTAATTTGATCAATTGAGAGAAAATTAGTTGGAATATTAGGCGCATAGAGAACATTGTTGATCCACATGTCATTTCAATAGACCCTTTCCCATGAACAACCATAAGTGAAGTTTCCCATAAAAATATGCATTGTATTGCATGATTTTTTGGAAGTAAACAAATTTATGTGCAGTGATATGATGGGTTTTCTTTATAAAAAAATGTCCATGCATGTGAGGAGAAATGTGCAACCAAGAGAGCTTTGGCTTTTCCTATTTCATTGCTAGAAGAATATGGATTTAAATTATATTTCTTCATTTCAGAAGACAAGAAAATTAATTTCTTGGAACACCGAGATTACGGATGAATTTTTTCACAAAAGGCACATTTAAGACGACTTTTCTTCCTTTTACAATCTTGCTTAGGTGAGTGATTTGAAGAATTTCACTCCTTTGTACTTTGACATTGTTCCCTTTTGATGTCTTGTTATGTTGTATCCTTGAATTCGAGTTAGCTCCAAGAACACGGAAATTATAATTGTTGGAGCCAAGAGCATCCATTTGGATGATTTTATCATGTTGACAAGTAAATCATTCAACAAAAGTGTCAAAAGTAGGCATTACAAGATTTGGGCCGAAGGCATCCTTATTTGAATAAAACATGGAAACAAATAATGAATATGGCTCATCTAACTTAGGAAACACAACCAAAATTAATTGTTCGCCTTTTTTAATCTTAGAATATTTTAATTCAAGTTGAAGAGACTCAAACTTGGTAATTAAATATTAAATAGTATCAAAATTATGAGAATTGAGATCGAT
The DNA here is from genome assembly GCA_034641835.2 of Pinus albicaulis. Lineage (NCBI taxonomy): Eukaryota > Viridiplantae > Streptophyta > Pinopsida > Pinales > Pinaceae > Pinus > Pinus albicaulis. The sequence continues at coordinate 717,660,872 of CM076579.1, forward strand.
TAATTCATTCCTAGTTGTTGACCACAAATTGCATTTTTTTTACGAAATAGTTAATCAAGTTGGTTCCATATTTCATGAGGAGTATCTATGCCTTCAAGATGAAAAAAAAAAAAAAAATTGGTGAAATACATAGACATGTTAAACCCAGTGCTTCATCACAACAATTATGCCATTTAGGTTATTCAACACTTTGTGTGGGTTCTTTTACCTTAGCACTAGTAACCCTATATGGATCCTTACTCTACAAAACAACAATCCTTACATATTTCTAGATAAAGTAGTTGTGAGTCAAAATGTGCAAAGGAAGCTTCTCTACCACAACAAAACAATGAAAATCCTTAAAAAGGAGACAAGTATGTTAGATTTTAGGTAGCTTGAATGGTATTTCCGAGAGAGGATAACCCACCAAAAAGGAGTTTTTTGGGCGATTTACCCAAAAGTGGGGTTTTAGACCTAAACAGTGCACTTAGGACCATAAAAGAGAAATAATTATCTATTCTAAGGGTTAAGAGGCTAGAACCCTAGATCTAGAAGGTTTCCTAAGTGACCCAAGGAAAAGGATAAATAGAGGAGACCTGGTCTCACACAATGTGCAAGAGATATGTGACCTCTCTTGTGCCAAGGGTGCCCTAGGAGGGTCGAATTCTACTGAAGGAGGTTGAGATACTCTTGTTATAAAAAGGTCGTCAAGGAAGAAAGGGCACCAAGGGCTTAAGAGTAAGGTTGATGGTTTAAAGGCTTGGTCTAAGGACAATGTGGAAATTTGTCCATGTTCATGTTGTGTTTGAAGAGGTCGAGAAAAAAAAGATTTAAATAAGGGGCAAGGGAAGAGCCAAAACACCATAATAACCTGTCTTGTGAATCCAAAGAGAGTCATAGATCGCCTAAGGAGCAACCACGGTTGGAAGGAATGCAAGAAGGAAGGGTTTGTACTCTATAAAAGTAGTTCAATATCAATTTTCCACATGAAGGAGAGTTACGTTGTTGTATGGACTATTTTGTGTGTTGGAGGAGGATGTCGTGAGTTTTCTGGAGGGGCGAAGCCCTGGAACTAGGCTGAGAGGCCTCAGATCTACTTGTAGAAGGGTTTCAGTTTATCTGTGTAAGGCCGCAAGCAGTTTCAGGAAGACACAAATAATATGAGGAGGCCAAAGGATGTTGACTGAGGGTTGAGAGGCCTCAAAAAATATGTGGCACATGGCCGAGGAGTCTTAAGCTTTAGAAGAGTCCAGTAAGGGATGAAGGGGCATGGTTCTAATGTGTAGAGGGTTATTGAGAATTGTATCTTGAAGCATGTTCACAAATGAAGTTGTGAACTTCATGTTATAAGCACTTATATGCAGTGAACTAGAAGGGCTAGAACATTGTGAGCAGTTGGTGTTTTTTTAGGGTTGATATGCAGTGCATTTTATGGATCGATCCACTATGAGAAGTGGTGTGTGAAAGAGGATAATGTGTACTGAAATGGATAAAGGAGAAGGGCTTCTCTGGAAATTAAGTCAAATTGTTTATCCATATATGTTTTGTGGGAAAATTGTAAATCTGAAGCAGCAGATCACAAGCCCTATGTTTTTGTATACTAGCTATACTAGTGATCGAGGTCCATGATGCTTGGTAGAGGATCGTCATGATTATTTTGTTAATGAATTAATAAAATAATCAAACTTTGGTCTTGAAACTCTATGTACTTAATTGATTTCAATGCTAAATATTTGTGTTGTGCAAAGTTGTAGAAGGTTGAGGGTTCCTAGTGTTCTTGTGTGCTTGATTAGCCTCAGACCATATTTAGGGCCTAAGGAAAATTCAACATGGTATCAAAGAAACTTTGAAGGCATGTATATCAAAGTATGTGCAGGAAGCAAAGTGTTGCAGTGAAGGTTGTGTATGTTCAAATGGATTCTAGCTTCAGAGGGAGACTGTGAAGGATTGTTAGCTTCCCTATGGAAGTTTGAATCTTCAAGTTCTAATGAGATCAAGAATTTTTCACCCCATGCAAGGATAGTCACGAAACATGAGATAACATTCATTATGGTGCAAGGAAAGTCATAGATCATGTGAGGACATGAAAGGATCACACTAGACAATTCATGTTGCATGCAAGGACATACATGCATCATGCAAGACAAATCTTTTCCAAGTATAAAGAAGTCATGACACACATAATGATGAATATGAATAGGCAAGGAAAGTCATTACTCATGCGAGAACATTCATGGGTATGCAAGTAAATTCATGGAGATGGAAGCGTGAAGGAAATATCTTCCTCGCTTATTGGGAGTGTTAGATTTTGTTGAATTTCCATGACCCTGGTGTCTAGAATAGAATCTTAAATATCTGAAACTACCAAACCAAGAATCTCAACAAAGATACTTTTCACAGCAGAATATAAACAATAGTAAATCACACATGCACAAATATAGACAACTTTTTACAAAATTTTCAACCCAACTTTGTTATATTAATCAACATATAATACAATTATCTATGGCTCCCATACAACTGATAATGACTCTCAAATATCCACAAGTACAAGAATACAAGATACAATGACAATCTCGCTACAATCACATCATCTATGTCATATCTCGTCTTGTTGATCCTTCACTTCTGATCTACTCTCTAGCTACCCCTTAGTTCATCAAGGAACAACAAATTGAGACTCTAGGAGGGTTGCTTGCTATCAATGGTACAAGTCACTTCTGCTACAATGAAATTTTGCTCATCAATTTGCTTCTCTAGGCTAGCCAATACCTAAGCTACAATCTACCTTTCCTAGTGGCCACTTTAGTCCATCAAAGTGTCACATAGGCCCTCAACTCTTCACCCAGCACACGGTTTTCAACGTCCTTCTTGTCCACCTATTTAAGAGCTACTTTTAGCACTATCAAGTTTCCATACAAAAACTCCTTAAATACCCAATATAATCACCAATCCTCACTGTGGAATTTCTCCTAGGAAATGGCTTCTAACCACCAAGTCAAGCCTAACCACTTGACTTCCATAGGAAGCTAACGAATCTAATCCAACCTGGCCAATACTTGACCCAACACAAGGCAAAAAAATGGTAAACATGCCTCTGGTCTACTGTTGTACCTTTGTAGTCATTATAATCTGGTTAGGGATTCTTGTAGCTCCACACCAACCCCTCCTTCTCCAGTTGTGTATTTCCCTTACAAGGTTCCTATGCCCATACGCTGTTGTTTTGGGCACAACCTAACCCCAAACAGCCTTACAGCATCCCTTTTTTAGGTTTTTAAGGAATGCAACCTACCCATAGAAGCCTTCTAGGGTTATGGTTGCCTCTTCTAAGGTATGTCCACCCACAAACAATACCCAAACTGGCCCAGAAATTTCTCCTCTTACTCGGCCCTCTTGCAAGACAATTTTGGTCACCAAACATTCATGAAAAAGTGCCCTAACAACCTTCTTCTCCTTCATCGGTTTTGCCTTCTTGCCTATGTCCAAAATAGAGATGATTCCTCTCTTCAATGTTTCCTTATGTTGCGCAAGATGGATGATCTGAAATGGAGGTAAGTCCCTCCCAATATATACACTTCCATGGGTAAAACATCAAGCCCTTTTTGGGGGCACCTTTAGGCTAGCCGACCTATAACTTTGAAATTTATACCCATGCAATAATACCCTTATGACTTCAAAAATTCATAACTCTACTTCTACAACTCATAATTGAGTGATTCCACTTGAATTTTTCTTTTCTTGATGTCCTGTATCATCTCAATCCACCACATGTAGAAATGTGCACTTAGTCCTTCTGCTTCTTCTTCTCATGATCCATAGGCTTGCTCTTCAGCCTGTATAGACCATGCTCTCTAAATCCAATCACAATACCTGTGGAGCTAGAGCCTTGGGCCTGAGTCTTGCCTTCCCATCCTGGAATAAGACCTCAAACCCCTTATTCTCGATCATTGAAACAGATACCACACTATATCCAAGTCTTGGTACAAATATTACATCCCGGAATCACATCACTCATCTTGATTCCATCCTGAATGGCACAACTCTCGATCCTGGAATCTCCTTCTGACTCTTGTCGCTCAGCATCATGTGCAACTTCAAGTCCCACTCGACTAGAGTCTCGAATACCTCTTGTGACCTTGTCATATGTTTCAACGCACCACTTTCCATGTATCATGCATCCTCATCGATGGTACCCTGAGAAATGAGAGATCATAGCAAAGTCCTCCTCCTCCAACCTCTCGGTGAGAGCATCTATCTCGGTAGAAGTGGCAACACCAGTGACTTGCTTCCCTTTCTTCTTCTCTTCATCTCCCATCTTCTTCTTCATCGGAAATCTTGACAAAAAATGACCCATCTCGGCACAATTGAAACACTTGATATTACTCAAGTCCTTTTGCTTACCCTTCATTCGTGTTGCAAATGCCACGTCATCATCTGAAGCCCTCTTCTTCAGATGAAGATCCTCGTCTCGCAACACCTTCTGAATGAATTCATCCCACAGCCTATTCCAGTCTGGAAACTTCTCTCTGGAAATTATCCCCTTAATGAAGGGTTTCCATTCCTCGGTGAACCCTTTCAATGCAATCATCACCATATCAAAATTTCAAATAGTCACACTAACTAAAACGAGCTCATATTTGACCTGAGACTATCAGATATGAAGTCACTCCTTCACCCTACATCATCTTGGTGGACTTCAACTTATCCTCCTATACCAATACTCGCTTCTCGTTCTTATTTTGGAACAAATTCTGAAGATCCATCCACATCTCATATGCGGTTTTCTTCCCAGACAAATGAGGTATTAGGGAGTCCTTCACACCATCTAGGATGATCAATCTCACCTTTGTATAAAATTTCTCGTACACTTCCAACTCCTTAGGGTCAGTCGGCTTCTTGATGGTTCTATCAGTGAACTCCTAGATCTTGTTGACCTGTAAGACCAACTTGATCATTTCCTTCCATAGACTATAGTTGGCCAATCCTTCCAACCTATCCTCATACTAGAGACAACATGCAGCTTCTACATTGTAGTGAGGCCTTCACCTACCTCACTACAATGTGGCCAACTCCCTCTTAGGTTGTACTTCATTGTGCACTCTTTGATTCATTGTCTCCCAAATTAACTCAAACACACTCTGATACCATTTTTACCTTCCGACTCCTCTTTTCCACCTCACATCTCCTTCTTGAGTTGTGGATTTCCCTTACAAGTTTCCTTTTCCCATACACAATTGCTCTAGGAAAAACCTAACTAAAAACAACCTTACGACGTCCCTTTTTTAGTTTGTTAAGGCCTACGACCTACTCACAACAACCTTCTAGGGTTGCGGTTGTATCTTCTAAGGTTTGTCCACCCATAAATAATACCAAATCTTACCTAGAACTTTCTCCTCTTAATCAACCCTCCTACAAGACAATTTCAGTCACCAAACAATCATGAAAATGTTCCCTAACAACCTTCTTCTCTTTTGTTGGTTCTTCCTTCTTATCTGAGGCAAAAACAGAGATGATTCCTCTCTTCAACTCTGCCTTATGTTGCATAAGATGGATGATTTCAAATGGAGGTAACTCCTCCCCAATATATACACTTCTATGGGTAAAACATCAAGCCCTTTTTGGGGGCACCTTTAGGTTAGCCGACCTATAACTTTGACATTTATGCCCATGCAATAATACCCTTATAACTTAAAAAATTCATAACTCTACTACTACAAATCGAAATTGAGTGATTCCACTTGCATATTTCTTGTCTTAATTTCCTCTATCATCTCAACCCGTCACATGTAGAAATATGTGCTAGGTTTTGCCACAAAATCCTTTGGGTACAAAACACCCAACTTGGGTTCTAAGCACACAATGCCCTATTGTGGCACTCCAACGTCGAAACCTCGAACCATAGGTCTTGGAGTACATCCTAAGCTATCGAAAATCAACAAATTTTGGGTAGCTTGAAAGGTATTTCCAAGAGAGGAAAACCCACCAAAAAGGAGCTTGTTGGGTGATTTAAGCAAAAGTGGGGTTTTGGACCCAAGCGATGGGTTTTGGACCATAAAAGAGAAATAAATATGTATTTTAAGGGTTAAGAGGATAAAACCCTAGATGTAGAAGGATTCCTAAGTGACCCAAGGAAAAGGATAAATAGAGGAAGCCTACAGTGAGGCCTCACACAGTGTGTAAGAGAGATGTGACCTCTCTTGTACCACAAGTGCCTTAGGAGGGCCGAGTTCTGCTAAAGGAGGTTGAGATACTCTTGTTCTAAGAAGGTTGTCAAGGGATCAAGGGAACCAAGGGTTGAAGAGTAAGCTTGAGGGTTTGAGGACCTGGTCTAAGGTTAATGTAGAAGTTTGTCCATGGTCCTGTTGTGTTTGAATAGGTCGAGTGAACAGAGATTTGAAGAAGGGGCGAGGGCAAAGCCAAAACACATGATAGTATCCTATCTTGTGAAGCCAAAGATACCCACAGATCACCTAATGAGAAGCCGCATCTAGAAGGAATGCAAGATGGAAGGGTTTGTACTCTGGAAAAGTAGGTCAATCCCTTGTTTTCCATAAAAAGGAGGGTTGAGTTTTTGTATGGCCTATTTTGTGTGTTGGGGAAGGTTTTCATGAGGTATGTGGAGGGTCGAATCCTTGGAACTCGGGAAAGAGGCCTCAAATCTACTTATAGAAGGATCACAGGGTATATTTGTAAGGCTGCTAGTAGTCTAAGGAGGACACATAAAATTTGAGAAGGGCGCAGACTGTTGATTGAGGGCCGAGAGGCCTCAAAAAACATGTGGCAAATAGTCGAGGAGTCTCAAGCCTGAGAAGAGGCCACTGAAGGGATGAAGGGGCATTTTTATGATGTGTAGAGCGTTATCATTGTATCTTGAAGTCTGTTTACAAACGAATTTGTGAACATGTTATAAGGGCTTAAATGCAGTGAACTAGAAGGGTTGGAACACTATGATTAGTTAGTGTTATTCGAGGGATGATATGCAGTGAATTTGATGGATCAAGCCACTATAATTAGTTGTGTGTGATAGAGGATAATGTGGATTGAAAGGTTTAAGGAGAAGGGATTCTCTAGCAAGTAATTCAGATTGTGTATCCTTGTATGTTTTGTGAGCAGATTGTAGATCTCAAGCAGCAGATCACAAGCCCTATATTTTTGTATATTAAATATACTAGTTGTACTAGTGAATGAGGGCCATGATCCCTGGTACGAGATCCCCATGATTATTTTGTTAATGAATTAATAAAATAATCAACCTTTGGGCTCAAATCTCTATGTACTTAATTGATTTCACTATTGACGATTTATGATGTGCAAAGTACTATAAGGTTGAGGGTTCCTAATGTGTTTGTGTGTGTGATTAGCCTCAGACTAGATCTAGGGCTTAAGGAAAATTCAACACAGTATCAGAGAAACTTTGAAGGCATGTGGATCAGAGTGTGCTCGGGAAGTAAAGTGTTCCAGTGAAGGTTGTGTAGGCTCATAGGGAGTCTAGCTTCATAGGAAGACTACGAAGGATTATTAGAAGCCCTATGCAAGTTTGAATCTTCAAGTTCTAATGAGATTGAGAAGTTTCCATCCCATGCAAGGACAGTGACAAACCATGAGAGAACATTCATGGTGGTGCAATCCTTAAGTTGTAGATCTTGTGAGGAAAGGCAAGGATCACACTTCAAAATTCATGTTGCATGCAAGGACATACATGCATCATGCAAGAATCTTGGCAAAGTACAAAGAATCTGTGACACATACAAGGACGGATATGGATACACAAAGAAAGTCATGGCTCATGCAAGAAAATTCACAGGCATGCAAGGAAATTCATGGAGTTGGAATCATGAAGTAAATACCTTCCTTATTAAGAGGGAGTGTTAGATTTGGTTAGCTCAGAAGGTATTTCCGAGAGAGGACAACCCACCAAAAAGTAGTTTGTTGGGAAATTTACCCAAAAGTGGGGTTTTATATTCAAGCAATGGGTTTAGGACCATAAAAAAAGAATAATTATTTATTCTAAGGGTGAAGAAGCTAAAACCCTATATCTAGAAGGTTTCCTAAGTGACCCAAGGAAAATGATAAATAAAGGAGGCCTAAGGTGAGGTATCACACAGTGTGCAAGAGAGATGTGACCTCTCTTATGCCAAGATTGACCTAGGAGGGTCAAAATCTACTAAAGTAAGCTGAGATAATCTTGTCCTAATAAGTTCGTCAAGGGAGCAAGGGCATTGAGGGATGATGAGAAAAAATGAGGGTTTGAGGGCCTAGTCTAAGGCCAAGGTGGAAGTATTTCCATGTTCTCGTTGTGTTTTAAGAGGTCGAGTGAACAAAGATATGAAGAAGGATAGAGGGGAAATCCAAAACACCATAGTAACTTATTTTGTGAAGCCAAAGAGAGTCGTAGATCACCTAAGGACCAGTCATAGCTGGAAGGAATGCAAGATGGAAGGGAATGTAATCGAGAAAAGTAGGCATATACCTTCTTTTCCATACAAAGGAGGGTTACGTTGTTGTATGGCATATTCTATGTGTTGGAGGAGGTTGTCATGAGGTCTGTGGAGGGTCAAAGCCCTAGAACCAGGCCAAGAGGCCTCAAATCTATTTGTAAAAGGGTCGCAAGGTATCTACATAAGACTACAAGTAGTTTGAGGAGGATGCAAATAATTTGAGGAGGCCGCAGACAGTTGATTGAGGGTCGAGAGGCCTCAAAAAATATGTGGCACATGGTCGAGGAGTCTCAGGCCTGAGAAGAGGCCAGGGAAGAGACAGAGGGGCACGATTCTGATGTGTAGAGGGTTGTTGAGCATTATATCTTTAAGTCTGTTCACAAATAAAGTTGTGAATAACATGCTCTAATGACTTTTATGCAATGAACTAGAAGGGTTGGAACACTAAGTAGTTGGTGTTTTTCGAGGGTTGATATGTAGTGCATTTGATGGATCAAGCCACTGTGAGCAGCTCTATGTGACAGAGGATAATGTGGACTAAAATATCTGAAGGAGAAGGGCATATCCAGCAAGTAAGATTGTTTATCCTTGTATGTTTTGTGGCAAAATTGTAGATCTAAAGCAACATATCATAAGTCCTATGTTTTTGTATACTATGTATACTAGTTGTACTAGTGATCGAGGGCCATGATCCTTGGTTTGAGAGCCCCATGAATCTTTTGTTAATGAAATAATAAAATAATCAAGATTTCGGCTCAAATATCTATGTACTTGATTGATTTCACTGTTGAAGATTTTGTGTGCAAAGTGCTAGAATTTTGAGGGTTCCTACTATGTTTGTGTGCTTGATTAGCCTCAAACCATATCTAGGGCCTAAGGAAAATTAAACAAAGTAAACCACAAGGACTAGTGAAGAAACCAAACACTAAATTACTCTGCTAAACATGACTTCCCCTTCAAAAAAAATTAAAAAAGAGACACCCAAATTTTACAAAGGCGATTTCCTTGGACAGGAATCACAGACAAGAAAAACACTACCATAAAATACTTAATTTACCCTTTACTCAAAAGTGAAAACACCCAAGAGCTATTGCTAAGCTATTTTATATAGCATAGGTGTTGAGTGTTTTGATTTTGTAAGAGAATGCATAACAAATAGGTTGTGGCATATAAGGCCCATCACAAACAAAGACAAATCCCTAAAGTTGGAGCCTCTGCAAGAGCCAAATTGACGAAAATGGTACCATGGCATTGCCCATCTATAGAAGCGCCAAATCCCAACAATGTTGACCAAGGCCACGACAAGGGAAGTTGAACAATATGAACGAAAATCAACCAATGAATCTGATGAGTAGCAACTGCACGCAATTTCTCAACAATCATAAACAAGGGTAGCAAAAACACGATGTTGTAGTGACCCAAAAATTCCCAAATCTCAAACAAAGGCAATTAAGGAAGATGGAAGAAGTTGGCACCTTACAACTTTGGTTGCATTGAGAGGTGCATTCTATAACCCAGTATGAGGGAGGTGTAATTCCTTCCATGCTCAGCCTGAGGTTGACATTGTCACCTTTAAATAAAATTAAAATATTGACTAAATAAAACAAAACAATGTCAATGATAGTAAAAAATAAAAATAAATATACACATTGATTAGTTTAATTAAAAGCATAATTGATATTACAACTCATTATGTAGGAGATGTGTAATTCCTTATATGCCTAATGTAGAGCTAACATGTGGTTTTTAAAAAATATATTAATAACGAAAAAATAAGTCACTCTCAAAAAAAAGAAAAAAAATCAATGTCCATATTGGGTAGCATGATTTTATATGAACTTTATATAAAAAGATAGAGAAATTGAAAGTTACATAAAATGATATTTTGAAATTCATACTTTTACTTTTTAATATATTTTAATACGGGTCAAAAATAAAATATTTAAATATCCTTGTTAATTAATATATTTCTATATCAACTTCATATATATTTCAATAACTACTTTAAATAAAAAAATTTTCTTTTTGTGAATTATATTTTTATTACCTCAAAATTTCAAAATACATCAATGTGAAAATTTCATCTATCACAACGATTAGAAATTATTTTTCTAATTGTTAATTTATTTAACAATTTATCTCTTGTTTGCTATGAAAAATATCAAATAATTCACACTATGATTTTCACAAAGAAACTGTAGAAGAAAATAGCGCTGGAAACTGAGAAAATTTTAGCACATACACATAAAAATTAACACAATTATTTTTGGACAAGTGTCCTCGAAAAAACCCAACTTGGGAAAATCGATGCAACAACTGAGGGTATTATTATTATGCAGCAGTGAGAAATTCGGAGTACAATAATTTGAATGCTGAAATCTGACTATCCTGAAGAGAAAACACTGACAAAAATAACTAGAGGGAAATTACCCTCACTCTGGGCAATTCCGGCATTGGACTACCTCTTAAAAGCAAGCCATCAAATTGGGTCTATTCAGGGCATGCATCAACCTAAAGTTGTTTGTTGCAATTGTTGCCCGAATCTTCTACTAATCCAGTCACCATGCCTACTGTTGGTTGGGAAAACGTCTCTCCGGCACTCTAGAATGTATGCCCGACCTCTGGAACTGAAAACGTTTGCCCTCTTCAACAAATCGAATTGCCCTCTAAATCTTTTGCACTAGGACTGCGTAGCCTCCTAGAGAAACTTTGGCCTCTCTGCAAATGCACTCGTTGGATCTGGAAAACTTCCTCCATCCTCAATGTCCCTACCCCTCACAGTCTCCGATTCGATCTTTGGTTTTCTCGCAACTGTTGCTACTCTCTGGAAATCGAACTGCCAAAGAAATCTAACTTCTCAATTGTATTCTCCAGCTACCCATCGAATTCTTCTTATAATCCACTATTGGAAGCGCCAACGGCCAAAATTAGAACTCAATCAAGAGCCGAGATTAATTCCATGTGAGTTTCTAGATTATTCACACCTTATTTCAATTAATATTGATTAATTAACCATATTCCCTAAGTTTAGACTTAGGAAATATTTAAAAATCGGTTAATAATCTAATTGAGCCATCCCTAAGTGGAATTTCCATAAACATTTTTTGGTTTCAGAAATATCATGTGTTTTAGCCTCTCCACAAAGTGTTGAGACTAGAACACCTTCGATGTTACAAAAACTAACACTCCCTCTTAGCGAGGAAGGTGTTCTAGTGTTGCACCAATGTTGCTACAACAACTTGTCTTTGTATCACCCCTCTATCACGATGTTGATGTTTGGCCACTGCCCATCAACCACTGCGCAACTCTGATGTTGCATCCATGTTGTTGCTAACACTGCTGCCAAATTTGCATCTGCACTGCAACTTCCTCTCATTTTTTGTTGTTGCAACTGAAACAACTGCAACTGAGAAGTATCCAAAATATTGAATCAACTATGTTCTGCATGATGCATCTGTCTCTCAGGTCTCGACTACTACTAGCCTTTGCACTGTCATTGAATAATCTAAGTTGTTCCTAACTCTGCATTGTGCCACTTTGCACTGCTACCAACTTTGCACTGTGCTCCCCAACACCTGACTTCTACTAGTCCGCAATTGTCACTCTGAAATAACTGCACCTCTGACACTTATCCATCCTGCTACTGAATACAGTGGGCCTTCATAGCCAAGTAATGATCCATGAGATGGAATCCTCTATGGACCTTACCCAATCTCTGCATTCTTTGGGACTACAGCTCCCAGTCACCCCACCTCTCTCCTAGAGGTATGGCTTCAGACATGGAAAACTCTTCTTCCAACATGGAAGACAGCTTATCAATCTTCGTGGACATTGTTGCCTAGTACTGCTTCTCCTGCTTGTCCTTCATCCTGAGAGGAAACTCAGTAATGTAGTGACCAAGCTCACCACATCTGAAGCACTTGACCTTTGATAGATCCTTCTTCTACTTCTTCTCCTCCCCCTGCCCCTGAATGGAACCCTTAGATACTAGGGCCAGATTCTCCTCCACACTCTTCGATCCCTTGTTGTTGCTACCCCTGATGGTACTCTTTAACAGAGCCCACCTCAGCTCCTCCTGCTACAAATTAACCCACATCATATCCCAACCATGCAAAGTGTCTCTGGCCAATATTCTTTGGACAAACACTTTCCAATCCTCTGAGACACCATTTAGTGTTGATCGTACAAGCTCTGTGGGTTGAGGTTCCTCCCCAACTGTTGCTCGCTGATATCGAACCTCCTGAATCCTCGTGAGGAAGGGATCTATTCCTTCACCCTTTTGCATCTTGATCCTCCTGATATTCTCATGGAGAAACATCTTTCTTTGCTCGGAAGAACCCTGATATAGTGTGGAGAGAGTATCTCACATCTCTTTGGCAGTTCCTTTTCCATATATGTGTGAGACTATATGATCTTGAACTCCATCCAAGTTTAACCGCTTCGCCTTTGCCATTTCTTTTATGTACTCCTTGATTTGATCGGTATGCTAGGGAACTGCCACTAAATTATCTATGTAGGCTTTTAGGTCATATTCATCTAGAAGGAAGGACATCTTATCCTTCCAAATGACATAGTTGGAGGCACCCTCCAACCTATCCTGATCCCTAAGCCCAGTTATGGCCATCTCTAATATAATTGAAAACTTTGTCTTTACCTCTGCTTGGTTGTTGGTTCTGTTATACACACTTCTGGAGTGAGGAAATATGCACTCAGCTATTGCCAAACTGCATGGAAAAATCGAACTTATGAACCTCGAAGTCCCTAGAGAGAAATCTTACCTCTGTTGTGTGTGATTTTATCTTCCGCCAGAGGTTGGTTCTATTGTTGCAAAACCATCTATATCCAAATAAGGAATCTACTCAACAAAAAACTAATTTTTTGTTGCTCCCTCTGACTATTGGAATATATATTCTGGGCAAATCGACTTTTCTGCAATCCTGCAACTGAAAATCGAACCCTTGCCCAACAATTCGAACTACTTGTCTTGGCACTGCGAAGCCTTTGAGAATTTCAGCCTGCTTCTCTTTCTGAACAATGAAATTCCCTTTTACGCTTCTGAGCTTCCCGGTTGATCATTGATGCTCTGATACTATGTGAAATTTTCGTTTATCACAACAACTGGAAATTATTTTTCTAATTGTTAATTTATTTAACAATTTATCTATTGTCTGCTATGGCAAATATCAAATAATTCACACTGTGATTTTCACAAATAAAATACGGAAGAAAATAGCGTTGAAAACTAAGAAAATTCTAGCACACACATAAAAATTAACACAGTTATTTTTGGACAAGTATCCCCGGAAAAACACAACTTGGGAAAACCGGTAAAGTAGCTGATGATTTTATTATTATGAAGCAATGAGAAATTTTGAGCACAATAATCTGGGTGTTGAAATTTGGCTACCCTGCAGAGAAAATACTGGAAAAAATAATTAGACGGGAATTACCCTCACTCTGGGCAATTCCAGCATTGGACTGCCTCTGAAAAGAAAGTCGTCCATTTGGGTTTATGCAAGGTCTGCGTCAACCTGAAGCTTCCTTCTACAACTATTGCCTGAATCGTCTGCTAATCAAGTCGTCATGTGTACTGTTGGTTGGAAAAACTTCTCTCTGGCACTCTAGAACCTCTGCCCGGACTCTGGAACTGAAAATGTTTGCCCTCTTTAGAAAATTGAACTACCATCTTAAGGTTTTGCGCTAGAACTGTGCAGCCTCCTAGAAAAATTTTGGCCTCTCTGCAAATGCACTCACCAAATCTGGAAAACTTCCTCCGCCCTCACTGTCCCTGCCCCTCACTGTCTACGCTTCGATTTCTAGCTTTCTGGAAAATGTTGTTGCTCTCTGGAAATTGAGCTGCCAAGGAAATCAAAATTCTCAAGTGGATTCTCCATCTGCCCATCGACTTCTTATAATTCTATGTTAGAGCACCAACAACCAAGATTAGAACTTAATCGATGGCCCAGCTTAATTCCCTGTCGATCCATGTGATTTTCTAGATGATTCACACCTTATCTCAATTAATACTAATTAATTAACCATATTCCCTAAATATAGACTTAGGAAATATTTTTAAATCGGTTAATAATCTAATTGATCCATCTCTAGGTGGAATTTCCAGAAACAATTTTTGGGTTTTGGATATCTCATGTGTTTTAGCCTCTCAAATTTTTGAGAATAGATCACCTTGATACTACAAAAAATAACACTCCCTCTTAGCAAGAAAGGTGTTCTAGTGTTGCACCACTGCCACTACAACACCCTGTCGTTGTATCACCCCTCTGGCACGCTGCTAATTTCTGGTCACTACCAACCAACCACGGCGCAACTCTGATGCTGCATCAATTTTGTCTATTGCTAACACTGCTGCCAACTTTGCACCTGCACTGCAACTCCCTCTCATTTCTGTTGTTGCAACTCTACGTAACTCTGATGTTGCATCTATGTTGTTTGTTGCTAACATCGCTGCCAACTTTGCATCTGCATTGCGACTCCCTCTCATATGTTCTTGCAATTGCAACAACTACAATTGAGAGGTATCCAAAATAATGAATCAATTGTGTTCAATATGATGCATCTGTCTCTCGGTTCTTGACTGCTACTAGCCTTTGCACTGTCACTAAAGAATCTGTGTTATTGTTGACTTTGCATTTTTCCAATCTGCATTGTTGCCAACTCTACACTGCACTCCCTAGCTCTCGATTGCTATTAGTCTGCAACTGTCACTCTGTAATCCAATATCAACTGCTTTGCCTTCGCCATTTCTTTTTTGTACTCCTTGAGATGATAGACATCCTGCAGATCTGCCACCACATTATCTATGTAGGTTTTTAGGAAATATTCATCTAAAAGGAAGGGCATCCTAGTCTTCCATATGACATATTAGGAGGCTCCCTCCAACCTCTCCTAATCTCTAAGCCCAATTGTGACCATTTATGATCTAGTCGAAAACTCCCTCTTTCCCTCTGCTTGGTTATTGATTCTGCTATACGCACCCCCTTCTGGAGTGAGGAAATTTGCACTCAACCACTGCCAATATGCCTAGAAAAATCGAACTTTTGAACCTCGAAGTCCCCTTAGAGAAATTTTCCCTTTGTTGTGTGTGCTTTTCTCTTCCACGTGACATTGGTTATGTTGTTGCAAAACCCTCTGCGTCCAACCAAGGAATCTTCTCAGCGAATATTTGAGTTGTTGTTGCTCCCTCTAACTATTGGAATCACTATTCTGAGCAAATCGACTTTTCTACAATCCTGCGACTGAAAATCAACCCTTGCCCATCAATGCACATTGCTTGTCTATGCATTGCGCAACCTCTGAGAATTTCAGCCTGCTATTCCTTTTGAACAGTGAAATTCCTTTCTTCGCTTCTGAGCTTCCCGGCTGATCACTCATGCTCTGATATCATGTGAAAATTTCATCTATCACAGCAACCGGAAATATTTTTCTAATTGTTAATTTATTTAGCAATTTCTCTATTGTCTGCGACGGAAAATATCAAATAATTCACATTATGATTTTCACAAATAAATTGCGAAAGAAAATAGCATTGGAAACTGAGAAAATTCTAGCACACGCATAAAAATTAACACGGTTATTTTTGGACAAGTGTCCCCCAAAAAACCCAAATTGGAAAAACCAGTGGAGCAACTGAGGGATTTATTATTATGTAGCAGTGAGAAGTTTTGAGTACAATAATCTGGATGTCGAAATATGGCTATCCTACAAAGAAAATACTTGCAAAAATAACTAGACGAAAATTACCCTCACTCCGAGCAATTCCGGCACTGGACTGCCTCTAAAAAGGAAGTCGTCCAACTAGGTCTACGCAGGGCCTACGTCAACCTGAAGTTTCATGTTGCAATTGTTGCCTGAATCATCTGCTAATCAAGTCGTCATTCCTACTACTGGCTGGGAAAACGTCTCTTCGGCACTCTGGAACCTCTGCCCGGCCTCTCGAACTGAAAACGTCTGCCCTCTTCAGCCAATTGAATTGCCCTTTGAGGCTTCTACACAGCCTCCTAAAGAAACTTCAGCCTCTCTGCAAATAAACTCGCTCGATCTAGAAAACTTCCTCCAACCTCATTGTCCCTGCCCCTCAATGTCTCTGCTTCAATCTCTGTCTTTCCGGAAACTATTGTTGCTCTCTGTAAATCGAACTGCCAAGGAAATATAACTTCTCAAATGTATTCTCCATCTACTCATCGACTCTTTCTTATAATCCTTTGTTGGAGCATCGTGTGAGGATTTAAATGATTCACACTTTATCTCAATTAATAATGATTAATTAACCATATTCCCTAAGCTTAGAATTTAGAAATATTTAAAAATCGATTAATAATTTAATTGAGTCATCTCTCTGTGGAACTTCCATACATGATTTATAAGTTTCGGAGATCTCATGTGTTTTAGCATCTCCACAAAGTTTCAAGACTAGAACACATCCAATGCTACAAAAACTAACACTCCCTCTTATTGAGGAAGGTGTTCTAGTGTTGCACCATTGCTGCTACAACATCGTGCCTCTGTATCACCCCTTTGTAACGTTGTTGATCTCTGGCAACTGTCTACCAACCATTGTGCAACTCTACCGCTGCATTTGGACTGTAATTCACCCTCAATTGTTTTTGCTGCAACTGCAACACTAAGAAGTATCCAAAATACTAAATCAATTGTGTTCACTATGATGCATCTGTCTCCCAGGTCTTGACTGCCACTAGCCTCTGCACTGTCACTAAAGAATTTGTGTTATTGTTGACTCTACATTGCACTCCCCAACACTTGACTACTACTAGTCTGCAACTGTCACTTTTGAATTATGACCACACCTTTGACACTGATCCATCCTGCAACTAAATATTGTGGGCCCCCGTAGTAAGGCAATGATCCATGAGACGGACTCCTCAATGGACCCTGCCCAATCTCTCCAATCTTTGGGACTACAACTCCAAGTCGTCCCACCTCTCTCTGGGAGGTATGGTTGCAAACATGGCAAACTCTTCTTCCCAACTTGGAAGACAGCTTGTCAATCTCTGGGGACATTGTTGTCTGGTCCTACTTCCCCTGCTTGTTGTTCTTTCTAAGAGGACACTGAGTATTGTAATGACTGAGCTCACTACATCTAAAGCACTTAACCTTTGACAGGTCCTTCTTCTTCTTCTTTTGCTCCCCCCACCCCTGACTGAGACCCTTAGATGTTAGGGCCACATTCTCCTCCTCACTCTTCAGTCCCTTGTTGTTATTATCATTGATGGTACTCTTTAACAGAGCCCGCCTCAACACCATCTGCTGCAAATCGGCCCACATCCTGTCCCAACCAGGAAAAATGTCTCTGCCCAATATGCTTTGGATAAACACTTTCCAATCCTCTGAGTGTTTAGTGTCAATCGTACAAGCTCAGCTCAATGGGTTGAAGTGCTTACCCAACGGCTGCTAGCTGATCTCGAACCTCTTGAATCCTTGAGAGGACGGGATTTATGCCTTCACCCTTCTACATCCTGATGCTCTTAAGCTTCTCATGGAGAAACATCTTCCATTGCTCAAAAGAACCTTGATATAGCAGGGAGAGAGCATCACACATCTCTTTGGCAGTACCTTTGCCAGATATGTGTGAGACTATATGATCTTAGAGTCCATCCAAGATAACCCACTTTTCCTTCGCCATTTCTTTTTTGTACTCCTAGAGTTGATCGACATCCTTGGAAAATGCCACCACATTATTTATGTCAGCTTTCAGGCCATATTCATCTAAAAGGGCATCATATCCTTCCAAATGACAGTTGGAGGCTCCCTCTAACCTATCCTGATCTCTAAGCCCAATTATGGTCATCTCTAATCTAGTTTAAAACTCCCTCTTTCCCTCTGCTTGGTTGTTGGTTCTGCTATATGCACTCCCTTCTAGAGTGAGGAAATATACACTCAACCACTGCCAATCTGCCTGGAAAAATCGAACTTCTGAACCTCGAAGTCCCCTGAGATAAATTTTCCCTCTGTCACATGTGCTTTTATCTTACACCCGACGCTAGTTCTACTGCTACAAAACCCTTTGCGTCCAACCAAGGAATCTGCTCAGTAAAAATCTGTTATTGTTTCTCCTTATAACTATTGGAATCATTATTTTGGGCAAATCAAATTTTATGCAATCTTGCAATTGAAAATGGAATCATTTCCCAACAATTTTCATTGTCTATTAAGGCACTACGCAACCTCTAAGAATTTTGGCTCGTTGCTCCTTCTGAACAGTGAAATTCCCCTCTTTGCTTCTGAGCTTCCTGGATGATCACTCACACTCTGATACCATGTGAAAATTTCATCTATCATAGCAACTAGAAATTATTTTTCTAAATGTTAATTTATTTAACAATTTATTTGTTGTCTGCTATAGCAAAAACAAATAATTCACTCTGATTTTCACAAATAAATTACGAAAGAAAATAACGTTGGAAACTAAGAAAATTATAGCACACACATAAAATTAACATGGTTATTTTTGGACAATTGTCCCCGGAAAAACCCAAATTGGGAAAATTGGTGCAGCAACTGAGGGTTTTATTACTATGCAGTAGTGAGAAATTTTGAGTACAATAATCTGGATGTCGAAATTTGGTTATCTTGTAGAGAAAATACTAGCAAAAATAGCTAGAGGAAAATTACCCTCACTCTGGGTAATTTCGGCACTGGACTGCCTCTTAAAAGCAAGTTGTCCAACTAGGTTTGCGTAGGTCCTGCATCAACCTGAAGCTGCGTACGGCAACTGTTGCCCGAATTGCCTACTAATCAAGTTGTCCTACCAACTGTTGGCTAAGAAAACATCTCTCTGACACTCTAGAACCTCTACCCGACCTCTGGGACTGAAAACGTCTGCCCTCTGAGGGTTCTGCGCCAGAACTGTGCAGCCTCCTGGAGAAACTTCAACCTCTCTGCAAATGCACTCGGCGGATCTGGAAAGCTTCCTCTAGCCTCATTGTCCCTGTCCCTCACTGTCTCTGCTTCGATCTCTAGATTTCCGGCAACTACTAGTGCTCTCTAGAAATCAAACTACCAAGGAAATCAAACTTCTCAAGTGGATCAAAATCGACTTCTTCTTATAATCCTTTGTTGGTGCACCAACGACCAAGATTAGAACTTAATCAAAGGCCAAAATTAATTCCCTGTTCATCTATGTGAGTTTCTAGATGACTCACATCTTATCTCAATTAATACTGATTAATTAACCATATTCCCTAAGTTTAGACTTAGGAAATATTTAAAATTGGTTAATAATCTAATTGAACCATCTCTAGGTGGAATTTCCAAAAAATATTTTTGGGTTTTGGAGATCTCATGTGTTTTAGTCTCTCCACAAAGTTTCGAGACTAGAACATCTCCGATGCTACAAAAACTAACACTCCCTCTCAGCAAAGAAGTGTTCTAGTGTTGAACCATTGCTGCTACAACACCCTGTCTCTGCATCACCCCTTTGTCACGTTGCTGATGTCTGGCCACTTCCCACCAACCACTACGCAACTATGATGTTGCATCCATGCTACTATTGAGACTTCTGCCAACTTTGCATCTACACTGCAACTCCCTCTCATCTATTGCTACTGTGACTGAGAAGTATCCAAAACACTGAATCAACAGTGTTCAGTATGATACATCTGTCTCTCATGTCCTTACTGCTAATAGCCTCTGCATTGTCACTGAAGAATCGGCGTTGTTGACTTTGCATTGCGCTCTCCATCACCTGACTGCTACGACTCTACAACTATCACTATGGAATTTTGATCGCGCCTCTAACACTAATCCATCCTGCTACTGAATATTGTGGGCCCCAGTAGCCACGTAATGATCCATGAGATGGACCCCTCAATGGACTTTACCCAACCTCTGCAATCTCTGAGACTATACCTTCAAGTCTAAAACACTTGACCTTTGACAAGTCCTTCTTCTTCTTCTACTCCCCCTGCCCCTGACTGGGACCCTTAGATGTTAGGGCCACATTCTCCTCCTCACTCTTCGGTCCCTTGTTGTTGTTGCCGCTAATGGTACTCTTTAACAAAGCCAGCCTCAACTCCTCCTGTTGCAAATCAGCCCACATCCTGTCCCAACCAGGCAAAGTGTCTCTGCCCAATATGTTTTGGACAAACACTTCCAATCCTCTAGGACATTGTTTAATGTCAATCGTACAAGCTTTGTGGGTTGAGGTGCCTCCCCAATGACTACTAGTTGATCTCAAACCTCCTGAATCCTCGTGAGGAAGGGATATATACCTTCACCCTTCTGCATTTTGATGCTCTTGAGCTTCTCATGGAGAAACATCTTTCGTTGCTCAGAAGAACCCTGATATAGAGTAGAGAGAGCATCCCATATCTCTTTGGCAGTACCTTTTCCAGCTATGTGTTAGACTATATGATCTCAGACTCCATCCAAGGTCAACCGCTTCACCTTCGCCATTTCTTTTCTGTACTCATTGAGTTGATCGACAAAACTGCCACCACATTATCTATGTAGTCTTTCAGACCATATTCATCTAGAAGGAAGGACATCATAGCCTTCCAGATAATAGTTAGAGGCTCCCTCCAACCTATCCCGGTCTCTAAAGCCCATTTGTGGCCATCTCTGACCTAGTTGAAAACTCCCTCTTTTCCTCTACTTGGTTATTGGTTCTGTTACATGCACTCCTTTCTGGAGTGAGGAAATCTACACTCAGCTACTACCAATTTACATAGCAAAATCAAACTTTTGAAACTCGAAGTCCCCTGAAAGACATTTTCCCTTTGTTGTGTGCTTTTCTCTTCCACCCAACATTGGTTATGTTGTTGCAAAACCCTCTGCGTCCAACCAAAGAATTTTCTCAGCAGAAATATGAGTTGTTGTTGCTCCCTCTGACTATTGGAATCACTATTATGGGAAAATGGACTTTTCTGCAATCCTGCAACTGAAAATCAAACACTTGCCCAACAATTCGCACTGTCTGTCTAGGCACTGCGCAGCCTCTGATAATTTCGACCTGTTGCTCCTAAACAGTGAAATTCCCTTCTTCGCTTTTGAGCTTTCTGGCTGATCACTTACACTTTGATACCATGTGAAAATTTCATCTATCAGAGCAACTAGAAATTATTTTTTTAATTGTTAATTTATTTAACAATGTATCTGTTGTCTGCTACGACAAATATCGAATAATTCACACTGTGATTTTCACATATAAGTTGTGTAAGAAAATAGCACTGGAAACTGAGAAAATTCTAGCACACAGAAAAATTAACACAGTTATTTTTGGAAAAGTGTCCCCAGAAAAACCCAACTTGGGCAAATCGGTGCAACAACTGAGGGTTTTATTATTATGCGACAGTGAGAAATTATGAATACAATAATCTAGATGTTGAAATCTAGCTATCCAGCAGAGAAAATATTGGCAAAAATAACTAGAGGGAATTTACCCTCACTCCGGGGAATTTTGGCACTGGACTGTCTCTAAAAAGCAAGTTGTCTAACTAGTTCTGCGCAGGGCCTACGTCAACCTGAAGTTGTCTGCTACAACCGCTTTCTGAATCGTCTGATAATCAAGTAGTCCTGCTGGCTGGGAAAACGTCTCTCTGGCACTCTGGAACCTCTACCCGACCTCTCAAACTAAAAACAGTCGCCCTCTTCAGCAAATCGAACTTCCCTCTAAGGCTTATGCACTAGGAATGTGCAACCTCCCGGAGAAACTTCGACCTCTCTGCAAATGCACTCGTTGGATCTAGAAAACTTCCTTCAACTTCACTGTCCCTACCCCTCATTGTCTCTGCTTCTATCTTTGGTTTTCCGAAAACCGTTATTGCTCTCTGCAAATCGAACTTCCAAGGAAATCGAACTTCTCAAGTGTACTCTCCATCTATCTATCGACTTCTTCACATAATCCTCTATTTGAGCACCAACCACCAAATTAGACTTAATCAAGGGCCCATATTAATTCCATGTCGATCTGTGTGAGTTTCTAGATGATTCACTCATTATCTCAATTAATATTGATTAATTAGCCATAATATTGATTGAGCCATCTCTAGGTGGAATTTCTAGAAACATTTTTTGGGTTTTGAAGATCTCATGTGTTTTAGCCTCTCCACAAAGTTTTGAGACAACAACACCTCTCATGCTACAAAAACTAACAATCAACAAAAGCATCATAGTTCATCCAATGTTTACAATATTTGGTCTCAATCTACCTCGGTGGAAACCAAATATGTTGACCATTATCTGAAGTTGAAGTCTAACAAAAAGAAAAACATATGTTATTGTAAGTTGTTAAAACTACTATGTACTAGAGTACAAAAAAGAACAACTGCTAAAAACCATATGTGATATCAGGGGTCTAAAGAGGTCACTGAAGTTGGGCCCTAGGCACTTGCACTTATAGGAGCAAGAGGCTTGAGTTCACATTGAAGATGACTTTCCAACTGTGTTAGCCAGGCATCCAAACTTGTCAAACAAGAACACTGATATCACTACACCCACTTAATTTCATTCAAGGAAGAGATGATATCATTACAATCCTCGTGCTTCTCTTTCAAGACCCTGCTAAGAAGCGTTTTCATCTGCCAATAGAGGGTGATGGAGTTTAAGTATTGGCTTTGTCTTTCGCTTGTATGATTAGGGTCAGGAACCCAATTGGCTACGTCTTCCAGAATTTCAAAATCAAAATAAGGTTAATGGTCATTGGTAGTAAGGGCCTCTAACTAACAGATTTCTTTGTGAATTTTGGGGGGTAGTAGAATGAAAGATAGTTGTAGCTTCTTGGGCCTGGGCTTAGGCACACAGCTTGCCTCGGTGGCCTCTACCACCAACTCCCCAACAATTGTGCATACGTTGACAGGGCATATTGTGCCAAAAGAGGGAGAACCAACCAAGACAACTATCTCAAAATTGACCGAGACTGAATAGGCCAAAAAGAAAGAAAGGCCAAGAGCAATTGGGGGTTTTGGGTGGCTCAAGCTAGCATGAAAGGAAGCAACAATAAATCAAAGAGGCAGGTGAAAACCTCCAGGTAGGGTCACACACAAACCAGGAGACATCGTGAAGCCAGTTGCAGTGCACAAACTTAGAATTTAAGGCAAAGCCACCAAATGAGCACCAAAGAGACACTGAATCATAAAAGATAAGAACATAGCCTAGGGCATGAGACTGCACCTTGATAAATCCAACCAAGGTTGTCTGACCTGATGAAGTTGCTTGCACAGAGGACAAGAAGACACCACCTACAACTGCAATGCTCAACTGTAGCAAAATCCTCAAAGCCCCATAGTATATAGCCTTTGTCCACCCGGAAACCAGTTTCTAGTCTAATATCCAACATCCCATGTGAATAGCAGGTAACTCAAGACACAGAAGATGAATCGGGTTGCATGCAACCACAAGTTACTGCGACTCCATTGCCAGAGCCAAATGACTTCAACTTAGGAAAAATCTGTGAATTATACCATGGCTCTACATTATTCTTGGCATGCATAGACCCGTCACTGCCAGACAACCAAGAAGATAATCTCGCAAATGGTAGGGGAGAAATCCAAGCACACCATAAGAACCATAGCAGTCTCTCACAGAGTGAATGAACAAAGGAAGGCTTTCTATGATAATGAATGAAGCAAGGGAGTTTCGCATGTGTAATGCATGGGGCGAGTTGGCCATGTCACCCTCGAAAAGATGTTTGACTTGAGGCTTTGTTGTTGTGTCGCATTCTGAGCACTCACAAGCCCTCAAGTACTTCTAACACAATGCAAGACCATATACAGATCCACTTCGCCAAAATTGAGCGAATGGATGCAAAAACAACATCCTGATATTTTTAAAACACCGTGGCATTTAACGAACGAATAAATTTGTTGGTCATCGCACCCATTGCTCACTAGTGCATACATGGTATTGTCGGCAACCAAATCTATTGTAATCATCATGGCTGCCAAGAATGAAAAATGGGCGACTTTGACCTTGAGTCCAACAAATAAACAATGTCTAGAATAGGATCAAAATCCAATGGTTACATATAGCTCAATAAATTTAGGGTTGTATCCTCTTTACTAGTCCTGATGCATGGTGGGTAAAGGTTCATTGCTTGTGTTGTGAAAAATAGACACACCCCTCATGACACGGTCACTAAGGGACGATTGGATGCCTATGAAGTAGTCAAATTTCATTTTAATGTTGAAACAATATGTGTCATGCATTGATAGACCATGGATGGACAATGAAAGTTGGGGAGAACCTTCCATTTAAGAAAATTGCATAGGCCAATGTCATTGAAGTTAAATTGTATCCTCTTACAATTAATTAAGTGAACTTTCTTTAATCATATTTTTTATAACAATGGTTTCTTTCCACTTTGATCCTTTTTTTTAATCTTACTTTTTTACAGCAATGGCTATAAAGTGTATATGTATTATTGCTGAAATAATAGAAATAAAATAATAAATAAATAAAAATTATTAACTACCAAAATTAGGGTTAGAGTTTAATCCAGGGGTGAAGACAACAAAGAATATAGCCTCTTTATTAAATTTTATTCTTTTATTTAATTTCACCGGTCAGCTTAATTTTTTTAATTCAAAAAACAAAAATTCTGGAAGTCCTCTTCTGAAATAAACACACCTATCATTAATCACTAATTTTTGGTTTGTCTAGAACAAGGTATTTTAATTAACAGTTATAACAACCTTTGGAGCTATAACAACATTTTCCAAAATTTTAAAAATATGTTAATCACACTGGAAGCTAGGTGCATGCTACAATCTCCAGAAAAAGAGCTCACGAGTCATATATGTCTGCTGCCCCAGAAATTATATGGAGTATTTTTAGCTCTCTATTTTTCAAAGATTTGAAGTTAAAATAAATCCGTGGTAGGTTAATTAGATATTATATCATTCAAGTGTCAAAAATATCATAATAGAATTTAGCTAATTCACAACACTCTGTTCCTCTAGATCCACCTGAAAACGACCAACTTTAACTAAGGTGTGCCCATGAAGAAGTATGTGAACCTTGGCAAGGTATGACCTCATAAGACCTCATTGGATGCAGCTTGACTAAAGGTGTAGTAAACAAGCTCCTCAATTCTGCAATTTGAAGAAATCTTAGCTTAGACAATGAAAACTACAATTTTTCACATATTTCTGTCCCCGCTTTTGTTGGAGTAACGCCATAAGTCCAAATTGCAAGTTTAGCAATCATAACTTAACATTCCAAAATTTTTTGCCAGATTTCGGATGGAAAGACACCAGAAAATGGATCTGTTTGCAAGAAGTTTAGCTTATTCCCATAGAATTTCTATATGAATGAATGGCCACTCTCAGTATTTGAACAGTGGACAAACTCCACTCTTTGGAGGAAAATTCTGGCTGAACTATCGCTAGAATTTATATCAAGAACCTATATCCGATTTTTAGACCTGGAATTTATAGCAGAGATCTATTTCCAGGGGTTTTGGCCCATTTTAAAATAGTATCTCACCAAAAAAAATTGAATAACCAGAAAAAATTGAGTTTGTTCACTCCTTGAACCTGCATAGTATATCTTCCCCAACGAAGTCCCCATTGAATTTGTGAATGAATGATTGAGTCACTGTGAAAGGGGATCACGGACTTCAAATGAGATCTATAAATCGCACACAATTAAAAAAAATATCTATCATTTATAAGTTCTTGTCTTTCTAACACTATAAGGCACAAGCAAGCATAACCACACACTTCCTCAACGCATAAACGAAACAATACAATACTTCTCTTCTTTGTAAATTTAAACAGAGAAGTTTGATTTTCACTAGTTCATAGACATCATCGCCATATTTAATGTGCAAAACCTTCAAAAACCATTATGTAGTATGAAAAATCATTGTGAAAAAAAGATGTACTTATACAAATTATCTCTTTGTCCTAAAAGTTTAACCTTATTCTTTCTGCTGCTGATGTGAAATTTTTTCCATCACGTAAACTGTATACTACATTCTGTCTATAAGCTTAAAAAAGAAAAAAAAAAGACCAGTAGTATAAAACTTCTTAGAAAAGACAAAAATGAAAATTTTTAAACTAATGTCAAGAAAACAACTTTTCAGACCAATAATGATAAACAAAAGAGAGAGAGACAAAAAATACAGTGAGTCTGTGGAAATCTTTTACCATCAACCACAAGGGCACAATATCTATATGCAAGATAAGACCCTAATTGCAACAACTTATTTATTAACTTTTTGAAAAGGAGGTGGCTTTTATGATAGTCCTATATAATTTATGTCTACTCCCAGCTTTCCACACACAAAAACAATTGTCACAAGTTACAACTGATATCTGACCATCACCATACCAAAATTCAGACCTCATAAACTCATAACCATTTGCTGCTGCACATGCCCAATAGAACAAACCCCAAACGAAATTACAAAACATTACCCTAAAATATTCCATGAAAACATAGAGTATGGTATCCAAGTGAATGGTGAAAACAAGAAATACAATGCGAGGATGAGAAGTATAAGTATGGTCTTGCTTGTAACACCAAGGAGGTCTCGTGTCTAGGCCTTGCAGAAGGCATTGCATCAAATTAAGCACACCCAAATAAGGACCACAAGAGTGACCAACAAGACTATCGGCCACTCTCCAATCTATTTTCAGGTTTTCCGACAGACCCACTTTATAAAAAGTGCAACTGTAGCACAGCTGTCTGGTCGTTATTACACAGCAAGCAATATAAATCCTCACCTTGGTATGTGGGACTTGTCCAATACAATGGATCCAAAAATGCATATCCGAATTCTGTTGGGAGTTTAAAGCATCCAGACTGCACCCACATAACAATATTTCACATAATCCAACTAGGGCCTTAATATGTGTGTGTGGGGGTGGGTGTCTGTGAGTGTAAGTGCCCATGTCAAAACATGAATTTTCAAAACTAATTAGGTACAACAGATTACATCGAAAGGGCTAAGGGGGCATTGATGAAATCCTGGGCAAATGTAAACCTGTCAACCTGCTGCAGTTAGTTGAGGAGTGACATAACTTTCCGACATGATTCCACCTAGCCAAACACTATACACGGTGACATAAGCATCCAGAGAAACCATCGAGGCTGTATCCCCCATAACCATTGTTTGGAATGCTATGGCCATGGCCCTTGTCTGTGACAAGGAACACAAAGATAATGAGAGCCATGAGCAGAATAATGAGGATAAGCATGAAGCCTATGTAGACAACCAACATCCACGGCATTCTCAAGAGGGCACCTATGAATCCTAACAGACCAATGGCTTGTCCACTTATAAATCCTGAAAATCCATAAGTTTTAGTACTTCTGCTTTGTATTGACATCATTGTAATCAGCAGTCATGTTGACCTACTTTTGTGGTCATTTGTTGGACATTAATATAATTATCATATCCTATCTTATCTGCTTTTTCCCTCAACATGCTGCACACCAACTTTGCATTCATCATGACATGACAGAGGGTAGCGTTGAGCTCCGAGTGCAGCGAATGCAACTCAAAAATGGCAGGTTTGGCACCTGCAGAAATCCATCATCAGTATGCTTCCCCCTCCCCACCCGTAGTCAAATCAATAATGTCAGCACTTTGCAAGCCAAACAGCAAGCAGAAAAATAAATTTTCAAAATACAAAAAAATCTTAAACGTATGTTGAACTATAGACAGTCAAAAACTTGATAAATGCATGGTCAGAATAATAGCCTGAATCTGATGCCGTAGGTCCAGAAGGGACATAACAAATGTCATGCCTTGTTACAACTCCCGATTTTGAATCAATAACAAAACATTTTTATGATTTGAGTTTAAAGCTAACTACTTAGGATTTAATGATTGTAAGCCAGGATGGATTAGCTTTGAGGGGATGGTTTAACTTGTCGGTCAAGAAAAACAAACAGAATTGGAAGTGGCAATGCATGGAATTGGTTAACTTTGAGTGGGATGGGTTCAGTTAGAAAATTATGATTTCCTATTTGTCCATCCTTCCTCTAACGCTATGTGCAACTAATGAAAGTGTGGTAATGTCATTGCTCGTGACTAGGTGTGGCCATATGTTTTGCCAATCCTATGTGAATACCTTTGTCCACCTACTCAGCAATGTCAACTATGTGAATTTCATGTCTGTGAGAAGCTGATTTTCCCAGTTTATAGTAGCAGTGCCAAAGAAGATTCTCCTGAATGCAGTGTATATTTGTGGAGTGCTGCATCTAAAGCATTTGTTACAAAATGTGGTCATTTATTTTGTAAAGACACTCTTGAACACTGGTTCTAGAGAAAGTATAATTTTCTGGTTTGCTGAGAAGATGCAAATCCCAAGTTTTTCATTCCAGTTGGGTTTAACAGCACCATATCAATAATGGATAAAGGCAGTGGTTAACTCATAGCCATGAATTTGGCTTTGGATTTCCATATCATATGCCATAAATTGAACAGTCTTTCTCACTCTCTCACCAAAAAAAAAAATCAGCAAAGGAGAAGGGTACCCTGCACCTTGTCGCTAGCTACAACATACCTTCCAAGAACCTACCTTTTTGTCTTAATTAAAGCATTAGCCTGCTCACACACCCCATCCCACTAATACCAAAAATCAAATAAAAAATACTTTTTTCATTTAATGTTTTGCAGGCCAAGTGGTATCATGTGTTCTTTTCTCAATTTCCTTTCTCCAGGTAAGAGCATAAAGCACATCTCGTGATTTATCATTTTATGCTTTTTACATTTCTTTTAATGGTTTGTTTTCCGTACTACACCACTTGTTTTCCTTGTTATCTTGGGATTTTCTGCTCTTTTCATTTTTGAATGGCTTGCTTTCTCTATTTATGAATCTATTTGCTTTATTCAACCTTCAAATTATTTTTTCAGTCATGAATGGAGTCATTTCTGTTAGATAAAGGTTATTGCAAGAACAGTTAAAATCCATATGTTGAAACTTGCAATGGCTGCCTAATTTCCTATGTTCCACCAAGACTCCAGGACTGGGGGATGTGGGTGCGGGCAGACACACATGGGGGACGTGTAGGAGTACCCCCAAAATTTAGGGAAATTTTTGCAGCTACAAAATAATATAGTTATAACAGTTGAGGGGCTCGGGGGATGATTTTTTTTTAGGGTTGATTCTTCGGAGGGCACATGGTGCCTCCTTCCTTTTCCAGGCATGATCAGAATTCCTGTCAGATTTCTTTCTATTCCCACATAATGATCACGGACGTCGTAGACTATGAGCCTGACAATCTAAAAGCCCATTTGGCATCTTTCCATTGAATGAGCAATTTAGGCGCAGTCGATTGGGTTTGGTTGTTAATACGTTTATCCCCAAAGGCGGCTCTCCATTTGGCATGGCCTAAAATGGAATTAATGTCTCTCCCCTTCTGGATTTCCCCTTGGCAATTGAAGCTCCCCTGACACAGCTAAGTTAGAAAGATCAAGACCCTCTTCCTCCGAACGAGGGTGCACATAAAAAACCAAAGCAAAAACCTCGAAAGTCGTGAGTTGCAAAAGGCATTGTGGTTGGGGATGGAATAGAGTTTTCTAAGATTTTGGTTTTGTTGGAAAAGGTTGTCGTATGGTGTTTCGTTGGTAAATTATTGAGCTTTGCCTCGTTAAAGGGTTGGTTAAGGATGAATTGGGAGGCGGTCTTGTCATATAGTCCAACCTACATACCTCGAGGCTAGTTTTGTGCCATTTTCAGCAACTCCGATGATGTTGAGAAGGTTATAAACAAGGATTGGCAGTGGGGTAGATTAGGTTTAGTCTTGGCAAGGTGGCAGATTGATTTTGATCCATCCACGGAGCCCATGCCCCCACAAAAGGTATCGGTGATATTGCCAAGTATCTCGATGTCTTTTGAGAATGTGGATATTCTACAGGCAATCAAAAATAAGTTGGGTAGATTCATTTGCCTATATAGCAGGGTTGTTTGACCAAATCGGACCATCGGTGTGCCTAGTTGTAGGTTGAGACAGACGTGTGAGTGGGGCTTGGTGTGGAAGTTGAATTATCAATGGGGGCAAAGAAATGAACCTAGATAGTGGATTACTGGCGAATCTCTTTCTGCTACTTCATATGCAAAAAATTTGGGCATTTAGCTGATCAATGCGACCACAAGGCAAAGGATTTCAAGCCTGTAAGGAAAGTTTGTGTTTGTAAATCTAATCCTTCACCTTTAGTCTTAGACGTGGAACGCAAGGCTGAGGAAGAAAAAGTGGCTGCAGTGAACCAGTGCAAGGACTCTAGACAAAACCGAAATCCATGGGTACGTCAGCAGAAGACATTTTGTCTTCGTTTGTTGATGTTGTGCATGGCTCTCCTTCGCTAAATTTGTTGGAGCCTATCCTTCTGCCTTGACCTTCTACTCTTCTTCCACAACTTTCTCCTTCTTTCGCAGTCTCTTGTTTCAACCACTACCGGTCCTTCGTCTTTATGTGTTGATACTATTATAGCTCCATATATGCATAGTTTTAAAAACCAGCTAGTTAAAACCATAAATTGGCCAAACCAACCGGTCAGCTAATCGCGGGATTGAATTGGTCCCATAAATCCAATCCATAAGGCAGTAAGGATCGATTAGGTGCCAAAAACTGGTCCTGATTAACCGATTCCATCACAAACCAGTCGGTTTGAGTGTCACGCTAGTGGACGAAAAGATGGTTTGAGTGTCACGCTAGTGGACGAAAAGATGGGGCCCACAAGTGGTTTTTCGAGGTAGTTCTTAGCAAACCATTGGCAACTTTCCCCCCAAATCTGCCCCCCCTAAACTTATAAAAGCAAGTCCAAGCTCCCATTTGCCTCACACATTTGATTTCTAGTGTTTGTGAGAATTTGAGAACTTGGACAGCATTGCAACAGCCTTGAGCTTTGGAGCAACAACAAGTTTGGATGTTATTTGTCATCTTGAAGGAGCTTTCTAGTGGAGTTGGCATCTTTGGGAGGAGGCTACATCAACTAGTTTTCATGTCCAACCTTCCAAGTATGATTTTTCCCTTGAAAATTTCCAAATTTCATTGTTGTCTCTGTTTTAATTTTTTCCCCTCTTTCAAGTTTCAACTTTCAAATTAAAAAAAATCAATGAAGAAGGATAGTAGTTTATCACAAGTTTTGCATTTTTCTATTTTATTTGCAAATCTCTTTCCTTCCAAATCTGAAATTTCACCATCCATTATGGCCCCAAAAGCCAAAGATGTTGCATGGGTTCACTATGATGATGTTAGCAAAATGTTGTGCAAATATTGTAAGCACCCAATGGAAGGAGGGGGTATTTATAGGTTGAAACAATACTTGGATGGTATAAGAGGCCAAGTAACCCCATGTGATGCACCAGATAAAGTGGTAGGGCCCACTAGAAAAGAATTCCTTGAAATTTTTGAGAAGTATCAAGAGGCAAAGGCTAGGGAAAAGGCTATACAAGATGAAATTGCAAGGAAGAAGGAACTTGCAGAAGCTATGGTTAGGAGAGAAGCAAGTGAGTATGATTATTTTGACCTTGAAGACTCCACTTCTATCCCTTCCACCAATCTCCATGATTCCTTCTGTTATGTTCCTCCTCCTCTTGGATCTCACTCTCAACTTCAAGGCAAAGCCAATGGTTAAAAAGGGATGAACATTAAGAGTTATTTCACGCCTTTATCTGCCTTTGCCTCTGCCACTACTAGTGCCACTTGTTGTTTTTCCACAATACTGGAGTCTAGGATAGAATCTTAAATCACTGATGCTACCAATCCAAGCATCACAACAAGTCTACTTTGCACAACAAAATAATGTACAACAATAAATCTAGTACTACACAAAATATATACAACTTTTTACACAATTTTACAACAACCCAACTTCGTTATATTAATCAAACTACTAATAACAGCCTAGGGCTCCCATACCAGGGATAATGGCCCTCAAATATCCACTAGTACAAGAATACAAGATACAAGATACACTGACAATCTAGATGATGTATCATGGAATCACAACTACTTTGTCGTGTCTTGTACACTGCGGGTCCTTCACTTTCATTTTGCTGCCTGCAGCACCTGCCTCTATCAATGCACCAACTTTTTTAGGCCACTGAACTCGGCTACCCAATCTGCCCTCTAGCTGATCATAAGTCCATCTATAACCAATACATAGCGTCTTCACACTCATTAGCTGCTCCTTCATCCTTCAAGGCAACAACACTTTGAGACTTCTTCCCACTGTTGCTCCTCGACTCTTTTGGGACTTTTCTTCCCACTATAGTCTTCCAGCGCTACTCCAAAGAAGACTAACATAGGGTAAGAGGGTTGCCACCTATCATCATCGAATGTTGCTTCTCCAACAATGAACACGAGCTATCAACAACTGCTCTTCCTGGCTGGCCAAACCTTGAGCTCCTCAAATCTGCCTCCTCTAGCAGCCACCTTAGTCCATCAAGATGTTGCACTAGGCTACTCTTGGTCCACTCTCACACTGCCCTCCAACAAACCACAAGCATCCAATACCAATGTCCTCTCCTAGGACCTCCTCATCCACTAGCATCCAACCATCAACAAGGTGACATCTACAACTCATTGTTGTTGCCTCCTTGACCTTGGGATCTGTGCATCAACTAGACTGGTTAGGGCACACCAACAACCCTAAACTAATGCTCCAATCACTATGTTTTCTTGTCCAACCTTACTGCCCTCCTTCGTTTCCCTTCTAGCCACCCTTTTGTATTGTTGTAGGCCTCAAGACACCTTCTCAAGGCTCCTGCAACACCTCGGATAGCTACAGCAGGTCTCAGCCTCCTTTATACAAAGAAAACACCTCTGTTTGAGCTATGGCTTGCTTCAGATGTTTGCGGCTAGGGAAGAGGTGCCTCCTGTTATCACCAAAATATGACCCTGATAGGCTGCTCATCAAGTCAATCTCAGTATAACTATTTCAAACCAATCTTTTAGCTGAGGCTTAGCCTCCTTAGCCTGAGAGGGCTCTCTCAAGGGTTAATGATATGGAATAATGATATAGATAGATGGCTAACTCTATTATTTGTGTTTTGGTTCAGGTTTAGAAGATGAATGCTTGCTACCATTGGGCTATGGAGTCAATGATAGGGATAAAGATGACAAAGGCTTTCCTTGTGGAAGCTGAGGCTTGTATATAATTCAACGAAAGAATAACACATTCAAGAAAATCCCAATAATTTGAGGTTCAAAGGAAGTCAAAGCATATGGTACATGAATTCTGAGTAATGATACATCAAGGTATTGAAAGCAAAACTACTGAAAGGGATTTCACCATAGCTAAATACTTAAAGGAAGTCAGAGCATGATCAGTCATGAATTCTGAGTAATAAGCACTTAAATTATGGAAGAAAAACATTTCAAATGATAGGACATAAACTCATTGAAATACACTAAGAATCTTAAGGTGAAAGGAAAGTGGTATTGTTACTGTATATATCAGTCAATCCAAAGCTTTACAAAGTGGTATGCTTAGATAACATTTTCCAACCTGTAGGTTGAAGCTAACATCAACATGTATACATTGGGCATTATGGAGTCACAGTAGTCTCAGAAAATCAGTGAATCTAATTGACATGGAAGTTGAGGCATATTAGGGTTTTTAGTCATGAGACACACACTTGAAACATGTAAAAACACAATCAGTCCATTTATAAAGGAAGTCAGAGCATCTTGAAGATGAGTTCTAAGTAATATAGATGAACACCACTGCAAATAAGATATATAAGAAGTACTGATAGAGTAGGAAAACACTAAACACCCCTTCTGAATCTCAAGTTGGTCAAATAGAATCTCTCTGCATTAGCTGAAAACAATCTTTTTACAATATGCACCCTTTTTGCCAAAAAGTCTTCAACCCTTGTAGAATTCGACCTCATGCTCTATATAGAACATTTACAATATAGGATTCTTTCATCCTCCACCAGATAATTCGAATTCCCATGCTTTGACACCTATTCTAACCATCAAACATGCTATTAATTGCAAAATGACAACTATAAACCTAAAACATAGTCCTATTACAAATAGGACTAAAACTCTTTAAATATGCTCCTAACAATCTTATCTAAACTTTAATGCTTCCTTTGCTAGCTGCAATCCCATGAGGTCGAATTTGGATGATGCCTCCACCTTTGATGTATTCATGCTGATCATGACAAAAATTGCACTAAAAATCAGGAGACAGATTTCCTATTTTTTCCCTGAAAATTAGGTCTTGGGACAGAGCCTTTATCTCTTCATCCAAAATGTATTTTGAGCAACTGAAGGAGGCTTTTGGAGACCAATTTGTCTTGAACAAAAACCTCTCTTTCTTTTTTGAAATACCTCTCCTAATACCTAGAAACTGTCTTTGAACAACATGTGTAAAACTGGAAAATTCTGATTTTTAAAAATATGGCTTCAAAGAAAGCCTTGTATCTCCCAACCAGTAACACTTGTGAGAAAAGTGAGATAGGTTATTGTAGCTGAAGATTTTATGAAGAGAAACCTCCTTCAGAATTCCAAAATACCTTTTCTTGTGGCCAGAAACTGATCTTGAAGTGAACTACTAAAACCAGAAAGCAGAGTTTTTCTCTCAATGACTTTCAGCAATTTCGTAGCGCAAGTTGAGTGATCAATTTCTCCCACCTCATAATGAATTTGAAGAAACTGAGAGAGGTTTTTGTAGTTAAGTATGTTAGGAAGAAAAACCTCTTTCAGTTTTCAAAAATGAGTTTTCAGTTGCTCAGGAACCCCTTGGAAGTTGACTACTAAAACCAGAAAACAGAGTTTTTTGATGAAAAAGGTTGTTTCAGCAGTTTCGTAGCGCGCTACAAAAACGTAGCGCAAATCACCTTTTTTGAACTAGCTGCGCTACGAAAACGTGGATTCCTGTATGATTGCAAAAATTTGACCCTAAACCTAATGGAATGACTTCTTAATGGATGATGGGACCTTTAAACCATGGAATAAGGTTGTTAAGCTTTGTTTGGAAATGAAAATGAGACTTTTGAGACTCTAACCCTATCAACTACCCTTTAAAGCATGAAATGACTTAATCACCTATCTAAGACCATAACTAAAACAAGGTAAACTTTCAGAGTTTATTGATCATGGAGTGGACCTAGAAGACTTTATTTGAACTGGCAATATAACCTACCCTTTACCCAGACTTAAAATGACTTTTAGACCTCCTTGAAATCATGACCAAAAGCAGAGTTAACACAATGAGGTTTTGAGAATTTTTGGGTGATAACACCTCCCTAGCCCTCTAGACCCACACAAACAATCCTCAATGCTTGTTGTAGCTTCAGCTACCCCTGCGGCCCAAAACACCAACAAAACAACACAAAACAGACCCCAACTTACCTCTGCTCCTGCAGCCTGATCTGGCAAGAATTCTGCTCCAAAAACAAGAGAGAAATTTCCCAAATAGTCCTCCTAGCCACCACTCATAAAGCTTCAGACCTACAACTTCTCTCTGCAAGAAATTCGTACCTCAAACAAAGATGATCCCTCACCAAACTCAACTTCCTGCCTCATATCCGTACTAAATTTCAGAGCTCTTCCCGATGACTGAAGGCACTTGGATGGTGAGGAATGTCTCCACACATGAGCTCTTTTTATACTAACTCATGTGGTTCCAACGAATTGCCCTAGTGGGCTTGACAACCTGTCATAAGACCTCTAGCCGACCTTGACCTTGTGCCACCATGCCCACAGTAAACTTCAAAAATTAATATCTCAAGTTCTACAACTCAGATTTGAGTGATTTTCATTGCCTCTTTCTCCTCTCGAGGTCCTCTGTCACTTCAAATCATCACATGTCAAAATATCCTTGTGGTTTCACACCCACAAGCTTGGGTGCAAAGCCCACATGCTTGGGTTCCAAGCCCACAAAGCCATATGTGGCACTCTAACCTCCAAACCCCGAACCCTAGGGCTTGGAGTACGTCCCAAGCTAAAAAATCTCACCACCATTACCTCCCAACCAAGTCTAAGTCAACACACCTTGGATGCTCATTGGAAAAGAAATGCAAAGATGTTGCTTTTGAATACATTACTAAATGGTGGTATGATGCAGATATCCCCTTTAATGTTGCTCGCTCACCTTATTACCAAGCTATGTGGGATGTTGTTATCGCTACAAAAAAGGGCTTCACAAGCCCTACTATGCATGACTTGAAGGGAACTTTTTTGTAAAAAGAGATTGTGTCCATTGGAGAATATTCGACTGAATTTAAAGAGTCATGGACCAAAACAGGTCGTTCCATCACGTCAAATGGATGGATTGATGGAAACAAACACCCTATCATAAATTTCCTTGTCTCTTGCCCTCAAGGAACCATGTTTTTGACATTGATGGATGCATCTAATAGGGGGAAATATGTCAACCTATTATTTGAGCTTTTGGATGAGATTGTTACAACAGTGGGGGAATAGAATGTTGTGAAGGTCACAACCGATAATGGCTCAAACTATGTTATTGCTGGAAAGATGCTAGAGGCCAAATATAGGACCATATTTTGGACCCAATGTGTTGCACATTGCATAGGCCTCATGCTTGAGGGCATAGGAAAAGTTCAGTGGGTAGAGAACATTGTAAAGCATGCCATTAGTATCACAAAATACATCTACAAGCACTCACAGGTATTGAGCCTAATGAGGAAAAACACTAGGGGCAGGGAGCTTGTTAGCCCCACCATCAAAAGATTTGCAACTCACTTCCTCACACTGTAATCTCCCACTTCCCAACAACAAAACTTGCAGAAAATGTTTTCCAGTGATGATTGGAATTCATCTCAGTTGGCTCATAGAGTAGATGGAAAGGACACCAAAATGAAAGTTTCTGACAACACTTTTTGGAAAAAACAGTCGAGCTTGCGAAAATTGGTGAGCCCCTTGTTAAGGTGTTACGGTTGGTGGATGGGGAAAAATTGGCCATGGGCTACATCTATGAGGCTATGGATCAAGAAAAGGAGTAGATATGGGCAACCTACAAGAGCAGAGTAGCTAAATATGGGCCTACCTGAAAGATCATTGATAACAAATTGAACAATCAACTCCATCATCCTATACATGCAGTCGCGTATTTCCTGAACCCAAAGTATCATTATACATGCAGCTATGCTAGAGAAGATCATACTGGGAAGATCAGGGATGGGTTGTACCAGTGCTTGGAGCACATGGTACCTGATGAGTCACAGCAGTTGGAAATACATCAACAACTCACTGCTACTCTAGGGCCACAAGCACATTTGAAAAAAATCTAGCAAAGATTGCAAGATATGTGGATCAACCAGGTAAGCAATTCCAATTTATTTGTTTTTTTTAAATGTAAAGTTCAATTGTTTAAAATTGAAGTTGTAATTTGTATTTTGTAAATTGTTCAAACTTACCATCTAAATTGTTGAACAATGAACTAACTCTAGTCTTTGCCTTTGGAGCACATTAGTGGGAGTCGTTTGGAAGCCAATGTCCTTAACTGCAAAATTTTGCAGTTAGAGTTCTCAGCCAAACTTGCAGTGCTTCTGGGTGTGAGCGCAATTGGTCTGTTTTTTAACAGATTCACACGAAGAAGAGAAATCGTTTAGAACAAAAACAATTAAATGATCTTGTCTTCATGCAGTACAACCTTCGACTACGGCGCAACCAGTTGTTGAACAAAGGACCTAATACAGATCCCAGTGTGTTGGATGATATTGATCCAACTTCAGAATGGGTGGAGGAGACTCCTCTAGTTGAGTTTGATGCTAATTTTGATATTGATGCCATGGGGTTGGGGAGTGTTGATCCAAATGCAGATCTGGTAGTTGAACCAGTAGTTGGAGGAAGCTAACCACCAAGACCAAGCATGGCACATCGTATTGGTGAGGGGAACAGTAGTTGTGCAACTCGGCCAACTCGTGCTTCTAGTTCTACTAGGTCTAGTACTATTGTTCAGGCTGGAGAGAAGTGTGAGGAGCCCTCAAACTCTGAGCCAGATGATGTTTATGTAGCACCTGCTAATGATCCCATGTCTAGTAGTGGTCATGAGTTTGATGTTATGTTGCAGGAAACATGGGCCAAGGGGACGTTTCGTCCCAGTTTCGAGCCTGAAACGCTGAAACGCATTCTATACCAGCATGAAACACGTTTTAGGCCGTACGGGCATGTTTATCGAGGCAAAAACGCGGCCTGAAACACGTTTTAATCCTGTATGAGCGTGTTTCCCCTCAAAAAAAAAAAAAAAAATTCAGTTTTTCTTTTTCTTTTTCTCTTTTAACATTTTTATTTTGTGATTAAATTAATTTGTGGATGTTTCTAGATGTCTCTCACAAGAATAAAAAGAATCTCACCTCATTCCCTCATAACACGAATTGAGCAAGTCATTTCACTTGGAAAGGAGTGATTTTAGAAAGGAGAAAAGAGGAAGAGAGAAGTGGTTTTAGCTAAGGTGATTCTGACAACGAGCAAAGGAGATTTCAACAACAAACAAAAGATATTTCACAAGCAGATTCAGAGCAACTAATTTTGGATATACATTTATTAGCCTCATTTATCAAGGTTGTTTTTGGATATTACTACTTTCATTATGTGATCATTGATAAGTAAATGTGATGTTAGTATGTTTCATCAGCATATATAATTCATAGACTCATAGTTTATGCAATGACATTTGACAATGTAATCATAATGTAATGATGTATCACGTATAATTTATGATTGCACATAACATTTCTTAAATGTCCTAACATATATATATATATCCCCATTTTCAAAATTTGGGGGGGGGGGGCGTTGGGGTCACATTTCGTACCGGTACCCATTTCAGAAACTCGTGCACATTTCCCTGTATCATGCAACTTAGGTTTGATGAGTGATCATGTTGATCAATGATTTGTAGTAGGCTAGTGGCCTAGTAGCTGGAGTTTTAGCATTGTTTTTGGAATCTAAAGGCCATTTAGAGCCCCATTGGTTATTTATTTTGTTGATGATATCATTGATATGTATTGCACTCTGTGCCATTTTTATATATGCTCCCTCAACATGGTATATAGATGAGAAAAATTTCCATATTTTGTCTCTAATGGTTTCGAATAATGGTTTATAATCTTAAAAATAAGTTTTTTCATTAAAAAATAAATATTTTATGTATCTTTTTCAATTCTGGTTTATTGAATCCGATTCAATCAGGTTTGATCAGATTCTAGTTCGAATCGCAGTTAAATAGGTGACTGGTTCGATGCCCGGTTCCGGATTTTAAAACCATGCATAAATGTTGTCTTCTAACGTATCGATTTCTTTGGTCTCTTGAGACGATAGTATTGATGTCCCTCCTTTGAAAAACGGTGGCAAGGATATGAGTCATAAGGCCTATGTGCTCAAATCTAGGTGTTGGGTATCTTCAAAAGCAGCCTCCAAGGGAGGGATGGATGAAGACCCCCCCCCCCTTAAAGAGCCACGTGGGCCGAAAATTTCACTTGTCCAAGGATCAATCTCGATCCAAGGATGACATCGCCAAAGTCAAATAGTCAACTATATTGAGGGCACTTGGAGCCAGAAAAGCCCCAATAGGGGCTTCAAAATGAATTTTTTCTCTGAATATTGGGGGTTTTGGGGGTGCTCCTAAAAAGGTTGCCCTCAAGTGTCTCATTATATTACAGGCACCAAATATTATTCTTCTTGAGGAGATGATGGTTTCGAGAGAAAATACTAGGAAATGGTTGAAAGATTGGTCTTTTAGCTCTCTGGATGCAGATGAGCTTTTGGGTAGGTTGATCACAACTTAGAACATGTCCTTCACAGCTCTTTCCTCATCTTCATCAAGGAGTGTTATTTCAGTTGACCTCAAAGCTAAAGAGTTCAACTCGGTCTGGAGGGTAATTAATATTTATGTTCCTTATGTCGAGAGGAAGCCATTTTGGGAAGCGTTAGGTGGCTAAGGTTGGTCTACGTTCCCCGGAGTCAACAATGGTGGTGACTTGAATTTCACCCATGTCCATTTGAGAGGTGTGGGGGGGCCATCCCCAAGCGGGTCCACTAGAAGGCTATTTTACACATATTTGGGATCAAAACCAAATGGTAGATGTTTGCCCCAATAAGTTATCTCCCACCTGGTGCAATCTTAGAGCTTGTGATAATGTGGCCTCCAAGTGACTAAATCATTTTTTTGTCGTTGAATCCATTATGAATCAGAATTTGAACTTAATATCATGGGTTGAAGTTTTGAACCCAGGGGCATTTGGGACCTGTTGTCGCTCAAATTGTACAGGCACGATGCGACAATGATCAGGGTGGAGGTTGTCACTCTGATCCCCGCCCTCTCTGTTCTAGCTATCTCCCAATAGCAGGCTATGCGGGCTAGTCCCTATGAAATGTGAAGATAAAAAGACTCGTTGGTAACCAACAAGTCCGGGAGACACAACTGAATGGCCTAGCAACTTGGTTAATTTAGCAGGCTTAATGATTAGATTAGATTATCTTCAAAGACCAGTGCCTTAATGGAGTCAAAACATTTGTTTAATCAAATTATCTACCAAGTTTTCAGACGAACAGTTGTTGCTTCAAGATGCTTCACTATCCTATATGAGATGCAACACCTAAAAACTAAGTAAGATGCAGGATCTTGGTTTATTTTAAATTATATGCCTAATTACGTGAATCCTTCCTCCTAGTTGTTTTGAAACTAGTCTCTAGAGTAAGTTGTGCAGAGAAACCAAGGGAAAGCAAGCTATGTCTTGATTAATGATCCCTCCCCTTGAGTTCTAACCACTCGATGCGTCCGGCACTGCAGAGATTGTGGCTCTAACGAGTGCAAATTCACTGTGTTAACCACTAAAGAGGATCTACCTTTCGCAAGCTAAAAGAGAAAAGGTGGTCCTATATTTCTAACAACCAAGCTTATGCTTGGAGGTAAATTGATTAGTGCAAGACTATGCCTAGAATGTAGATGTCAGATGAGGGAAGGCTTCCATGAGATTATTAATTAGATTAAGTACTCCAATAAGATAAATTAATTAAATTCACATGCTTGTAGTGATATTCAATATGAGAGAAATTAAATGAAGCACTTAAAAAGAAATTGAACAACTATCTCAAGTGAAGCAAGATAAACAATTGCAGTGAAACACGAGTGCATAATTATCAAGAGATTACTTATTATTGCACTACTTAATGTTACTTAAGAACAAACTGAAGCACTTAATGAGACAAGGCTAAGAATTCAAGTGAAATGAAATTAACAATTCCAATTAGAGATTATCAATTATGTCAACAAGACCTTATCTTATGATTAGCGATATTATTCAATGATTAGGCAAGTTACCACTTATATCATAAACCAATCAAGCACATTAGATGACAATAGAGACAAGCTCAAAAAGAGATTGCTAATAGTGATAAACAATGGACGCTAATGCGATGATGCAAAGATGCAAAGACGCAAGAGGAGAGTCAAGACAAGACCATTATCAAGATAACAATGCAACTTAAGATATTAGAGCTCATTTTGCAATAACTCACTGTTAAAGATCAACAAACAAGTTACTCAATAGCAATCCCAAAAATCACTTGAAAATAATCACTCTTTCAATGATAAATCTTTAGCAATTAGAGAGATGACCTTTAGACTTGTTAGGCTTATTAAAATTTGGTCCTAGGCACTGATCTTTAAATCTGATCAGACTTCTTTAATAGTGATAACAATCCAATATTTTGACTGCAAACGAAGAAAATTAATGACCAATTCAACTCTTTAATCAAAATGATGATTTCTTAGTGTGTTAGGCTTATTTAGATGAGTTTTTAAGAGCAATATATCTGCAATTATGTTGCTGTAGCCTGTAACACTTATATCAGACTGCTAAAACTTATATCAGATTTCTGCAATATAGATTCAGACCTCAAGAATGCATAAGACAATCAACATAAATCAACAAGATTGATGAATTAACCCCGCATAATCAAAGTGTGATGCCTTATATGAGTTATTAGCTTAATAAAGGGTTACTTCGGCTTACTATTTGATTTGTTTGTCACTGCTAACAAAAATTCAGATTGTTGTAGGTTATTATCCAATAGATGATAATCAATTATATGTCAATATGGAGTCTTAAATGCAGATATAGAAAAGCCAGTGCGCAAAAAATACTTTTAATGCCAAGAAGAACAAGCTAGGCTAGGAAAAGACCACTGAAACCTCTAGATCAAATCTCTAAAATTTATATCAGACCTCTGAATATTCAAATCAGTCAATTATTAACAGAGAGATCAACAACTTTTTGACAAGATCTATTCACATAAATGCATGAAAACAAAGCCAAAACACTTATAATGTTCTTGAGATTAATATGTGATGATTTTAGAGTGTTCTTAGGTTTGTTTCTCTTGAATTTAAGGTCCACACTAAAATGTTCAGATCTGATTTTATTTATGCAGCAAGTGAAAGAGAAGGTAAGGAAAGAGATCAAACCCTCAAGGCCTTTAGGCCTATGTCCAATGGCTGATTTAGCAGGCCAAGGCACCAATGAGGCTAGTCTTGGTCTTGAATTGCAAATAGAGGGCTTGCCAACACCTGCAACCACAGATGTAAGTCTGAAATAAATAGACCATCCACCAAAACCCCACATCCAAGCTATAGAATGCCGCCCTCTAAACCCTGCGGCTAGGCCAAAAATGGTCTCTAGTCCTTGTGGCTAGGCCAAACTAGCCTCAAAAGACCAAAAATTGCCTTCAAACTCAAGAATCCACCTGCAAAACAACTTCAAAAAATAATTTTCCCAGAAAAACCCCAGTTGTTGCAACAGAAAGACCCTCTAAGGCTAGCGGCTTCCTCTTCCAAGCCCAACGTCCAGATTTGGTGATATGGGTTTTTGGATCGGGGCCCAATAAGGGCCTATATACTTTGAAGCCCCGCAAAATCCTTTCCAAAATATACGTTAGCCAAAAAAATGGGTAAAAAACCCTCAAAACCCAATCACTAGGCAAGAATCTTTAGATCTGCAAAATAGCTCACTTCTTCTTTAAATCGATGGGGCTTTCACCTACCAAAAGTCTTTAAACACAAAATCCTCACAACTAAAAACTAGATTTAGACAACCCACGTTAGATAAACGCAAAAATATATATTCAAATATTAAAAAATTCCAAATCCCCAAGTGCTGCAAAATTAAAACAAGGGTTTGAAATAATTTACAAATATTTACAATATTTACAAATTAAAATTACAAACTCTCACTAGCAAATTAATTCTTTTTAGCCCAAGATCAAATAAAGATTGTTTTTGATATAAAATTTATGGATGAATAATTTCGTAAGATATCCAAATCAAAACCCTCCTACAAAATAATTTACCAAAACAAAAACTTAGATCCCAAACAAGGTCGTCTTCCCCACAGTCTATGAACTTGGAGCCCAAGCGCTAGCATACCTGTAAATATTTATAAATTCTTAAGATAAACCGTTAGCTCATATGGTGAATCAAATCAGGTAAGATACTTGTATCAATAGAGTGTTTTTTATTGCTGACAAATGAAATAACAATTAAAAAAAAACTATTTTAGCAAAATATAGGATAAACACATAGCCAACACATACCACATATCAGCAAATAGAAGAACACCATGAACTGGACCCCAAAGTCTTTCTATTATAAATGTTCCCAGCAGAGTTGTAGCCCAGTACAAAAAAATTCACCTCATCCAAAGATCATCATGACAATAGAAGCTAAATGGCTTCTTTATATAGAGAAACCCCTCCAAGTGGAAAATAACGGCTAGTTGGCTTGATCCTCGTCAAAATAATCTCGACCCTTGAAAATAACTTGATCATTTTTTCGTCTCCATTGTCGAATTTTTTTATTTTGAGGAAAATTTTGAATTCTTTTTAAAAACATTTTTAATTAATCCAAAAAATAATACTTTGGATTAATTTCTTCAAAATTTTGACTTTGACTCAACCACTAAGGTCCAAGGGCTCAAATTTTCTTAAAATATCCATTTTCCATTGGTGGAGGACCTCCAAAATGGACTTCTTTTTGAACCACAATTTTTTTATTATTTACAACTTGCAGAGAGTAATTTCTCTATAATTATTTTTTGACTCAAAATTAATTAATTTTCTAGCTTAGGATCTTTAATTCAATTCAGCCAGAAAAAATTAATTAATTGACTCTAGAGAGGATTAATAATTTTTTCCACCCTCAAATATTTTAGCCATGGTGTCTGACTGGGAGGGATCATGCACTAAAATATTTTTACATCAAATAATTACAAATTCAAACCTTAGAAGGGGAAATACACATTTAGACATAGACCCTCAATAATTTACCCAATTCTGCAACACAATATGATCTAGTATGAACCCAAA
Organism: Pinus albicaulis; assembly: GCA_034641835.2. Taxonomy (NCBI): domain Eukaryota; kingdom Viridiplantae; phylum Streptophyta; class Pinopsida; order Pinales; family Pinaceae; genus Pinus; species Pinus albicaulis. Next base: position 717,705,568 of record CM076579.1, read on the forward strand.
TGTGCTTGTAATAAAATAATTTTAGCCTTGGTGTCTATGCACTAGAATTATTCCCAAACACACTTTTACAATAGACTCGATATAAAACAAGGACTCACCTACAACCTTGTCAACGAATTCCACCCTAGCTTTGGGGTTTAAGTTGGAAGAAAAAACTCTGCCAATTAGGCGTGTTTACAAACACACATATATTGGGGGATGTTAATAAACTTCCAAGGATGAAATCCTTTGCCAAAATCAAAGGTTTACCTAGGTGTTGTTACATAATTAAATTGTCATACTAGCATCATTTACAATAGACATTGTTGAAATTGGGTTTACAATGATAACTTCATGCTGGCAGATGACTTTGATCTTTGAAAATTTTCCTCCGCTTCTTTGTACACTACTTTCTCGAACTGTTGACAAAATTGTGGACAATAGGACCATTGCCCCATTATGCTGAGAATAGAAGTTGACGAAGTAAAGCTTGTTGCTCCTATTCGTTTCATTCCTTCATGATTAAAAGAGGAATAATTTGTAAATTTGGTGGAATCAAATTGGAAGCACATTATGAACATTCAAAATTACTCTCATATGCTCCAATTGTTTGACAACTTAAAACATCTGAAACTAAAAATAAAAGAATGGAACAAGGTTCTCATTGCTAGCCAAAAAACATCCTTAAAAATTATTGAATCTAAAATTGCTAATATTTTTCTTTTGAATGAATCGGGTTTTTTCTCTCAAGATTCGCTATTCTCGCTAAAGACCCTAGAAGATACAAAACAGGGTATTATGGCACGACAAGAGGAACTCTGGCGAATGAAGAGCAAGGCCATATGGATCAAGGAAGGCGATGGGAATACTAAATTCTTCCATTGATTTGCAAATTTTGGGAAGAACCAAAACACAATTTGGTAAATTAAAGACTCGGAAGGCAATCTGGTCTCTTCTTTTCGAGAAAAAGCTTCGATTGAAGTGAAGTTTTTTTAAGGATTTATTTGAGGTACCTCCAAGCTTCCCAATCATGGAGATGTTGGATGTACTGAATCTCTTTCCAAATGCGGTATCAGAAGAGTTACAATCAGAATTGGAAGTTGAAGTCTCATATGCAAAAGTTATGGGGGGCTTGTCTTCCATGCAGAAAGGCAAATTTTTGGGACCAGATGGTTTTACAGTTGAGTTCTTCTTGGGCTTTTACGATCTTCTAAAAAAAGATATCATCAAAGTTGTTAGGGAGTCGCATAAATTTAGATGCATACATGGTGCATTGAACTCTACATTCATTTGCTTGATTCCCAAGAAACAAGACCCTCACACCTTTGGCGTTTTCGTCCAATCTCATATTGCAATGTCATATATAAGTTGATCTCAAAGGTTATGCAATGAGGATCAAACCTTTCCTCAGCTCTATCATTTCGAGGAAAAGTTTGGTTTTCTCCAAGACCAGAAAATACAAGACGTCGTCATTCTGGCTCAAGAAACATTACACATGATCAAATCTAAGAATCTCCCAAATATTGCCATTAGATTAAACCTTTCTAAGGCCTATGATTGGGTGAGATGGACTTTTGTGCATCTCTACCTTTTAAAGTTGGGTCTTCCCACAAGCTTCATGAATTGGATTATGGCGTGTATCTCTAATGAAAATTTTGCAGTTCTTATTAATGGTCACTCAATGCCTTTCTTCAAGGCATACAGAGGTGTTAGGCAAGGGTGTCCTTTGTAACCTTTGTTTTTCCTACCTGTCGTGGAAGCACTAAGAAAACTAGTAAAAGATGTGATTTCAAAAGGGGATTTACAGGAATTAAATATTTCTGACCATATTCTCATTTCCCACCATTTGTTTGTTGATGATGTTTTATTTATGTCTAGGTCTATTGGGAATATTTCCTCTCTCAATCGAATTTTGGAAAGATTCAAACTTGTTACAAGGATGCAAATTAACAAGGAAAAATCTATTTTATCTTGGAACACTGATGTGGCTGTAAAAAAAACGTTGTTGAAGGATCTACATTTTCAACAAGGAATTGCACGATGGGTTGAAATATCTTGGTTTCTTTCTGAAGTTGAATGCTTACAAGTCAGTTCATTGGCTTTGGTTAGTTAAGAAGGTAGAGGCAAGGATCAAAATTTTGGTTAACCATTTGCTTTCTAGGGGAGTCCATCTAATTTTGATCAAATTGGTTATAGAGAGCATCTCGGTTTTCTAGTAGACTATTGTTCAAATCCTGAAAGGTATCTTAAACAAGATCAAGAAGCTCAAGTACAAGTACTTATGGGTTGGCAATCAATCCTCAGAGGGGGTTCCTTTCATTAAATGGACTTCAATCGCTAAACCCAAATTGTTGGGCAGGTGCGGTTTAAAGAACCTTACTCTTTTTTACAATGCTCTAACTTTAAAAAGCCTTTGGAGAATGTTAAACGACAAAGCATTGTGGGGAAGAGCTATAAGGAGCAAATATTTTTAGGGCAGATCTGCCATCGAATGTATTTGTCATCCTAATAAATCAATTTAAAATTATTTCATCATATGGAAAATACTCACAAGTGCTTTCCCTATTATTGGGCAATGGATAGCATTGAAGGTGGGTAATGGAAAGAGCATAATGTTGGGGCTAGACCCATAGTCAGGATCGGGCGAAAACTTTAGGCTTTCGAATGATATTGTCCCATCTCTTCATGTTGCGAGATTTTTCACACTAGTTAATGCACACACACAAAATGGTCAAGAATGGGGCTCCCAAGCCTAAAATTCTATAGAAGAACTTGGTTTGGTTAACCAATCAGCTGCAAAATGGACCACATATGTAGCATTGCTTACTTCTTCCACGATTAGAATTTTGAATGAGGACAAATATACACTGGTTTGGACTAAGAATCCTTCAACCGACATCTTTTCTGCAAAACTTGGCTACTAGGTCTAGATAGAAGATCTCACTGGTGGATAATTGAAATGGTGGTGGACAATTGTATGGAAACATAAAAGCCTATTGAAATGCAAGTTGGCATTGTGGCTTGCCCTCAACAAGAGACTTTTGACTTGGGATGTTGGTTTAAAAAGGGGATGGATCAAGCCAGGGGCATTTCCCTTTGTGTTGTGCTACCAAGGAATCAATTAATCACCTTTTTTACAAATGCCCCTTTGCAAGGAAGGTTTGGTCCCTTTTAAGGCCTATCTTCAATCCTGCGAGCTCTTCATGGATAAGCATAGTCTAGAGGAATGTGTGTTGGATTGGGATGTAGACAAGTCGGTATAGGAACTATTGGTTTTCCCAAATCCCTACCCCGTTCATTCACAACATATGGTGGGCTAGGAATTTGGCCACGTTTTAGGATACGTTTCTCCGTGTAGAGGTTGTAGCGGGCACAATCGAGCACACATGCGAAATTTCAAATATGAGGCCAAGCGGAAAAAACAAAGGGTGCCTATCATGTCGCGTTTGGAGTGTTGTGTTCCTCGAGGCTTTTTCGACAGGGCAAGCCAAGGGAATCCTCTCATTTGCAGGGTTGGTGCTACACTTTACATCAACCATGCCCATTATTATCATATCCATTTCTCTCCGGGCAAGGGAAAATATACCCGGGCTTGAATTATCTGCTCTTTGGGCATGGACATTGGTTCATACAACAAATTTTTATGATGTCAAAAAACTTCAAATTCTTGGAGATTCCAAATTAGAAGTGGATTGGATAAACAATCAAATTGACATTTTTGATTCACATTTGGCACATATCCTGTTTGCAATTCAAAGGGAATTAGGTCAACTTGAATGGTGCAATTGTAAGCATATATACTGTGAGCTAAATACATTGGCAGATCGTTTATCAAAGGATGCCATCATTGGTAGGCAAGGACAAGTAGTAATACACGAATTCTTCGAGGGACAGGCTTTGGAGGCAGTAATCTTGGAAACGTAAATTGTTGATCAACACATTATGAAGCATATTTGTTTTGGTTAAAATGTTGTAATGGTAGTTGGGGATGTTTTGATTTCTTGATGATATGGTCCAATGGACTAGTTTTTTTTAGGACCAACAAGTCAACATGATGTATATTTTGATATGAAATATAATGATTTTTTTCCAGTGATATATATATATATATATATATTCAATAATGAAAGCATAAATATATCCATACATAACTGAATTAAATAATGATATACTGATTCATATTCATCATTCATCCATACACCATGATATTCAATAAAGAAATACATTGATCCATCTTAATCATTCTGGAATCTATGTTGATTTAAAAATTAAATTCATCATTCATCATTCTAGATTGTAAATTGATTTAAAATTTAAATTCATCATTCTCGAATCTAATTAGTACTAAACAAAATCGACTACAGTAGATACTGAAGTCTAAAGACTAGAACAGTAAATCGATATAACTCAAACTCAAAAGGGGTGCTTTTAGGTGTCCCTCCTCAAAAAAGGGACACCCAGAAGCACCATTTTGGAGAAACGCATCCCCCACACTACGGAAATATTTCCACTGTCTCCCCATGTAATGTTCCCAATTTAATTTTTATAGAAATTGCTTCAAAAATTTAGCCATCAATTTAAATAAACCATAAACACAATTTTGAACTACAAAATCAACAACCAACTGGAACTGAAGAATAAACAAGACAAATATGCATAACTCAACCGTATTTGATTAAATAGAGAGTACATATAAAATTGGAAATGGCTGATAGAATGGCCACCAAGAAATTTGCTCCAATGTTGCCCTGGCCTTCCAAAATTGAACTGAAATACAACTGTTGAGCTCTCCTATGAATTCTAGATGAATTCACCAGGGGGGAGATGGGTAATCCCTCGATCTCACTGAATCACTCGAGGGTTTCCATCCTGGGGCTACCATTGAAGTAGAGAATTGGATTCTCAACCTCTCATGCAAGAAGAAAGATCAAATCCAAGATGTCCTCCAACAACCTCCTCCTACTCTTTTATAGATCCGATGGACTCCTATTTTATTATTATTTTAATCATGGAGCACTTTTCCCTCTTTTATTTCAATTAAAATATTCATTTAAATGTGGGAAAAGGGTAAATTGGCCACCATGTCTCCTTAGGTCACTGAAACTCGCATCTAACCATCCCATCCTGTAGATCTTCTCATTCTGGTTCCAACGAGCTATTACAGTAAGGTGTTCTGTCAAGTATTCCTCCTGGAATGCCACATTAAGCGTAATTAATTGAGTCAGGCCCAATAATAACTTTGTTTTTTGAAAGTTGTCAAAATGCACCATAACGAAAGGCAAACTGTGCAGATGATGGAATATACCAAGCGAATGCCATCGAACCTCATAGAAACTCCTAAAAACCCCTCCAAAAGCCCCTAGGCCCACTGATGACACCAACCTGCACCTGTGACCTGTCTGCCCCCAACTTTGAAAGTCCATCCTAACCATGTCATAAGGAACACCAGGAAAACGAACATTACAAATCCTCCAGCCCCAAGATTGCTTGCCCTCAAGAAATCCAAACCTGTGGACCAATCTGGTGGCCCAACACAACTGAGACCCAATGTTCGGATCCCATATGATGCTCTGCCTCTGTGTCAATCCATCATGAACGGACACCTCAATGCCCGGATCCCAAATTGATCTCTCACAGTACTTGTCATCAACCAATCCTCCTGGATCTCAATGCCACCATGGCCAATCATCGCCCAAGTCCCATGGCTCAAACTGAGCTCTGTCTCCGGCTATAATTGTTGCTCCATAAAGCGAATATCAACTCATCAACTCTCTCAAATCCCACCTATGGCTTAGGCCGAGGACAACCCCACTCTGTTGATGTTGGGCTCATTCTACTGAAATACTGATGAACTGTTGGTGCACATCCCACTGCCCACTGAAACATGTAGTAACCCTCTCATCTAAGCACCCTTGCTAGATTGTGCCTCAGACTAAGGCTGATACTCCATCAAAAGGATACCAACTCATGATCTCTCCCAAATCCATCTTGTGGGAAGGATCGGATGCATAGTCACCTGTATATGTGATAAGTCCCCTATGTTGCACCGTGCCCCACTCATGCAACCCTGCTTGGTCAGTCAACAATATCCATCAAGAAAACCCTGCCTCTCTCCCAGTAATGGGTACAAGTGGTCGAACTGTGATGCAATCTCTATCTATGTACTTCTGGAGAGGGTTGCTCCCTGAAAGTACTGCAGCTCTGCCAGCTGCCTGTGCATCTACCCGCACCTCACCAGTGGGTCGGCCCAAAGATGGATGCACCACCATCTCCAACAGTGCCTCCCTCCTCTGATTAGAAACTCCATGCTCTTATCGTCTACTAGTCTCCTGCAAAACTACCCTGTCAACCTCCAACACCTCCTGAGGACAAGTGTCTACATATACTGCCACCCTGCTAATTGTTTGTACATCTATCTGTTCCTCATCAATAGCTGACCCCAAAGGTGGATGTCCATCCTCCTCCATCACAAACTCAATATGAACCTCCAATTGGCTCTCCCCAAAAGGCTCATCATGCATATTGTGCGCATCATCCTCCTCAGCTAACTCATGCTCCACCATATGTTGCTCATGCTGACTCATCACTAGTGACAAACCATCCTGAATGTCTCCCATAGGGTCCACTGCCTGTTCATCATATAAATCTCACCTGTCGTCAACAACTCCACATGACTCATGCTCCTCAGAGGCATCGTATGAACCCATGCACTCATCCAAAGAAGAATCCTCACCCTGAAAGTCAAAAGGAATCTCCTTCTGCTCTACCTCTGCCATCTCCTCCATATCACTCAAGCATGAGTGGTCAGGCCCCCAAGGTTCCTTGTAGATGAAGCAAAGACCCTTCCTCCTCAGCTCATTCTTGATGCATGATCCACCAAACCTGAGCAGCTTCTCCCTGGTCAATTGTTTCCTGAACAACCCAATGTTCTACTCAATCAACCTTTCGACTAGCTCATAAGCAGCAGGTGAGACCAACTGCTCTTTCCTCCAAAGAGACAACAATCGAGACTACAACTCCCAGCAAATGGCATCACGGCCTCTCATACATGATGATAAGATGGATCGCATGTGTGTTATGACTGTGTCGAGATAATGTTTCCTAACGCTGAAGAAGCATTGGAACATCTGCAGGATCAAGTCATCACACTCCAAATCAAGCATGATGTCATAAGATCTAACCAGGGCTATGAATTCTAGAATCTCAAGCTTCTTCCCAAAAGTAGGACCCTCATTGTTATCCAAATCCTAAAAGTTCTCTACTATCAGTCTGAAAACTCTCCTCATAACATCAGACTGTAGAAAAGGGGTATCTCGTAGGATATAGCGAAACCTCAAAAGCATACAGAATCTAGATTCCTAGCAGCAGGAAAATCGTAGTAAGGCGAGATGCTAATTTCATGGAAGTAGAACTTTCAGGAAATCTCGTGAGATTCCAGCAGAGGATCAGTCAGCAGAAGTTCCCTTAGTCCAACAGCAAGGAGGACAGGCAGGAGGATAGACACCAGGATCGAGTACAGTGACCAGTACCAGCATTTCCTCGAGAGGAGAAGATTCTGGCACTTCTCAGCAGATGAAACAAAAGGAAAAAGAAGAGGAACTAAGAGAGCCTCCTACCACTAGTGGTAGAACCAGTAGGGAGGCACGGCAAACACTGAGGGACGCAGAGGAGTTCATTGGAGCTCCCAGAACCGAGAAGAGGCAGCGTAGACAACCTGACAGTTACCAAGCATTGGTAGCTCAGGTAGAAGAACCCTCCAGTTTTCAGGAAGCTGTACAGCACCAAGTATGGGTGGATGCCATGGTAGAAGAATACAGTTCTATCATGACGAATGATGTTTGGGAAGTTGTACCTAGACCTAATGATAGATCAGTGGTAGGATCATGATGGATCTACAAGATCAAGTACGCTGCAGATGGTAGCGAGGAGAAGTACAAGGCCAGGTTCGTGGCAAAGGGGTATGCGCAGAAGGAAGGAATTGACTATGAGGAGACCTTTGCCCTGTACCCAGATACACCTCCATCAGATTTGTTATATCCCTCGCAGCTCAGATGGGATGAGAGATTCACAAGATGGATGTCAAGACAGCATTCTTGAATGGGGTAATAGAAGAGGAGGTGTCCATTGAACAGCCTGAAGGCTTCGAAATCCATGAGAAGAGAACTCATGTGTGCAGATTGAAGAAAGCCCTATATGGGCTCAAGCAAGCACCCAGAGCTTGGTATGGTCGGATTGATAGCTACTTACAGCAGTTGGGATTCGTCAAGAGTAATGCAGATCTCAATCTCTACTATTTGATGGTGGAGAAAGAGCCGCTAATTATGGTATTATATGTAGACGATATGTTTCTTACAAGGTCATCTAGGCTCATAAAGGACTAAAAGAAGAATCTTGAAGTAGAATTCGACATGAAGGATATGGGGTTGATGCATTATTTTCTAAGATTGGAAGTGTGGTAGAAGAATGGAGAGATCTTCATAGGGCAAGGAAGATTTGCTACAGAAATTCTAAAGAGGTTCAGAATGTAGGATTGTTGATCCATGGCGACGCCTATGATCACCAACTGGAAGAAAATAGATGCATCAGGGGACAAGGAAGTGGACCACACCTTGTACAGACAGCTCATTGAGTCACTCATGTATCTGGTCAACACCAGGCCAGACATTTGTTTTGTTGTCAACACCCTTAGTCAGTTCATGGTGGAACCGAAAAGGGTACATTTGGCAGCAGCTAGACACATTCTCAGATATGTGAGTGGAACAGTCAGATATGGGTTGAAATACACCCGAGGAGATGATGTCAGATTGAGCGTGTTCACAGATGCAGATTGGGAAGGGAGTTCAACAGACCAAAAGAGTACCTCCGAGTACTGTTTCAGTGTTGGATCAGGAATGATCTCTTGGTGCAGCAGGAAGTAGAAGTTGATAGCACTGAGCTCTGTCGAAGCAGAATATATGGCAGCTAGCACAGCGATGTGTGAAGCCATATGGCTTAGGAAGCTTCTTGTGAGCTTGTTCAGAAAGAGGATGGAACCGACTAGTGTTTACTGTGATAATCAAAGTTGTATCAAGCTCTCTAAGAATCCAGTATTTCATGATCGGTCGAAACACAGATATCAGATGTCATTTTATCAGAGACTGTGTTCAGCATGGGGCAGTACAGCTGCAGTATGTCCCCACAGGAGACCAGGTAGCAGACATACTCACAAAGGCTCTAGGAAGAGCTAAGTTCATTCAGTTCAAAGAGAAAATGGGTATGGTTGAGAACCCGTTTCTGTAGCAGATGGATCCTCAATTACAGCAGCAACAGATAACAAAGAATTGTAGTGCAGTAGCAGTTGGCAGCAGTACGTAGGGTCATCAGCAGCACAGATGCAGTAGAGCAGTGTTGGTGAGCAGCAATGTCAGACATCAACAATGCAGAGGGAGATGTTGCAAAATCAGAGCAGTAATTAAGATGGTTTTATTGCTAGAGCACATTCCTCACTAAGAGGGAGTGTTGATTTCTGGTAGCATCGGATGTGCTCTAAGTCTCAAATTTTGCAAGGAGGCTTAAGCACATGTATTCCAACAAATAACCTAGAAAGCATTTTGGGAAATTCCACCCAGATTGTGTTTTATTGAAATAATTAATTATTTTTAATGGGACCCTAAGTCTAAACTTAGGAAATTAAAATAATTAAAAGGTATTAATAAAACAGGGTGTGAATCTTCTTGAAAAAGACAGAGATCAAGTCAAGTTAATCTTAGTCGTTGATTAACGATTTAATCTCGACCGTTGAAGTCTCAACAAGAAGATTATAAGGAGGACGTGATGGGGCATTTGGAAATTACACCGACCAAATACTCAGTTACCCAAGAAGATCGATTTTCTCACTAGCTGAAGTTCGGCAAGAGAAAATCGAATCAAAGGGAGAGTTGCAGGTTGGAGAGAGAGAGCATCAGCAAGAGCTGAGAGTACAGGATCAAACCAGAGGAAGCAGTGTAGAGGAGGGACAGCGCAATGGCATGGACAGTGTAGACCCTGTGACGCTGAGACTGCGCAGTCATTGTGCAGAGGCTGACGCAGTGAGATGCAGAGAAGCTACAGGGCCTCTCCAGGGTCAGAATTTCACTGTGGCGCCAGTGAGAAAATTGGTTGTAAATTTCTCACAAATATTCCTCTTATATTCTACTGGTTATTTTTGTACAAGATATTTTGCTGGAGAATACTAAAGAAACCCTCATATGTTGCACCTGTTTTCCCACATTAGGTTTTTCTGAGGACATTTGTCCAAAAATAACTGTGTTAATGTTTTATACTTGTGCTGGTATTTTTCCTTGCATTTACTTTCCCATAATTTTTATTGTGAAAACTGCAGTGTATTTTATTTCGATATTTACCATAGCACACAATAAATAATTTGCTCAGTTAAACAAATAGAAGAAATCTAACCAGTTGTTGCAGTAGAATTCCGGATAGCGGAATTTTCACGCTGTCATGGTTACCAAATGATTTTTTTGTCTTTAAATTGTCGTGGGTTTGCTAGCACCCGAAAGAAGCTAGCTTTAAAAGTTCTTTTTCAAAATTGTTGTCTTTATGTTATTATGCTTCAAGAAACTCTTGGAGCTGGTGAGATTGTGATGAATTCCCTTAGTAAAATGATGTTAGGTTGGTCCTTTGTGACTGTTGATGCAAAAGGAAGATCTGGGGGCCTAGCTTTGGGTTTCAAAGATAGTGGTATGAAGCTGATAAATACTTGGGGATCGGAACTAGTTTTGGCGGTTGAGGTTTACTTGTCAGAGCTATGCTCTGAACTATCTCTCATCAACATTTACGGGCCGTGTCAGGACAAGGTTTCTTTTTGGAACAACCTACTCTCTAAATCTTATATGAAAAACACCAAACTGGTGGTGTGGGGGGGGGATTTCAACTTTATGTTGGGAATGTTTGAGACCTAGGGTCCTTTGGCCCAAGTTGATCCTCTGGCTGATTTCTACTTGAATACGCTTTGGAAAGGAAAGCTTATTGATGTAAACCAGATAAAATCTAGACCTACCTGGAGGAACAGACATGTGGGGGAAGCCAGGGTGGCAAAGAGATTGGATCGCTTCTTATGGCAAAGAGATTGGATCGCTTCTTATTGAAAGGGGACTTGGTTAATCAAATCCCCTTTTTCAGGCAATGGGTTGGATCAGGGGGGGAATCAGACCATTTCCCCGTCCTCTTGGAGCTGAAAGGGACCAGTAGGAAGCCTGGCTCACCCTTCAATTTCAACCATGCTTGGCTCAAAGAGCCTAGTTATAATAAATTAGTCAAAGCCACTTGGAGACCTCTGTATCAGAACCAAGATTCATCTCTAGCTCAATCTTTCATGGAAAACCTAAAAAGAGTGAAACAGGAAACTATAAATTGGGCTAAAGAAAAAAAGATAAGGGATGAAGCTAAATTAAAGCATATTGGTGAAGAACTGGAATCCTTGGAAAGTTCGGAAGAGGATGGGTATGAGATGAAGGAGAAGAGGGAAAGGATAAAACAGTTGGAAACTCGAAGGAAGATTCTTAATGATATCGAAGAATAGTGGAGACTCAAAAGCAGAGCAATTTGGCTTTCGACTGGGGATGAGAACTCAAAAATTTTCAAAATTATGCAAAGGGAAGGAAAAATATAAACACTATATGGGAAATGAACAGGGCAGATGGGGGAATGGAAAAAATTTTCAATGAGTTGGCATCTCTGGGAAGAGATCATTTCAAGAACTTGTTCAAAGCCCTAGAAGAAGCTTCAATTGCAGAGGTCATTCGGGTGGCTCAACTTTTCCCTAGATATGCAGAGGAGGAAGAAAATGAGATGCTTATGGTTCCTGTTTCAAAAGGCGAAGTTGAAGGGGTAATTAAATCTATGCAGAAAGACAAGAGTCCGGGGCCAGATAGTTGGATGGTGGAATTCTTCCAACATCTCTTTGATTTAATTGGGGAAGAGATTACTGGGGTGGTGAAAGAATCTAGGCTCAGAGGTTATGTTTATGAACCTTCAACACTACTTTTATGGCTTTAATCCCTAATTTTGATGACCCTTCATCTTTTGAGGAGTTTAGGCCTATCTCTCTTTGTAACTGTATCTATAAAATCATGGCCAAAATTATTGCTATCCAATTGAAAGCAATCCTTCAACACTACTTTTACTGGCGGTAGAAGGCCTAAGTCAGTTGATTCTTACCGCTAAACGAAGAGGTGAGTTAAAAGGTATTGAAGTAGCAATAAATTTGTTTATCACTCATCTACTGTTTGTGGATGACATCCTATTGTTCAGTGATGGAACTAGGGGCGATATTCAGCAGTTGAAACTCTCCCTTGACTTGTTTCTCAAAGCTACTGGGATGTGTATTAATGCTCGGAAATCCTCAATATTTTACGAAGGCTTTTCGATGAATGAGGTAAATAGAATTCTCTCAATACTCCACTTTGAAGCCAAGCCCATGATGGACAGCTTTAAATATCTGGGGTTCCATCTCAAGCCAGATACCTATAAGAAACATGACTGGAATTGGTTGTTGGCAAAAATTGAAAATCGTATTAAACATTGGAGTTTTAAGTGGCTTTCGAGAGTTGGTAGACTGGTTTTAACCAAATCGGTTCTTATTGCTATTCCAGTCTATTGGATCGCCCTTACCCGGGTTCCAAAAGGCATTCTTTCCCCAATAAGGAAATTGTGTAGTCGTTTTCTATGGGCAGGTTCAAAGGAGGATGTTGTACTTCCTTGGGTAGCATGGGACAAAATTGCTCATCCAAAGGGCTGGGGAGGTTGGGGTATAAAGGATCTCCCATCTTTTGCAACTTCCCTGAAAGCAAAATTGGGGTGGCGATTGTTATCAATGGATAATTTGTGGATAGTTGTGAAAAGGAAATATATTGATCCGGTACCTATTGATGAATGGATGCGTAGGATAGATAAAAAAACCCTTAAATGCATCAGAAGTTTGGAAGGCAACCGTAGACTCCTTCAGTATTGTGGAAGATGGACTTTCTTGGCACGTTGGTAATGGAGAAAAGCTTAGAATAAGAATCGATCCATGGGTGGGATGTAGTGAGGCTTTTGTTATTTCAAGGGAGATAATGGATTTTCTCAACGCCCAAGGTCTTATATTCCTGAATCAGATAGCGAAAGTTGAACTATCAACGAATTGGCATCAGGGATGGAAAACCTCTCAGGATCTCAATTTAGAGCCACAATGGAGAGAAGAGTGGAAAAACTATATAAGAGAATTGCAGCGCACAAATGTCAAGATAAGGGATCATCCAGATGTGCTTCGATGGGTACATGCTCCTACAGGTCAATACTCCCCAAAGTATGGATATAGTTAATCTAATGGTTAGAAGAGCATGGCGGGTGCAGGATTGGTGATGCAAACCATTGTGGAAATTGAAAAGTCCAACAAAATCAAGACTGTTTTTCTGGTGCATCCATAAGAACAAAGTGCCCACTTGGGATAACCTGCAGAAGCGAAACAAACATGGACCTGGTTGGCGTATTTTATGCAAAAACTCAGAAGAATCAGTTAGCCATTTATCCTTAAGTTGTCCTTTCATCATCAAAATTTGGGAGATCACTTTGGGCTTACTGAGCATAAGATTAACATGGAATGGGGCGAATATTTTGGAAGCCTGGAAAAACTGGTGGAATTCAGTAACAGATGAAAACCTAAGAAACATCCCTTTGATCATCTCTTGGGGTATATGGCTGGCGAGGAACAAAAGCATATTTCAAGACCTCTCAACACCACCCTCTCCGATTGCAGTAGAATGTGCTTCGATTTTTGCTTTAATTCCCTTGTCTTCTCCAAACCAGACCACTAGGATCATAGAGAAGAACAAATTAGACCTGATATACCATGGGCATACTTCAATGGCACCTTTGATGCACAAAACAGATGTGGGTCAGGGTTGGTTATTCACATCAATGAACACAGAATTTTCAAAGGTTCAATTGGCCTTGGATCGGGAACAAACAATTATGCAGAATTACAATCCTTGGAATACTTATTGTGCTAGCTTAAACACTTGGGGATTGGATCAGTCCATATTTTTGGTGACTCATTAAATGTTATAAATTGGTTAACGAAGTGCAGAGATGTCAAAATCTTATTTTGATTCCACTCATAGAAGAAATTTTTCATTTAAAAATGGGTTTTGATCTTATATCTATTTGCCACATCTATAGGGAGCAGAATTCAGAGGCAGACCTCCTTTCTAACGAAGGTTTGCAACAGGTTTTGGGTGACTGGCGTATAACAGAAATCAAGGATGGAAGGATCCGTGTGTTGGATCAACAGCCATATAACAAATGATCTATTTTTGTCTGACAGTTTTTTTACACTATATATCAGTTTATCTGGTTTTTGGACGGTTTATTACCTCAGACTTTTATTCACTCATGGTATTTATTGGATACAATTTTTTTGTAAAACAGGTTCTTGTAAGGGTCGTTTTCTCCAATAATGGGGAGGCCCAGAAAATGGACATAGATACATTTTTTGTGTCGAAACCTGAGTAGTATGTTTATGCTCAGTTCTGTTGTGGTTTTGTCTGCTTCATGGTGGATTCACAATTTACAGAATGCTTAATTTCATCTACATATGTAACTTTTTATTGTCTTAATAAAAAATTTAATTTTTCCTTGGAAAACAAATAAATAAATAATTACGCCTCACACTTGACCTCTATTTATATGCATCAAGTGGCTCCAACGAATTTGTCTTTGGGCACTACTTTAACCTCAAGCCGACCTGCCCAACTAGACAAATTAACCCACCGTAACTTCAAAAATTCATAACTTCATTTCTACAACTCGGATTCGAGTGATTTTCGTTGCATCCAGTCACTCTTGGAGTCCTCTATCAACTCAAATCATCACATGTAGAAATCACATGGATTCACACACATATGCTCGAGCAAAGCCCATAGGCTTGGGTTTCACGCCCATAAGCCACACTTGTGTGCCAACTCCTCCACAACCCTCAATCCTAGGGTCTGGAGTACCTCCCAAGCTACAAATATCAACACTCCCTCTTAGCGAGGGAGGTACTTCCAACATTAGGAAGTCTCCATCATCAACAATGACACTAGCCAAACTGGCGTCCATCACTGCAAGATACTCTATAGAATGAACCCTGTAATCTTAATAGTGTCTCTACCTCATCACCTCCAAAGGGTTGCTCCCTCTGGGGCTAGACTCCCTCTGAGCATACACGATCTCCACTGGATCAATCTTACAAGCACACATCTTCCTGGATCAAATACCACTCTTGCAAATCCCTCCAAACTTGGATATGCAACATCACGATCCAATGTAGACTCTATCCTGCCAAACTGCAGTCTATCACATGAAGTAATCTCAAACATCCTGATTTTATCCATGCCAAAGCAATCCTCGAGTTGTCCCAACCATCCATGACAAGTCATGGGAAGTCCATGATTAGCAACCTGTACTACAACAAACTGTTGTTCCCAAGGCTCACCACCAATCTACAAGAACTCCCAACCAATCTCCCTGCCAAGCCATTCAAGACCACATCTCCATGTCTTTAATTTCACCCTCTGCTCCATGATCTAGACACCCACAACTCCCTCTGAGTTGCTTCGTTGTGCACACTCTAATTCATTGTCCATCAAAGTAGCTCAGACACGCTCTGATACCATGTTGTTTTTCCACGATCCTGGTGTCTAGGATAGAATCTTAAATCACAGACGCTACCAAACCAAGAATTACAACGAAGTTACTTTGCTCAACCGAACATAAACAACAATAAATCTACTTCTGCACAAAATACACACAATTTTGTACGATAACCCAACTTTGTTATATTAATCCAACTGAATAATACAACAGTTTAGGGCTCCCATACTAGGGATAATGGCCCTCATACATCCACAAGTACAAGATACAAAATTGGGGCTTGGTGTCAGTCCATCAACAACCAATCTACCCTCAACAAGATACTCTGACCATCTGGCTATAGCGCACTCTTCTCAACTTCTCTCAGCCGTACCCTGTACTTTCCCAGTCCTTCGGCTCCCCATCTGCAGCATCTGCCTCTATCAATGCTCCAAGTCCATCTGGCCACTGAATCTCAACTCAACCATCTGCTCTCTAGTTGATTGTTCGTCCATCAACACATCGAGACTCCTGTCGAATTGTTAACAACTCCTTTTGTGAAATACTCTCAACTACCCACTGCTACTCCTCAGCTACTCGGGGACTTCTACCTACTATAGTCTTCTTGTGTTGCTCTAATGAAGACTACCATAGGGCACGAAGGGTTGTTACCTATCATTTTAAGAAGCCCATCTCTCACAATGAACACGAGCTAGGAGGACTGCCCATCTTCTCCTATAGATGTCCTCCTACACATGCCAAGTCTAGGGCTACTCAAACTGCTCCTGGCTGATTAGACCCTTGAGCTCTTTTTCTGCCACTCTAGCAACCATTTAAATCCATGAAGATAGTGCACAACGGGCTCCAACTTGGGCACTATCACGTTTTCCTCCAACAAACCATAAATGCCCAATTCATTGTCCACACTTGATTCACTCTCACGCTGCCCTCCAACAGACCACGAGTTACCAATGCTTGTTGTAGCATCTCCACACTAGTTAGGGCATCCAATCACCTAGGAAACCCCTCCTCTTGGTTGCTAAAAGACTCCTCAAACTATCCTCTTCTAGGACACCCATCCAACTAGCATTAGTCCATCATCAAGGAGTCAACTACAACATATTGTTGTTGCCTCCTTGCCTCGATTTATGTGCTTCTAGAAGACTGGTTAGGGCACCCAACCAGCCCTAACCCACTGCTCCAATATTGTGTGATCTTCTCCCAAACTATTGCTCCTTTTATTGTCCAACGATAGGCAATAAACTCTACTCTAGGGTATGAGGTTGCTCCTCAACTTACCCTACAACATTCCTGTACCAACCAGCAATAAGAACGTTGCCCATACATACAGAGACTCCCCCTAAACTACTGCGCAATCATCTCCAAGAGTTGCAGCCTAAAGGACAGACCTAACTTAGGCCTAGCTACCCTCAAAATCATCCCTTCAATGTGTTGTTGTAGCAGCCTTTCTCTGTGGCCCTATAGACAGAGGTTACTCACACACAATCAAGCACAAAACACACTCGTACATACCTTTGTTTTGCTACGGCCTAATCTAGCTAAGGAGATATACCCACGAACTACCCTTATGTCACCTTCCTGGTTGCTTCAAGGTTGCGGCCTATTCCACAGAGAAAAAATGCACCAACTTGCAGAGATACTAACCAAACTCGACAGCCTTTTATTCCTTTTTCTAGCCTCAGACTCGCACTCCAAATCGCAAAGCTAAACCATGCAGTTGAATGCACTTAGGATTATAAGTTATGCCTCGCACTTGACCTCTATTTATATGCATCAAGTGGCTCCAATGAATTTGTCTTTGAACACTACTTTAACCTCAAGTCGACCTGCCCAACTAGACAAATTAACCCACCGTAACTTCAAAAATTCATAACTTCATTTCTACAACTCAGATTCGAGTGATTTTCATTGCATTTGGTCACTCTTGGAATCCTTTATCAACTAAAATCATCACATGTAGAAATAACATGGATTCACACCCATATGCTCGGGTGCAAAAAGCCCACAAGCTTGGGTTTCACATCCATAAGCCACACTTGTGTGCCAACTCCTCCACAACCCTCAAGCCTAAGGTTTGGAGTACCTCCCAAGCTACAATATCAACACTCCCTCTTAGTGAGGGAGGTACTTCCAACACTAGTAAGTCTCCATCATCACCGGCAGCCTATGTTTTAAAAAACGGCCGATTCGAATCCGACCAGGCCTAGTCGACCGAGCCATTAGGCTTGCCAGTCCGACCAGGCACAAGAAACGGCCAGTTGGCCGGTTTGTTACCGAGCCGGCCTGTTTTTGTACTGGCTCGGCCGGCTCGGTAACAAACCGACCGACCAGGCCTGGTCCGAGTTAACTCGGCCGAGCCAATTCCGCTGGCCGGTGGGCCCAAAAAATCGATTTTTATGGACTTGAAACCGAATTTAATTCTGCTGTTAGGTTTGTTTGAGGTTTTTTGAAGAGTTGTGGAGTTGGTTTTTGGAGCAGCTTCATGGTAATGTCCTTTTACTTAAATTTTTAACATTACCATGAAATGACTCAGGATGTTTGAGAGTGGTTCCAACTTCATTGGATTTCATATGGAGAAAGTAGAATTTTAGATCTCATTCAAAATCCAGCAGACTTATCAGTTTTTCAGGATTTCAGGATTGGGTTATTGCAATGTTTCCATCGAATTTTGTCATGTATTAGGGTATGGAAATCGTATTTAATCAAGAGCACCAATCCCTCTATGTACCTTGATGACATGATGTTAGTGACATTGGTTATGTTTTTTGTTTTGATCTCTATATCATCATCCTGTATTGGACAATGCACTAGGTGCAATTTTGATATAATGGATATATTCATGAGCCTACTTTGATCATATGTTGTCTTTTGTGACTTATCTATATTGTAATGCTTTGTGTTTGGAAACATGAATAAAAATCTTTAAATTTATGTTTTTGTACAAAAAATTAATATTTAATGTATTTTTTACAAAAATCGAGTCATTGAAACCGAGTCAACCGAGTCATTACCTCGGCCTGGTAGCTAACCGATTCCGTTTTTTAAAACATTGCCAACAGCACTAGCCCATCTGGCGTCCATCACTGCAGCATACTCTATAGAATGAACCCTGCAATCTAGGGAGTGTCTCTGCTTCATCACATTTGAACCTGAAGACCTCAAACCTCTGTAGGGTTGCACCCTCTAGGGTTAGACTCCCTTTGAGCCTACACAATCTCCACTGGCTCAGTCCTGCAAGCACACATCCTCCTAGATCAAATACCACTCGTGCAAATCCCTCCAATCTTGGATATGCAACATCACGATCCAATGAAGACTCTAGCCTTCCAATCTGCAATCCATCACATGAAGCAATCTCAATCATCCTGATCTTATCCATGCCAAATCAATCCTTGAGCTATCCCAGCCATCAATGATAAGTCATGGGAAGTCCATGATCAGCAACATGTACTACAACAAACTGTTGTTCCCCAAGCTCACTACCAATCCACCAAAACTCCCAACCAATCTCGTTGCCAAGTCATTCAAGACCACATCTCCATGTCTTTAGCTAAACCCTCTGCTCCATGATCTAGACACCCACAGCTCCTTTTAAACTACTTCGTTGTGCACACTTTGATTCATTGTCCCTCAAAGTAGCTCAGACAAGCTCTGATACCATGGGCATGTTGTTTTTCCACAATCCTGGTGTCTAGTATAGAATCTTAAATCACTGACGCTACCAAACCAAGAATTACAACAAAGCTACTTTGCACAGCGGAACATAAACAACTATAAATCTACTACTGCACAAAATATACAAAACTTTTTACACAATTTTGTACAATAACCCAACTTCGTTATATTAATCCAACTGAATAATACAACAGTCTAGGGCTCCTGTACCAGGGATAATGGCCCTCATACATCCACAAGTACAAGATATAAAATCAGGGCTTAGTGTCAGTCCATCAACAACCAATCTACCCTCAACAAGATACTCTGACCATATGGTTGTAACGCGCTCTTCTCAGCGCCTCTCGGTCATACCCTGTACTTGCCCAGTCCTTCGGCTCCCCATCTACAGCATCTGCCTCTATCAAAGCTCCAAATCCATCTGGCCACTGAATCTCGGCTCAACCATCTGCTCTCTCGTTGATCGTTCGTCCATCAATGCATCAACACATCGAGACTCCTGACGAGTTGCTCACAACTTCATTTTTCAAATACTCTCAACTTCCCACTGCTGCTCCTCAGCTACTTAGGTACTTCTGCCCACTATAGTCTTCCTGTGTTGCTCCAATGAAGACTAACATAGGGCATGGAGGGTTTCCACCTATCACTATAAGATGCCCATCTCTCACAGTGAACACGGGCTAGGAGGATTGCCCATCTTCTACTGTAGATGTCCTTCTCCACAAGGCAAGTCTAGGGCTACTCAAACTGCTCCTTGTTGATCAGACCCTTGAGCTCTTTTTTTGCCACTCTAGCAACCATCTAAGTCCATGAAGATGGTGCACATTGGGCTCGAACTTGGGCACTATCACGTTGTCCTCCAATAGACCATAAATGCCCAATCAATTGTCCACACTTGGTTCACTTTCATGTTGCCCTCCAACAGACCATGAGTTACCAATCCTTGTTGTAGCATTTGCATACTGGTTGGAACATCCAATCGCCTAGGAAACCCTTCCTCTTGGTTGCTAACGGACTCCTCAAATTGTCCTCTTCTAGGACACCCATCCAACTAGCACTCATCCATCATCAAGGAGTCATCTACAACGTACTGTTGTTGCTTCCTTGCCTTGGTTTCTGTGCTTCTAGAAGACTGGTTAGGGCACCCAACCAACCCTAACCCACTGCTCCAATACTATGTGATATTCTCCCAAACTGTTGCTCCTTTTGTTGTCCAAAGATAGGCAACAAACTCTACTGTAGGGTACCAACCAACGAAAAAAACGTTACCTAGACATACAGAGACTCCCCCTGAACTATTGTGCAATCATCTCCAGGAGTTGCGACCTAAGGGCCAGACCTAACTTAGGCCTAGCTACCCTCAAAACAGTCCCTATAATGTGTTGTTGTAGCAGCCCTTCTCTGCGGTCCTATAGACAGAGGTGACCCACACACAACCAAGCACAAAACACACTCATACATACCTCTGTTTTGTTGCAGCCTGATCTGGCTGAGATATACTCACGCTGCCCACAAACTGCCCTTATGTCACCTTCTTGGCTACTTCAATGTTGTGGCCTATTCCACAGAGAAAAACCACACCAACTTGCAAAGATACTCTCCAAACTCAGCAGCCTTTTGTTCCTTTTTCTAGCCTTAGACTTGCACTCTAAATCGTAAAGCTAAACCATGAAGTTGAATGCACTTAGGATTATAATTTATGCTTCACACTAGGCATCTATTTATATGCATACTTTCTCCAATGAATTTGTCTTTGGGCACTATTTAACCTCAAGTCAACCTGCCCAACTAGACAAATTAACCCACCATAACTTCAAAAATTCATAACTTCATTTCTACAACTCAAATTCGAGGGATTTTCATTGTGTCCAGTCACTCTTAGAGTCCTCTATCAACTCAAATCATCACATGTAGAAATCTCATGGATTCATACACATATGCTCGAGTGCAAAGCCCCAAAGCTTTGGTTTCATGCCCATAAGCCACACTTGTGTGCCAACTCCTCAACAACCCTCAAGCCTATGGTTTGGAGTACCTCCAAAGCTACAAATATCAACAGGTTATGCCCAACCTGCCAAGGGGACTCAACAATGCATGCCCATATCACTGCATGGTTGGCCCTAATCTTGAACAACCACCTACCTCGCCATATGATGAAGACCTCGATGATTCCCCATATGTCAACCTGATATTGAACCAGAACACATGTTATCCTAATCGTACTCACTAAGTAACGAAGTGTCCCACCGATCAACTGGATCCCATAACCATACTGTCGTGGCCTTCTTCTTCAACGCTAGAAGGCCAACCTGGAACTGATGAAACTATTGTGAGCAACCATCATCTAATACCACTGTATCCCCTGGCACCTCATCAATGGTGGATATGTCTCCTAATACCTCGCCAATCTATTGTGCGCAGCTATCACTTGAAAACTTGGACACAATCCTAGACACCTCACCAGTGGATATCTCAACAACGAATAGCACCTCCTCAACAGTGGACACCTTTGTGTCTCTGGGCACCTCGTCAATGGATGGTCCTATGGGTGTATGCTCTACTCTCTCCTCTAAGATGTCAACCGGAGCGGTAAAGGGAGTCTCCAACAAGGGTGACTCATGTGTCACACTGAGTGTATCTATGTGCCCTCCACAATCTTGTGTGCCCTCAGCCTCATGCTCAACATCCTCCTCAGGCTCTTGATATCTAAAGCCAAGTCTCCGCAATAGCACGCCCTGGTCTCACCCTCTAACAATCCTTGTCTTGTCTTCTCCTTTTCAGGAGATTTGGTGCACTTATTCTGTCAACTCTCCCCACATGGTGTAGATGGCTACACCCCCACAACCTTTGTACCTCTAGTGTCTCTGTTGTAAGGATGAAGATGGTTTTGGTCTATCACCTTCCTCAACTAGCCCAACCTTTCACCAATCCAGTAGATTCCACCCAGATCCCTGCATACTAAATCTTCCTTGAGCCATGAGTTTGTCAATTGTTTCACCCGTCACTGTGCATACATGCCCAAATCTTCCTTGATCTTGTTCGCTGAACCACAATTGGCCAAGATCATGCTCTGATACGACTATAATATTCCAAATTGAAATTTACAACAGATAATAGATGCATGAACTAAGCTATAGCAAATAATTTTCTACACTGGCACCAGTCAATAAAACACAAGAAATAGGGCGAATAACTGAGCCATTTTATTAATGTGGAGAACTGAGTACATCAGATAATAAGAAAGATAGAACTTGGGCTTCCTACAGCAAGCAACAAACGCACTGCAAGAGAATCTACTATAAAATGCCCAAACTGTTCCCAGAAAAATCTTCCCCAACACCTACAAATTACTCCACCAAGTGTCCTTATTTCTCCTCATCCAGTTCCCCACAAACTCCTGCTCTCTATGACTGCGTAGTAAATGACCAGTGGCCCCTGCGCAGGCCCTGAATTAGACAAAATCGGCCCTCTAAAATGCAGCACTCTCACCCCTGCCAATCACCAAGGAAAATTCGATCTTACTCAGGATAAATCTTCTACAAATTCTCCGGCCAATACTTCGTTGATTGCTAGCTTCACCCAGCCCCCACGAAATTCTTCTGCACCCTTGGAGTAGCAAGCACCAATTGAAAGAAACCTGGAAAATAGCTCCTCAATGATTTGGAATCAACTCCCCAATTCTCTCCTAGGGTGATACTCGAAGTTCACCGAAGAAAGAGTTGGAATTCCCGCTTGGGAATTCCTTGTGCTAAACAACATAGTTGTCTTGGCTAAACAGCTCAAGAAAACTAATGGTTGAATTGTAAAATGACCAAAAGATGCCAAAGTGAGGCCCTCAAGCTCTATTTATAATTTGTTGGCCTCCTCTCGCCTTGTGGCCCCCACTCTTTCTCTCTCTGTCTCTCCTAATTCGCACTTCATTCTCTTTTCTCTCTCCTCCAAGAATGTGAGTTCCCTCTTTGGGTCGAATTTCTCTTTCTTATGGCCCCCACATTCCATTAGAGCTACAATTTTCCCTTTTTCTCCTAAGTCCAAATGCCAGAATTGATTCCTCTTCCAAAAATCGTCACTAATGCAGAAAATCAAAATTGGGGATATTACACCCTATACTCCTATTTCCTTCCTTGATCACAATTAGTAAAAAGGAAGGTTTGAGGGATGATCATTTAAATTCTGATATGGGATGAAAATCTAGGAATTCAAAGGGGCCTACCCAACTCTCTTCCAGCTATGGCCCTCGAACTTTCGTATACCCAACCATGGTCCTAGATAACAATGTTAAAATTCCCTTTTGCCTCTAATATAGAGAATAATCCTTGAAGGTCTCATGGGATTCCACTTAATTTAAAGGATAGGGTGGTGGGATTAAATTTAGCTCATGTTTCAAAATAAGAGTCTATATGCAGTTTGGGGTTAAAACTCTTTCTCATCTTTGCTCCCCAAATAATCTCCTCCAGCATGAGAAGGTATGACATGAGAAGACATATTCTCAAACTACTCTATCCCCTCAACCTTCAAAGACCTCATCCAAGTTTATCAAATTCTATAGGTATCTTCCAAGATCTACAAAACCTAGGGCTAAAGAATATTTAGGGGAGATGGAGCATGCTTGAGTCTAGATGAATATTTGCCAATAGTCATAACCCCTAGGAGGAAATCCAAGTTGAAATTCACAAAAAAGCACATTGTTATGGAAATTAAGAGTGATACTCAACAATTGATTGTAGGGGACCTTAGAGCGACGAAGGCCATAGTAAACAGTTAAGTATGTTAGTCTTATCCATCAATATAAGAGGGTGAGGCTCCCCCTAAAAAAACATAACCTAGGGATGAAGATTGTTTAGGGGAGGTGGAAGGTATGTTCAATCTAGATGAATATTTTTTGATAGCCATAACCTCTAGGGGGGAATCCAAGTTGAATTGCACAAAAAAACAGCATTGGGGAAATTAAGAATGGTAAGTGGCAGTTGATTGTAAAGAGGCTTAGAATAAGAAAGGCCCTAGTCAAGGGTTAAGTATGTTAGTCTTTAAGATTGTTGGGCTCCACCTAGGAAAAAGCTAGCCCAAAATTGTATGTGAAAGCTTCACAAACCGGACTTCCTTATGAATGAGGAGATTATGTTAGGTTTTATATGTTCAAATGTATTCTTTCTTACTTTTTAAAACATTGGCAATGTTTAGGAGTACACTCTAATGGTAGATCAGGGGGGAACATATCTGGGTGGAACTCATCTCTTCAGCTACTTAATCACTGTCTAATCCCTGCAGGTATCTCAACAGTACTACTCTGTAATTTTGAGAAAAAATATTTGATAAAATTATATGGTCCCCGTAGTAGTAGGAAATAATTTTTGGGGGAGACCTAAATTTTGTTACTACAAGTGCAAAATTATGGGGAGAAGCTGCTAAAATTTACCCACTAGCAGAATTCTTCCTTCACGATATTTAGGAGGTAGTTTTGTGTGATGTAAAGCCTACAAGGCTGGTGCCTACATGGAAAAATCTAAGGACAAGAATAAATGGAACATTCAAGAGATTGGCTAGTTTTTGGATTAGGATAAGTTATTAGCAGACTCAAATACAATAATTGGGTTGGTCAAGCAAGTCTTTCAAACCATTGTCCAATCTCCTTACAGGTGGAAAAAGACGAAAATAAGCCACCGGGTCATTTAAAGTTTAACCCAATCTTGCCAGAAGATGAGGGTTTTATTAATATTGCGAAAGAGGGAATGAGACATTACTAATTCTATTCAGGAGTTAGCTATGTATCAGCTTATAGAGAGGAACTTGGGAGAATCAAAAGAGAAACACTAACATGGGCCAAAGAAAAATATTAGGGCTCAGAGGAAAAAACTAATTGAAGTGGAGGAAAATATTATTCTAATGTTCAAGTACAATGAGAAAGGGATTTTTTCTACAGAAGAGAAGAAAAACCTCAAATTCTATGAGGACATGAAAAGGGAGCTACTGCAATGGGAAGATTCCACTGGAGAATGAAAAGTAGAGTCTTGTGGTTGGCATGAGGGATACAAAAACACTAGATTCTTCCAATGTTATGCAAAACAGAGAAATAATATCAATACTATTTGGGAAATAGGGAAGCAGTATTGAAGAAAAGGAGATTTAAGACAGCAGATTTGTGGGTGTCTCATTTTCAAAGACCATAAAAGAAACCAGAAAGTACAAACATAGCAGAGAGAATCAAGATGGCCTCTATTTTTCCTAGATTCAATGATGAAGAAGCAAATGAAAAGCATCAATGGCGGAAGTTTCCAAGACAAAGCTAAAAACAATGGTTGAGTCATTCCAAAAAGACGAAACTCTAGGTTCAGATGGATGGACCATAAACTTCTATCTAGGCTTCTATGATTTAATGGAGCAGGATCTCCTCAAAGTAGCTGAAGAATCTAGGTAGTCTACGCAGATTTTGAGAACTATGAATTCCACCTTCATAGCCTTGGATGACCCTAAATCATTTGAGGAATTTAGATCCAAAAGGATTTCTATCAGATATTATATCAAAAGAGCAATTTAGTTTCTTAAATAATAGATACATACATGATGCAACCGGGGTAGCTCAAGCTCTACATTTGATCAAGACAAAGAAGACACAAGCAAAGGTGATTAAAGTTAGGATCACTCCAAAGCTTACAATAGGGTAAGTTGGCTATACATCACATTAATTCTTATTCACATAGGATGCGGTGTACCCTTCATACATTTTGTGTTGGGTTGTCTCAATCCAATCTCTTTCTCTGTCTTGATCAATGGGTTGGCCTCCAGCTTTTTTAAGCCCACTAAAGGGTTGCAACAAGGATGCTTGTTGTCACCTCTTATGTTTCTCATAGTTGCAGAAGGTTTGAGACAGACGATAAAGGAGGCAGCCAAGAATGAAAATGTAAGAATCAAGATTGGAAGAAATATGGTTTTGTCACATTTACTTTTTGTTCATGACGTACTATTGTTCAGGAATGGCACATTAAGGGATGCCTTGAAATATAAAGGCAATTCTAGACCTTTATGGGAAGGCCATTGGTATGGAAATAAATACCCAAAAATCAGCAATTGCTTTCAACAAAGTACTGCAGAGACAAGAAGAAATGATATATAGAATATTTACCTTTAAAAATTTTGAGTCTAGTAAAGGTCTCAAATATCTATGTTTTACACTCAAGCCAAATGAATATAGTTATAGAGACTGAACTTGGCTATTCTAGAAATTAAAGAAAGAATTACGTCTTGGTGCACAGAGTAGTTGTCTATTGGTGGAAGATTGACTCCACTCAAAGTTGTCTTAGAAGCTATTTCCAGTATACTAGTTATCTATGGCATATATCCTAGCAGGCATGCTGGAAAAAATCAGAAAAAAAATGCTTCCATTTCTTATGGATAGTCATAAAGGAAAAAGATGGAACAGCACTGGTCAAGTGGGAGAAATAGCAAAGCCAAAGGCAGCAAGTGGTTGGGGACTTGGCTGAAAAAGACCTAATGTGAAGGCCTATGGCCTAACGTCATATAACAAAAATACTTGGACCTTTTGTCTTCCGAAGAATGGATTAGGACTCTAGTAAAATCTTATGCAAATTCCTCAATTTCATGAAAAGAACTGCTAGAGTCCTATCCTCTCATAGGGAACTGGCTATCCTAGAAAGTTGGTGATGATTAAAGGGTAAGATTGGGATTGGACCCCTGGATTGGAAGTGAGGGGCAATACCACATATCTCAGGATCTGGTAATAGTTTAAATAGCCAAGGCTATCCAGTATTGGCTGACGTGGCAAATCCAATGATAACAAGTCTATGGCCACAGGAATGGAAGAGTGTAGAGGCATTAGGTCTAGAAGGAATATTAGTAGAGAAGTGGAAACTTGAAAAGTTTTACCAAGAAATTATACAAAGCCCATATCCAAATAATGGTAGGACTCTTAGGTTTGGTCCAAGAATCCAATCAATAGCAAGTTCACTGCAACATTAGGATACAAGGCTATGTTTGAAGAAGGTAATGAAGAAGAAATATGGTGGTGCAGCAAAATCTGGGAAGTAAGGGTAACTTTGAAATCTGGTGTGCACACACACACACACATATGTGTGTGTGTGTGCGTCTGGCTTTCAGTAGCGAAAAAAACCTTGACATGGGATGTCTTTCATAAAATAGCAAGAAAAGGGCCAAGTATATGCAGTCTATGCAAAAACACTGGAGAGGACATAGATCATCTGCTTGTAAACTGTGACTACAGGAAGGATGTCTAGCGACTTTGAAGAAGCAGTTTGATGAAAAAACACTCAAGCAGTTCATAGTTATTCCCAATGGTATCATGGCCGATTGGTTAGCAAGGAATGCAAGTATGTTTGAAGGTAAGGTTTCTCCCCCTTTCCAAGTCCAACGGAAAATAGGTTTTTAATTTGATGGAATCAAAAAGGTGTACCCAAAAAAAGAAAAAACAAAGAAGGATAGGACCATTGGAGGTAGATAAGTCATAGCCATGGGCCTTTTTTGATGGAGCTTGTCAAGACATGCCTCATGAGTGTGCAGCTGGAAGTGCTATCTACTTTATAGATGTCCACAAAATCTACTTTAGAGCAGGTTTAGGTGTAGGCATTAATAATATGGAAGAATGGTAGTTATTGGCAATCCTTCTGAGATCAAAAAATGAACAGGGCATCTCTCATATATAAGTAATTGGAGATTCAAAAAAGGTCATAGATTGGGTAAGAGATTACTTTGATACACAGAATCTTACCTTAAACCCTTGTTTGATCAAGTCAAGTCATAGGAAGTGATATTCTCAGGCATCTCATATGTTCATATATTCATAAAGTTAAACAAGGAAGCAGATTTTCCATCCAAAAAAGCACTGGAGCTACAGGAGCTAGAGAAGCGTAAATAGGAGATTGATGAAGAGGGAGATGGGTCTGCACTGCCATTGTCTTGACACTCTTCTATACTGTCTAAAATGATGGACATGCTTGTTTCCAGGTCTGTCTCTTGAGCTTCTGGTAACTTTTACAGGTTTCTCTATGATAAACACTGAACATGGGACTATGCCCAGAACCTTAACTATTTAGAAGGTTGTCTTTCATGACATTTCAGTCCAGATTCTAAATGCTGAAGATGAACACAAGAGGGCTACACAGCTCTTTCTGAATGTAATTTATCGTTCATACCGAAATAGAATATTATGATTTTTTTTCAAGGAAGAAAAAAGTAATTCATTTAGACCAGAAAATTGGGATGATAAAAAGCAATGAAAATAAATAGATTTCATTCAGTTGATAACAGAATAACACAATCCATTGGTTCAAACAAGAATTTAAATAAGGGCATAAAACAATATAGGCATACATGGATCTCCATTAAAAATGTAACGTGATATTTTTTCTCATTAAAGACAAATCCAACTTTTCTTTTTATTTTTGTATAAATTGCAGTCTCCAGTCTTCTTTTGTAACTTTTATCACTTCAGAAATATAATCAGCAGAATTTCTATGAATAAACCTTTCTCCATTAATGCAGACTTGTAGATGAAACCTACCTGGATGCACACATGATCCCCACTAATGTTCTTTTGGCTCCTTACTTGCAATTTGAGCTTCACTTTTATCATATTTACTGCTGTTAATTTTACTTACTTTACAGTCGGAGAAGTTGTTGTAACCTTTTGGGTACACAAACACTTCACAGGTTGGTATCAGAGCACTGGATTCCAGTTTCCTTTTTATTTTTGCTTCTCCTTCCCTTCTCTTATCCACAAGCTCCAGCTGAATTTATTTGGGCTCTTAGGCTTGGTATCTTAAAGCATAACAACAGGAGACACCCTGATGGATACTCCCAAAAAATATAGTTGACTTGATGTTGAGGAGATCCTTCTACTCATGCTATAACTCTCCGATTCATTGCAGATATACACTCTTGAGGATTGTGACGGTTTGATTTATAATACACACAGATACGTATGCAATTATGTTGTTGCTCGACTGCAAACTTAATTCATCAAATGGGAGCAACTCTGCTTCTCCTTAAAGCCCCTTGTAGTTACCCCAGGGCCTGGTTGATATTAATTGGGGTATTGGGCCTGGGTACCTTAAAGCATAAATACACAATCATGAATTTCATGACAATTTGATTTATGAAATCTCCCCAAGCCAACTCAGTTGCCCCAATTGATTTCATCTAGAGTATTAGGGCTGAGTACTTTAATACACGAATATATATTCATGAATTTTTTGGCAATTCGATTTATAGGATTGTCCCAGGCAAATTCTGTCACCCCAGTTCACTTTATTGGGGGTATTAGGGATAGGTAGCTTAATGCATGGAACACAATCATGATTTTCATGACAATTTGCTTTATAATAATGTCTACACACATATTACATCAAAAACAAAAACAAAATTCTTCTGTTACTGGATTGCCAAGAGAGACAACCAAAAGAAGCACAAACCTCTCAATAGGTGGCACAAGCCCTAGTTGGCTTTATTAGTATTATCAAGGTTTGGTAGCTTAAAGCATAAAGACAGAGAGACCCTCTGATGCTCTCAATAGATAAAACAGTATTTGTGCAGTACTTGGCCGAGAAGGATGGGATTTTTTACATCATGTTGTTTAAATGGCACTATTGAGGAGATCCTTCTGCTCACTCTAATAGAGCTCTCTGATTCATCGTGGATTAAACGTTCTAGAATCTTGTGACAATTTAATTTATTAGATCTTCCCTGCCTAATTCTGTTATATATGCAACCACCTCTATTATTTATATACACAATATGATTCTAATATTTCTTGCAATGCCTTTTATCTAACAGAAATAAATACATCATTAAGTTAAAAATTGAAAACAAACCATTCAAAAATATAAAGAGCAGAAATTCATAGAAAGAAAACAAATGGTTGAGTATGAACATTGAAGACAAACCATTAAAAGAAATATAAATGACATAAAATAACTGGATATGCTTTAGTTTCTTACCTTGACAGAGAAAATTGTGAAAAGAACACATGATAACACTTGGCCTGCAAAACATAAAATGAAAATAGTATTTTTTGTTTAATATTTGGTATTGACCGGGTGAGGTATGCGAGCAGGCTAATGCTATAGGGAAATCAAAACCAGACTCGCAGAGGGTGCGTCGTAGCAGGCTAAAAATTGCATTGCACCCTACCCCACCCCTGAATTCATTTTTTGTGAGAGAGCGAGAAAGACTCAGCTCAGTTAAGGTGTATGATATAGAAAGTCAAATCCATGGCTATCAATCAACCAATGCATTGATTCATTATTGATGTGATGCTGCTGAACCCAATTGGAATGGAGAATTTGGGACATGCATGTTCTCGGCAAACTGGACAATTGTACTTTGAGTCGAACCAGTGTTCAAGACACTCTTTACAAAATAAATGGCCGCATTTTGTGACAAGTGCCTGTGGTGCAGTGCTCTCCAAACATATACCGCATTGAGGAGGATAATCTTTTTTGGTGCAGCTGCTATAAATTGAAAAAACCATCTTCTGACATACATGAAATTCGCACACCGGACATTGCCTAGTTGGGTGCACAAAGGTATTCACACAGGATTGACAAAACATATGGCCGCATCCAGTGACAAGCGACGCCATTGCCACACATCCATGACATGCTAGCACCAGATATTGGTCAACTTCTTCGGGGGCTGCATCTACCATTTCTACGTCCTCTTGTTCTGGGTCTTCCATGCTTATCTCTGTCATTTTTTCTCTCTCTCGTTGTCCAAAAAGGACTGAGCCCAAATAAATAGGATTTCTCGTTGGGTTTTCCCCGAGCGACTTCCATGCATCTAGTGTGTTTTGCATGGGAATGCCAGAAATATCAACATTCCATCTTAATCTAAATATGTCCAAGCGATCTCAGGTCGTTTTGCTCATGGCACAATTTTCCAACCAAACCCATAACCCGTCTGAGTCAATCCAACATCCTGGTTTGTGTGTTTTTCTTGACCCTGTTGCCTTCACCTACAAGTTAAACCATTCCGGTTTACAATCATCATGCACTGCCATTTCCTATTTTGTGCTTTTGTGCTTTTCTCGATCGACAAGTTAACCGGTCGGTCCGCTCGACGATAGAACCAGATTTACAATATTAATTTTCTTTTAATGGTTATCTTTGAACTGAAACCATAATGGTTAAAATTTTTAATTCAAATTTTACATATAATGTATTATTTTATTTTAATGGTGGGGTAAGTTGGTTTTATGTAAAGTTATGTGAGTGATGTTAAAGGATTTTATCAATTTTTAATTTAAATTTTACATATAATATATTATTTTAATGGCTAGGTAAGTTGGTGTTATAATTGGCGTTATTGTAATTGGCTTGTTTGTGGTATTTATGAAATAGTTGTATCTCGTGTAACAATGACAATGTTTTTCTAGTCTTCCTTATGACATAGTTAGGATGGACTTTCAATGTTGGGGTAGATAGGTCACAGGTGCACGTTGATGTCATCAGTGGGCCCAGGGGATTTTGGAGGGGTTTTGAGGGGTTTCTATGAGGTTCGATGGCATCTACGTGGTATATTCCATCATCCGCACAGTTTCCCTTTCGTTCTAGTGCATTCTGACAACTTTCAAAAAACTAAAGTTATTATTGGGCTCAACTCAATTAATTACACTTAAGGTGGCATTTAAGGAGGGATCCTTGACAAAACACCTTAGCATAATAGCTCATTGGAACCGGAACGAGAAGATCTATAGGACGGGATGGTTAAGTGTTAGTTTCAAGTTGTTTTCAATTAAACTAGTTTTAACTATTGGAGGAACTAGTGGAAGGTCAGTTGTTCAGTGGGACTTCAGTCTCAGTGATCATCCAGTTAATTGATAAATCATCTCAAAATAGCTAATGCATGAAAATAATTCAAGTTCCCTAGCTATGGTGAAGATTCCAAGGCAATGTAACGTCAATTATAGACTAGTCTTGAGTGTACAAGTGTTGCATGCAATCACATGATCAACCCATGGAATTGCGCAGTCCATTTTAGAGAAATTCCTAAATAATAGGGGCTTAATTTCTCAAGTGATTGCGCAAGGAAATAGGGGCTCATTCAGAGGCAGAAATTGACTAAGTCTTGGTCAGAGCTTCTCAGTGAGTAGACAGATAGGTTATTCACTTGCAGGTTGTGATAAGTTGAGCAAATCAATGTTGGAAATACTGAGAGGGGGGTGAATCAGCTTTTCAATTGTTAATTTTACCAGTTAGATCACTTATATTTCGAACACAAAATGAACAATGATGAAATAAATACTTTTATTAATTTCTTCTTTACAATAAGTGAAGTACAATAATGATCTAGGGCTCCAATCCTAGATGAAGACTCCAATCTTCCAGGCTCCAACATGTATTGTGTCAAGCACCGACTTGATCTTTCCAAGGCTCCAACCTTGTCAATTTGAGGCACCAACCTCTAGGGCTCCAACCCTATCTTTGGTACAGGCTTCGACCTAGTTTCTTGAGGACTCCAATCCTCTAGGGCTCCAACCCTATCTTCCAAGGCATTGACCTTATCTCTATGAGGCTCCAACCCTCAACTTCACTTTGTCAAAATATGTTGGTTATTTGTTATTCTTCATAGCTCCCAAAGTCTTCTTCAACGAGCCCTGTCACACTTAGTCTCCATGTCACATTATCAATGACAACCTTTTCTTCTTAGAAGGTGTCACCACTGCTCTTCATCGTACCCAAACAATTTCTTCAAGTCACCTCATGATGTCATCAGTGATGCATCATGATAACAATATCTCCAAGTTCAGATTTAAAGCATCTTCACAAGATGTTCCAAGATGACGTCAAAGTGCTCCAAACAGATCTTCAAAACAACGTTCTTTCAAGAGTACTTCAAACCCAAAGCCCAATCAAGAAATGCACAATGTATTTAATTGATCCAAGTATAATCTTCAAGTCTTCAATCTGTTGTCCCAAGAATTCTTCAAGGGTGTCTTCAATAACCCTTGACCAAGTAAGATATCTCTCTAAAATTCTTTCAAGTAATGGTCTTGAATGTTTCCAAGGTATCTCCACAGTCACCAGACTGTCACAGGTCAATAAACTCAGGCCCAAGATTCAATCTACCCATGAAAAATGATACTTCACACAAGTCTAAGTCATTGCATCTTCACACAAGGTGAAATCACCACAGTTAGCTATCTGAGCTTTTATGCCATCACAGGTTTGAGGTATTGTCCAAAAAACTGACCATATCTGAGCCTAAACTATGCCTCCTCCATAGCAATGTTCATTGGTCTGAGTTGGTATATAAATCTACAATATTGTTACATTATCACAGTCAAATGACAATCCATTGTTGACCCCTCAATTATGAGTTCTGTGGTAAGTTTTGTCACTATTATGAGCTCCAAATTTGTGCTTCCATGAGACTTTAAATAGTGATCCGACCTGTCTACAGTCTAGGTCTCCAAGTTGTTCAAAGGATATAAGCTGCTAGACTTTGCAATGGTCACTTTACAATCCTCCACTAGACTTTGCAAAGTCTGAGGTCTGTAGCACTTGATCTCTGGTTCGAGATGGCAACAAGGAGGTCTGAATTATGTTTTTTGCATTCAACTTATCAAGCCACAGACAATACCAGTGTTGTAGCTTGGTCTGCAATCCGAAATTCTATCTTCTAGCACACTTCTTATCACAAGTCTAAAGGAATAGATAACCATCACAGATTTTTGACCCAAACAAATTCTATTCCTCGGCCTCCAAGTCACTCCTGCTGTTATACTCTGAACTTTTTCACTGAATTTTATTGTTAAAACTGAGGAGCAGAGGTTTATATTCAAAGTATTTTACCATGTTTGAAAGGACACATCCTTCTAAGAGGGGAGGCCGATATGTGTAACTGAGCATAGGTCGACTGGGAGAAAAAATATATTTTTCTATCTTAAAAATTCATCATCTCACAAACTGTTGGGAGTTTGGGGGCAGATAAGGGCTCGTTAGAAAGGGAAAAATATACTCTACAAGATGGTATAGGATTCATTTTGAAAGGTTGTCTCTAAGGTGGTGAAAAACATTTTTCTTTGTGACTGCCCTTTAATTATTTAGTGCAAAAACTAATTAGGACAGTATGACTTCTTTGTTTGGCTTCTTCATCATCATAGGAACATGTAGGACATCCACTTCATCATGAGTGTCCAGCAATGAGTGTATCATCCATGTCATCACATAATTGTGCAGTGATATGTTATAATGCAGCATTATTAGGAGAACTTCAAAATAGTCTTCCAACCATCAAATGATATCTTCCACATTATCATCTAGTCTTTCAACCTTCATCAAGTGCCATCATCAATTGTGGTCATTCATTTAGTGTATGACATCATCAAGTGTATGACTCCATATGTCATCAAGGGTTAAGGTCTAAATCATCAAGGCACATGCAACATTATAGCTAGTACAAGGACTTCTTAGGACTTCTTCATTAGTGGTTTGACATCTTCATGGGTTGACCCCTTCATTGATGGCACCCTTGTCAAACAGGAGTCCTAACATCATCATCTAGAATAGGGCATCTCAAGAATATTGACATCTCGGCCAATTCCATATTGACATCAATGACAACCTTGATTAACAAGCAATTGTAATACATATTTATTCATCACATTAATGCAAGAAGGAATTGGTGTTTTTAGCAAATTTCTTTCCTCAGAAAAAATAAAAATAAAAAATAAAAATAAAAAATAAAAAATAAAATAAAATAAAAAATAAATAAAAAATAAAAAATAAAAATTGTGTGCATGTGTGTTATTTCTTACTGCATGTCTGAGATTATTGTTCTAAATTATGAATTGATTTCTGCGAAGTAGTAGAGTAAGTTTTTGTCTTGTGATTTTTATTAAAACTTCTTAAGCAGTTACAAATCTACATCATAATTTATGCACTACCAGAACTTTTGTCACTTGATGAAGATAGATCTGACAAATATTTGTTTGGTTGAACATCCTATAACACTCCATCAAATAAGAGAAAATGTTAACAAGTGTCATAAGGGATGTTGAGAAACGTCTTGACAAAACCACAATAACATTATATTAGTATAAGTGAGTTATAAGGAAGTTCTTTGTGTTTAAAATATTCAAGTAATATTTAAAAACTTGAGAAATTGAAAACCTATTCATCCTAACCAATGAACTCACTCAATAACTTGAGAACTCAGCATAATATGATATTATTTAATCTTTCATCACAAAAAATTACCCACATACTTCGACATGTTGAATAATGTAACTAGTTTCGGTGGAATAAAAGGCAAGTTTTTTGGATGTTGAGGTTGTTGAGATTTGTAGCTTGGGACGTACTCCAAACCCTAGGTGTTATGCAACCAACTCATAAAATAGAATAAAAGATAGATCAACGACTTAGAAAGTATCCACTTCGAGGGGGAAACCTCCTTTACATTACATAAATGAAAAATTCTTGGATGATACAAATGACAAAACCTATTATATATATATAGGAGTCTAAGGGGTCACAATATAATCAAAGCCTACATACCAATAATAATGTAAGGGCACAACAATAACAATAGTGGGCTTCTATGAGGCACAATAATAACAATATGAGGACTACATGCGCACAACAATAACAATAAGGAGCTACATTAGTATTATAGGGACCTAACATGTCCCTCTCCTTAAAAAAGATGTGTTCCTCAATGCTTGAGTAGTTTTGGATGCTTCTATATAAAATTATCATCCTCCCATGTGGAATCTTCGGCGGGTAAGTTCTTCCACTTGATAAGATACTCTGAAATTGATCGATTTCGTAGTTGTCGAGTTCTTGTTTTCGTGACTGCTTCAGGTTCCAATATGACTTTTCCTTCCTCATCAAGTTTTGGCAATATTGTTTTAACTAGGAGTTTGTCACCTATAACCTTCTTTAAGCATGAAACATGGAAAATTGGGTGCACTCAAGAAGATGCAGGAAGCTCCAATTTGTATTCCATAGTACCAATCTCTTGCAACACCTTGTAAGGACCATAGTACTTTACTGATAATTTATTATCCTTCTTAGCTTGCTTGAGGGACATTTGTTTGTATGGTTGTAGCCGTAAAAATACCCAGTCGTCTACATCAAAACTTCTTTCATTGCAATGTTGATCTACCTGTTGTTTCATTCGATTTTGTGCCAAAGTTAGGTTATTCTTTAAGAGTTGGAAAACTTGTTGTTGATGCTCGATGTGATCTTCCACTGCTTGAACCTTAGATTTTTCTCTTGAAGATGATTTCGATGTTTGAAACTCTAGTGAGCATAATTGTGCAATTACGCTTCTATGTTCTTTATTTAGAAGCTTTGTCATGCCATTAGAACTAATTATCTTTCCTGGTTTCCCTGGGATACCCCTTAATTCAATTTCCTTTCCTTCCCAAAAAAAAATTAAGAAAAGTTCTTGAAAATTAAAAGCTATCGTACCTAAAGATTGTAACCATTGAACTCATAGTACAACATCATCACCACCCATTGGAATGGAAAGCATTGGGATATTCAATACATATTCCCCCATGGTTAGCTTGATATTATGGCACTTTCCAGAGCAATTTATAGTTCCTCCATTTGCAACCATCACTTGACACTCTCGTGTTAGATATAAGAATCAATTCAATTCCTTGGCTATCTTACAATGAATAGAATTATGGATACTACCTGAATCAGTCAACACTATTACCTTTTTCTTCTTGATATGCTCTTATATCTTGAAATTTTGAGGAGTTCTTACCAATGCATTACAATATATGGTCGGATTCATTTCTTCTTTCTCTAAGGTCGGTTCCTGGTGTATATCCTCTTATTTTGAAGTTTCTTGTTCCTTTTCTTCCTCCTCTTCACATTCTATGTAAACTAATTTCTTCTCAGCACACTTATGACCTTTAGTGTATTTGCTATCACAACTGTAACAAAGCTATTTTGCTCTTTTATGTTCCAATTGTTGTGGTGTCAACCTTGTAGGTTGTGGAAGGCTAGGAGTAGTAACACTTCCATTTCATTTTTGGTTACTTTTTGCGAGAGCGACATTTGTTGCACTTGGTCTTGTAATTTTGAATACCATATTGCATTTCTTCCTCTTCTTCATGCGTCATAGTAGAGTTTTATGGTTGCTTACTAGGTGTTTTTGTTTTCTTGCTTCAAGTCATTTTGGAATGAACAATGATATTTATGCTTCATTATGCCCCTTTAATCACTTCAAACTGATTTTTCAAACAAAACTTATGTAATTTTTTTTTTTTAAATACACACATTTTATTTGCTTTGTAGGAGCTCGATATTGAATCTATTGTATCTTTGTAATTTCAGATCCCCAAGATTTGAACTTCGGTCCCAAGATTTGAACTTCGGTCCCATAGTATCCCTCTGAGTCTTATTTTCAATACCACATGTCAGACCTAATTTGGATTCTTTAAGATAAATTTATGCTCGATCTCTCTGTAGTGCCCCACTTTGGTTGATGGACACTGATCCTTCATACTTTATTCTTTGAGGACCTCAGGTTGAGGATCTAGACACATGACTCTATTATTAGTGGATTTGATGGTTATGTATGTTCTTTATTGATACTGTGATGATGACATCATTGATGGATAGGTATGTTCTCTATTGATATCATGATGATGATAGACTTGATGGATAGGTATGTTTTCCATTGATGTTACGATGATGATGGATAGGTATGTTTTCTATTGATGTTACGATGATGATGGCTTTGATGGATATGTTAATTTCCCATTGATGTTATGATTATGATAACCATGATGGATGTGTCCCCTATGGTAGCTACTTACATTAGTTCTGATTCAAAATGAACAACGATGTGAATGACGGTCATGTTGATGTTGCTATTATGATAATGACTAACAATGAGAAACTTTGTTACTAATGATTATTGAGTATGACAGGAAACCACCAGAGGCACTCGCATATGATGAGCTGACAACATCTGGTTTGATAGAAATTAATATTTTGTCTTTGAAATTATAAGTTCAGTTTGAAAATTGATATATATATATATATATATATATATATATATATACATACACACACACACTCTGATGATATGTCAGTGGTTGCAGAAACATGTTAGTTGCTTGGTCAAATGACTCACATAGGGGTGATGGGGTTGTACAATTGGATGGAACAACATGGGAGGGGTGGGACAGTGTCCCTGATCTCACTCGCTAGCACTCCCGCCGTGACTTAGGCTGGAAAGGTCGAAACACCTTCGCCTTGAAGATCACGATGCCGTGGGGGCAGGTCCCAAATTTGGGTTGCTCACGAGGATTTTTGGGGGGCGCGCATCAAGGCGGATTCCTTGATCCCCAACACCATTAGTCTCACTATAGCATGCGACATACGAGATGATAGCAGTTTCTATCATTACGCATATACTTTCCCCTCGTAGCCACTAGATGCTTGAAGGGTAAGTGGCGTGGCACCCTTGGCACCCTTGGCATCACAAATAAATTGTTAGGCATGGCACCCTTGGAACTTCGAAGGGAATTTCTTGAAGGGAATGACCAACTTGACACCCTCGACATCAGTAAAAATAAACTAATAAATATAATCAAGATATGAAAATCCTACTAATTCATGTCAAGTGGTAAATGATGTTAGAACCAAGGAAATTAAATCAAGAATAAAACTTAGGGTAAGGGAAGAATAGGAAGAAATAAAATATTTTACCTTGAGAACTCTACCCCTTTCCATGTTGAAAGATATTAAGTGGATAATGTACATAAGTAACTTAATTTGGCAAAGGAGGGAAAGAGGAACATAGAGTTAAGTATAAAATTAATCATAAAATGGTTAAAACTTCATTAAGAGAAGAGGGTGGTGAATTAAAATAATATTAATAAGTTAAAATTGGAGAAATTTAGAGAACCTCCATGTGGCAAGAGCCAACATAAGAATATCCATCTAAGAGACAAATTGAGTTAAATTAGGAGGTAGTTAGGGGACCAAATCTGAGACTCGTAAGTTAACTTCAGTAATAAACACAAATTAAAGAGTAGGAAAAGGGGGGATAAAGAGACAACTAGGAGAAGAAATAGGAAGCCTTGTTGGGGTGAGGAAAATGCTATTTTAAATTAATATTTAAGTAAATGATTTTAGAGAGTCTGGGTGAGAGGGTGACACAATGGGTGAGTGAATAATCAAACTTTTGGATTAATAAAAATAATTAATTATGCATGAAAATCCAAGTGTCAAATATGAAGCCTCTTATAAAATAAGGGGGAAACCATGGGAGAAAGGACTTTTGCCTTACCCTATTGTTGGATGGAGGAGATTATGTCATTGCGAGTGGTTACGAGCTATAGTTGAGTTTGGTGAGGTAGAGGACTTTAGAGAGGGGACTCTTGAGCCAAGGAGTGCTCACCTCTATCAGCTAGCACATTTCCTTCATTGTACAACCCCATTGTAGCTCGGGGGTCCGCGGGGAAGAAGAGTACCCAAGGAGTAGGCTGGGAGGTCAATCGATGGGTCATTATATTCGGATTAAGCACAACAACATTCACGCTTGGAGGTAGACGCTCCAACAAGGGAGCGCAAGTAGCGGAAATTCAAGATTGAATCTCGTCTCCTGGTGAACGGTACATATGTTATTTATAATGTTTTTTTTTTTTTGTGACTGCCTTGTGCCTATAATTAACATGTAAAATATATGTATATGCAATGAAGTTAAATTCATGGATGTTGATATAAGTGATTAATATTTCTGAGTTTCCAATGTTGTATGCTTATGGCTTGATTCCTAGTTTACGGTATTTAAAAAAAAGAAGGGTAAAGCATAGGGTTGGTCCCTACACTTGGTATCAGAGCAAGGTTGAACCCTTGAGGCCTATAGGCCCATGCATGCATGACTAGTTTTTTTAATATCCATTACATTCTTCCCTAAAACTATGTATGAGGATTGCCATCCAACTCTTAGATTTTAGGATATCATGATGATTCTTCAAAAGGATAGCCCTTAACTCAAAATTCTAGTTTAGGTCACTCCAATGTAAGCTTTGGGGTGCATTGTGGTTATTGTGCAACTCAAACATGTAATCTTGTGAAAGGTCATCTTATGTGTTTTACACAACTCTTGATTAAACCCTCTATCGTGGTAAAAAAAAAGAAAAAGAAAAAGAGAGACATTTTAGAGCCTTAAAATACATCACTTCTTCCTTAGAGGCTGGAGGTTTCGAGAAGTATTACCTACCATGCAGCTATATAAATTAAACCTTCTATGTTGTACATCATTGTTAACATTTACGAAAATCATAGTTTTTAAAATTATTTACATGCAATATCTATTGACCTCCTCTCGTCATTTTCATCTTTCTTAAATTTGTCCATTGTGGAAGTGAGTTGGGACATTTTTCTTTCTTTCCTTTTTGATGACAATAGAAGTGTTGAATATAGTCCTTTTGGTTGGAAAAAGAGATCGATGTCCATTGTTACATTTGTTTTACCCCACCCATTCTTCTCCTCAATATATATAGTAAACCAGATTAGACAATAAATTATACAAAGCCGCAACCTTCCTGAAAGTATATTTCTTGTTGTTTCTAGTTAAGGGGAGGAATGGTAATATCCCTTTAATTCTACAACAACCACCGAGTAAACCTTCCACAAAAGGAATTATGATCCGTGATCCAAATTGGAATTAAGTTACAGATTAGTTGATACCTAACTGAAGAACACAATTTGTAGACTTGTCAAATACAGGTAATTTTTCAGCAAAATCTTAATCACTTATGTGAAACCCACCAGGAATTTTCTAAGATTTTATAGAAATAAATGTTATAAAAAAAAAACTGAGGGAGAAATCCACCATGGCTTCATAATATTAACGAAAACACATCAAATAAACTTCAAAATGCAAGTAGTTTACTAACAGTTTTCTTGTCATCTACTTGTGGTAAAGCTTGCAAAATATGTGTTTCTATCTAATGCATATATAAACACAACCAAACTTTAGTTAAATCTAGTCCCAACTAACTGGAACCATTTTCGATCTCTCAAAGAAGTTTTCAAATAGTAAGGGGGATTTGTCCAATGCTAGTCTAAATTCTAGAAAGAAAGATAACAATGATATTTGTCTCTAAAGGAAAAGCCCTCTCGTTACTCTATTATCCAACAAGAGAAAGGTAAGTTATGACGACAAATCCTCGGCTCGGCTAATGTATAATGCATCCTCCATCTATCCACCATTCCCTCGACCCTCGTTCGATCAAGCAAGAATAAAGACACCAACCGGTGAGTGCCCTCAAGCCTTGAACGAAAAGAAGCAGGGGCTTAAAGTTCAACCAACCTTGTTGTGTGTATAAGAACATGAAAATGAAATTGATATAAGCAGCTCTGGAGTGATATCTAATTACGTACATAAAACATAAAGGAACGTTCATTTAAATTAAGCTTGATAAATTCTGAAACCCCACTCTTTGATCTCTCTCTTCAGGAATTAGTTCCAAATGGGATCCACCAATTGTTCTTGTGCAACCACCCTGAGCACACCAGAGACCAACCAAAATCGTTCAGCAGACTAAAACAAATTCGCATAATATAATGCTTGAGGAAGTCGTTTTCAACTGTTGTGCCTACAAAAATGACAAATATAAATCTAAAATACTGACTCGTTAATCTCCCTATCTAATATGGTTGAGGGCATAAATAAATATTATATCTATCTAGATTCTAAGCTCAGTTTATTTTGGAATAACGGTAGTTGTGTCTCCTTCATTTTAGTTCAGTTAAACGCCCCAAATTTACTACCACTCATTCCTTCTCAAGTTAAAATAAAATAACTACTTACAGCATTACACTTAGCCAGCAGGTTGGGGATGAAATTCTGTGTATTAATAACTACTGCAAGTTAACTGTGTGCAACTATTGTCTTCTGGCAAATTGTCAAACTTGAATCTCACCAGATTTTTTTGACTGGATTTTATGGTGAGAAACAACTAGATTCTTTATAGGATAACCTAGCTGTGAGCACAAGGACTTTTTCAAAGAGAGCGGTATCCATCTTACTCCACCTTCGAACCTTAGAATGTGCCCTGCATATCACTCCATCTGGGATAATACATTACTCGTAAGATACTGCATAATGAGCAAGTAAGCTTATTTAGCTTCGTGGTTTCTTTATCTAGCAGCCTCAATCGGCTTTAAATGAGCTTCAAGATGTTCTTTAAACAGAGCATTTTGGAATCGTTTGGCTGAAATCAAAGCATTTTCTGCTTATTTTAGCCATGAATCCAACAAGTCTGGTAGGGCTAGATTTTGGGATTTTTTTTTTTTGGCTTCCATTTTCCGAGAGGCTATTTATAGGATTGACATTTGGGATTTTAATTTAAGGGTCCAAGGAACTATTTGAAGGCTCATTCAGTTTCGTTTTAAAAAGAAAATAAATATGGCATGAAACGAAAAAGAAAATAAATATGGCATGATTGGAAGGAGAAGGAAAAAGGCAACTTGGCAGAAACAATGAGGCTGTAAATGTGGAGAATCCAAAATTTTATTAGGTGTAGGGCATAAGTAGTATAACCTCTGCTTGCTTGAAAGGAAACTGGATTCAAAGTTTATAGTTATCCACATGCGTAGAGAGGTAGCCCCTAAAGCCAAAATTAATGATGGCAAGATTGCATATTAAAATTTAAATATGTTTATATAATGAGAAATTATATACATACATATATATATATATATATATATATATATATATATATATATATATATATATATATATATATATATATATATAACATTTAGCAAAAAAAATAAAAAATAAAAATAAAAAAATAATAAAAAAATTGAATTTAGATATATTTTAAAATTATGTGATTTTAGATTAAAATTTTGAAAACCATATAAATTTTGGAGAGAAGAGTGATTTTTTTTTGGTATTATAATTTTATGTTTTTTTAAATTTAATTGAAATGATTTAAATTTAAAAATAAATAAAAATAATAATAAGCAAAAAAATAGTTTAGGTTATAAAAACAAATTTATATATTTTTGTATGTTTAAGATGTATATAGACTATTTTTCCAAATTGAAAATTTTTTATGTTACAATCCGAATTCTAATTCGAACTTGATAACTCTGGTATGCAAAGAAAGAAAGAAAAAATAGAAAATTCTTTATGTTACAATCCAAATTTTAACTCAAACATGGTAACTCTGG
Organism: Pinus albicaulis; assembly: GCA_034641835.2. NCBI lineage: Eukaryota > Viridiplantae > Streptophyta > Pinopsida > Pinales > Pinaceae > Pinus > Pinus albicaulis. The sequence continues at coordinate 717,749,067 of CM076579.1, forward strand.
TCTGCAAAAACCTTTATTTATTCCTTCATGTAAAAGCTTAGAAAATTCTATAGTTAATAACATCCGTGGAATTGCCTCTCCACAGGATAACGATTTCCATGTATTTTCAACTTTCACAATCTTGTAAATTACTCTCAATACGTGTTCGACGAGTGCGTTAGGATTGGATACAGTACACGTTACTTTTACGGTATTTCAACACGTTGAGTTTTTGCATTTTTACCAATACAACAGTTATCAAGATAACCTTTTGTCTAACTGGATTGAATTTTATATTTTTACCAATATAATGAGAAGCGCAGTATCTGAGTGGGGATTACCTTATTAAATCTCATAATTTATTCTAGTTTATGCCTGGTATTGATATTTTTGGTTTGACTTGTTTAAGAGAGTTGGGTTGATTGTCAATATTTAAATGTATCATAATTTACTGGAATCACCTTTTTAATATTTAGATAATGATAGATACAACAATGAACACACACACACACACACACATATATTAATTAATACTATATATGTTTTATTAATTAATACTTTTGTAATATTATATAAATACATGTGTATATGTGTGGGGATTATGTGGTATATAGGAGTAAAACTAAAATGTTGTAGACTTAGTGTTTATTACCCACCAAAATTTATGTAGACTTACTAATGTGGATAACCCACCAAAATTTATGCAAGTACTTGTATGTGAGAAAATTAATTGATCTATCCACTTCACATATCAATTTATTATTTTATGTGGAATCAAAACTGTAAGATTGGATTTTACTATTGACCATTATTAATTTGACATTGGTCAATATAGGTTATAATTTTTAAGCAATTTTTCCACATCTTAATTTCTAAATTAAATGACAAGGAGCAACACCTGCTATAGAATAAATATTGTAAAATTTTAAAGAAAATGAAACATAAAAATGGATTTCAAAGTAATTATAGGTTCACTTAAATTAAAGTGGATAGTCTTATAATACTCTATCCATAAATCTAGGGTTAAACAAAGTGATATATTGAAACACATACATCAATTTAATATATTTGCATCGTGGCTAATGCATATCTGAAAGTTAGAATGGAGTGTACATGCATATTAAATGTATCCTTAAAAGTTAGTAAATCATACATATTGTGATACTTAATAAATAAGTAATGTTATTTAATAATAATACTAAAGTAGTAAATTCCTTACGAGATATGAGTACTAGAGTGTAAATTGATGTTTACGTTGGTAAGAATGTTGGTTTCCTAAATTATGGCAAGAAAACTTTTCACTCTTTGAAAGCGAATCAAGATCCTTTATATAATTGATAAGAGTCAATGCAACAAGATATTCATTCACGCAGGAATCCAATACCAATAGATTGATAGCAATAGATAATATTGAAACAATTATTGAGTCTAGAGCCCATGGAAATAGAGTATGATGACCTAAGAATATGGATGGAAAATATGTCAACCTAAAGATTACTTGGAGGCGACTCCTTCTAGGATGAATCATCCACCTGGAATTAAAAAAGAACTCTTGAGGGTTAGAGTTTCATTTCATATCTGGGACAAAATAATGATGAGAACAATAACAAGCATGTTTCATCCTTTCATCTTGAAAAATCCTGGATGACAGTCTATCGCTTTTCTTATATTAGGTTTTTAGTATTTATATAGTTTTACCAAATACTTTTCCAAAGGAAGGCCGTACGTATGTGTTCATGTGCGTGGTTCTTCACCTAGTTAGTCAATCTCATATGATCATATCCCTTTACTATAAAACAATATGGTTCATGACATAGTGGTTTTTGGAATGCTTAGCCATCACAAGTGATTTGGAACACCTAGGGACATGTTGATGGATCCAATAATGACTCAGATATTATTTACATTATACAAACACACACACACACACACACACACGTGTCAGGGAATAGATGTATTGAATAAAATTTTCATGTCAATTCCTTTATGGGAGAAGAAGAGGGAACATGCAATTGCTTATTATTCAACAATTACACAGTAGAGACGTGCCATGCATGTGATACATGAGGGAGTTTAGCTTAGGTGATTGTTGAGACAATGATGATTAGACACATTGAAATTGATAATTACAATACTCTTAGGTTCAAATATTTGACAGCTAAGAAATTCAAAAGGATTATTACTAATTTGATATAGGTTGATATTGAGTGCTAGTTTTTGGAGCCTATCATATACTTGTATGGTTTTATTTATTTTTGTTGGAGCTTTATCATATAACGATATTAATGATATCATGTTAAAGGATATCTACTATGTGACGATTCCTAGCCTAAAAGCCTTTTTATTAATTAAACCTAAGTGGTGTAAGTGATGTAGTTGAGATTAATTCACAAGAAGAATTGATGCACCTTGACATAGGTTCATTACACATGTGGTTTGAGTTAATGGTCACTCACTAATTGTACATTCTCTTGTGAGATATTTCATGGTGATAGATGTTAAACATATATAACTATGATCATTTTAATTTCATAAGAAATCAATTGTATTAATATATGAGAAATAAACATATGTAAGTTGTAGAGATTTTGTTAACTTACTTGGGGATGGTGTTTATACGAACTAAAGGTTTAAATATTGACGTAATGTATTAGGCATATCCATACACATATTATACATTGTTGAATGACGTTGTGTGCCCTAAAAGCATTGGCATCAAGAATGATAAAATATAATTGTGGGGCTTGATTGTCAAAGCATGCGACACATAAACATCCAAGACCATTTAAACACTATATAAGGGAGGTAATCAAAGTTAACAAGTAAATATGATGTTTATATTACTTGCATAAAGGGAACCATAAAGAAGATGGAAGATGTTTTAAGTATGACCCTCAAATATTTCGGTATTCCTTAATGGACAAAAATCAAGGAGAAATTGTTTGATTTAAAAATTGAGGATACTTGTCACAATGAGGATAGCAAGATTTTAATAGAGGATATTAAGGATATGCATCCCTGTCTTAATTTCCTTTCCTAATCTAAGGACTTCGGGGCGAATTCCATTATTAAGAGGGGGTGAATGTAGTGCCCCACTTTGGTTGATGGGCACTGATCCTTCATACTTTATTCTTTGAGGACCTCAGGTTGAGGATCCATACACATGAATCTATTATTAGTGGATTTGATGGTTATGTATGTTCTTTATTGATATTGTGATGATGACATCATTGATGGATAGGTATGTTCTCTATTGATATCATGATGATGATAGACTTGATGGATATGTATGTTTTTTATTGATGTTACGATGATGATGGCTTTTATGGATATGTTAATTTCCCATTAATGTTATGATTATGATAACCATGATGGATGTGTCCCCTATGGTAGCTACTTACATTAGTTCTTATTCAAAATGAACAACGATGTGAATGACGATCATGTTAATGTTGCTATTATGATAATGACTAACAATGAGAAACTTTGTTACTGATGATTATTGAGTATGACAGGAAACCACCAAAGGTACTCGCATATGATGAGCTGACAACATCTGGTTTGATAGAAATTAATATTTTGTCTTTGAAATTCTAAGTTCAGTTTGAAACTTGATATATATATATACACACACACTCTGATGATATATCAGTGGTTGCAGAAACATGTTAGTTTCTTAGTCGAATGACTCACATATGGGTAATGGTGTTGTACAATTGGATGGAACAACATGGGAGGGGTGGGACAGTGTCCCTGATCTCACCCGCTAGCACTCTCGCCGCGACTTAGGCTGGAAAGGTCGAAACACCTTCGCCTTGAAGATCACGATGCCATGGGGGCAGGTCCCAAATTTGGGTCGCTCACGAGGATTTTTGGGGGGCGCGCATCAAGGCGGATTCCTTGATCCCCAACACCATTAGTCTCACTATAGCATGCAACATACGAGATGATAGCAGTTTCTATCATTGCGCATATACTTTCCCCTCGTAGCCACTAGATGCTTGAAGGGCAAGTGGTGTGGCACCCTTGGGACTTCAAAAGAAGTTCTTGAAGGGCACGACTGACTTGGCACCCTTGGAATCACAAATAAATTGTTAGGCATGGCACCCTCGAAACTTCGAAGGGAATTTCTTGAAGGAAATGACCAACTTGACACCCTCGACATTAGTAAAAATTAACTAATAAATATAATCAAGATATGAAAATCCTACTAATTAATGTCAAGTGGTAAATGATGTTAGAACCAAGGAAATTAAAACAAGAATAAAACTTAGGGTAAGGGAAGAATAGGACGAAATAAAATATTTTACCTTGAGAACTCTACCCCTTTCCATGTTGAAAAATATTAAGTGGATAATGTACATAAGTAACTTAATTTGGCAAAGGAGGACAAGAGGAACATAGAGTTAAGTATAAAAATTAATCATAAAATTGTTAAAACTTCATTAAGAGAAGAGGGTGGTGAATTAAAATAATATTAATAAGTTAAAATTGGAGAAATTTAGAGAACCTCCATGTGGCAAGAGCCAACATAAGAATATCCATCTAAGAGACAAATTGAGTTAAATTAGGAGGTAGTTAGGGGACCAAATCTGAGACTAATCAATTAACTTCAGTAATAAACACAAATTAAGGAGTAGGAAAAGGGGGGATAAAGAGACAACTAAGAGAAGAAATAGGAAGCCTTGTTGGGGTGAGGAAAATACTATTTTATATTAATATTTAAGTAAATGATTTTAGAGAGTCTGGGTGAGAGGGTGACACAATGGGTGAGTGAATAATCAAACTTTTGGACTAATAAAAATAATTAATTATGCATGAAAATCCAAGTGTCAAATATGAAGCCTCTTATAAAATAAGGGGGAAACCATGAGAGAAAGGAATTTTTGCTTACCCTATTGTTGGATGGAGGAGATTATGTCATTGCGAGCGGTTATGAGCTATAGTTGAGTTTGGTGAGGTAGAGGACTTTAGAGAGGGGACTCTTGAGCCAAGGAGTGCTCACCTCTATCAGCTAGCACATTTCCTTCATTGTACAACCCCATTGCAGCTCGGGGGTCCGCGGGGAAGAAGAGTACCCAAGGAGTAGGTTTGGAGGTCAACCGATGGGTCATTATATTCGGATTAAGCACGGTAACATTCAGGCTTGGAGGTAGACGGTCCAACAAGGGAGCGCAAGTAGCGGAAATTCAAGATTGAATCTCGTCTCCTGGTGAACGGTACATATGTTATTTATAATGTTTTTATTATTATTTTTTTGTGACTGCCTTGTGCCTATAATTAACATGTAAAATATATGTATGTGCAATGAAGTTAAATTCATGGATGTTGATATAAGTGATTAATATTTCTGAGTTTCTAATGTTATATGCTTATGGCTTGATTCCTAGTTTACGGTATTTAAAAAAAAGAAGGGTAAAGCATAGGGTTGGTCCCTACACTCTCACAATGACCTAATTATGGACTAGTCCAATAGAGTGAAATTGTACGATGTACCACATGTCATTGTTTCTACCTTTGGCTCTGAAATTGATACACAAGAAACTATAGTTTGTGCAAATTCATCCACTTTTTACAGAATTCAAATCTGACTCTTGAAACGAAAGTTATGATGATTTTCCCTTGGTCACCTATTTGAGATGAAATTCTGGAGCCTAAAAAATCCCTAACTTCCTCAAATCATATATCCGAAAATATAGAGAACCAAGATCTGAAATTTGTACACGAGATTCACCAGTATTTTGAATTCATGTGGTTTCAATTTTAGCTTCTGAAGCTTCTTAGAAAAAAGTCATAGCGAAAATTCTAAGATGACTTGTTTGAAGAAGTGAAACCCTAGAATCCAAAGCTCTAATACCAAATGTTATGCAACCAAATCACAAAATAGAAGAAAAGATAGATTAACGGCTTAGAAATTATCCACTTCGAGGGGGAAACCTCCTTTAAATTACATAAATGAACAATTCTTGGATGATACAAATGACAAAACCTAGTTTCTATATATATGAGTCTAAGGGGTCACAATATAATCAGAGCCCACATAATAATAATAATGTAAGGGCACAACAATAATAATAGTGGGATGATATGGGGAATAATAATAACAATATGGGGACTACATGGGAACAAAAATAACAATAAGGGGGCTACACTAACAATAATAATAAGGGGATACACTAGTACTATAGGGACCTAACACTAGGCTATAGGGTTTTGGAGGAAATGGCACACAAAAGTGACTTGTGGGCTAAAAGCCCAAGCCCTTGGGTGTTTCACCCAAGCAGGTGGGTGTGTAACCACAAGGAATTTTGATGATTTGACACATGGAGGTGTTAGAGGACCTTGAGAGGAACTAGAGGCAACAAAAATCATCAAAATCTGAGTCGTCTATGATGATATTTTCATTTTTCTATATGGTTGTTGGGTTTGCACATGATTTGTTCAAGTCAGCGTGTGTAATTTTATGAGTTTTCAAGCCCATAACAATATATTAGATGAAGCCCTTGATAATTCTATAAATTAGAGTGAGGAGAAGCCTCATTCTCACCAACCCAAGTGCAATTCATCATAAGTGGTGAGTATCTAAACTAGCCACAACCTAAAGGAGTCTTGTCAAGCGTGGGAGGAAATTTTGGGTCTATTTTGTCTATATTCCAAATTTCTACTCCCAATCTTGATACCTCCCTTTGGAAAGAGCTTTTATAAGAGAAATATAGATGCATCAAAATACATTGTATGGGCCTTTTTGATGTAATCATAGTGTAGTGGTGGTTTTGGTGCACGAGTGTACTAAACCACCGGTGCTTGGTAGGAATGGTTGCAACCTACAAGCTATGGTCACAAGTAGAAAACATGGTTAGCAAGTTAGTGAACACATGCCAATATATCAAAACACATTAAATTATGGAATGTAGTATGTTTCAAATAAGAAGAAGAAACACAACTAAACTAAAACAAAAAAACAAGCTCAAATGAGTCAAACGAGACAATAATAAAAATTGTGGAATAATCCCCTCTTATTGACCGTTATTAGTAAAAGAAAGGTAGAACGTTACACACTTGCCAAAGGATCCTTAGAACTATGGATTTCTAAGACCCAGTGCAAGGAGGTTTTTACCCTTGAGTTGGTTCTACAAGGCCTCTCTCTTCTCCTAAGGGATTGAAGTTGTTGGGTGGCCAACAACCGAATCCTCTAACTCTATTGCTGCTCCGGATCACACACTATTGGTTTCTCATGGGAAATTTGGCCAACATAACAATGTGTTCTCATTTTTTTCTTCTCATGGTAGCAATTTATAGGCGAATTAAAATCCTTCTTCTCTCCCTTGGTACACTTGTGGATAGTGACCCAAGAGTCGGGGTTGATTCATTTGTGTACTCACTTGATTCCTTTGTGTGCTCACTTGAGGTCTCAAGGTGGCTCTAGGAAGCTGTCCTTGGGGGGCCTCAAGTGGAGGATCTTCTCTTGAAGTGTGCCAAGTGGTCCCAGATGGTGACTTCCGCCACTCCTAGGACTGAGTGGTTTTTTGAGGGAAAGCCGCACAGACCAGTGCGCATATCGAAGAAAAATGTGCGCAAAGCGCATTTTGCCTGTGTCTTTGGTGAAAATTTTGATATTTTTCCTCTTGACCTTAGAGATTTTTAAAATTTTTCAGATTTGCTAATGTTTCTCAGCCCTGTAAATCCTTCTCCTTGACATTTCATAATGTCATTTTGCTTCTCTGATTTTCCAATGATAACAGTTTCCCCCTAATGTGTGAGGTCTAGGAAGAACTGTATAACCGAAATACATTTTAGTTTATGTTCTATGTAACCTGTGTCGAGAGAGAGAGAGACCTGTGTACAGCCTAAGGTTGGAGATCCCTTACAGTGGGTAAAAGAGTGACCATGTTCTGTTGGGAACCTGCAAGAAATGGTATGATACAATAAATACAATTTTTATATGAGACAGGAATGTCCCATGCTCGTAATGCTTTGGCTAGCTAAACAAATATGTCTAATAGATAAAGGTTTGGTCTATGTCACTGATATGGTAGTGATCTGCTGATTTGGTTGATGACGATGATTTTTGACGCCCTCAAGGGAATTTTTTCTTTGACAATAGGTTGAATGTGGTGCCCACATGAGTAATCTTGGTATGGCATATAAATGCTCATTGTATTCATGGGTGTATGACTGGGAGCTTCCCGTGTAATCATTGCTGAAGGAGATTCTTATAATGGCACGGGTCTTCGACGAATCTAGGCAAAGTGCAATGGTTGTAAAGTACGATACCATCTTGACATGAAATCTTGTGTTGTAGTCGAATGTGAGGAGGATTGATGACATCTATGGGCGATGATGATTCCCACAATGCCACCCAAGGATGCCCTTATTGTGGTGAGGATCCATCCAAGGTAATGCTTCCTTTTTGGAGAATGGATGTTGAAGTCGACAAAAAGGAAGCCTCAACCGAATGAGAGAGCTACTGATGCAAGGGATCAAGATCTCTGATTTGATAGTTTTAACATAGGCATGAGGGCAAGGGATGACTGAAAACTGATGATGGGAGTTCGGTGGCCTAAGGTCGGAGCATGAAAAAAGAAATTTGGCGGCAGTCATAACTATTTTTGATGAAGGAATCCCGAGAGTCGGTAGGACGTCCAGGGTGGGTATATGTTGGTTATGAATGTCGTGGTGGCTTTGCGCGAAAGGTGTGATGCTCCGACCAAGGGTGACTAGGGACTGCTGCCATGGGAGAAAAATTGATGGATGAGTGGGGGATATTCTCCATTTGAAATATTTGTATTTTAGCAAAATAATAAAAAATTGGATTGGATTGTACAAAACATAGAGACGGGTGCCCCAAAAACATGAAAATGCTCGCTCACTGATGGTGTGAGGAAGGTGTTTTTGCTGAGGGTGGGGGCACGATAGGTTGGTCTCGGTGTGGGGATGATGAAGTGGATGGACAATATCCCAGATGGGCTATGCTGATGGGGAGATAGTAGGCCAAATGCGAGATGCGATGGTCCGTGTTCGATCTGCTTGTGAAAAATGGTAGTTTGGGAAAGGGGTTTTATTTTGACATGCTAAAACTTGACTTGATGCATGGTGGATGAATGGGAATGAAGTGCTTCCCAGACTGAGGTGGAATGGCCATGGCGTCATATTTTTTGCTGCATGGTCTACTTTGAGTGACGGACGCCATGGAGGGTGAGACTCTACCGACCAACGAGGATGTTCATCATGTGCAAGGAGGGGAGACGATAAACATGGTCAGGTGTTTGGAACCTATGGTTGATTTCTTGTGGAGAAATGATGTCAGGATATGCAAAGTGTCTCTGAGACTCTATCATGCTGAGGGTAGAATGATACTTGCTCTGGAACCTTCAGTGCATGGGGCCATAGATGGTTTGTTGTGTTGTGAAACACCTGCAACAAAATACCCCAAGTGAAAGCATCTTTCTCATTCAAATATTATTGACAACATGTGTTGAATGAACAGAGGATAAGGGAGGGCATACCTGTCGGAACCGAAAACAAATATTTTTTTGGAGCTGTGAATATGTGGAGCCTCATTTGGGCATTATGGGGTGTTGATCATTGTGTTGCTTTCGGTTCTACAATTGGGTCCGCTGAGCTCTCGTCATGGTCCTTCAAACAATTTGAAAAGGGCGACATATAGGCCAATATGGTTCATTTCAACTCATTTGTGACATTTGAGTGTTTGAGAGTTTAAGAGGTCAGAGGTTGTTGTTGAGCTTTTCTTGTCGTTGCAGTCAACCTGTGCACCCAAGATTCGCGCTACTAGAGTTAGGTAGGCCCCAAAATGTCCTGCATTTAATTTTTCAGTGTGACTGGGCAGGTATCCGTACAAACTCAGTTTGTACGGAACCCTAGCAATTTTTTGCCTTGATCGCCGGTGCCTTGACCGCGCGGGCGATCAAGGCATAAGCACGGAATCTCCACGCGAAGTTGAGGATTTGCGCGCAAATTCTGCGCCTGTCAATGATTTTTACGCACGGTCAGCGTGCCTGTTTGAGAAACAAGCGCGTTGAAAGGCCAAGGTTATTTTTGGAAAATGTTTGGGAAATTTTTCAATTTTTTGGTGTTTTTATGTCACTGATGTGTGTCTGTTTGGTGACAAGATGTTGTGGAGGGAGAGAGACTGGCCTGACCTCCGCACGGATGTGGCACAAGATGCCAATGCTCACCAACAATTGGTGCGATGGGGTCTTCTCAAGTTTCTTGAGAATGACGTCGTGCGATCGCAGGATCAATTATTGCATTAGCTAGTCTGTTGCTGGAATAGGTAGCGAAGAGTGATGGTGCTACAAGGATGTGACTTGGATATTCATACGGAGACGGATATATATTTTGTGACCGGGTTACTGCCTGAAGGTGAGGCGCTCCCATATCCACTTCCCCCTGGGAGGGTCGATCTTCGACGATTTGCAGATATTCATTGTGGCGGGGTGCCTTTCACAGAGGGGTGCATTTTGATAGCATTAGTGACCGATTTGGGCAAGTGATGTGATCTGGCGATGATTGTGAGACTGACGGGGTCATCGTCGCCACACAGGGCGTCAGGGCCGCAGATAGGTGTCCTACGCAAATAGGGTCGGGCACTTCTTTGATTTTTCCCGTCACTTCTATGACAGGATGGTGGCTCAGTTAGCAAAGGTCCATGATGGATCTAAGCTATTCACCTATGCTAGCATCCTTTGTAGCATTATGTACGAGAGAGTGGTGTTGTTGCGACCCGTGGTGGCTGTGCATGCGGGGGGTCATCGGTACCCTCGCATGAGGAGATGGGCTCCAGTGATGCCTAGCAGCGGGGGAGGTGCGGTGGGGCATTACTGGAACGCAACCACCGAGGCTTGGTTTGAGGCCAATCCTCATATGTTCCTCCCTTATCCATACATCAGGATGGATTTCTTAGGAGACTCGGATATGGGTCTTCCTGCTAGATATGCTTGGGGACCAGCAGGTATGATTTTTGTGTTTTATTCTGCGTTTGTTGAGTATTTTATGATTTATATGTGTATTATGATGACATTGACATAGTTTTGTTACTCTTGCAGATGTTGGCGAGGTTGGGCACCCTATAGCTTGGTTGGTAGGACACCAACCGAACCAGAGGGTTCGAGGAGCTCCGCCCCCGACTGGGGGGCAGGGAGGAGGTCCGGTGCAGCCCCATGGTGGCGTTCCCGGTGATGGGGCCGACCCATATGGAGAGGGTAACAGTTCAATTGTCGTTGAGTGTGCTGCAATGATTGCTCATGCTGAGGCAGCGGAGGCCTGGATGGCAGAGATGGCAAAGCAACTGGCTTCCTCATAGGCTCGAGCCACTGATTTGGCGGACGCATGGAGCCGAGTGGACCGGCTGACCCAGGGTATGCCTACCCATGGGTTTGTTGACGATTTAGAGGACGTTTGGTTAGAGACACTGATGGCCCGAGAGAGGGGCTATCAACCGACTCTGCGCCGCGTGGAGGCTTCAGTTTTGATGGCTGCCCCAGTACTGGCACCGGGAGCAGTCGTGGGTCCAGGTGCCCAACCTGGAGGGGCGCAGCCCTAGAGACTTTTGTACATAGGGAAAGCACTCGTTATGAGAATGCTTCCCTTATTTTTGACGACATGTGTATATGTATTTTTGGATGACCTGTGGGTCAGATACATGACTCATTATTTTGTACTCAGACATACATTTTTTGGTATATATATATGAGATATGTATTTTTTGCGGCTCTATATGGTGTGTCTATTGTTTATATGTTTTCATGGATGATGTGTATTGCTGATGGATATATATGTTTTTTATGTTTTTTGTTTTTATGTATGATTGTTTATCCGAGATGCATTCCAGTTTAGGATGTGGTTAGCTATGCAATTTGTTGTTTGGTTTTGATTTCTTGGTACATGTGTGAATGTAATGTGATCAAATTGACGGCTTAATATTTTTTCCCGCAAATATTTTCTAAATAGATGTGAATCTCGTAACTCAAACTCTTGGTTTAACTGTGAAACCACTAACTGGGAATCAAGGTAGATATGCAAGTGGCGAATGCCTTGATTGAAGGCGTCGCACATGAGCCCAATGACGGTGTCATATTTTTCCTTATTGTTTGTCGTTGATCCAATGCATACTCCATTGGTGAAGAATGGTGATCGGTCGGGGTGGTAGATGACCCAGGCGACTGCTACTAAATTTTGAGACCATTGTGATGCTCCATCAACGAATCCAAAGTAATGGTTGGGTTGAAGATCCATTTGTGACACTAGAGCACTTTTTGTGACAAGTCTGTGATCAAAAATAAATTTTGGGTATGTGCACGTTAACTCTAGGGTTGAGCCCTCTTGGCCCTTATGGGTAAAAGCTCTTGAGGTAAAGACTGTTGAAGTGGTTGCTTAGACATGTTCCGTCAGGCTCTGTCAAGATGTATGCCCCTTTAGGAGACAATGTTTTATGATATAGGATCCTTTCCACAAGGTTTTGAATTTTCTTGGCCCTTAGGGTTTCTTTTGCGACATCATAGAGAAGGACTAACTCCCCCTCGGTAAATGATCGAGGGGTGATGTTGAGATCGAACAATGCGTTCACCCGCTTTTTATAGGCCTCATTGTGCTGGAGATACTGTTGTCGACTTTCGTCGACGAAGTCTAGTTGTACTAAGCATTACTCTAGAGGTTGGGTGTCATCGAGGAGTTCGATGGCGGTGTGTAAATTTGGGATCTCGCGTTTGATGGGAATCATGACTTCGACCCCTTATACCAAGTGGAAGGGTTTGAACCCCGTTGATGTTTTCACTGTTGTGCGGTATGCCCACATGGCGGAGAAAAGCATGTGGTGCCAGTTTGTTTTGTGGTTATTCACCATGCGTTGTAACATTGTTTTGAGTACTTTGTTCACAACTTCTACCTGTCCGTTGGATTGGGGGTAGTATGGTGACGCTAATTCATGTGTGAATCTGAGGTGGTGAGATAGCTCTTGGAAAACTTCATTTTCTAAGTGTTTTCCATGGTCAGAGACTAACTCTTTTGGTATGCTGAATCGGGCAATGACATGGTTAAAGAGAAATCGTGCAGTGGTTTTTGCTGTGTTGTCGTATGTGGGCATGGCTTATGCCCACTTGGTGAAGTAGTCGACTGCCAAAATAATGTAATTGTGATTTCCTGATGACGTGGGGTTGCAAGTCATGAAGTCGATCCCCCATTTCCAGAAGGGACCAGCGACGATGACGAGGTGCAGGGGGGCAGGAGAGGCTCATGCCTTGTGAGTGAAGAGTCGACATCGCTTGCACCTCTTGACTTCTAAAATGAAATCTTGAAATAACATGGGCCAAAAATATCCTGCTCGCAGGACTCTTTGGGCGGTGGCCACCGCAAGCTCTGATGTGGCAGCCATTAAGGGATTGCTTAGCTTGGTCGTGGGTGAGGCATCGACGTAAGACGGTGTCGATGCCCTGTCGATATAAGACATCTCCCATGAGGAGGTATTGGGGGGCCTGGTGGCAGATGCGCTGACGGTCGTCACGGGTGAGCGGGGATCTGAACTTTTGGGTTCATAAAAATAGGAGAATATCTTCGTACCAAGGGTCATCAGTCGTTGCTAGGAAGAGATGTTCGTTCGGTAGTGAATCGTTGACTAGTGATCCTTTGGTCTGACTTGGGAGGTCCATGATGAACTCGGCTAAAATTAAAGCCTTCTTACTCTTGGGGGAGCGAAACTGTAAGTCGAATTCTTGCAGAATGACTATCCAACAAGCGTACTTATGGTTCATTAAACGACGCGTGAGCAGGTATTTGATGGGGTTAATATCTGCGATGAATGTTGTAGTCCTTAAGATAATGTAGTGGCGAAGTTTTTGGACTGTGTATTAATGCTAGGGCATTCTTTTATTTAGGCTCATACCTTAATGCGGGGCCTGATAAGGTGTTTCTAATGTAATAGATTACATGTTCCTTCCCATCCGGGCCTTCCTAGATCAATACTCCGGCCAAAGCGGTCTCGGATGCTGATAGATACAAGATGTACTCCTTGTTATAGTCTGGGGGACTGATCAACGGTGCTGAAGATAATGTGTCTTTCATCACCTCAGATGATTGTTGGGCTTGATCATCCCATTTGAACTGGATGTCCTGGCGAAGGAGGTGCAAGAATTCTTGAGCGTAAGTGGTGTAGTCTAGAACAAAACGTATCATAGAGTTGGCCTTTCCCTGCAAGCTTTGTAGTTACTTCAGGGTTCGAGGTGGAGGTACCTCTTTGATAGCTTGGACCTTGAGGAGGTCCACTCTAATTATTTGCTGGGACAAAATGAAACCTAGAAGTCGTCCTGTTGTGAGGCAGAAGACGCACTTGAGGGGGTTCAAGTGTAGGTTGCATTGTCGGCATCGTTGGAATACTAGTCACGGATCCTCGAGATGATCTAATCGCTTCTTGGATTGGATGGTGAGGTTGTCCACGTAGGCGAGGATGAGGTGTGCCAAGTCATGAAAGATATAATTCATGGCTCATTGGAAAGTGGCTCCAACGTTCTTTAGGCCAAATGGCATCACCTGGTATGCAAATGTGCCCCATGGGATGGTGAACGCGGTCTTGTACCGGCCGGTGTGACGTATTTGAATTTGATTATACCTAGAGAAACCATCCATGAAGGAGAGGGCCTTATGTCCTGCATAAGCATCGATGACTTGGTCGATGAATGGGGTAGGGTAATTGTCCTTTGGACAAGCTTTGTTCAAATCGCGAAAATCAGTACAAACGCGTATGGTGCCCTGTTTTTTCATGACAGGAATAGGGTTGGAAACCCATGATGTTTAAGCGATGGGGTAGATGAACTCGACTTTGTGAAGCTTATTGATTTCTTGTCTAATTTCTTTTGCCTTAGATGGGTGCAGTTGACGTTGTTTCTAGCGTACTGGTGGTATGTCAAGCCATGTGTCAATATGGTGTTCCACAATAGTGGGACTAAGCCCTGACATTTCCGAGTAGTCCCATGCAAAGATATCTCGATACTCTTGCAATAATTGGGTGTAAGAGGTTATATTTTCTAGTGAACATGCTGCCCCCTGTTAGGAATTTACTGCAAGGAAAATAAAGAATTTACCGAGAGAGAAATAAACATAAAGAGGCCAGCGACAAATCATAAACATTAACACAAATGTTTATTCGGGAAAACCCCAAACTCCGAGGAAAAACCCAACCTATGAAATTTCATTAACCATTGGCCACAACCCTGGCCAATACGGCCAAGTGAGCCTTCACCGCTCACCTCCAGGCCTACATTACAATGAAGTATTCCCAGCCTCTTATAGACTCCATTACATGCAATACCATGGGCCAAAACCATGGGTGCACAAAACCATGTGCCCCAAAATCACTACTATTTACCCTAGTCAACATTGACTCTACCTCGAGTCATGTTTACCTAACAATTCCCCCCTTAAACTTGACTTGGGGATTATTGACTAAATCCAGCCAAACCTACTAAGTGAGACAACCCCGCTCACTCTAGCTCTTCCCCCCTCAAATTTTACCCAGGGTAATTGTTAACTTGACATCCCCCCTATCACCTAGGTCTAACCCAGACTTTACTAGTGATTACCCAGGGGTACGCATGCCATACCAGGTCTTACAACAGTATGCCCATTTACATGTAAAAATTAACTCCATAATATATTTTTTTTGTTTCATTGTTACTGTCTTTATACATATGAAATCAATGTCCATATAAAAAGAACCCATCTACCAGATTACATGAGTCACCAGCCACTGTAACCGCTAGTCCTCTAGGAGTTCTCTTCAGATACATGGTTCATCAATTAATTAATCCACGTGCACATATCCTCTCTTATTTTAACAGACTTTGCTCTCCTAGCACAACAAAAAATTCGTTGGCTTCCCTTTTCAAAATTTGATGACTTCATCTCTGTTAGATTACCGTTGGCATATGTTTGTTGGGATCCAATTGTAAAACAATGTAAGACTCCCGCCAGAACATCATCATCATTGTCATTGTCATTGATGATGATGTCCAACTGTTTTCTGCGCAACATCACCAACAACGCCTCATCGTATGCTCACGATGCTTCATGGCTCTTGCCTTAACGTGCCAACTTCCACCCATAATCTGCGTCAACAAGTCTTCGTCTATCATTTTTTGTTTTTGAATCCACAGCTTGTTCACAAACATGCTTGAACATTAGAATACACATTGTATTGATTTTGTGAAAGTAAACAAAAATAACATGGACATTATTTCTCATCTTGCACCTTTGGATCCATTAGATCTTTGTGCATTGTCTACACAGGGATCCAATCTCCCTACCCTTTGACAGTTTGCGGCATTCACTTATACTGTCCAATCAGAGATGCCTCTTTTCCAGTGATTTCTCCTTCTAAATTTGATCATGCCGAAATTATTTATTTGGCACATACAACATAACAGAAGGTACGCCTCTTCACGGCGCCCAAAAATGCAACCAAGTTCTCCATGCTTGACGAAGTTTCTCAATACGACTTCCTACATCCTGTGGACAAAGCCCTGCTCACCGCCTGCCTATTATATCAACTCTATGGTCTTCAATGCCATGGGAAACCTGTAGCTCACCATGGACAAGGCTCATCTCCCTTTCCATCCATGAGAAAGATGTGTCTGAGCGCTACTAGATTCCCCATGACAATCCTTGCCACGATGGCACTGGATTGCACGTTTTCCAAACTGACCATATTTCCTGTAGCCTCCTAGCTTTCGGTGGTGGGGAGGAAAGCTCCGAAGATGGATATAACTTGCAACGGTCCTGCATACACCACCACTTCCGCTCAAGCCGCTGGGTTCCGCAGGGTGACGTTGTCGACCATCTCGTTGCGGCTAAGAATGAAAAACCCCAACTTTCATCTGCGTGCGAATGTCTCCAAAGTCTTCCTCACTTCGCAAGCCTGAGAATTGCCCTGGACCAACTCTGGCCATCATTACAACATATGATCCATGCCTTTATTTTTACATCCACGCGTTATCACCAATGCTTCCACCAAAAATTCATTGATGGTCACACAACGTTTTGCAACAAGCTTCTGTTCTTCACATCACTTGGGCTCGATCTTCGCAACGAACTCGATCTATTCCACATAATTGTGTCCATCATTTTGCCGATAGCACTAGATCTAATCACATCTATGTTGATCCATCATATTCACACATAGATCCAACCAGATCTACACCAGATCTAGATGTAGATCTGACACTTTCACACATAGATGTAGATCTGTCCTTTTACGTATAGCTGTCTAGGAGAAAATTTCACACAGTAGCAGCAAACTATAGATATTAAAAAAAAATCACTAAATCTGGCTCCGATACCATTTGTTAGGAATTTACTGCAGGGAAAATAAAGAATTTACTGAGAGAGAAATAAACATAAAGAGGCCAGCAACAAATCATAAACATTAACACAAATGTTTATCTGGGAAAACCCCAAACTCCGGGGAAAAACCCCACCTATGAAATTTCATTAACCATTGGCCACAACCCTGGCCAATACGGCCAAGTGAGCCTTCACCGCTCACCTCCAGGCCTACATTACAATGAAGTATTCCCAACCTCTTATAGACTCCATTACATGCAATAACATGGGCCAAAACCATGGGTGCACAAAACCATGTGCCCCAAAACCACTACTATTTACCCTAGTCAACATTGACTCTACCCCGAGTCATGTTTATCTAACACCCCCAGTGAAATTTCTACGAATTTTCCGGGATTTTGAAAGATATTCACCTTGATGGTAGGCGAAATGTTTAACATGTTCCCTTCTTCGAATGCATCGGGCGCTGGAATGGGATTTTTGAACGAGTCAAATTTCCCTGATGGAAGGAAATCTTTTGATTTGATTGCATAAATCTCTTGGTTTCCTATCTTGTTAGGGTTGAACGTTTTTTCAAGAAGAAAAAACGAGCGGTGATGCATCACATCCCACGAATAATCTGGCTCCGTCATGGCCTCAAGGATATCCTCATTTGAGTGGAATAAGGATCCTAATGGGGGTTGAGTTTGCGCAAGGCCGTGAGGAAGAGGTTCAGTCCTAACAGAGCTGGTCGACAGACATGAATAAGATTCCATCGTTGATGTGGTGGAACCAGACACGGTCGACAAGGTGCAAATGGATTGGGTTTGCACCGTCGTTGGTACAACTACTCTTGTAGTTGCAGCTAACTCGACACCTATGACTGATGAGCATACAACTCGAGTCATGGTTCCGATACATGATGATATGAATCGTATATGATGTATCGTGTGGTCAGCATTTAGTGGGGGAGGAATTTCCATCATGGCAGCTTGCGTGGGAGCAAGTCTAGGTTCCTCATGAGGCTGAGCACTTTCCGGGATTTGGAAGTTGTGCCTAGTGCATAGGTGCCTGAATGTTTCCATTAATGGGTATGCCTTTGTTTCGTGGTTATGGCCAGTGCAAATGGTGCATGGTACCACTATGCCTACAAAGTAGATTGTGTGAGAACCAACACTACTCTTCGTCCCTAAAGTGGACGCTCGGAAAGTATCAGGCATAGGGGAGATATTCCTCTGTTGCCCTTTCTGATTTTTTGGTTTGGGTAGGTCTAAGTCTTTTGGGGAGTGTAGAATTAACACTGCTCTTACCGCTCGAAGCTTAGGGAGGTGTTCACATTTCATAGTATGGTGAAAATGTGAGCAGATACGGCAATAATAGTGTGTGATTTTCTCTTGGTTAGAGAGATGTCTCAGAGGGAGGGAGGATACCATGCGAAAGTTGTTCGTAAGGTGCTTCAACTCTTTAAAATGATTGACTTGGTGGCTTATTCTATCGCATAGCCTGCATGCCGCCCTAGGCTGGACATGGGTCATGCTAGGTTGATGCGCCTTTTTAACTCACCCAACGTGTTGGTATGGAAATGGGGTAGGCTGCTTAGGGGAAATATGCCTTCCATTAGGTTTTTTAAGCTCTGGATTGATGATATACCGGTGGTGCATTTCTAATGAATGAATGATGTCAATTAGTGGGTGCACTCGAGGGATATAAGTGCAACGCTGACCATGATGGTCGCCCTGACATACTAGACAAGAACATCGCTCTTGGGTGTTCCCATCCTATTCGGTTGGTGACGTGATCGGGTAGCAGCGACGTAGAGCTTCTAGGTCTAGGCATGTGGCGACCACATGGTTGCACATGTTACACAATGCACAATTTGGTCTTCTCCGTGGAGGGCGGTTGGGGGTGACTAAGGGTTCCCTTACCAGCTGATTTTCGGCTGACAGGAAGAGAATGGACCTACTTATCACATCCTCCTGCGTTGTCGAGCTATCCATGGAGTCTGTGTCTGAGTTGTCTTCTAGGGAGAGGCGAACTATGGTCGTGCGTAAACCAGTTAATGTTGCGCGGAATCGAGGGATGTAATGACAATGGCGTAATGGGTGATCGCCACCACATACCTAACATGAATGCTGGATGGCTAGAATGTCAGTGTGGTATACTACATTAACTAGATACCATCATTGAACAATTCTAGGGCTGCACATTTGGCGGTGAAATGATCTCGTTCATCGCAGAGTGCACGGCGTTCAATAGGAGGGGGGGGGGTGAACGGGGGTCTTTCTGGTGACTGCCATGCCTCCTACATGTATAATATGACGCAAGGTTCTTCTCCATTTGACTAGATGGAGGGATCTTCTTGATATTATTTTTCTAGGGCATGTAAGGCATCCCTATATCATGGTATTTCAGGACAACTATGAGTGTAATTCCCATAACTGCTACAGATAGCACATGTGTGGTTGGTACGTAATGCCTTGCCTTGGTTTTTTGTGGCTGGTTCCTTTTTACGGGAACTTTTTGCCGCGATATTTCTTTCAGAGCTTAGGAGCAGTTTTAGTTCATCCATCTCAGGGCAGATATGGGTAGGGTGGCCTACTATGTTGCATATTGCGCAAGGTTGTAATTCTCGTTGTATGATGGGATTTTCTACCTTCTTCCCCTTTTTATGGGTTTTCTTGGTCATGACTATCGGTTTTGCGACGGGAGTTTCATTAGATGGTATGGTTGCGGTCGTTTCCTTAATAGGTGGGGCCTCCTCGGGAGTGAGGGGGATTAACCCTATAGAGGTGATGCCTGTGACTCTCGTCATGGTAGGTGGGACCAAGTACCAAATTGGTATTTCAAAAGATACGTTTGGCAACAATATTGTTGCCAAGAATTGTTATGACACAAAACCATATGGAGGGTATAAAAAAGGAGTTTGGGAGACGACGTAGGATAGAGAGGCCTTCATGATAGAGGCCTTGATGTCATTATTACTCGTCTCTGTCTCCTAGCGGGCTTTAATGCTTGTTGTAGACATCATGCACACTAGAGCCCCTGTGATATCAATGGATGATTCCGGTATGATAGTGGGATATCCTAGGAATGATTCGAGGATAGACGACGGTTTGAATTGGCCAGGGCCATATTCTTGATACAGTGTAAGCGTCTAAGCAAATGCATCTACATAGGGTAGAATGACATCGGCATTTTTCAGGGATTGCTTGTCGTGATATGTCAATTGGCCGACAGTAATGATGCGGTCCTCGTGGAGGAACATCATGGTTCGGAATATGAGGGATACTATGGCAGACATTCCATACATATAACTCCGCCCAAGGAGTATATTGTAATCCAATTGAGCGTCCAAGACCTCAATGTCTATAAGGACCGTCTTTTCGGCCAAGCAGACCGAGAAATTTTGATAGAGACCGACGAGAGTAGAAGGTCACCTGTCATATGCTCTAAGTGTGATGTCTGATGGCTTCAGTTCCGGAGACCCTAACTTTTTCCAAACGTTATTTGACATGATGCATATGGATGCACCCTCGTCAATGATACAATGGTGGATAGTGATGTTTTGGACTGACACCAGTATCTGGAAGGCGACTAGCGAAGGTAGCCTAGGGGTGGCTTTATCTAAATCAAAAGCCATTAGGCGTGAATCGACAAGTTCGATGGCGCCTAATGCGAAAAGTAAGGCTTTCCTTTGCTCTGGGCACAATTGCAGTACTTCCAAATCTGACATGGCAGTGGGAGATTGAGCTAAATCGCCCATACTGCTATAACTAGGGCTGCTTTGGAGTGGTTTACTGCTCGCCTAGTTGGTCCCTTAGCCATCTTTGGAAAAGGTTCAATAGGCATTTTTGATATAGTCAATGGTGCTATTGGTACACTCGTGCTAGCCCCTGACAAACTGGTGTCTGGCGGGGTATCATAAATTCGATTCTGTGTTTGAAAAAATATTTCTTCGTGAGTCATATAGATTTCGTGGCTGCTTTTTCCAGAATCGTTGGGGGGTGTTTGTAGAAATTTTAATACAATTATGTATTGCCTGGATTCTCCTAATCTAACAATTATATGCCACTGTTAAAAACAGAATCCTTTGACTTAAATCTTTGTGGAAATTTAATCGTGAATTGCAAACACATGAAGAAAGATCAATCACACATAACATAGATGTTTTTACTGAGAAAGCATAAAGCTAAAAACCCCACTATCATATTTTTTTGTATATATCATGGATCATGAAACAATCTCATAAAAAACTCTAATCCAAGAGCTCTTAGTACAATATACAATCGTCTCACACTGTCATACAAAAATTGGCAAATACATGCGCCAATTTACTGCCTCCTAATAGCCTGCCTCCACTGCACAATCCCTGAATGAATTCGATCTTGCCTTGCCTTGACTGCGCAATCCTCATTGGCATCTCCAATGTGTGTTTGGTTGCATGAGTTCACCCACTAACGTCACAACTGATAGTCAAACTGTCCCTTTCACCTATCTCTCAACTGGGTCTCCACTGGATGTGACATGCATGTAGTTAACAGTAGTAAATATTTAGTTGCATGTGAGATCACTCCATGTGAATTGATTTAATATTTAATTCATTGATCTCTCACTAGTTTATCTTTAGTTACAACTAGTTACAACTAGCACAACTAAGTTTAACTCACTTAACTGATTTAAACTACTTTACAACTCACATAACTACACATCCAACTTTGTTACAACTTCGAATCACTCATTTACAACTCAGTCCACTTGCATGTCCCACCAACCAACCTTAGAACTCGAAATTCCTTCAGCTAACTGGTTTGCCACTTCAGTTAATTGAAATCAAGTGCTTTAAGAGAATAGATTAATATTTATTGTCCAATTATTATTAAGAGATAATAATAACCGACATGCATTCTATTTTTAGACATGCGATCTATAAATAGACTTCACACATGCATCTAAAAATAGAACCTCTTCTATCAATAGAATTTTCTCAACCATCTATAAATAGATTCTCGCTATAAATAGAATTTTCTCAACATTCTAAAAATAGACATACACCTAAAATAGCCTGTGGGCCCCACCTAGTGTAGGTGCTTAATTTTCCCTAGGATCATCATCTTGTTGAATCTCAACACTCCCTCTCAACAAGAAAGGGATTATCCTTCACCCCAATCTTGTCTCTATGGTATTCGAATTTGCTCCTGGTGAGCACCTTCGTTAGAATATCTGCATCCTGATCCTCCGTAGGAATGTACTGAAGCAACATGATCTTCCACTGCACACAATCTCTGATATGATGATACCGGATATACATATTCTTAGATCTATCATGAAACACAAGATTAATCAAGAGTTTAATGCAACTCTAATTATCACAATGAAACACTGTAGGATCTAAATGAGAACCAAACAAACCAACCATGATCTTTCTCATCCAGATAGCCTTACATGCAACTTGAATTGTAGCCATGTATTCCGCTTCCATTGAACTGAGTGCCATGGATCTCTGTTTCGTGCTGTACCAAGAAACAGCTGTAGATATGATGCTGAAGACCCCTCCTGATGTGCTCTTTTTTTCCGTTGGGCTGCCTGCCCAATCTGCATCCATGAAGCCATGCAACTTCACCTCATCCGTCTGTCTGTACCATAAGCCATACTCAGATGTGCCACTAAGATATCTCAGGACATGCTTGCCCGCCTTCCAAAAAAGCTTGGTAGGCTTAACCATCGCTTGACTAAGTTGGTTCACCGCATAGCATATGTTCGGTCTTGTATTTACTAAATACATTAGCGAACCCACTAACTGTCGATAGACAGTATCATCCACTACTTCTCCAAATGTAGCATCCTCTTTCCTCCAGTTTCCTGGAAGAGGAGTATCCATGGGTTTGCAGCCCTCCACATGAAACTCACCCAGTATCTCCCTTGCATACTTGCCTTGAGACACAAAAATTTCACCTTCTCGCTACCATATTTCCAATCCAAGGAAATAATGAAGGAGGCCCATATCCTTAATCTCAAACTCATTTGCAAGGTCCTCCTTGCATGAGTGTATCAACTGCTCATCACCAATCAATATTAAATCATCAACATAAAGAAAAATGATTAAAAGCTTACCCTCGACCACAATTTGGTATAGGATTTCATCCGTGTCACTCTTGGTGAAGCCAAGTCCAATGAAATAACTATCGATCTGAGTGTACCAAGCATGGGGCACTTGCTTGAGCCCATACAATGCTCTTTTGAGTTTGCACACATGTGACTCGCTACTGAAGATCTCAAATCCTTTAGGTTTCTCAATGTACTCTTCTTCCTCAATGATCCCATTAAGGAATGCAGTCTTCACATCCATCTAATGAATGTGCCAACCCATCTGCGCTAAGAGAGCAAGGATGGTCCTTATGGAAGAATACCGTGCGACAGGTGCAAAGGTTTCTTGATAATGAATCCCCTCGATCTGTGAGAAGCCCCGGGCCACAAATCTGGCCTTGTATTTGTCAAAACTCCCATCAGCAACTTTCTTTACCTTGTAGATCCATCTTGAACCTAACACTGATTTATCAACTGACCTTGGAACAATTTCCCAAGCACTGTTTTTGACAATGGAGTCATACTCCTCCACCATTGCATCTACCCATGTGGGCTCTTGCACTGCTTCCTGAAAGGAAGATGGCTCAGTTACAATACATTTTTTCATGAGAGCCATGTATCCAGTGAATCAATCAGGAGACTATCTCTATCTGCGCTATGAAGTAGGGACTCCTACATTCTGTGCCGCATCAAGCTTCAGCCTCTCAACTTCTGTGGTATGCCTTCTGCCAGTTATGATGTTTGGCTCTATGTGAGTGGACTCCTCCACTCCATGAACCTCCTCCTGTGGTTGATCCACATCTAGAGACTCGTATTTGGGAACCAAAAGTTCCTCCTTTGCATGTAAGTCTAGCTCCCTGTCAAGCGACAACTTCATGGCTTTCTCCTCATTGAATTTTATATCCCGTCGCACCACAGTCATTCAACTATTTGGAAAATACACACGATAATTATGGGGTGTTTCTGTGTACCCCACAAATATACTAACTTCAACAGTCGGCTCTAGCTTCTTCCTGACGTTCTTGGTCACATGCACATAAATAGATGAGCCAAAAATCTTAAAGTTAGAAACATTTGGTTTCTTACCAGTAAAAGCTTCTTCAGTTGTACTCATGCCAAGTACTCTATGAGGACAACGGTTTTTCACATAAACCGCAATGTTGCATGTTTCCACCCACAAATGCATCGGTAGGCCCTGATCATGCAACATTGCTCGTGCAACACCCACGATCATTCTGTTCTTCCTCTCCATGACCCCATTTTGTTGTGGGTTATGAGGCGCTATGAGTTCTCTTCGAATTCCTTCTTTGCTCCATAAGTCTTTGAATTAGTTAGAGATGTATTCTCCACCATTATCGCTCTACAACGCCTTCACTTGCTTCCCCAACTCTTTCTCAACCAATGCCTTAAACTCATAGAACTTTGAGAATGTTTGATCCTTCTTCTGCATAAAGTAGATCCAACAATTACGAGAAAATTCATCAACAAAAATAACATAATACCTATGTTTTGCTGTTGAAACAACCGAGAATGTTCCACACACGTCTGTGTGAACTCTCTCCAGGATCACCGAAGCACAGTTCTCCTTTTCATGAAAGATGGTCTTTACAAATTTTCCCATAGTGCATCCCTTACACTGATCTGACTGCACAAGTGTACCCTTGGGAAGTCCAGTAGAAATCTGCTGCAAAATTTTCAGGGTGCCATGGTGAAGATGGCCCAATCACCTATGCCACCCTCATCCCGGCTCACCACTTCTTCTGCTTTGCCCACCATTGTAGCACAACCATCTACCTCCAGCTTATAGAGATTCTTAACTCGAATCCCTATCCTCTTGGCTTGACCCATTGTTTTATGTCGCAGGAAAGCTTTTCCATCGCTGAAAAGAACATCATAGCCTCTGTCCTCCAACATCGCGACTAAGACCATGTTTTTCTCCAGACCTGGAACATGCATAACATATTTCAATAGAAATGGTTTACCTGAATCCCTCTCAAAGGTAATGGTACCAATACCAGTTGCACTGTATCGTCCATCGTCACCCATCTCTATATGCATTTGGAGATATTTCTACTCCAAGTCACTGAAATGCTCCTTATCTCTCGTCATGTGGAAGGAAGCACCACTATCAAGATACCACACCGATCCCATTGCACTTGAAACCAAGCATGCAATCAAAGAGAAATCAAGTTCAAATTTCGAGGCAAGGGCCTCACCAACTACAACTCCAGCAACCTTCTTGTTCTTCTTTTTCTGTGGGTAGTTAGTGGCGAGATGCCCATGTTCGTGACAGTGAAAACACTTCACCTTGGACAAATCCAGCTTCTTGCCTTTAGACTCAAATTTTGAGTGGAACTTGTTCTCCTTCAATTTCCTTGCCTTGGCAGCCAAAGCACAATCCTCTTCATCATCATGCTTTGATGAAGAGCCATCTCTAGTGTTCTGCCTGAATTCCTCCTGAACTAGATCTGACCACAGTCGTTACCAATCCGGCAATTTTTCCTGTTCGTTGACAGAGTCTCGATAACTGTGACAACTCTTAGGAAGTCCCAAGAGAGCCAAACTCACCAAATCATCATCAGCAACCATGATTCCCACACTCCCCAGTTCATCCTAACATTGGACAAACTTTGAGAGATACTTAGGAATATTGTCTCCCTTCTCCATCATGATCTTTCTGAGTTTATCCTTCAGTGCCAATTTCCTATGGTCGCTGCTGCTTTGGAAAATATCCGTCAAAGCCTTCCACATAGCATATGGAGTGGCTTTCCCATGAAGGCTTGAGACAATGTGGTCTCGCACCCCTTCCAATAGAATCCTTCTTGTATTCGCTACTTTCTTTTGCCAGGCATCAAGTAATGCAGCATCCATCGAAGTGGGCTTTGGAACATCATTGTCGATAAGCCATTATCTTCAAGCACCACCTCCATCCTGTCCTTCCATGCAATGTAGTTCGAGCTTCCCTCGAGTGCATACTCTAGTCGCAAACCATTAAAAGCCATTTCGATGTTTACTCAACTGTCGCACCAAGAAATTCTTGCAGCAAATTTGAATTGTTTCCACCAACAAACTCAACTACTACTTCAATATTGCATCTTCTTTGCTCCTACCATATAGAAATTTTAATACAATTATGTATTATCTGTATTCTCTTGATATAAAAATTATATGCCACTGTTAAATACAAAATGCTTCTACTGAAATCTTTGCAGAAATTTAATCGCCAATTGCAAACACATGAAGAAAGATCAATCACACATAACACATATGTTTTTACCAGGAAAGCATAAAGCTAAAAACCCCACTATCATATATTATGTATATATCATGGATCATGAAACAATCTTGTACAAAACTCTAATCCAAGAGCTCTCAATATAATATACAATTGTCTCACACTGTCATATAAAAATTGGAAAATACATGCACCAATTTACTGCCTCCTGACAGCCTGCCTCCACTGCGCAATCCCTGATGATCACAATCCCTGAATGAATTCGATCTTGCCTTTCATTGACTGCACAATCCTCATTGGCATCTCTAATGTGTGTTTGGTTGCATGAGTTCACCCACTAATGTCACAATTGATAGTCAAACTGTCCCTGTCACCTATCTCTCAACTGGGTCTCCATTGGATTTGACATGCATCTAGTTAACAGTAATAAATCTTCAGTTGCATGTGAGATCACTCCACGTGAATTAATTTATTATTTAATTCACTAATCACTCACTATTGTATCTTCAGTTACAACAAGTTACAACTAGCACAACCGATTTTAACTCACTTAACTGAGTTAAACTACTTTACAATTCACATAACTACACATCCAACTCCATTACAACTTCGAATCACTCAGTTACAACTAAGTCCACTTGCATGTCGCACCAACCAACCTTAGACATTGAAATTCCTTTAGCTAGCTGGTTTTCCACTTCAGTTAACTGAAATCAAGTGCTTCAAGAGAATAGATTAATATTTATTATCCAATTATTATTAAGAGATAATAATAATCGACATACATTCTATTTTTAGACATGCGATCTATAAATAGACTTCGCACATGCATCTAAAAATAGAACCTCATCTATAAATAGAATTTTCCCAACCATCTATAAATAGACTCCCGCTATAAATAGAATTTGCTCAACATTCTAAAAATAGACATACACCTAAAAATAGCCTGTGGGACCCACCTAGTGTAGGTGCTTAATTTTCACTAGGATCATCATCTTGTTGAATCTCAACAATGTTTGTTGCTGTTGGGTACTAACTGCCTCTTGGTGGGGGAAGGGCTCCTGTATTACAACTGTTTGCTTTGTGGGTCCCGCTTATCCTCGGTTACCCTGAAGCTTCTTCAGGTTTGGGAGTTTGGGACAGTGATGAGTGTAATGGCCATACTCACCAAAAATTGCACAAGAGTGGTTGGTCTGAAGATTAGCCCTCTTGTTATACCCTTGGGAGTTATTTGGCTCCTGGTTTTGATTTCGATTGGAGTTTCCCCAGCCTGAGATCGCGGAGGGCGTTGTTGGTTGTTTCCCCCCTGTCCAGGATTTCCCTTTTATTTGTTTTTTTATTTTTTCCTTGCCACGTTAGGAGGATAAATAGGATTCTCCTGGTCATATGACTAGTGTGGTTGTGTCTGGGAAGGCTATACAAAGTTCACCGGTGCATTATTCTGCATTGGTGGGTTTTGTGTTGGGGATTGGGAATATTGGGGTCCCTGTCCCTGGTCTGTGAATGACTACTGGGGGGAGCTATTCCATCAGCATTTTTAACTGTGTACTAGGTCCCCCACGTAGTAGGGTATGATCCTCCTTATTGATTATGATACGACTGTGCCCTATTGGTCATGTTCTGCAAAGGTGCATGATGACTCTGATGGTAGCCTGGTTGCGGGTTGTTCTAGTTAGGATAATATGTGTAACCGGGGTACGGATTACTACTGCCTAGGTGATTTTGGGTCAATGACTCTATCAGTCTGCAGTGTTTGACACACTTGGAAATTATTTATAAGTTTGGAGGCGTTGGGTGTTGGGAAGGATGTTATAAATGTATCTTGACTATGTGTATATCAGCTCGAGTTGCTGGGCTTTGTTGATGGCATCCTCTTCAGACGTAGGTCCTTGAGTTGCCACATCCTTCGAAATCTATGCAGTGAGTGTTTTCAGGAATAGGTCCAACAGAACTCGATCGTCAAGTTTGGCTTTACACAAACTTCGACGTCGTTGCCATTCATGGAGATGGTCCGAGATATGGATGGCTGGTGTCTGTCTAAAATGTGTCAGTAACTCCATTCTTGAATCATGGTGAATGGGTAACTGAAAATATGTGAGGAATGCAGTAGCAAGGGCGCTAAAGCTTCCATGAGTAGCATAAGGTTGCTCCACATACCATTTTGCGGTTGGTTCGGTTAAGGTGCGATGAAATAGTCTTAGCCGAATATATCATCAATAATATTGTTCGACGAACACCACAAGTGGAAAGTCATTACATGGTTTCCAGGGTCTTCTGCTTGCTTCCCTTCGAATTTTGGAATGTCTGATGGGAGCTTCGTGGGCATGGACGGCCAAGTGGGGTTGTGTTCAATGGGGTCATTCGTTAACTTTGATATATCGGGTAAGTTCAAATATGCTAAGAAAGGTAACTATGTGTTGAGCACCATTGTAGACTGTGAAAACACAAGGTTCTGGTTGGGTATGGGGTTTGTCATTGACGTACCCGGCTGTGTTTTCTGCTGGCTCCTCGAATGGGTAGCGCTCCTCTGCCTCCTAGGGGTTGTGGGAGGAGTGGTGTGTGGTGACCCTGGGGGGTTTCCACTGGTGTGGCTTTGGGTGACCCTTGGGGGTTCCCAACTAAATACGCCCCGATAAAGGATGAACCGATAAGGGTGGCGGTGTTCTGTCTTTGACGCCTAATTGGCGAAAGACCTGGAACTCCTCCCGCTAATGGGGGGAGGTCCAAAAGACGTCTAGATCGACGAGGTCCCGTTGGGTCTGTTATGGTGTCGAATAGGTATGGTTTTGGAAATATTTTTCAGTTCTATGAGAGGATAGAGATTATATATCAAAGAAAAAAGGTGATCGCATACACAAAACAAAGAGAAATTTTTTTTTTCCTTTAGATTAGTTCTATGTGATCAATCAATCAAAAAATGGTTTTGGTTGTTTTTACGTGTGATACTCAAAATCCTAAAGACCTAAACGTCCTCACACTCTCAATTGTAACTGGGCCTTGCGAAGATATATTCTGGTGGGTACTGGGGCTAACGTCCCGAAAGAACTGGCGACACCTTCTAGCAGCCGAAGAATCGACCAAGGTAATGGGAAGAGGATATAGTGTTGCCTGCACCGTCACATATAGGGAAGGATGCCCTAGATTTGGCCACTAAGTACCATCATCCCACGTGAGCATTCGAGTCTTGAGCTTCTTGGTAATCAACTACCAGAACCAAGCATTAGATGGGTTAGGTAGCCCCAAATAATACTGCACGCACTGGGCCTAAGCTTAACCCCCTTTGAATCGGGTCTCTATGGCGCTCGAGTTTTCTTTTCCGTGGGCGGATAGATAACTTTAAAGCTCCCTATAAAGTCAACTTCTATGTTTCAAGATGTAAGCTGACCATGTCGGCTTATTGGATGCCTACCCCCATGGTCCTAACCTGAACTATTAATTATCTTGTGGCCCCTATGGGGATATTTAATGAGTTCACTTATGGTTAGTTTTAAGATGGCTTACTTTGCTTATGGTGTGGCAATGTGTGTGAGAAAGTGAACAATCACAAAATTTTGTAAGATGTGGATATGTGGTGATCCTTTACACGTCCCCCTATTTAAACTATGTTTTGATTGTTCCTTGCGAAAAGAAAATGATGTGTGGATAGTGGGCTGCTTACAATTTTTCCTATTAAGCTAAATGTTTGACTAAAGGGAGATGGAAAATTACCAAAAGAGAGCGTTCATATGCATGCCCAAGGTCACCAAAAGGTGCAAGGGTAGCAGAGATTACTTTCTCTCTAAGATAATTTAGTCTTGGTCCTGATTCCTAGTGCAAAAATTTAAACTAAAATTAATGATCAAACCAGGGAAAAAATAAATGGAAACTAGTTAAGCATGTGTGGATATGGGCCACGTACTCCTTGCTAATTACCTATGTGTTTTGGTGTCTATTTTCACAAAAAGAGTTAATTTAGATTGCATGGGTGGATTTTTTCCACTTAATTTCCCCCTACTTAAACTATGTGAGTTTTGTGAAGATAAACTTTGAAATTTAAAACTACGCAACTAGAAAGACTAAAACGCAGCTAAAAGCATGTTCTAAATAGTCATGGGACACCAAACAGAGTGCTGGAAGATTTTCTCTCGGCTGCCGGTCACTTTACAGTTGTGCAAACTGAAGAAAACCACTTAAAAATAGGTTCCCTAGTTTCGTGCGGAAATTTCTTACACAGGTGCGCAACTCTGTGCGCGGGTCTGGGCTAAACACGCGCGGTTTTCCTGCATAAAAATTTCCAAAACTCCTAAACTGCAACTCTTCACAGTGGGTGAATGAGGGGAGAAGAGGAGGAGGAGAGCTAATCCAACAACATTCCTGAGCAGAGAGAAGTACCTGCAAAAGCACAACCACTTTACTAAAGGGTAAGGTAAGTGGAGTCGCCAATCCTGTAGTGGTGGTTTTGGTGCACGAGTGTACTAAACCACCGGTGCTTGGTAGGAGTGGTTGCAACCTACAAGCTATGGTCATAGGTAGAAAAGATGGTTAGCAGGTTAGTGAACACATGCCAATATATAAAAAGACACTAAATTATGTAATGTAGTTTGCTGCAAATAAGAAGAAGAAACACAACTATACTAAAACAAAAACACAAGCTCAAATGAGTCAAATGAGACAATAATACAAATGGTGGAATAACCCTCTTATTTACCGCTATTATTAAAATAAAGGTAGAACATTACATAATTTCCAAAGGATCCTTAGAACTATGGAGCTCTAAGACCCAGTGCAAGGAGGTTTTTACCCTTGAGCTGGTTCTGCAAGGTCTCTCTCTTCTCCTAAGGGATTGAAGTTGTTGGGTGGCCAAAAATCGAATCCTCTAACTCTATTGTTGCTTCAGATCACACACTATTGGTTTTCTCATGGGAAATTTGTCCAGCATAACAATGTGTTTTTATTTTTTCATCTCATGGTGGCAATTTATAGGAAAATTCAAATCCTTCTTCCCTCTCTTGGTACAGGTCTCATGGTGGCTCTAGGTGGTTGTCCTTGGGTGGCATCAAGTGGAGGATCTTCTCCTGAAGTGTGTCAAGTGGTCCTGGATGGCGACTTCCGCCACTCCTAGGACCACGTGGCTTTTTGAGGGAAAGCCGCGCAAACCAGCCCGCCTATCGAAGAAAAATGTGCACAAAGTGCATTTTTCTGTGTCTTTCGTGCACAATTTGACATTTTGCCTCTAGACCTTAGAGGTTTTTAAATTTTTTCAGATTCTCTATTGTTTCTCAGCCTTGTAAATCCTTCTGCTTGACATTTCATAATGCCATTTTGCTTGTCCGACTTTCCAGTGATAATGCATAGTAAAGAAAACTCAACACAAATAGTATTACCGCTACTAGTAGGTTCTACAACTAAACATTATCATATTAGTTATAAATCACTGCAAATAATTTAGTTTGAATAGGATTGGAGTTTCTAAACTTTTGATATAGTGCTTCGTATAAAGGATTTCTTAATGTGGACACAGGAAGTGGATGTAATCTAGCAACTTAGTTGGAGGTGGGTATTTTTTTGGAAAAATAAGATGTCTAAATGAATATGGTAGTATTGGACGTGACTCCAACCACTTATCGGATACAACACGAATAAAGTAACGGGGAGGAAGAGGTTCATGGTGTTGAAGAATGTAACTAGTGTCGGTCTTCGTAATTGTATTTGTGGAAAGAAATAAAAATATTTTTTATTGTAAAATAAATTTGACTTATTAGCGCATGGGTTTCATGCTTGGGTCATTGGTCAAAATGTCAAAGCCTCCATTGCGGGATTCTAGGAATATATATTGAGTCATTATCAGTATTATTATATGATAGACCATTCTTGGGATCTTTCTTTCAAGAAAGATAATTATTTTCTCCTCTTGCACCAAGTCAACTTCCTAATCCTTCAATTCAGCCTCAAACAATTTAACAAGTCAGCCTCAAACAACTTGACAAGTCAACCTTATGTTGAAGATTCGAACCACTATAAATACACAAGTGAATTAGACCTATTGAAGGGTAAAAATACTTTTGATCTATAATGTAGAAGCAAGAAGCAAAATAAAAGAAAAGTATATCATATGCCTAGAAGAGAAGCAAGCCAAGTGAAGGACTGAAACTAGTCATCCTATATGAAAAGGTGTGAATTTTTCTAGAGTATTACAGGGTCGAAAAATATAGGAGACCGAAAATTGCAGGAAAGATGAAGAAAGAAATTGAAACTCTAATCTTAATTCTTATCATATTGACTTAGTTATGGAAGGTTGAATTGGTGGAGTAAAGGAGGTCACTTATCTTGGTCTAGGGTCCTGGTTGTCTCAAATTGATTTGAATTTACTAGTGGAAAAGTTTGACTGGGTTTTCTCCTTGTTAGGGGTTTTTCCGTGGATAAATGCCTACATCTTGTGTCCTCTTTTGTTTGTGATCTTGATTGAGTAGGATTAGTCTCGATGATAATAACAAGATAACTTAAAAGGAAGAACTAATAAGGAAATATCACAAGATAGATGGAATGTATAATAAAGGAAAATGAAATACAAGGAACCAAAATGGTGTGATTACTCCCTCAAGAGGAAATATTAAAATTTTAGGCAAATGATGAAAATGATCTCCTAGGATTCAAGGGAATTGTGTAGTCCTAGAAAGCTTGCATCAATTAGGGATTCAATCAAAGAATAAAAGGCCCAAATCCTCCTACTTTAGGAGACCAAATTGGAATACTATGAAGTTTTGCAGAAATACAATAGCATTTGGCATCTCAATTGTGGTTGGGAAACAAGTTCTAGGGTTTTATATATGGGAATTTATACCCTTTGGAATTATTCTCTTTTACATTTAAATCAAGTTAGGTGTTTTCATCATTGGTTAGTGACAAGTCTCTCTCATCTCTCATTTAACACTATTGAAATGTAGTTAATCTTTATGTGCCTCTAATTTATCATGAGAAAGTAGAATGTTGGAAATTCGTAATGGAGTTAAGGGATTAAAATTTTGGTTCGAATTCCATTGTAGGAAGAGACTTTAACACCATGCTTCATCACTATGAGTAAAGTGGGGGGAGGTGGGGGGGTTTTTTGGTATCCAATCATTAGGAGAATGGAGAACCCCATTTCATTGCTTGATTTAGTGAATATCTTGGTTGAAAAGGGGAAACTTACATGGACCAATAGATGTCTCAGTCTTAGACACGTTAAGCTAGATCAGTTATTGGTACATAGTTCCTTCACAGAAAGTAACATATCTTTGTCTTCTCAAATTATATCTTATGTTGGATTATATCACTAAAAATCACCTTTTCTATGATTAAACGAGATGATTATGGTCCTCTTTTTATTTTTTTCATTTCAATAATTTTCGGCTCTAAGACCCCTCCTTCTTCACCTTCTTTCTTGATTTTGGAGCAAGTGGGTGGTTGGTTCATTGGTGCACATCTAGGAACAAAATCTTAAAAATATGAAGCTCACTCTAAAGGTTGGGATGAGGGATTGATATCAGTTAGTGAGTAAAAAGATAAACTACCCCAAATATAAACTATGGGGAACTCAAAGACTCATGGAGTAGGAATAAGTCACTCCTTCTTTAATGATTGAAGAAAAATAAATCTTATAGTGCTACAAATCTACAACGAGGGAAGCATAAAAAAATGGTGGTAAAAGTCCAAGAGTTTGTGGCTCTAATTAGGGGATATAAACACTATTTTTTTTCACAAACGAGCTAAAGCACAACACTATTGTAACAACATCAAGGAAATCACCACCAATGAAGGAGAGACACTAAGTCCAAGTGAAAAATCAAAGAAGTAGCATATAACCCCTATGCCACCTTATATATTAGAACTAGGATCCAAGATAGATTGAGTACAAATATTATGCAAGAAAATAATCGATGTATTATAAGAAACAAAGACAATGGTTGTCTAATGTAGGTTATATAAGAAGAGGAAATCTTTGACGCAATCAATCATTTTGAACTTGATAAGGTATCAAGTATAGATGAATTCAACATTCATTTTTGCAACTATTTTTGGAATATTATTAAGTTTGAATTGGTGTGAATGGTATGAATTCTTCAATATGTTCATCATTCCTTGCACTCGAGAGGAGGGACAAATAATATTTCTTAAGTATACTCCCAAAAGAGGTTATTCCATCATCCTTTGCACATTCAAGATGATAGCATAGTGCAATGCATCTTACAGTATTATGTCTAAAATCATTGCTAATATATCAAAAAGTATATATCTTAGAAAACCGAGGTGGTTTTGTGAGGAAGAGACAATTGTGGAAAATATCGTCCTCATACATGAAGTTATCCCCTTTAGTAGGAATAATGAGGAAAAGTGGATGATCCTTAAGCTGGATATGGAAAATGTCTTTAATTGTGTCAAGCATGATTCCTTTATAAATTTGGGTTTAATCAAGGATTCATTGCTTGGATCTCCACATGTATCAACATTTTGTTGGTTTCTCCTTTATGCAATGGGTTCTATATGCATTTTTTGTGTTATGAATTTTTTAGGGTTGGACCGTATCAACTTTCATGTATATCATCATGGTAGAATCTCTTAGTTAGAGATTAAATATAATTATTTTGGTAGCTTATTTCAAGTAGGTATGATTGGTGGAATCAAGTAATTCATAGGAAGAATCTAGGAGTGTGACATCATTGCCTTGATTAGGTCATAGAAGTTAGAAAAGGTTCACAATATTATAGGATTATCAATGTTGTTTTCCCTCCTTAATATTAACTAACTTTGTTTCCAAGAAATAATGAGCATATCAACATTTGGCATGATAGTATCATGTGGAGGCCTCCTTTATCTCAACATTAAAACCTTGTCACCCTTAAAATATTGTGGAACAACATGGTTCATCATATATTTTGTTTCTCTTTACAGATCTAAAGAGGAAAGAATGGGATTTCAAATTATATCATCTGATCTATTTTTTGTAGGTAGATCCGAGCCATATTTTAAGAAAATCAAATTATTTTTTAGCCATTTCCTCCTTCACACAAATGGATAGGGTTTGAAGTATCAACCTCTGTTTTAGAATGAGATTCTATTGAGACCCATCTAATAATTTTTTGGATTTTGGGCCCGAGCTTGAATCAAAATATCTTTTGAGGAGGATGAGAGGGTTTTAAAGTTTATTTATAGCTTCAAAATCATTTTTTATTTTTATTTTTTTTAATTAATGGAGGAGCTAACTCGATTTACTTATAGGCCGAGGAGTTTTATACACCAAATTCATTTGAAAATTTTGGCAATTTTTTTTGAGCTTTTCATGGGGTTTTGCACGAGGGAGACAAGGGCATAAAAAACCCTACTCTCACTAATTTGAGGAGGTTTTCAAACAATAATTTTGGCATAAATTCATTTTTCAAATTTCTATTGGATCGTGTGAGGGTTTTTAGAGTTCAATTTGTGATTAATATAACTCTTTTTTGTAGCAATCCAATAAGCTTGATTTTGAGAGGCCGCAAGCCCTTTGGGGTTCTGATTTTGTTTTTTTATTTTCAAGGGCTAACTCCCAACTTTTTCAGTGGTCAGCTTATGAATATCATCACCTCGGGGAAAATTTTGAAGAGTTTAACTTGCATGAGCACTTGAAGGACCAAAAAAAATGTCATGAATTTATATGGGCCCGAAGAATTCTTTAATTTCCTCACTGGTTATGTTATATTTGACAGAAAGATAGAGAATATTTTAAGTGAAATATATACTTTCAGTAAATTTCATTTTTGATCACCCTAATGATATCTTAATGAAGTGAATGAAGTTGATGTTTAGAAGCATCAAAATAATAATTGAAATTCAAATTAAAAATAAAAATAAAAAAAATGGAAAAAAATTACTTAAACTAACCATTTTGGGTCTGTTAATCGCCTTTATAGTGAAAGTGGTGTCAGGTTATCCTTGGATGGATTTACAAGTGGGGTTGTGTAGCCTCCTACAAAAGATAGTAGCAAAATCGAATATAAAGAAAACCCTCAAATTAAAATCCAGGCTTGATGCAAATTGTTAACCCAAATTAGATTACCTTACTTCAAGCTTGAACACCCTCAAAATTTAATGATTCAGCTGCGCAATGTCCAAGCAAGGAAATATTTTCACACCATCAAAGAAAGCAGACCTCTCTAGACTTGCGGGCAAGAAAAATACGACCCAAAAAGGTATGCGGCCTGCTCAAGAATTTAGATATGAAAATTTTCCAAAAACCCCAGTGAAGCCTCTCCAAATCGAACTTGAGATGAGGCGGGAACTGGAAAATGAGTGGGAGCTAGGGTTCATCGATGGAATGTATAACAGGTTTTCCCATAAACCCTCCAAGTCTTCTCACTGTTCTCACTGATATGGTGCAACGTAGGAACTAGGGTTCAAGATCTTGATGCACGACGTAGGAGATAGGGTTCGAGAGTCGATGAATTACTAATTGGAGTGTGTGGAATTCAGCTCGTGCATGATCAAGTAGTATTCGATATAATGCATTACTTTATATCAGACCTTGAGTTGCAGCTTGAAATTTCCATTAAATGTCACGAAGACTCGAACTGACAAAAATTTAGCTCTCGTGGTTCCGTTAGAAAAAATTGAGCAAAAAATAAATAGAATCCAGGACACTCGGAAACTCTTAATCCACCGTTATATAGAAAAAGAGAAGAGAGAAGTTGAAGAGGATCGAGTAATTTCTCTTTATAACACCAAATTCATGATTTACCTGGATTTTTACTCTATTTGTTCGCGTTGCGTAGGAGGGAATGATTCTCACTGATCTATGCGATGTAGGAGGGAATGATTCTCACTATTCTCTGTGACGTAGGAGCTAGCGTTCGAGAGTCAGAGGCACGAAAGAGGAGCTAGGGCTCGAGAACCAGAGACGCGACGAAGGAGCTATGGCTCGAGAACTAGAGGCGAATGGCTTTAATAATTTGTATTTAGGTTTTTTGTTTTTGTTTTGTTTTTTTTTATAAGTCAAGATTTTATTCATTCTTCAAAAAAGATATGCACCAGGAGTAGCACCAAAAAGCAAGTAGTCTCAACCCGATCAGGTTTTTGGACTACCACATGCAACATATGAAAAAAAAACGAAAGATATCGTCCATAACCGAGAAGGCCAAAGGCACCAAAAGACAAGTAACAAAAAGAGAACACCTATAACCATGCTAATCATCGGGCGTGATTGAGGTTGGGTTATCCTGGGTTGTTCTAGGAGGAGGCAGAGGGCGAAAAGAGCATTGGACATGTTCTTCAAAGTGAGCCATCTAGGACTCCAAGTTCTCCACCTTCTCAGTTAGCAAGTTTTGTCCTCGCCAGACCATCAGATTTCGTTCTCGAACATGGCACTAAAATTAGTGCATTTTTTCCAAGATATCTACAACTTCAACATGTTCCTCCCTTTCGATCCAGTCTGTTGTTTCCAGCCACTCCAACAGGGATTGAATCAACTCTCTATAATTCTCTAGATGACATTGAAGAATTTCCCTTGAACCAGGCACCGTGTGTCCTGCACTCCCTCATCGGCCCGTGCCATCACGATGCCTCACCCTGCCCCTCGAATGAGGTTGCGACGTTCGACCCCCTTGTCCATTCGCCGAGCTACCATGCCCTCAACCACCCCACACCCCATACACCACGTTGTGAAGACTCTGTTGTCTTGCCACCTCGATGAGCCCCTGACATCTCCATGCCCAGTGCCATGGGCTGCAATTGAACTTCCCGGTCCCCTTTGCCAGCTAAGCTAGGCTTTGCTAGGAAGGAGGACCGTCGTCTTCACGGAGCTAGGTGCATATTCACAGGACTAACAACGTCGCTCATAATACAGTTGACAAGGACACAGACAACACTGGCAGTCTTCAAGGCTCATTCGTCCCTCCCCAGCAAGACCTGCCTCACCCAATTCCTTAAATACTGGCCACCTAGATGGGGTTGTATATTCACGCCACCCCCCGTGAAATGACACTAAATGACTGCAGGTAATCCACCACCCCACAAGTATTTCCACCATTGGCTCAGGCACGAGGAACTCCTATAATTCAGATAATACGAAAATGAGAGGTCTCAGGGAAACAAGCAATTTCCCAACACACACTGCAGAACATCCCCACAAACACACAAAAATTAAGAGAAAACTTAAACCGCCAAGAACCTGACTCCTTTCACCCCCAAAAACACAGAATATCACACACCAAAGAGTACGAAAACCCAATTACGGGCCCAAAAGTCGTAGAGGGAGCGCCACCTACAAAACCTCCACACTCCCATGCATAGTGTCGTCGGTGCTGCCCACTCCTGCCTCCAAAGGACTAGTCACATGAAGAAGCCAATTCCCATATACACTAGAATATTTGAATGACATGCTCCTTTAGAAACCATACTCCACATTCACATAGAAACACTGAATTCCACCCATGGAACAGGAAAGTTACTAAATCACAAATCCAAAATCCAGGGAAGGGGTGCCACCAGTCCCATAAAAACCAACAATGATTCCTTCTCCGGCGATATGAGTACCAACAACATGCTATGAGCCGAAACAAAACACAAATGAACTCTCTGTCTGCCATACTTGACCTTAGAACTTTGCCTCCCGTGTTGGTAAAGGCAATGAAGGATTTCATACGAACGTCATTACTCCCTCTCGTACGCTGGGTGATATGAGAGGATGGGGAGGCCGACCCTCGACCCAATGCCAGATGTTAACCATCATGAACCACGTGATGCCTAGTGCGCCTGGTTCCTCACCCCCATCGGAGAAAATTTAATAATAAATCCAATAACAATAATTAAATTTTAATAATGATTAAAATAATAATAATAATAATTATTTTTATTTATTTATTTCTAATTTTTATATTTAGTTTAGCTAAGACGTAGTGTAATGAAGGGACAAACTTGCCTAGAAAGTTGGTTTTGTTGGCACGATGAGACTACTAACTAATGAGACTACTATAGTCATAAAAAGTAATAATAGCATAAATGTCAAAGCTCAAAACTTCATAGTCTACAAAAAATGCTACGGAGAGTGACTATAGAAATTAGAATCACTACCGAATGAAGCTTCAAGCACTTGCTTATGAAATTTCAAGTTGGTTGATTGTGAACACCATAGATACACTCTACTATCTATGATGTATATGAAAGAATTATATGAAAAATCCATTGTAATTTACAGAGATTACAATTGCTCAATAATAATAATCATTAAATGCCAACAACATGCTATGCCCAACAAGCCAAGTAAGACAGAAAATGAGAGAGAGGTCATGGTGCCTCCATAGAAGTTGTAAATTGTACCTGAGAACAAGTTACAAGTCAAACCTGAGAGAAATATGGAAAGAAGAAGAAGAAGAAGAAGAATGTGTTTCCTCCAAACACGAGGATTCACATGAATAACAAACAAAGAGAGATGTTTCCCCCACATGAAATGATAAGATGAAAAATAAAATGATAAATTGAATGAGAAATTGATGTTTAAAGGGAGATTGAGCATATGTCGGCCCGAAAAGCTCCATTACATAGTCTGGCACCCATCGTGGCACTAGCCATCGCAATGTTATGATAGGGAGACCTGAGCGATAGTGTCATAAACATGGCAACATTATACTTGACCAAAGAATTAGAGTTATGTTAATGGTAGCATTAACGTTATGACAATGACACGTTACATATATTTCATTATGTAATTCAGAGTGGCTACAAGTATAATCCCTTGCCAATTCATAGTAGGCCAAAGTTGTGTATCTAATGTATATTGTGTGTTATCGTTCTGTAATTTAAAAGATTGGTAGAATAAACGCAGAGGACAACATCAAAACCACTTTGGAAGCTGGGATCTACCCCTGCCAGCTTCAGAGAGGGATCTCTCTTTATGATTTAACTTTGTTTTGAATAAGTATTAGGCTAGTTATGACTATACTTGGTTTTTGTTTGATTTTGATTGATTTGGTTGATTAAATCTTTATATTCCCATTGGGCAATGGAGTCAAAACATAAAACTAGATTTTGCATCAATTTTTAAAAGAGTTATAATAGGGCAAGCTAGGTTGCATTCATTGGATTCTTTTAGATTTTTAAATGAATATTGGATATGGCAGAAAAGTGAATTTCAGTCGAGACTGAAAATAATTTAAGTATTTTTCAATCTGACTTCAAGTGGAAAACATTTAAATTGTAAAAGAAGTCAGAATAAGGTGTTTTAAATAACATGTCCTATTCATCACACTTTTTGTTTTACAATTAAGAATTTTGATAAACAGAAAAAAGAAAAGAAAAATAATGGAAAACACAGAAACAGTAGAAACACTTCACCAATAATTACACCACATGAATCCTAAAAGAAGTCTTTGTATTATTGATGCTCCAACAAAAATTGGAATTTACAATTGCGTAGTAGGCAAAATATGTTCAGAAATCAACCTAGAATACTTCAAACAATGAAGTATTTATACTAAAATATTACAAAACTGATTACAATCAATGCTGTCTCAACATACAATGTATTATTAGCCTGAATCTAACAATAAACTCTAATTTTGACAAAAAATAGGCTCGATGTGGGTGATCTTGCATGTTGGCACTGCTTTCAAGGAATCAATTGTTGAGTACGCCTATTTGTAGGATGTGTTGGCTGTGGTAGATGATGTGCTCACTGCAGCTGACTATTATTTGTTACTTTTTACTCTTGGAACTCAGTTAGCTTATCCCATCGATCTTCATTAGAGATAATTAACTTAGTGACCTTCCTGTAGATTTTATCCACTTCAGTATACTTAGAAAAATTAGGTTTCACCACAAAGACGTGGTTTACCTCATGCTGGATGAAAATTTCATGAGTTAATGTCTCCAAGAACACTTTCCCTATCATAGTGCCTTTGATATTTAAAAATTTAGCTGTGTCTCTGGCAATTTCATTCAACTTCTTCACATATTCTTCTCTGTTCATCAACTTATCATTTATTACAAACAGAGAAGGCATGCATTTCTGAGTTAAAGGTTCTATCCTACTGAAAAATCTATTTACACCTATCTCTAAGTTGTGGCATTTTTCTTCCAGCTGTACAATCAGGTTTCTCTTTGTAAGAACCTTCTTTACCTCCAAAATTGTCTCTGTCGTGTCCTCCATTCCTAAGTCATCCAACTCATACATGTCCTTGGAATTTAATAACTTGATGATGTTGTTGGCAGTAGTTGGCATGTCTCCAAGCTCGTCTTTGATGGTT
Organism: Pinus albicaulis; assembly: GCA_034641835.2. Lineage (NCBI taxonomy): Eukaryota > Viridiplantae > Streptophyta > Pinopsida > Pinales > Pinaceae > Pinus > Pinus albicaulis. The sequence goes on from CM076579.1 coordinate 717,790,923, forward strand.
TTAATGGCATCTTTAGCTTTTTCTATCAATTCTTTCTGCTCGAATGTAATCTGGATGCAGGGCCAGATTTCATTGATGGATTCAATGATACATGTCCAGATTATCTCTTTGACTTGGCCCGAGGTATTTCCAATAGACGACTCCCACTCAGACTTCTACAAGCTTTCTATTAACTTATGTGCTTTCTGTGCTTCAGCTGCATGTGAGCTATCACTTCCAGATTTCTGATCCTACAACAATTTAACTTGATCTTGAAGCTTCTTTATTTCTTCTTTTTGGATTGACAAATTCTACACTGCCTTGGTGAGTTATTATGCTCCATCTGTTGTATTTGTTGTAGAAGGTGTGGCTGTGGGAATGGCTGTAAGGGGTATAGCCTCCAAAGGAACCAATGAAAGCTTGGCAACCTGTTCTTTTTCTTTTATCATATTCTCCATCTCTAATTCCATCTGTCTCAACTGAGCATTCTGCTCCATGATGAGCTTCATCATGTATGATTTTTGAGACTCTGTCTCTTCAATTTCCTTGGTCAAAGGGTCCTCTGTAGCTGACATTTTCAGCTGCTTTCTTATTGCTGCTATGTCAACATTTTTCTTCTTTATCACCTCTTCTGCAGCTTTGATGTTGGAAGGATCATATCCAACTCTGACCACTAAGTCTTCCAAAGACTTAATCTTTGAATCCTTGGCCACATAATATATTTTCTCCATCTTGAGCTATGACTGGATGTTGGCTAAGGAAACCTGAAATTTGGACAAACCCATAGCAGTATTAGCGAGTGTAGATGAAATCATTTCACCTGTTTGCTTATGCATCTCCATTTGATCAATGGGATGTATGTCTTTGATATCGAATTCAAATTCAGTCTTCTTATAGTCTGCTACTGTCTTGGGCTGTGGAATTTGTGATTGGAGAAAGGCCATTTGCATTTTTCCTTTCTCAGAGTCAAAGGCTGACAACAGTCTACTTTGAGAGCTGGAAGTCTACTTCTAGAATTGATTATAAGTGCTCGTCCTCAAAACTTCATTCTTCAATTTAATTTTTCTGAATGTATCAAATATGGTCTTCTCTTTCTTCCCTGTGACAAATGTACTTGTATGAATGGTTTTTTGCTGATCTTGTGAAGTTGTCGAAGTGTTAGGAGAGAGTGTAGTTTGACCACAACCTTGTGAGGAAGTAGGTGTTTCTTTGGTGATGATGATGACTTCCTGCTCTGAATATTTTCTTGTGTTCACTTTGGGATTGAGCTTAGTCCTCTTCCTGTACATGATTTTGAATTCTTTGTTGGAAGTGTCCGTCACTGAAGGTGACTCTTCTTCCGTCATCCTTTTTCTTGCTTTCTCCTACGGGGCAGGAGTATGTGATGTTGAAGTGGAAACCAATTGTTCCTTGGCTTCTGGAAGAGTGTTCTCAGTCCACTCTAGTTTGTTCATGTACCTCTCAATTTATGGTCTGTGTGTATGGATGTAAGGTGTAGATTTGTTTTCTACCCTTAGCTTATAGATGGTACCTAATGGATCATATGACCATGTAAAACTGAGGCTGAATTGCATTTCCTTTAACAATTTGTCTACTTCCTCTCCTGATTTCATGCTGTTACAAATGAAAGGTCCTATTTGTGTTTTGATTCTTAATTGAGATTTCTTCTTTGCAGACACCAAATTGACTTCATCGACATTGAGCATTTTCCTGATGTATTCTAGAGCAAAAATCCTCATTGGGAGGAATTTTGGGAGCTTATATGGGGCAAGATCACATCTATAAATCCTCAATTCTATGTAATTCTGGTAAATATACCAGTCTCTAGTTTTTTTTTGGTATGAAAGTTGCAAAATCTTCTTGATGTCTTCACTAATTCTTGGTTCAGAGGTGCTGCTTAGAAGACTAAGTGCTGGATGTAAAAATAGTTCAATGAACTGTTTGTATGAATATTATTTTTGTTCCTTCATCACCATTGTAGTCCAGAAGATGACAGACTGCTGATTTCCGTCATCATCCAACTTTTGCATTGCAAACTTGTACCTGTCTCCCTAAAAATACAAAAAACATATATACTAAAATAGAGGCATATTTAAACACCTCTTCAATTTGGAATCTGACAAACTAGTCATGGATGGCATATGCTAGTAATTGGCTAAAGTTCAATATGATGGAAGGCTTAGAATCTGTGGAGAAAATGGAAAGGAATCCTATAATTTCCTCATCTACCCACAAATCTGAGTAATATCCAAGGAGGTAGGAGATAACTGTAATGATTTGTTTGGCTCTATTAGAGAAAATGGAGGATGAATAGGGAGGATTGTTCTTGGGTAATTGGGCTTCTTCAGCCAAAAAAATCTCAAGGGTTTTAGCCCTCTTTGCAAAATCTAGCTTCTGATATAATTCAGTGAGTGCTTCCTGAGAGAAAGGGGTTGCATTTTCTGTGACAGGGGCCTGCATCATTTGGTCTATGGATTGGGCAATTGTGGTAAGTAAAATCTCTCATGTAGGAGCAATTATAGCTCTCTGGATGGGTACATAACAAGATTGAAACTTTCTGATGAATTCAGGGGCATTGGGGGTATGTGGAAAAATGTAATGGGGTAAATTAGATTCCCAAAGTCCAATATCATCAGACTTGTCAATGTACTTGTCCTCTAGCCAATGATACATTTCAAACAACTTAAATTCATACAGGGTTTTATGAATTTTATAATCCTTGTCTGCCAAAGGTATGTGATCAAGGTCAACAGGGGGATGAAGCAGTGGATTTACAGGCTCCTCCTGTCCCTTCTTCTTATGAGGCATGGTGGATTTGGTTTTTATGGTAAATTAGGGTTTCTGATAGAAAAATGGTCGTCGAGACTGTGTAAATCTCTGGGACTGGGAAGAAGGTGCGACAGTTGTAGAGAATATTTTAACAATGATCGAACTAGTTGTTTTGGTGTTCTGTCAACTTGCAACAAACATGCACAGAGCGGAGAAACATGTAAGGTAAAGGTTTAGCAGTTGATCAGGCATGGATTTATACACAAATTAATCAATTTCCCGTTGATGGTGGCATGGATCCGTTGACTTAACGGTCAATCATGAATTAAATTCATCAACGGTTGCATTTCCACGGGAAGGCATTTAATTGGAAACGGTAATGGTCAAGGTGGCATGAGATGACAGGCGCTCAACGGGCGGATTAGTGGTTTTTGATCTGGCGGAGAAGAAAATTTTCGGAGGGGGTCCAAAGTGGTAAGTGGTTTAAGCAGGGGGGTGCAAAATGAATAGAAGGCGCCACGTTAGCATGGGCCCGAAACGCAAAACATCTTTTTATCAGACACCCCCCCCCAATGGTAAATATCAGGTGGAGAGGGGGGGTTGAAAAGTGATAAGGGTTGTAGAATGAGGAAGCGGGAGATCATATGATAGGACAAATGAAGGTAAGTTAATGTGAAGCGATGGGATGCTTTGTCAGGTAGAGAGGGGTTTAATAAAGGTGAAAAATTTGGATAGTAGATTATATGCCCAAACTTGATATTCATGCGCACGATCACTTTTAACCTTAGGATAAACCCATTTTCCTTTGATATGCATGAAATAACTTTGAAATTCAAACTTAGGATAAAATTTTTAATGCTTTTCAAATCTATAATACAACTTCTACCTACCCTTTCATTTTCATTTCTTTTACTAAGCTAACTTTTTTTCATTTTCTTTCCTTAGAGTGCATTTAAGCTAGCAAACCCACATATCCCTTTTTTTTTATAAAAATCTAACCTACTCTATCACTTATTTTTCCTATTGATTCAGATTAGACTCTTGAATCAATTTCATTTTCTACCTAACTACTGACTTGCCAAGATTAAACTGTTTGGAAAATTATTATTCACTAACCTAATTTAACATGAAATTCACAATTTTTCCATCATGCTTAAGCTGTATGATTGGAAAAAACATCTAGTCATTGTGTCATTTGAAGACAAGTTTCACACAATCTTATTGGATTTTGACATAAGGAAACTAATTTAGCAATAGTGGCATTTAAATTTGTAGCACTTTCAAAATTATTTCTATTTTAAATATTTTGTGGGGTTTTATTTTATTTTATTCTTTCTTCACTTTTCTTTCTTTTTTTCTGTTTCTTATATTCATTTTCTTTTTGACATACTCTCTTTTGATTTTCTTTTATATATACTTTTTTTTTGAAATCATTTGCAAATTGAAAATTATTTACAACGTAAAATTACAAATATGAAATACTCCATCACCTTGAGATCCTATAAAATATAGGACCATAACAGTGGCTCCAGCTGGGGATGGCACTTCTCCATGTGAAGTGTCAAGAACATATGATCAGTAGCCCTAAGTATCCAATGTATGTAATGTTTGCATCTGATTTCTTTTGCCGTTAAGATACTTATGGTAACTTTTCAATCAGGGCTTAGGGCCTTCTCTATGGGCTTCAACTCCAATCGGTAAGTTACCTAATCAAATCAATATAGACTGTGATATTTACAATGATGTAAGAAAAAATCTTTATGCTAATAAAAGTAGTGCTTCAACATCCTGCCATTGACAAGACCACCAGGTAACTCTGCTCCATCCAGGTCCTTGAGGAAGAATGCACTGTTTCCCTTGAAAGCATAAAGTATGTATGGCCCTTTCCAAAGGTTATCAAATTTACCATGTTTACCTTTGTCTTCTCTCCTGCAACTGAATGGTTTAATTGATTCTTCTCTGTATGCCATTTGGCTCAACCTGTAATTCTTTAATTATCTTCATGACTGGTACTCTTAAAGATGATGGAAATAGAGCATCCATTCCATAGAACAATTGGTATGGTGATACACCAATTGACTTCTTTGTAGTGAGTTTGTCAGCCCAAAGTGCATTAACCAACTTTTTGTGCCAAGATTTCTTGTTGTCTTCGAACAACTTTTTAATGATATTTACCAGGATCTTATTTTAGGATTCAGCCAACCCATTACCCTAAGGTAATAAGGTGTTGAATGTCCCAAAGTAATTGGTATTTGTTACATAATTCAATAATTTTATTAGATTTAAAAGCTGTTGCATTATCAGTAATAAGTTTTCTAGGACAACCACATCTAGAAAGGATATTGGTCTCAAGAAATCTAATAATGACAACATCAGTAGTAGGTCTGGAAGGGTTGGCATGTATCCATTGTGTAAAGTAATCTGTGGTTGTGAGAATCCACTTATGTTGGGCAGAGGAAGAAGGATGAATTTCCCCAATGAAATATAGTCCCCATTGCTGAAAAGGGCTCTCAACTGAAATAGGTTTTAATGGTAGGGGAAAAAGTTTTTTTTGTTTTTCCTTCAAAAATATGGCATTTATGGCATGAAGTTACTTTCTTATGAATGTCAGGGAAAGGGTAGGACAATAAATTCCATCCTTGAGGATTTTATTGGAAGTGGTTTTCCAGTAGAGATTCCCACTACAATCACCTTCATGGAACTCGTGCATGATTCTTTCTGAATCATCCTTTAAGAAGCATTTAAGTAAAACACCACCAACATCTTTCCAATACAAATAATTTTTTATGATGCAAAACTTAACTACTTTTAATTTTAGAAATCTTGCCTTTGTTTTTGTTAGACTAGGAGGATCATTTAAAATAAATAAAACATACAACAAGTCTACATACCACGGTGATTTCAAAAATGCTTCATCGATCTGTGGAGTCGCTTGTTCCTCTTGATCATCCAGTGCAACAAAAAAATTTGATGTCCAATGCATGGAAATTTGACTCTTCCATCAGTTTGGCCAGTCCTTGTCCTTTGATCAACTTGGTGGGTTTGATTTCTAAATTGTACTCAAGGATGACATGAATCCATTTTCCTCATTTTCCATTTGGTCCATTCTGTGTCAAAATATCCTTCACAACTGAATTAGGTACATATGCAATAATATGGGAATGAAAAATATATACTCTAAAATATTTTATTGCCTTGACCAATGCAAAGGCCTGTTTTTCCATAATATTATATTTCAAAGATGCTTGTCTTAAAGCCTTACTGAAAAAGGCAATAGGTTGTTCAAATCCTTCCTCGTTTTTTTGCAACAAAACAACTGCAACAGTGTGTTCAGAAGCAAAAAAAAGATAGTAAAATCTTTGGTAAAATTCAGACTAATCAACACTGGTGCTTTTTTCAATGTCTGTTTAACTAAATCAAAGGATTGTCTAGCCTCAATACTCCATTTGATTTCTGAATCCTTTTTAAGCATGTTTGTTATATTTCTAAGAAGTTTTGCAAGGTTAGGAATGTATTTCCTTAGGAAATCAATATTGCCAATAAAAGATTGAAGCTCTTTGATGTTTCTAGGATGCTTCAATTCTACTGAGATCAATCCTAATACCATCGTTTGAAATAATATGACCAAGAAGCTTACCTTCTTCAAGGCCAAACAATGTTTTCTTAGTATTTAATCAGATCCCAAACCTTCTACACTTTTCAAACACTCGTCTTAGATGCCTCAAATGTTCCTCATCAGTCTTTGAATATATAGTAATGTCATCAAGATAAATCACAATAATGACCAATCTCATCAGAAAAGGAAATATCCATTGCTCTTTGAAATGTGGCCCCAAAATTCATTAATCCAAAGAGCATCTTCACATACATGAAGGTCTCCCATGGAGTAGTGAAAGTTGTTTTACCCTGATCATCAGGATGTACTAGGACCTAGTTATAACCTGAGAAACCATCTAACAAGGATATCCTACTAGACCCTACTACCTTCTGTAATATATGATCCATTTTTGGCAAAGGGTAGTTTTCTTTTAGGGAGACCTTGTTAAGGTTTCTAAAATCAATGCATAATCTGATTTCTCCAGTTTTCTTCCTAGTAGGTACTATGTTAGACACCCATTTAGAGTATCTAAGAGGGACAATGATTTTAGCATCGTACAATGTTTTGACCTCCTTCTCAATCAAAGGCATCAAAACAAGATTAATTCTACGAAGATTTTGTTTGAATGGTTTCTGATCTTCCTTGATTGGGATTTTGTGTTGTATGATACTAGTGTCATATGCTTTAATATCCTCATAGCTCCAAGCAAAGAAATCAACAAATTATTTGAATAAAGCTATGTATTCTTTTTTTTTAACAGTAGGCAGTGATTTTGAGAGTTTTATCATTTTAGGATTATGTCCACTACCTATATTACATTCTTCTACTTCTACCCCTGTGGGACCTGCCAATACCTCATGTTATCTGGTACAACTGGACGGTGTTTAACCTCTACTGTATACTGTCTATTGGGATGAGGCATTTTGCATGTGCTGGCTGAAAAGGCCAGATCATTAGCAAGGAAATTTTGATTTCTAGGGATAACAACAAGATGATATTCTACAAAAGTGTGTAAGAAATCAAGCACAAAATTTCTGTATGCTATCAATCTAGGATGTTTTGTAGCATACTCTCCTTTAATCTGTTTGATAATAAATTCAAAATCTCCATGAACAAAAAATCTTTTAGCACCTAATTTTTTCAATAATTGCAAGCCTAAAAGAAGTGCTTCATATTCTACTGTGTTATTGGTATATTGAAAATTCAGTTTATATGAATGACCTTTTGCATGATTATTTCCCGAATTTGAGACCCACACACCTGCTCCTGACCCTGGTTTGCTGCAAGAGCCATCAAAACTCATGTTCCAAAAAGGTTCAATTTTAGTGTTTTGTTGTACAATTTGTGTTTGATTTTCATGTGTTTCACAACTGTCATTTTTAGCACTGGTAACCTGAGCATCGATATCTCCATCATTATAAAGAATGAAGGAGTCTAAATCAGAGTGAACAGAGTAAAGGGGGTAATTATGTGGCTTCTCCTGAATACTCACCATGTATTTCATTAAGGTTTCCCTATACAGTCTTCTCTGTTGACCAAACACTGGGATGGTTTCATAAGTCATATCCATTTGCAGGGTACCTTGTAATTTTTCTCCCTAAGAGCGTGACAACAACATGCCATAATTTGGGGGGATATCAACCACCACTATGTCCATTACTTGACTCTTAGCTGGGATTTGGTCTAAAGTGACACATAGATCCTTAATGAGACCCAAACATCTTATTTTTCTTGAATCAAATGAATACAAGTCTTTGTAAGGCCTAGTAATGTCAAGACCAAGTTTCTCCATAACATCCTTTTGCATCAAATTGTGTGAGGCACCTGAATCTAACATATCATTGTGGAGGATTTTATCATGAATATTAAGACTGACATAAAATGGAGGGACTCCTCCTTCCCGTGATTTACCATCTACCTATGTACAAATTTTTATTCATTAACTCAGTCAAAGGGATAGGAATTTTCAGCTTTGCTAGTTCATTTTCAATATTGAATGATGTTTGAAATTTATTAAGTTCAGAAAGTCAGATTTATCAACAACATATTTTGACACATGATCTTATTGGTGATTGGTGGTAGGAATGTCTGTTTGAGTAGTTTTGGAGGTACTTTCAACAATATTTTTAATAGGAATGTCAACTGTCCTTTTGCTACAATTATCAACAGTTTTCTGGGGAACATTTTCTGGAGTTTTCTTTGAAGTGATGTCAGAAGTTTTCTTGACAGGGTTTTCATTATTGTTTTTGTTTGGAGCATCTAATGTTTTCTTACTCCTAAGATTATACTGTCTATGGACTTCCATGATAGCGTTTTCATATCCCTACTTATAGTCATCAGATTCCTCAAAATCAAGTTCAGTTTGGGATAATTGGAACAACTCTTGTTCTTCCTGAGTAAGAAACACATTTTCACCATCATTGATACCCATTAGGTTTATATGATTGTCTTCTACTTCTTCTACTACCTCTCCATCATCATCAACATAATTCTCCTGAAAATGAGGTCTAATTTGCTGATAAGGACCCCTCTGCTCTCTTTTTTTGATTTGGGGAGGATTTCTCCTAGGATTTTGATTTTGATTTTGAGGTGGATGTTGATTTTCCCTAGGTGTAGCCGTCTCATTCAAATTAATCTTCTCCATCATTCTTTCTACTGTTCTAACTAAGGAATCAATTTTAGCATCAACAAAAGAAGTAGAAGATTCCTCTTTTATGGTTACTCTCCTTTCATTCCTAAGTCTAGCTCTCTTTGCTAACATATTTGCTTCTACACTCACTGCATCCCTTTTCATTTCTTCTAGTGTGAATGAATTCCTTTCTCTAAGCTAGTAAGCCATGTATGCCTAAAATCCATATGGGAATTTGATTAAGGCTAAGCCTTGTAGTGGTTTAAAGTTAGCAGGAATTGCGTTGTATACACTGTTAAATATTGTGCAATAGTCCTGAACACTCTCCCATGGTCCCCTCCTAATGCTTTCATATTCAGATAAAATCTGAAGAGAGTTCTTCTTAATTTCCCACCTAGTAAGGAATTTTTGATGGAATACGGGTAGATCATTAATGCTAGCAGCAGGTAATGCTTTAAGCCATTTTCTCACCTCTCCTGTGAGACTTTGTGCAAAAAGTCTAAGTTTTAGACTCTCCTCATCTACCTCCTGAAGGTCAAAACTGTCATTCATCCTATCAACATGTTGTTGGGCAGTGATAGGCCCAATTCCATCAAATTGAGGGATTCTTGTTTGGTAATCCTATGGCATGTTTTCCAAAGGATCTTGAAGGACAAAGGGATCATATCTAGCTGCCATTATAGGGATATGAGGATGAAAAATATGATGTGGTTGTTGGATGAAAGGTGGAGGCTATATGGGAGGTGAAGGATGAGCTGAAACTTGGGGTTTTGGTGGAGATGAAGGTTGGATTTTAATTGAGGATTGGGGATAAGAGGGAGTTTGAGTTGCTTGGTGAGAAAGTATTGGAGTAGTTGTGGAAACTACAGAAGGGGTAGAGATTGCTGATCTGGGATGCACAGATTGTGATGAGGTGGATAATTATGCATAAGAAGTCAGAGCAGAAAGTTATACAGATTGCTGGACATAAGCTTCATGAACATAAAGGTCTAGACCTGAGACTAAACCCTGCAGTTTATCAAATTCTTCGATAACTTGAAGGTATATATTGGTAGGAGTAGACTGGGCTTCAGATGAATTTCTTCTTAATGTAGCTTGGTATACTACTATTTGGTCTACCCAATTGGCTGATTTAGTTCTAAATAAGCTTTGTTCAAAGGGTAAGTCAAACTCAATGTCTTGCAGAGTTACAAAGTCTTTGGGAGTGAATATGCTCTATGAGGGGGACTGCTACTTCCTTGGCTTTCTGCTATGCTCTTTCTTTTCAGTATTTTCTCAGGGTCTTCTACAATTTCTACAGGCTTTAGATCTTGATGAGATCTAGTGTAGGTTCTTTTAGGAGCCAGAATTATGATCTAAATGCACACACACACTTATTATTTACACAAGTGGAAAGAAAACCAATCTTCTTGAAGTATTCTTATCTTACACTATTTTAACCAGGGTTATGAATTCGAAAGAAATTACAATTTTTTTTTAAATTCTTTTCCCAGTATGGTCGCCACTATGTTATTGTTCTATAATTTAAAAGATTGGTAGAATAAACATAGAGGACAACATCAAAAACACTTTAGAAGTTGGGATCTAGCCCTGCTAGCTTCAAAGAGGGATATCTCTTTATGATTTAACTTTGTTTTGAATAAGTATTAGGCTAGTGATTACTGTACTTGGTTGTTGTTTGATTTTGTTGATTAAATATTTATATTCCCATTGGGAAATGGAGTCAAAACATAAAAGTGGATTTTGCATTTATTGTTAAAAGAGTTATAACAGGGCAAGCTAGGTTGCATTCACTGGATTCTTTTATATTTTTAAATGAATATTGGATATGGCAGAAAAGTGAATTTCAGTTGAGACTAAAAAGCATTTAAGTATTTTTCAATCTGACTTCAAGTGGAAAACATTTAAATTGTAAAGGCAACCATAATAAGGTGTTTTAAATAACATGTCCTATTCATCACACTTTCTGTTTTATAATTAAGAATTCTGATAAACAGAGAAAAGAAAAAAGAAGAAGAAGTGGAAAACACAGATTCAGTAGAAACACTGCACCAGTAATTACACCACATGAATCCTGAAAGAAGTCTTTGTATTATTGATGCTCCAGCAAAAATTGGAATTTACAATTGCGCAGTAGGAAAAATATGTTCATAAATAAACCTAGAATACTTCAAACAATGAAGTATTTATATTAAAATGTTACAAAACTGATTACAATCAATGTTGTCTAAAAAAACAGTGTATTATTAGCCTAAATCTAAATTTAAAATCTAACTATGACAATTAAAAGGCTCGATGTGGGTGATCTGGCATTCTGGAACTACTTTCAAGAAATGAGTTGCTGAGTAGGCCTATTTGTAGGCTGCGCTGGCTGATGTGCTATCCTATGTGCTGGTTGCAGCTGACTGTTCTTTGTTACTTTTTACTCTTGGAACTCAGTTAGCTTATCCGATCGATCTCCATCTGGGATAATTAACTTAATGACCTTTCTGTAGATTTCATCCACTTCAGTATACTTAGAAAAAGTAGGTTTCACCACAAAGACATGGTTTACTTCATGCTAGATGAAAAGGTCATGAGCTAATGCCTCCAAGAATTATTTCCCTATCATAGTGCCTTTGATATTTGAAAATTTAACTGTGTCTCTAGAAATTTCATTCAACTTCTTCACATAATCCTCTATATTCATCAACTTGTTATTTATTACAAACAGAGAATGCAGACCTTTCTGAGTTAAAGGTTCTATCCTACTAAAAAATCTATTTACAACTATCTCTAAGTTGTGGCATTTTTCTTCTAGCTGTACAATCATTTTTCTCTTTGTAAGAACCTTCTTGACCTCCAAAATTGTCTCTGTCCTATCCTCCACTCCTAAGTCATTCATCTCATACATGTTCTTGGAATTTAAGAAATCGATGATGTTGTTGGCAGTAGTTGGCATGTCTCCAAGCTCCTCTTTTATGGTTTTAATGGCATCATTAGCTTTTTCTATCAATTCTTTCTACTCAAATATAATCTGGATGCAGGGCCAAATTTCATTGATGTATTCAATGATATGTGTCCAGATTATCTTCGTGACTTGGCCCAAGGTATTTCTAATATATGACTCCCTCTCAGACTTCTGCAATATTTATATTAACTTCTTTGCTCTTTGTCCTTCAGCAACATGTGAGCTATCACTTTTGGACTTCTAATCTTGCAAAAATTTAACTTGATCCTGAAGCTTCTTTATTTCTTCTGTCTAGATTGACAGATTCTGCACTACCTTGGTGAGTTGTTCTGCTCCATCTGTTGTACTTTTTGTAGAAGGTGTGGTTGTGGGAATGGTTGTAAGGGGTACAACCTTCAAAGGAACCAATGAAAGCTTGGAAACCTGCTCTTTTTCTTTTATCATCTTCTCCATCTCTGATTCCATCTGTCTCAACTGAGCATTCTTCTCCATGATGACGTTCACCATGTCTTATTTCTGAGACTCTGTCTCTTCAATTTCCTTGGCCAAAGGGTCCTCTATAGTTGGCATTTTCAGCTACTTTCTTAATGCTGCTATGTCACCATTTTTCTTATTTATCACCACTTCTGTAGCTTTGATGTTGGAAGGATCATTTCCAACTCTGACCACTAAGTCTTCTAAAGACTTAATCCTTGAATAGTTGGCCATAGAAGATATTTTCTCCATCTTGAGTTGTGACTGGATGTTGGCTAAGGAAACCTTCAATTTGGACAAACTCATAGCAATATTAGTGAGTGTATATGAAATCATTTCACCTGTTTTCTAATGCATCTCCATTTGATCAATGGGATGTATGTCTTTGATATCGAATTCAAATTCAGTCTTCTTATAGTCTGTTACTGTCTTGGGCTGTGGAATTTGTGCTTGAAGAAAGGCCATCTGCATTTTTCCTTTCTCAAAGTCAAAGACTAACAACAATCTACTTCTAGAACTGATTATAAGTGCTGGTCTTCAAAAATTCATTCTTCAATTTAATTTCTCTGAATGTATCAAATGTGGTCTTCTCTTTCTCCCCTGTGACAACTGTATTGGCTTTTTGCTGATCTTTTGAAGCTGTCGAAGTGGTAGGAGAGAGTGTAGTTTGACCACCAACTTGTGAGGAAGTAGGTGTTTCTTTGGTGATGATGATGATTTCTTGCTTTGAATCTTTTCTTGTGTTCACTCTGGGATTGAGCTTAGTCCTCTTCCTGTACGTGATTTTGAATTCTTTGCTGGAAGTGTCAGTCACTGAAGGTTACTCTTCTTCCCTCATCCTTTTTCTTGCTTTCTCCTGTGGGACAGGAGTCTGTGATGTTGAAGTGGAAACCAATTGTTCCTCATCTTCTTGCAAAGTGTTCTCAGTCCACTCTAGTTGTTTCATGTACCTCTCAATTTCTGGTTTGTGGGCATGGATGTAAGGTGTAGATTTGTTTTCTACCCTTATCTTATAGATGGTACCTAATGGATCATATGACCATGTAAAAATGAGGCTGAATTGCATTTCCTTTAAAAATTTGTATGCTTACTCCCCTACTATCCTACTGTTACAAATGAAAGGTCCTATTTGTGTTTTGATTCTGAATTGGGATTTCTCCTTTGGAGACACAAAATGGACTTCATTGACATTGAGCATTTTCCTGATGTATTCTAGAGAAAAAATCCTCATTGGGAGGAATTTTGGGAGCTTACATGGGGCAAGCTGACATCCATAAATCCTGAATTCTATGTAATTCTGGTAAAGGTACCAGTCTCCAGTTTTGTTTTGTCTGAAAGTTGCAAAATCTTCTTGATGTCTTCACTAATTCTTGGTTCAGAGGTGCTACTTAGAAGACTAAGTTCGTGATGTACAAATAGTTCAATGAACTGTTTGTATGAATATTATTTTTATTCCTTATTCACCATTTTTGTCCAGAATATGACAGACTGCTGATTTCCATCATCATCCAACTTCTGCATTGCAAAATGAACCTGTCTCCCTGAAAATACAGAAACATATATACTAAAATAGAGGCATATTTAAACACCTCTTTAGTTTGGAATCTGACAAACTGGTCATGGATGGCATCTGCTAGGAATTGGCTAAATTTGAATAGGATGGAAGGCTTAGAATCTATAGAGAAAATGGTAAGGAATCCTATAATTTCCTCATCTACCCACTGATATGATTAATATCCAAGTTGGTAAAAGATAACTGTAATGATTTGCTTGGATATATCACGGAAAATTGAGGATGAATAGGGAGGATTATTCTTGGGTAATTGGGCATCTTCAACCATAAAAAGCTCAAGGTTTTCTTCCCTCTTTGCAAAATCTAGCTTCTGATATAATTCAGTGAATGCTTCCTAAGAGAAAGGGGTTGCATTTTCTATGACAGGGGCCTGCATCATTTGGTCTATGGATTGGGAAACTATGCTAAGTAAAACCTCTCCTGTAGGAGCAATTATAGCTCTCTAGCTGGGTACATAACAAGCTTGACACTTTCTGATGAGTTCAGGGGCATTGTGGTTATGGGGAAAAATGTAATGGGGTAAATTAGAATCCCAAAGTCCAATATCATCAGACTTGTCAATGTAATTGTTCTCTAGCTAGCAATACATTTCAAACAACTTGAATTCACACAGGGTTTCATGGATTTTATAATCCCTGTTTTCCAAAGGTATGTGATCAAGGTCAACAGGGGGATGAAGTAGTGGATTTACAAGCTCCTCCTATCTCTTATTCTTAGGAGGCATTGTGGATTTGGTTTTTATGGTAAATGAGGGTTTATGATAGAAAAATTGTCACCGGGACTATGTAAATCTCTAGGACTGGGAAGAAAGTGCAACAGTTGCAGAGAATATTTTGACAATGATCAGACTAGCTGTTCTGGCGTTCTATTAACCTGCAAAAAACATGAGCAGAGCAGAGAAACAAACAAGTTAAAGGTTTATCAGTTGATAAGGCATGGATTTATACATAAATTAATCAATTTCCCGTTGATGGTGGCACGAATCCGTTGAATTAACGGTCAGTCATGAATTAAATTCATCAACGGTTGCATTTCCATGGGAAGGCATTTAATTGGCAATGATAATGGCCGAGGTGGCATGAGATGACAGACGCTCAACGAGCGGATTAGTGGTTTTTTATCTGGCAGAGAAACAACTTTTTGGAGGGGGTCCAAAGAGATAAGTGGTTTAAGTAGGGGGGTGTGAAATGACGAGAAGGCACCACGTTAGCGTGGGCCCAAAATGCAAAACAAATTTTTTCGGAACCCCCCCCCCCCCGCAACGGTAAATAGCAGATGGAGAGGGGGGCCGAAAAGTGATAAGGGCCGTAGGATGAGGGAGTGGGAGATCAGATGATGGGACAAATGAAGGTAAGTTAACATGAAGCGATCAAATTCTTTGTTAGGTAGAGAGGGGTTTAATAAAGGTGAAAACTTTGGATAATAGATTATATGCCCAAACTTGATATTCATGCGCTCGATCACTTTTAACCTTAGGATAAAATATTTACCCCTTTTCCTTTGATATGCATGAAATAACTTTGAAATTCAAACTTAGGATAAAACTTTTAATGCTTTTCAAAGCTATAATACAACTTCTACCTACCCTTTCATTTTCATTTCTTTTACTAAGCTAACATTTTTTCATTTTCTTTCCTTAGGGTGCATTTAAGCTAACAAACCCACATATCCCTTATTTTTTTTATAAAAATCTAACGTACTCTATCACTTATTTCTCCTATTGATTGAGATTAGATTGTTGAATCAATTTCATTATCTACCTAGCTACTGACTTGCCAAGATTAAACTATTTGGAAAATTAATATTCACTAACCTAATTTAACATGAAATTCACAATTGTTCCATCATGATTAAAATATATGATTGGAACAAACATCTATTCATTGTGGCATTTTAAGACAAGTTGCACACAATCTTATTGGATTTTGACATAAGGAAACTAATTTAACAATAGTGGCATTTAAATTTGTAGCACTTTCAGAATTATTTCTATTTTTCTTTTGTGGGGTTTTATTCTCTTTTATTCTTTCTTCAATTTTCTTTCTTTTTTTCTTTTTCTTCATATTTATTTTCTTTTTGACATACCCTTTTTTTATTTTCTTTTATACATATTTTTTTTGGAAATCATTTGCAAATTGAAAATTATTTACAATGTAAAATTACAAATATGAAATACTCCATCACCTTGAGATCCTATAAAATATAGGACCCTAACATTGTGCAAGGATGCCAGACCTGAGATAGAGTGATTTTGGAGGCCATACCTTTTACATTATAGAGAGCCTATGATTCCAGTCCTCTTACATGTGAAATGCATTATAGTGTCAAACATATGAG
This sequence comes from Pinus albicaulis, assembly GCA_034641835.2. Classification (NCBI taxonomy): domain Eukaryota; kingdom Viridiplantae; phylum Streptophyta; class Pinopsida; order Pinales; family Pinaceae; genus Pinus; species Pinus albicaulis. The sequence goes on from CM076579.1 coordinate 717,807,232, forward strand.
CAGTTAGAATATCCCAAAGCAGAGGATGCTAAAGGATGTCAAAGGAACTGAGTTAGAGGATACCAGACCAACAATAATTTCACAATGATGACCTTTGTTTATTATTTTCTCTGGAAAAACATATTCAAGATTGGAGAATAAAGGCACGTTTTTCTGAGATCAAGATCACAAAGTTGCAATCAAAGGTTACTCAACTCATAAATGAAATTTAACTAGTGAGAAATAGACATGTCTTTGAGCAGACTATGTGGATTGATGACTGCAACAGACACACAAGATATATTTCATATTCAAATTCAGTAAGGAGCTCAATAAAAATTATAAGCAGTACAAACTTGGAGAGTTTGAACCATCGCGAGGATGAGAATGCTAGGAGAAAGATCAAAGACCTGTGCTCAAATTCAAAGGTCTTGTAACACATTTCAAAGATCCGAAAATCATAAGGTTATGTGAAATTCTGTGAAGGTGATAAAGTTACTAGTTAAATCATCTTTTATGGACTAGAGCTACTAAGTCCTAATAGACAACAAGGAAACTAATTTTAAGAAGGACCAATTCCGAACTGTATAGAGGCGTTGTAGGCTCATTTGGAAGGTCTGATACAAAGTTTAGTCACCTAAAGGACCACAATTATCTTCAATTATTTTGAGATCTATACAAGTCTTTCCAAATAGAAACTTCTCACTCCATTAAGTTGCGACACTTTGAAGTAAGATCAATTTCACATCCTTTTGGGACTATTGAAATACCTAAAGGGACAAACTTGCAATAGAACACTACATATATCTCAAGGGACTAGACCTATTGTTAAAAGTATAAAAAGGAAAAGATATATGTAAGTGTTGATAAACTATAGAACTCTGACCTAAACCAAAGAAGAGGATCAATCTATCACCTTGATTAGAGCTTCTTGAATTAGCACCTTGGAATCTTCTACCGCAAACTTTATTACATGAAGTATCAAGCTTGTGAAAGAATGTAACATTATCATCAAAAGAGAAATAACAATCCACCATAAGGCATGTTTAAAAGGCATATTATGGATATATTGAAGGGACAAGGGAATAGATATAGTTATATGAGCCACTTATAAGAAGATGCTTAAGAGAGGATCTAGGCCAACTTGAACAAAAGGTCTTATAGGCTCGTTCTATAATGATATATTAACCCCAAGCTAGCAGGTCTGACATGAGGAGCCTTGCTACTGGATATTTTGATTAGACTTGAGGAGACTAACAAAGCTTGTAGGTCATAGCTTGAAGCCTTACCTTATAGATTTTTTTATCAAACCACGACTTCCATCATATCAGGACAGACCTGCCTAATGACTTTACATATGAGAAGGAAGGACAGTTAGGTCCAAAGCCCGCAAATTGTAAATAGTAATAAATAATCTCATCTCCTAGACATTTAAATATGTTATAATGTTGTTTTTTGATTGTCAAATTATTTTAGTGAGTCATATTTGAGTCTCAAAACCCTCCAACATCGTCAATGCATGCATCTACCATAACCATGTCAAATTTCAATGCATACGAGCACAAACTGGAAAAAATTCAACGTTACCCCATTCCCAAGTCATGGGTAGTCATGGGTTGAGATTAATTATATTGTGCGAGCGCCCCATGTTAAGTAGGGCCAACCCACCAAATTGTCACACGGGTGCCCTAACATACCCAACACATGACGCCCCCATGGGCACTTTGGCATCCCGCCTTCGTGCGGGCGCGAGCGTTCACCCTGCTATGAAAATAAATGAACACAAATATTAGCTCATCACTAAAAGTAAAATATCATGATTTTTTTATTTCTATGATGCATGATCAATATTCAATTATAAACCAAATTTTAACACCTAAACATTAATTTACTTAATTTTATGAAAATCATTATGAGACCCCATTTTGGGAACTTTATTCATGAGAAATCATGGGCCGACATTACTTATTTTGTGTGGGCACCCCTTTCCAAGTCGGTCCAACCCACCAAATCATCGCACAAGCGTCCTTGCTGGGCAGGCACCCTCACGTGCTCAGCACGTGACATCCCCATTAGTGCTAGGGGTCCTGGCGTGCCTAGCATGCGATGCCCCCATGGGCACCGAACGCCCAGACGTGCCCAACGCGTGATGCCCCCTTGGGCGCCCCACCTTCTTTCACTCGTCAATGACAAAAAATATATTATAATTTGTTAGTACCATGTTGCATAATCAATAAATTATAAACATATTTTAACACCCAAACATTAGTTTAGTGAATTTTCTAAAAATAATTATGAGATCCCTTGGTTGGAACTATGTTCATGGGAAGTCATGGGCTGACATTACTTATTTTATGTGAGCGCCCCTTTCCAAGTTAGGTCGACCCACCAAATCGTCGCACAAGAACCCCTGCCAGATGGGCGCCCCAGCGTGCCCAACACACGACGCCCCCATAGGCGCCTGGGCACCCCACCTTCGTGCGAGCGTGCCCAGGGTGCGGGAATTATCCCTGTTGTGCAAATAAGTGAACACAATTCATTAGCTCATCAATGAAAAAAAAAATATTACCATTTTTTATTTCCATGCTACATGATCAATATTCAATTATAAACTGATTTTTAACACCTAAACATTAATTTACTTAGTTTTCTAAAAATCATTATGAGACTCCCTTGTGGTAATATTTTTCATGGGAAGTCATGGGTCAACATTACTTCTTTTGTGCGAGCGCCCTTTCCAAGTTAAGACGACCCACCCACTCATCACACAGGTGGGCGCCTTTGCGTGGCTAACACTCGATGCCCCCATGGGCGTCGGGCGCCCTAACGTGCCCAACACATAATGCCCCCATGGGTACCCAGGCACCCCACCTTTGTTCGCTCATCAGTGACAACAAAATATTATAATTTGTTAGTACCATGTTGCATAATCAACAAATTATAAATCTAATTTTAACACCCAAACATTACTTTAGTGAATTTTCTAAAACTCATTAGGAAACCCCTTGGTGGGAACTCTGTTCATGGGAAGTCATGGGCCGACCTTACTTATTTTATGCAGGCGACCCTTGCCAAGTTGGGCCAACCCACCAACTCGTTGCACGAGCACCCTTTCCGGGTGGGCGCCCTGGCGTGCCCAGCACATGACGCCCCTATGGGCACCGAGCACCCTGGCGTGCCCAACACGCGATGCCACCATGGGTGCCCCACCTTCATACAAGCACACCCAGGGTGCAATAATTTGCGTTGTTGTGAAAATAAGTGAACACAAATCATTAGCTCATCATTGAAAACAAAATATTATCATTTTTTATTTTTATGTGTTAGCCACCTATAAAAATTTGTCATATCAAATGGTGGCTAAATCTTTTAAAGCCTTCAAGAAACAATTTTATGGCCAAATTGTGAGTTCTTAAAGTCTTATGAAGATAACTAGTCCTTTAGTTAATCTTCATTGCTGTTTCCCTCATAATCCTGAAAAATCTGCTGTTTGCAAAGAGAAAGACTGCTAAAAAAACCCATTTTCCCCTTCATTTTACCCCTCCTTCCATTCATTAAAAACACCATTTTCATCCCCTTTCTCTTCATAAAATTCCTCCATTTCCCTCATTTTCCTTCTTTTCCTTCATAAATCCCCTTTGATAAGGTTTAAAACTCCTTTTTAAACCTTATCAGAACTCTCAAAATCCTAAAAAATAGTCTCTTTTGCACTAAGGCCTTAAGCCCCTTTGGCCTTAGCCCCAGCTCCTTTTTTCCGCATAAAACCAGAGCTGTAACCCGCAGTTAAGCCCCTATTACCTTTTACTTTTGAAAACTCCGATTGCGATAGGCCCTTTTCTTTTAAACCCCCGATCCCTTCGGCTTCTTCACATAACCCAGAGCCCCGCAACCGGGTGCTAAAAGGCTTAAAACCATTTCCCGAAACCCAACTTTCATTTGTTAAAATGAAAAAACCCCAATTTTATTTGATATTTCATAAATCCGATAGTTCAAAATTTAAATGAATATCAGCCGTCGATCTAAACCGATCAACAGTCATCGGCTCATCGCATCGCAAGTCCGCTTCGGGTCCTCCCTTTTCTTCATATCCTTCAAAATTTGCGATGCGATCAAACCTCAGGCGTTGATCACCCCCCCGATCCGACGGTCAATCCACAATCGCATCGCAAATATTCATTTGACGCATTTTTTTCGGTTCATTGCCTCCCGCCGATGAGATCCTACGATCGTTTCTCCACCGTTGATCCGATCCATTAAAGCCCAGATCCAACGGTCCATATTGCTCCATTATCCGAACTTGCCATTCCGCCTTTTGCCTTTATGATTAAATCTCCACCGTCGATCTAGTTTTTAGATCGATGGCTCTCGCTCCATCGGCTAATCGCAATCGCAAGTTCTTCCCATCGCAAAATCACAAGTTCCTTTAACATCCTCCGATTCCGATCCTGCGATTAAATCGCAGCCCTTGGAAAACACAAGAACCAACGACCCAAATTTAATCGCACTCCACCCTTTCGCCCTCCAACATCACTCCCAGCTATTAAATCTCCACCGTTGATCTCCCATACTGATCCGACGGTCCGCACTCAATCGCTTCATCGCATCGCATTTCTGCTTCACCCTTTGACCTCCGCTAATTGCGATTGCGCGATTAAATCTCCGCCGTCCATTCCAAAAAATCTAACGGCCAGGATCAAGCCCGACCTTTCTTTATTACTCCTCAAGCCCGGTAGTTTAAACTTTTCGATAAAGATCCACCGTTGATCTTTACAGATCAACGGTCCACATTTCACCCGATCTCCGCCCGACCCCCTGCCTCATATTCCTTTCATTACCCCGAGATTAAATCTGAGCCGTCAATCGTTTAGATCCTACAATCTATATTCAACCCGATAGGCCCAACTCCTTTGGGACCTATCTCTCCCATCGATAGATCTCGACCGTCCATTCCTGAGATCCAACGGTCGGCATCTAAAACCACCTTGACACTGCCCACCATTTTTCGCCCGTGCATCTTATCCCATCACGCTCTCATTCCCACCGTCGGATCTCCCCACCTTTCATCTGACAGTCGCTATCCCATATCGCGTAATTTTGCGCCCGAACGTTAATGCCAAAAAATTACGCGATATGGGCGGTATTTTAAATCCACGTGTCGAACGCAAACCTATATCGCGTTCCAAAAGCTAAAACCACATTACCACCCAAACACAACGTGAAAACCGCTGCCGGTTTTCCGCTTTACCGCTTCCCCTCCGCAATATAACTCCAGATTCAATCTCGACCGTTCATTATTCTAATTGGATGGTCTTGTTTTAACCTTACCACCATTTTCTTTTCACCCAACTTTCCCCCAAGCAAGTTCATCAAGCAATCTCCACCGTTCATTATTCTGATCGAACGGTCCCGATTTAACTCCGCTCCCAAAGCCTCCAAATAAATTTAAACCTATCCTCGTAGGATTTTATTAACTTTTGTGTGTTTTTTACAGGATATTAAGGTTTTTTTCACAGTGTTAAAATAAAAGAAAGGTCTGGGATGACGATCCCCCAGTCCTTTATTCACGAAGAGAAGGAATTTATAGGGGTTCACATCATGATTCCACCTGTGCCTCATGAACATTTGTGAAGTCACAAGACCTCTGCGCCTGCAAAACACGACAAAATATAGTAAATATCAAACAGCCGAAGAGTATCAGTGTCAAAGGATGAAATCACAACAAAATTAAAGATTAATGATTTTAAACAGAGTTTAAAGGGATTAAGACACCAAATCGAGAAATCAAAGTTTTAATCTGTAGATAAAGACACCATGAAGACCAGAAAAGAAGATTGAAGCCTAATCAGGCCTAAAACACTGATCAAACGCAAATTAGCAGTGTTTTAGGAAAAACAAAGGAAAATATCAGTCCTGGGACACCTCAGAGCCACATCAAAGGGGCTAATTGAATCCCCCAACTACCAAAGAGCCACTTGTAGCCTCAAAGCAATCAAAGAAGGTCTACTTATTGCCAAAACAGAAGATATTTGCATAAAGACAACTGAACAGTTATTACCAAAGAAAGAACAAATTCTAAAACTGTGAGTAAAGTTATTGAAAAAGATAAATAGGCCTCGAAGTCAATCTTTTTGCCCATTTAAGTCTAAAAAGATAGAAACAGAGTAAATGGAACAGAATCATGATTCAATGCTCTCCTGCCTTAGGCCTTGCATGGTTTTCGAGGCTAGGAGTTGCATTTAGTGTAGAATTTATTACGCTTCAATCCTAAACACACTCCCACCTCCTCATTTCTTCTATAAATACTTCTGATGAAGATGAGAAATTGTTGGTTGGTTGCTGGACTTTGATGTAATACTTGTTGCTCGAAACTTTCTACATGTAAATAGTTTTCAAAGGCTCTTGAAGCTCTGTTTGTGATCAAAGAAGTTAGGCTAAGAAGAGAAGATGATTGCTGTACTGAAACATTGGACTTGAAGTATGTAACTAGATTGACATCAATATACAAGCTGATTCTTGGGATCCTGGTCTATATCATTGGTGAAGTACCTCTTATTGTTTTTGTTTTCCTTTCATGTATGCCATTTTGTTCACTTATTCGCTGATAAAGAACAACAAATATAGAGCTAGGATTTACTGTTAAAGGTACCCTACTCTCACTGATAAGCTTTATCTTTATGTTTTCCTCCAATTGTGTATTTAAGAATGACTTAAGTTAAGTGTAAGAATTATCAAGGAATGTTGGTTTGTCCCTGTCTTGATGTGCAAAACTTGAAAGGAAGTTCTTGCATGATGTTTTCATTATATGCTAAGTAGAGTTGGACTAGGAAAGTTTATGGTCTACCTTGTCTTCTAGCTCTTTCTCCAAAGGTAGTTTTGAAAGTTTCCCTAAGAGTATGCTGAAAGCAAGTTTAGATTTTAATGTATCTTGCTTGATCTTAAGCTGCACTTTGTTTTCTTATCTGTTTCCATCCTTTTTGAAAGTAGTCATGTGGATTACTGGATTTTTTGTCTGATAAGTTAGCTTTAATACAAGCTTGTCCAAAGAAGTTTATGGTTAGCCCTGTCCTTTGGTTGGTTTCAAACAGTTGCTTAAAAAGGATTTTCTTGTATGGAAAGTTGATAAATCCTTGTTGAAATTATTGACTTTTTCCACCTTCTCAACACTTTTAATGTTCCATTCCATCATTTAATCTAAAATATCTTTTGATATAGATGAATTTCCCCTTGGACCACTCTTGAAATTGTTGCACAATTAAACCCTTTTATGACTCCATAGCCCAATGGACTAAGTGCTGTTTCATATCTATCTTATCAGTTGAATCTTCTTCTGATTATTCACATCTTCACCCCTTTGAAACTCTTTCATTTTTAGGACTTTCCACTCAATTAAAAATCATGCCCAACCATCCAAACAAACAAAAACCCTTGTTCTTAATAACTAGCCTAATATCATATCAAAAGCCCTAAAGATAAATCAATATTTACATTTATAGAGTGATCCCTCTTTGGATTTAGGAAAGCTAGATCCTAGAATCCCAAAGTGGTTCATAATGTTGTCTCTGCAGCTTTAGTCTCACCAATCTGCTAAAATTACAGGGAACCAACATTTCTGGCGACTCCGCTGGGGACCTTATGAGTGAAATTACATCTTATACATTATTAGAACCTTAAAAAACCCTTGAGTACAAGTATCCCTCTTCAAGCACTACCAAAGAAAATGGTAATCGTGATAAAACTTATTGGAGTCAGTGACAAACTAAGGAACCCTTAGGATTCTCATAAGAGCTTATTAAACCTTGAAGGAATCAGCTAGCTTAGCCATAAGAGTAAAATTTCTTTGTCTCATCACCGTAGCTAAGTGTTGAAATAGATTTAGGACACTCTTAGAACCCATTGGACTGAAAAAACTCAGTATACCCAAAAATATTTCAGATTGGTATTCAAATAAACATGGTGGTGGACCATAAAACATTTTACCTCCAAAAGAGCTAAAAACTTCCACCTGGTGACTCCACAATCCTAAACAGACCTTAAGACTCCACTGGGAATCCTATTATCATCATAACATCATATAAAATCAGTTAAGAAGGCTTTAAATATTAAAGTTTTCTTGATTAAAGATCAGTTAGCCTCTTAAAGACTGTCATATTTGGTTAAACTTTTCTTGATTAGTTAGGTCTGAAAACATAGCATAGTGGCTTCAAGAAGAATTCATACTAGGAGCCATCCTGATCCAAACCCTCCTGACATAGTTGATAACCCTGAAAGAATACTTAGGAAGTCTCCTAAGGCCAAATCTTCAACTATTGTCAGATCATTCCATAGAGCTAATTCTGTTCCTGAAAACCTTGCAGCGCTACAAGATTCACAATTTGACTGAAGAAATCCATTCAGAACTAGGTCACTTGATGATATAGATCAGACAGATTTAGAGCCTTCACTTTTATCCCAAGATAGAAGTGAACATCCTGGTAGTAGAGAAACTACTCCTCCTGATTTACATTTCCTTCATAATTTTGGTTTCTCTCATCCAAGATCAGCTCAACAATCTCTTGCTGGTCCATCCACTTCTGCTACCCATACACCCATTGTCCAAAACACTCCACTTCAGCCCACTTTCCCTCTTGTTAATCCACCCCTTGTAAATCCACCTCAACCTACTATCATGGCAACATGGTATGCCCCATTGGTAATTCCTTTACCTTTAGTCAATCTTCCACAGGACTATCAGTCTAAGATAGCTTTGTATGATGACAATGATGCTACTACTACTTCACAACATGTGAACAAGATGAATGACTACTTTGAAAAAAATGAGATTGATGATGAAACTGTCAAACTTAGATTATTTGCTCAAAGTTTAGGGGGAGAAGCAAGAAAATGGTTTAAAAGCTTAACCCCTCACAGTATTAATTATCTCCAAGCCTTCCTTCAATTATTCTTAAACAAATGGGAAGTTAAGAAAAACCCTCTCCAAATACTTTCAGACTACAAGAATCTCCAAAGAAACACTGGGGAAAGTGTTCAAGCTTATTGCACTAGGTTCAACAGTGTGTATAATGCACTTCCCCCAGATCTGAAACCTCCACAAGGCTCAGCTTTAAACAAGTTCCTTGAAGGATTTGATCCTAAAATGGCCTATCATCTTAGAGAAAGGGATCCTCTGACTTTAGAAGATATGCAGAAAGGAGCCTTAGCTATGGAAGTAAATTTAATGGAGAAAAGAGAAAGAATGAGGAATGAGAAGAAAGTGTCCTTTAGAGAGGAATCTACACCTTCCACATCTAGCTCAAAGATGGAAAGAATGATGGAGGAGATGATGAAAAAGATGAGCATACTTCAGAGAGCACAAGCTAGTCAAAACCAATCAGCTCCTCAAAATAGAAATCAAAATCAAAATCAAAATTTTAGGAGAAACCAACCTCAAAAGAGACCAAGGGAGGATGATCAATAGATTACACCTCCTTTTCATCAAAACTATGTAAGTGAGGTTGAAGAAATAATTGAAAAAACAGAGGAAGATGAGAAAAACATGTTGGGAGTAGAGAATGATAATTTTGATGTTCATTACAATAGGAAACAAGGTCTATACACACCCTATGATGATAAAAGAGCAGAGGATGAATATTACTATCAAGAGCTGGAAAACGTCATTATAGAAACTCCAAAAGAATATGACCTTAGGAGTAAAAATAATCAGGAAACTCCCAAGACTAAGACCTTTGAAAATTCTGCAAAAAACAGCCCTGTAAACAAAACCAAAATTACAAAACAGAAAGACAAAACAATGGCTGTAAATTCTGATCAAAATAAAGAGAAAGGGACTCAAATTAATCAAAAACAGAGTGCAGATCTTAGTAGCGTTAGCACCTCAGCTAGTGCTCCTACTAAAACAATTTTGACCAATGTAAATAGAGGAAATCAGAAAACCGACCTTGTTGATAAACTGGTGGTTGATAAGGCTGAAACAAACATTGTAAAGAGTCAGATGCCTTTTAGTTTGGAATAGGAAATTGCCAAGATAAAAATATCTATTCCTCTTACTGAATTAGCCACCCAAGATGTATATAGATCACAAATTTTGAAGGCTTTTAACATAACAGAAAATAATGACACTGTCAATGTTAATGATGACCAACCAGAGCTTTTATTTGGTCCTAAGATTGAGGGAAGATACCAAGAAGGACCAGTTCCTCCTTTTTAGGTTAGTTTGAAGATTCATGAAATTTTTTTACACAATGCCATGCATGACTCAGGGGCCTCTCATAACTTAATACCCAAATCAGTAATGGAGAGCCTGAGCCTTGAAATTACCAGACCATACAAATATCTATACTCCTTTGACTCCAGTAGAGTGAAATGTTTAGGTTTGATCAAGGACCTCTGTGTAAACTTAGCACAAATTCCAGCCAAGTTTTTAGTGATGGATATTGTAGTGGCTGATGTACCCCCCAAGTATGGTATGTTGTTATCAAGATCTTAGGGAGCTAAGGTACAAGGAACAATGCAAATGGATATGACATATGCTACCATCCCTGTTTTTAATCAAACAAGAAGACTTTATAGGGAATCTCATATGCAATACATGGTAAGTAGCCAAGAAAGACCAGAAAACTCTCTTATCTATTCTGTACATACAGGCCTTGACTCATTTATTCTCTTCAATCATGAAATAGTTAATGAGCAAGAAACCTTAACTGATTTAATGGCCACCCCTCACTATAATATGGTGGCAAACACAGAAGAGGAGGAAGACAAGACAGAAGTATCAAAACAGTTTGCTAAATCAGACAATAATAGCAAGCAAATCATAGGTCTAGAGCTGCAAATCAGTCATCCATTGCTTTTTAACTTTGAGAGCCAAGAGAGGAATCCTCAACTTAATGAAGAACATGAGGAACTACAACAACTTCAACATAGTGTTGATCTTCAAGAACAATCCAAAAGCACACTAGATGAAGAGGATGGTAGTCAAACTGTTGAACTCGAAACTAGTCCTCTTTGGAGTATGAACTTCGATGGCTCTTGTACTAAGAACAATGCAGGTGCAGGCATATGGATTCATAACATTGAAAACAATCATATTGAAGGCCATTCCTACAGATTAAATTTTCAATGTACAAATAACATAGCTGAGTATGAATCCCTCCTTTTAGGCTTACACTTATTGAAGAAATTGGGAGCCAAAAGGATAAAAGTTCATGGGGATTCAGAACTGATTATTAGGCAAGTGAATGGGGAATATAGTGCCAAACATCCCAGAATTAGAGCCTATAGAAATGATGTCATGGATTTACTAAGAACTTTTGAGGAATCCCAACTTATCTTTGTCCCAAGAGCCCAAAATACCCTTGCCCATAATCTAGCTTTTGCTACTAGAACAAGTTTAACACGTTATGAAACCAAACAATGCACCACCCAAATTAAATTCAGACCAGCTGTCCCAGATAATGAGAAATATTGGCAAGTGTTTGATGGAGACAAACAAATAGAAGACTTCTTACAGTCCAGAAATTTGAGTTGCCAAGTTCAGATTCAGAGTATGACAATGACTGTTCCATTGAAGAAAATCTACTTGATGAAGAAGAAAACTCTCCAAAGATTTCTGTTATAAATATGTTAGCTAATAAACTTGAACATAACATAGAGATTAGTGCAGATTTAGAAAAACAAGACTTAGAAAAATTGCAATCTAATGCACAAAGTTTGCCAAAAGGTCTGGTCCCTTTAGAAGAGTTGTTTGATTTCAATGATGTTGCCAAGAAACCAAAACTGGAACCTGTTGAAACTGAGGTAGAAGAGTGCAATATAGGCAGTGAACTAAAACCAAATATGATCAAACTGTCTAAGACTTTACCAGCTCACATCAAACTGAAATACATAGAGCCGTTTAAGGAATTTTCTGATGTATTTTCATGGAGTTATGAGGATCTAAAGTCCTATGACATAGAAATAATTCAGCACAAGATACCCCTGAAAGAAAACCAAAAGCCCTTTAAACAAAAATTGCACAGAATCAACCCTGTTCAATTTCCTTTGGTTGAGAAGGAAATCAAGAAAATGTATGAGGCTAGAATTATTGTTCCTATTAGATATTCAGAGTGGGTGTCTAATCTAGTGTCAGTTAGGAATAAAACAGGAGAAATAAGGCTTTGTATTGACTTTAAGAACTTAAACAAAGCCTCATTAAAGGACAACTACCCTTTACCCAAGATGGATCACATTTTACAAAATGTAGTTGGTTCTAAAAGAATTTCTTTGCTAGATGGCTTCTCAGGATATAATTAGATATTAGTACATCCTGATGATCAACTCAAAACAACCTTTACTACACCTTGGGGTACTTTCATGTATGTGAAAATTCCCTTTGGTTTAATGAATGCTGGTGCTACATTTCAGAGAGCCATGGATATTTCATTCTCGGAAGAATTAGGCTACTTCATCATTATTTAACTTGATGATATCACTGTTTTTTCCAAAACAGATGAAGAACACCTAGAACACTTGAGAATTTTTTTTGAGAAATGCAGAAAGTATGGGTTATCTTTAAATCCAAAGAAAACAATGTTTGGTCTCCAAGAAGGTAAACTAATTGGACACATCATATCAGAAGAAGGAATAAAGATAGACCCAAAGAGGATTGAGGGTATATTGCAAATCACCCATCCTAGAAACATCAAGGAACTTCAATCTTTCATTGGGAAGATTAATTTCTTGGGAAGGTTCATACCCAACTTGGATGAACTCCTTAGAAACATAACAAACATGCTAAAGAAGGAAGAAGGAGTTAAATGGACCTTCGAAGAAAAGAAATATTTTGAAATGGTGAAACAAGCATTAGACAAAACACCAGTTCTTATAAGTCCTGATTTTACAAAGGATTTCTTCATTTTTTTCATTTGCATCAGAACATACAGTGGCTGCTGTCCTATTACATAGAAACTCAAAGGGACAAGAGCAGCCAATTGCATTCTTTAGTAAGGCATTAAGAGATGCACCTCTGAAGTACAATATCATGGAGAAACAAGCCTTTGCCTTAGTCAAAGCCTTAAAAGACTTCAAAGTTTACCTTCTACACTCCCACATAATTGCATTTGTGCCAAATTCAGTTGTGAAAGACATTTTAACACAAGACCCAGATGGCAAAAGAGGAAAGTGGATAGCTGTGATACTTGAATATGATTTAGAAATCAAGCCCACTAAGCTCATAAAAGTCTAAGGACTAGCAAGATTAATGGCTGAGTCTAATTTTGAAGCTCTTGATATAAACATGATAAATGCATTAGATGAACAAGAGGAATTGCCATCTCCCATTGTTGAAAATCATTTTATGAATTCCTCTTGGTATGTTGATATTTTGTATGTTTTTCTCAATTTGAATACACCTCCTGGCTTGTCTAAAACAAAGGCAAGATTTTTAAAGTTAAAAGCTGTTAGCTATTGCATTTTAGATAAATGTATATATTGGAAAAATGCTAGTGGATTATTGCTTAAATGTTTTCCTGAGAATGATGCATATAAGATCAAGCATGAGTTCCATGAAGGAGAATCTGGAGGCCACCTCTATTGGAAGACAACTGCCAATAAAAACCTTAGAGCTAGTTACTTTTGGCCCACCCTCTTTTAAGATGTCCATAAAATGATTATTGCCTGTCATAAATGTCGACTCTTTGAAGGCAAAAGAAAATTGCTTCCCTTACCTTTGCATCCAGTCACTGTTGAATCTCCTTTTCAACAGTGGGGTCTAGACTTCATAGGAGAAATCCATCCACCCTCATCTACCCAACATAGATGGATTCTCACTGCAACAAACTACTTTACCAAATGGATAGAAGCCATCCCTTCTAGGCAAGCCAATGACTCTGTCATCATAAAATTCATTGAAAATCATATCCTCTCTAGATTTGGATGTCCTAGGAAGATTATCACTGATAATGCTGTTGCATTTGGATCCAAAAAGATGGTTGAATTTTGTCACAAATATCAGATTACATTGGGCCATTCTACTGCTTATTACCCTCAAGGTAATGGGCTGGCAGAATCCTCAAACAAAAGTTTGGTAAACATAATCAAGAAGTTGCTAGAGGACAATAAGAAATCTTGGCACACAAAGCTAGTACATGCATTATGGGCTGACAGATTAACACTTAAGAAATCATTTGGAATGTCACCCTACCAGCTTGTTTATGGAGTAGATGCAATTTTTCCAACTAGCCTAGGAGTGCCAGTCATGAAGCTGATCCAAGAAGTACAGTCTAAAGACAATGACATGATTAGAAGAATTAATCAGACTATACATCTTCAACAAACCAGAGAGGAGGTCTACAACAGAGCATTACAAAAGTAAGAGAGCATCAAGAAGCTTTTTGATAGAAGGACAAAAGCCAGTAATTTTAACATTGGTGACAAAGTTTTAAAGTGGGATTCAAGGAGAGAAGATAAGGGCAAGCATGGGAAATTTGATAATTTATGGCTTGGCCCTTATCTCATTCATTCAACTGCTGGTAACAATGCTTATTTTTTACAAGAATTGAATGGAGCTGAACTGTTTGGGGGTCCTGTCAATGGCAGGATGCTCAAACATTATTTTTCTTGACCATATCAGTTTGGAAGCCTTTTTTTTTTTTTCTCATTGTAAATATCATACTCATCATTGCATTTGAAGTTAGAAAATAAAAAATACAAAAACAATAGAAAAGAAAATAGGGCAGATTGTAAAAACAAGAAAGGTACAACCCCATACCAAAAAAAAAGAGAAATAAAATCTGAAAGTGTGCAAGTTCAAATGCCACTCCTAAAAAACACACTCCTAGTTAGTCATACAACAAGTCATGACTAATTAGTTTTTAAATTTACTGCTGATAGGTTAGTGAAATAGATTTTTCAAACAGTTCAATCTTGGCTTATCAGTTAGGTAGATTAGGATAGAAGAAAAGGGTTCAAAAAAGCTCAAAATCTGAACCTATAAATTTCAGAAGAAAGAATGGCTCTAATTAGATCAAAGCTTGAGCCAAGAATAGGAGCAAACTGGTTCTAATATACTAAAAAATTTAACCAGAGAACAAAGAGAAAAACAGCTCAAACAAGCCTAAAAAAGAGCTGAAGAAAAGAGAAGGATGTTCTTAAACTTTCAGATCTTAAGCCTTCACCATTTTGATTTAATTTTCTGCAAATAACAGTCTATGTGCAGCTTGTTTTTATGCCATAGATATGCATCAAGTCAAACTGCTTAATCTTGGCTTGACTGTTTGTAAATTTCTGCTTTAGAATTTAGAGAATAAATTCTGGCAGACAGTCTAATCCTGACAGAGTGTAGTTAGGTAGAGAAGCTTATGAACTCAACTGCTTAATCTGAGTTCATGGAGAAATAAGAAGTAGACTTAGATTAGTTTTATGTTTTCAAAAGAATAAAATGTTTGTAAAAAGAGTTTTCCAATTTAAATGCACTCTGAAAGAAGAAAAAATGTTAGATCATTAGGATTGGGTAAGTAGACAGCTTGTTCTGATAGAGTTCCATTGTTTTTCATGGCTGCTAACATTGTTAGAGAAAAAGAATATTAGCAAAGGTAAAGATAGTTGCAGCCCAATGGATGAGGCATTAGTCAGCTTCCAGAGAAAATAGGTCTAAAGTTCTTGACACCTTCAAGAAGGTGCCATCCCCATGTGGAGCCGCTGTTAGCCACCTATAAAAATTTGTCATATCAAATGGTGGCTAAATCTTTTAAAGCCTTCAAGAAACAATTTTATGGCCAAATTGTGAGTTCTTAAAGTCTTATGAAGATAAATAGTCCTTTAGTTAATCTTCACTGCTATTTCCCTCATAATCCTGAAAAGTCTGCTGTTTGCAAAGAGAAAGACTGCTCAAAAAACCCATTTTCCCCTTCATTTTACCCCTCCTTCCATTCATTAATAACACCATTTTCATCCTTTTTCTTCATAAAATTCCTCCACTTCCCTCATTTTCCCTCTTTTCCTTCATAAATTCCCTTTGATAAGGTTTAAAACTCCTTTTTAAACCTTATCGGAACTCTCAAAATCCTTCAAAAATCCTAAAAAAAAGTCTTTTTTGCACTAAGGCCTTAAGCCCCAGCTCCTTCTTTTTCACATAAAACCGGATCTGTAACCCGCAATTAAGCCCCTATCACGCAATCGCAATCGGGGCTTTCTATTATCATTATTACCTTTTACTTTTGAAAACTCCGATTGCTATAGGCCCTTTTCTTTTAAACCCTCGATCCCTTCGCCTTCTTCACATAACCCAGAGCCCTGCAACTGGGCGCTAAAAGCCTTAAAACCCTTTCCAGAAAGCCAACTTTCCTTTGTTGAAACGAAAAAACCCGACTTTTCTTTGATATTTCATAAATCCGATAGTTCAAAGTTTAAATGAATATCAGCTGTCGATCTAAACCGATCAACGGTCATCGGCTCATCACATCGCAGGTCCGCTTCGGGCCCTCCCTTTTCTTCATATCCTTCAAAATTTGCGATGCGATCAAACCTCAGCCGTCAATCGCCCCCCCAATCCGACGGTCAATCCACAATCGCATCACAAATATTCATTTGACGCATTTTTTTTTGGTTCATTGCCTCCCGCCGATGCGATCCTGCGATCGTTTCTCCACCGTTGATCTGATTCATTAAAACCCAGATCCAACGGTCCATATTGCTCCATTATCTGAACCCGCCGTTCCGCCTTTCGCCTTTATGATTAAATCTCCACCGTCGATCTAGTTTTTAGATCGATGGCTCTCGCTCCATTGGCTAATCGCAATCGCAAGTTCTTCCCATCACAAAATCGCAAGTTCCTTTGACCTCCTCCGATTCTGATCCTGCGATTAAATCGCAGCCGTTGAAAAAAACAAGAACCAATGGTCCAGATTTAATCGCACTCTGCCCTTTCGCCTTCCAACATCACTCCTAGCGATTAAATCTCCATCGTTGATCTAACATACCGATCTGATGGTCCGTGCTCAATTGCTTCATCGCATCGCATTTCCGCTTCACCCTTTGACCTCCGCCGATTGCGATTGCGCGATTAAATCTCCGCCGTCCATTCCAAAAAATCTAATGGCCAGGATCAAGCCCGACCTTTCTTTGTTACTCCTCAAGCCTGGCAGTTTAAAATTTTCGATAAAGATCCACCGTTGATATTTGCAGATCAACGGTCCACATTTCACCCGATCTCCGCCCGACCCCCTGCCTCATATTCCTTTCATTACCCCGAGATTAAATCTGAGCCGTTAATCGTTTAGATCCTACGGTCTATATTTAACCCAATAGACCCAACTCCTTTAGGACCTATCTCTCCCATCGATAGATCTCGACTGTCCATTCCTGAGATCCAACGGTCGGGATCTAAAACCGCCTTGACACTGCTCACCATTTTCCACCCGCGCTCTCATTCCCACCGTCGGATCTCCCCGCCTTTCATCCGACGGTTGCTATCCCATATCTTGTAATTTTGCGCCCGAAAATTAATGCCAAAAAAATACGCGATATGGGCGGTATTTTAAATCCACGTGTTGAACGCAGACCTATATCGCGTTCCAAAAGCTAAAACCACATTACCACCCAAACGCAATGCGAAAACCACTGCCGGTTTTCCGCTTTATCGCTTCCCCTCCGCAATATAACGCCAGATTCAATCTCGACCGTTCATTATTCTAATCGGATTATCCTGTTTTAACCTTACCACCATTTGCTTTTCACCCAACTTCCCCCCAAGCAAGTTCATCAAGCAATCTCCACCGTTCATTATTCTGATTGAACGGTCCCGATTTAACTCCGCTCGCAAAGCCTCCAAAGCAGTGTAAACCTATCCTCGTAGGATTTTATTAACTTTTGTGTGTTTTTTACAGGATATTAAGGTTTTTTTCACAGTGTTAAAATAAAAGAAAGGCTGGGGATGACGATCCCCCAGGCCTTTATTCATGAAGAGAAGGAATTTATAGGGGTTCACATCATGATTCCACCTGTGCCTCATGAACATTTGTGAAGTCACAAGACCTCTGAGTGCCTGAAAAACACGACAAAATATAGTAAATATCAAACAGCTGAAGAGTATCAGTGTCAAAGGATGAAATCACAGCAAAAGTAAAGATTAATGATTTTAAACAAAGTTTAAATGGATTAAGACGCCAAATCGAGAAATCAAAGTTTTAATCCGCAGATAAAGACAACATGAAGACCAGAAAAAAAGATCGAAGCCTAATCAGGCCTAAAACACTGATCAAACGCAAATTAACAGTGTTTTAGGAAAAAAAGGGGAAAATATCAGTCCTGGGACACCTCAGAGCCACATCAAAGGGGCTAATTGAATCCCCCAGCTACCAAAGAGCCACCTGCAGCTTCAAAGCAACCAAAGAAGGCCTACTTATTGCCGAAACAGAAGATATTTGCATAAAGACACCTGAACAATTATTACCAAAGAAAGAACAAATTCTAAAACTGTGAGTAAAGTTATTGAAAAATATAAATAGGTCTCGAAGTCAATCTTTTTGCCCATTTAAGTCTAAAAATATAGAAACAGAGTAAATGGAACATAATCATGATTCAATGCTCTCCTGCCTTAGGCCTTGCATGGTTTTCGACGCTAGGAGTTACATTTAGTGTAGAATTTATTACGCTTCAATCCTAAAAACACTCCCACCTCCTCATTTCTTCTATAAATACTTTTGAGGAAGATGAGAAATTGTTGGTTGGTTGCTGGAATTTGATGTAATACTTGTTGCTCGAAACTTTCCACATGTAAATAGTTTTCAGAGGCTCTTGAAGCTCTGTTTTTGATCAAAGAAATTAGGCTGAGAAGAGAAGATGATTGCTGTACTGAAACATTGGACTTGAAGTATGTAACTAGATTGAAATCAATATACAAGCTAATTCTTGGGATCCTGGTCTATATCATTGGTGAAATACCTCTTACTGTTATTGTTTTCCTTTCATGTATGCCATTTTGTTCACTTATTCTCTGATAAAGAACAACAAATATAGAGCTAGGATTTACTGTCAAAAGTACCCTACTCTCACTGATAAGCTTTATCTTTTTGTTTTCCTCCAATTGTGTGTTTAAGAATGACTTAAGTTAAGTGTAAACATTATCAAGAAACATTGGTTTGTCCTTGTCTCGATGTGCAAAACTTGAAAGGAAGTTCTTTAATGATATTTTCATTATATGCTGAGTAAAGTTAGACTAGAAAAGTTTATGGTTTGCCCTATCTTCTAGTTTCTTTCTCTAAAGGTTGTTTTGAAGGTTTCCCTAAGAGTATGCTGAAACGAGGCTTTGATTTTAAAGTATCTTGCTTGATCTTAAGCTGCACTTCGTTTTCTTATCTGTTTTCATCCTTTCTGAAAGTAGTCATGTGGATTACTGGATTGTTTGTCCGATAAGTTAGCTTTAATACAAGCTTGTCCAAAAAATTTTATGGTTAGCCCTGTCCTTTGGTTGGTTTCAACAGTTGCTTAAAAAGACTTTTCTTATATGGAAAGTTGATAAATCCTTGTTGAAATTATTGACTTTTTCCACCTTCTCAACACTTTTAATGTTCCATTCCATCATTTCATCTAAAAGATCTTTTGATATAGATGACTTGCCCCTTGGACCACTCTTGAAATTGTTGCACAATTAAACCCTTTTATGACTCCATAGCCCAATGGACTAAGTGCTGTTTCATATCTATCTTATCAGCTGAATCTTCTTCTGATTATTCACATCTTCACCCCTTTGAAAATATTTCATTTTTAGGACTTTCCAATCAGTTAAAAATCATGCCCAACCATCCAAACAAACAAAAACCCTTGTTCTTAATAACTAGCCTAATATCATACCAAAATCCCTACAGATAAATCAATATTTTCACTTATAGAGAGAACCCTCTCTGGATTCATGAAAGCTAGATCCTAGAATCCCAAAGTGGTTCATAATGTTGTCTTTGCAGCTTTAGTCTCGCCAATCTGCTGAAATTACAGGGAACCAACACTATGTTGCATGATCAATATACAATTATAAACCAACTTTTAACACCTAAACATTAATTTACTTAATTTTCTAAAAAACATTATGAGACCCCCTTGTGGGAAATTTGTTCATGGGCATTCATGGACCAACATTACTTCTTCTGTGTGAGCACCCATTTCCAGGTCGGGCTAACTGTTACACTAAAATCTGTCATCCTGACATTTTACTATGAGTATGAGCTCATTATTACTCATACTTCCTCCTTTTGCAAGTCTAACATATCAGCTCCTCATGTCAAGCTTTCAAAATCAGAGAAAAGTCCCTAAAATCCCTTAAACATTGGTATCGCACTTTCTCTGTTCATTTCCTGCGGTCCCGCACCTAAATTTCAGCCTTCCTGCGGAACCATACCGCATGTTCTTTGTGTTATGGGTGCAGACCTCTGTAAAACATAAAAAGGCGAGAAAGTAAAGATAAAAAGTGAATTTCAGATGAATTCTAGAAGATTCTAGATGGGAATTTTCGGGAATGGATACGCTTTGAGAAGGTTCATGTATCCCTCACTTGATGGAGCTAACCCCTTGATGTAAGGAGCTAATCCCTTTGAAGGAGGATTCTATCCATTCATATTTGGAACAAGAAACCTCCTCTTTTCCACTATAAAAGAGGCCTTGGGTAGCCTCAAAGGAGAGTTCAAGCTTAAGATATTTGAAGTTAAATGCTATTGAGATTCAGACTCAATTAACTAAGACTTTCTATGAGGTTAAATCACTCATCTCTATTTGTCTTGGTTCAAAGAGTGCAATGCTTGTCAAATTAGAAGAGATTCCTGCTTCGGACCCCAGGAGGACCTGCACAACATCAAGGCACAGGTTGTAAAGGTTTTCTTATTTGAAGTTAATACAAATATACTCATTTCTCTCATTAAATTGTCTATTCTTGGTTTATTTCATAAATTCCTTGATCATTATGATAAGTATGGTTTATAATAATGTCTATACAGGTGCTGCTTAATCTTTTTGCTTGTTTGTGACTGCAGATTCACGAGGAACGTTCTTTCAGTGCACGGGAAGGACTTCAACGAAATCAAGCAAGCGCTGGACATAAGGTAGGCCTTACACCTATATAGTGTTTTTATGAATCTTATATGCTTAGAGAGAGATTAGTATAATTGGTTGTTTGTTGCTAGTTACTTTTAGTACTAGAGAGATCGGTCTTGTCCGCAAGACGGATTAATCTACACAACAAAATGGCGACTCCACTGGGGAAAGAACTTGTTGTTTTTGGTTCTCTTTTATTTTTGATTTGAGGAAACGTTTTTTCCTGGTTCTTGATTGATACATATCTATCTGGGTAATTTAGATTTTCCCTGTTTTTGAAAATTTAGAAATATTTCAAGTTTTTCTATAATTTTTCCTAGGACCGCACTCTGGCCTACTTTGATAGTGCGGGCAGGTTCGCACTTTCTCTAGAGAATACAGTGCGGGACTGCACCTGTCAATACTGGTTACCTGCGGACCCTGTTAAAATTTTAGAAAATCTCTAGATTTTTTTTTTTTAGTTTGTTTTTAGCTTTTTGGTGTCTGCCCAGACTGATAATGGTTTCTGTCAAGAATTTTTTGTGAATGAACTCCAACAGTGTTAATGTTTTGATGATTTTCTAGAAGATTTTGCTGATTGGATTGTTTTTCCACTTGGTCTTTGTAGCGATTCGAACTTTTGACAATTTGCAGTATCTCAGATTACATTTATCTCTTTTTTTCTTTTGAATCCGACCTGATTGTGAAAACATCCTATATTGAGAAATTAAGCCTTTTGTTTCTTTGCAAATCTTCGAAAAAACTTGGTTGAAAGTTTTGAATTTCATTTTTATAAAAACATATTTTGAGTGTTTTTGATCTGTTTGTTATCTGAACAAATAGATTCTTAGTTTGCTGAACAACTAAGGAAAACATTCATAAAAAAAATCTTAAAAGCTTTTACTCAATTTAGATTTTAGATCTCAAGATTAGATTTTGTAGTTTTGAGTAGTTTTAGTTTTTGTAGCTTTCTTTCGAAAGAAAATTGTTTTGTAGCTTCTAGTTTGGAAAAGAAAAGGATTTTTCTCGTGAGCTTTGATAGTTTATTGAAAAGACAAAATAGTTTCTTTCAATTATTTTTCATGTTTAAAGAAGGAATTTAAAAGATCACATTCTCTAACTCTTTCTTTAGATAGAAAGTTCATTGAAAGAAAAAGAATTGAATATCATCATAGGTGCATTTTAGTGTTTTTGGAAGTCGAGTCTTCACATCATCCAAAGTTTCATTTCCGCACCCATTGACTTAAGAAATATCTCTTAAAAGTAGCGCTTAACTAAAATTCATCTAGTAATCTTTTTATTTCTAGGGCTCTTATCACCAACATAGCTTAGGCTAGTATCTTGGAGTAGGGAGTAATTAACTCTCCAAGATAGCTAAAACAAACAAGTAGACAAATCTTGCGGTAGGAAGAATTCCAGTTGTTGCATGTATGCTCTAGGAAGCTCCTCTTAAAGGAGTTAAGCACGAGATCATATCTGAACCAGTGGGGTAATCAATCCTTCCTCATTGGGAACGATAGAAGATATACACGTATTAAAAACGGTAAACCTCGAATAGACCATTGTCGAGGAGCCAGGGGTCACTTGTCGGTAAACCTTGGATTCTGTTCAAGGAGCCTTCAAGGGGATTGAGCTTTGTTACTCTGCCCTTGCGTGTGTGTCGGATCGTAGATTGTTCCCCCAGGTATATTTGTTTCAGTTGGTAACCTTAGTGACCATAATCTTTAGGATTCTTTCTTAAGGTGACGGTGGAGGGAAGATCCCACTGTACCTAGAACAGACGTCGACTAGACTCACTTGGACTCTCTGGGGGGTTCTCTTCACTCGAGATGGTTTTGTGAAGAAACTTGTGCCAGTCTGTTTCATTAAGCAGGTTGTCGGGGTAACTGTTCCAACCGCCCTTTCGTGTTAAAATTCTACTAAGTTGGATTTCATCACCAACTAGTGTTTTTAGTACGGAAAGTTACCTGTTTGTGTGTGGTTTGAACTCTTATATTTTTAAGCGAATGATTCAATTGTTTGTTTCTTAGAGACTTTAGGTGTTTTCATTGAAATTTTTCTTTGTTTGCGTGTGATTAGATAATTTTTAATCGTGGCGGAATTGCCGAGACAATCCCGGAGAATACAAAGGAAACCCCCTGAATATTCACCAAGTCAACTTGAAGGGCTTCGTGCTCTGGTATCATCCAGTAGTAGTAGAATTAGATCAACGGAAATTGGAAGTTCATCTATAGTTATACATCCTGATCATCAAATACCTACAACAGAATATATTCAAGAACCGATTTCAGTTTCTGAAGTTACTGGAAGTTTTTATTCTTCTGGTGGATTAGCTAACGAACCTGAAATCTCTGAACCTGAAACTGAATCTTCTGTGTTGGAAACATCCTCAGGATTTATCACACCAACTTCTAGCGATCCTGGTTCACCTAGGGTAAGAAATATCATTACTGACAATCTTCCCTCTGGACTTATTTCTATTGAAGAACTTACTAATCCAGACGAAGACATATCTCTTCCCAACTCCCCTCAATCGTTAAATCTTAGGGAGCGTGAATCTATTTTCTACAGCCCCATTCGAAATAATCCTTGGTATCTCTCTTTAACAAACTTTTTAGAGAATCCGGGTCTTGCTTTTTATCCACCTCGAGTTCCATTTCATCCTACACCCAGAGGTTATTATCCGCCATCTTTTATGGCTGGTGAGTCATCCATGTTTTCTCAAACGCTGGAATCATTTTTACATGGTGGTCCTTCTGTTCCTTCAGGATATCAGTCTTTGTCTGGTACTTTCTCGGGAGCAACTCCTCAACCCATCGAAAACATGTTATCATCTGGTCTTGATGGACTTAAAATTGAAACGTCGAACGCAAAACAAATTTTTATGATGTCTGGTAATATTCCCAATCCTCAAGCTCAAGGCAGTCAGTTTCCTTCTGGGGGGCAACCTCAGGGAACTTAGTTACTGCCTGGGGGGCAACCTCAGGGTAGTCAGTTACCGCCTGGGGGGAAACCTCAAGGTAGTCAGTTACCACCCGGGGCACAACCTCAAGGTAGCTTTTTCCCAGGACAAACTGTGGATTCATATTATTTTGGGGGGCAACCCCAAGGACAGTACATACCTCAGGGTTATCAACCTCAAGGACAGTACATTCCTCAAGGTCAACCCCAAACTCATTATTCTCCTCAGGGTCCTCAACAACCCCAACTTCAGTACGTGCCTCAAGGTTATCAACCTCAAGGGCAGTACCCAATGCAAAGTTACCAACAGCCTTCTGGTCAACCATCTGTTCAAGGAGCCGGAAATTTACCTTTTAATTATCAACCCTACGTTCAACCAGGTTTTGGTCCTTACGTTCAACCTTCTACGGGACAATACCCCGGAATGATGGTGTGGGATCCGTCCCAATATCAACAGCCTTTGCAGCCTAATGTGCAGTTACCTTATCAACCTGGCCAGCCAATGGTTTCTGGTTCAACTCAGCAACTTGTTCAGCCAGCTATTCAAACCCCTGCACCTAGTTCAGTTCAGTAGGCTGGGCCTAATACACCTCAGACTCCACCCTAAACTGCTGCAACTGCTGCAACGTCTGTTCAACTTGTCACACCTGCTTCTGGAGTATCTGTAGCCCCGAGTTCGGCTACCCCTGTATCCGTGCAAATTCCTCAGGTCTCTGTACCTCAGTCAGGACCTTCAGTTCAGACTACAGTTCAGATGCCTGTAGGACAAACCGGTACAAGTACAGTTGTTACAAGTCAACCTCAATTTACGTATCAACCGTACCAGGGACAGCCGCAATTCGGTCCCTATGTACAGAATCCAAACTATCAGTATCAACCGTACCCTGGTTATACTTATCAACAACCTCAGTATGGTCCGGTTCATCCTGGTTTTCCGGGAGGTTACATAATACCTAATGCTAATCCGATTCCTAGTTATCCTGGGTATCCGCCTCCTGGATCTGCTTTGGCTTCTCAAGGTTTTCGTGACCCTAACCGTCAATTACCGTTTATCGCAACTTTGGACTTACCTGATTTGACGCACCTTACTAATGATCCTATTTTTTATTATCAGAACTAGCCGCCAATGCCTCATAAGTTGCCCAATGATATACCAAAATTTGAAGGTAATTCAAGAGAGGATCCATCGAATCATGTTATGACTTATCACCTTTGGTGTGCATCTAATTCAATCATTGAAGATTCGATTTGCTTACGTCTTTTCCAAAGAACCCTTATAGGTCTTGCGGCTAAATGGTACATTGAGTTACCACGTAGCTCGTTTCATAATTTCAGTCAGATAGCAACATCTTTCTTAACTCATTTCCAGTTGCCTGTCAGATACGACAACGGCACATAATTATTAACTTCGCTAAAACAATCTACGTCCACGTATATTTTTGATCATATTCATGAATGGCGACGTAGACGACGTTTGGTGAAAGTTTATATTCCGGATCAAATTTTGGCAGAATGGTTTGTTAAATCATTGTTACCCAAGATCACTGAAGATGTAGCTAAGGCTGGTGTTGTTACTGAAGAGCAAGTAATTTCTCAAGCTCAGTACCTTGACCTCGTTTATACGCAGTCAGGTACTCTACATGAAAAAATCCCAGACCTTCCAAAACAAGGTCAAATAGCTACAGCTCCTTCAGGGTCTCATGCCGCTGACGGTATGATTGGTACAGTTAATTCTAAAAGCAAGAAGAAATCTTCAAAGAATTCTTCTCCAATTATAACTTTACCTGATTCCCCGAAAGGAGAATCTTCTCCCGAAGTTTCCGCCGACATTCATGTCGTTGAAACATCTACGGCAAAATCAAAATCTGGTGGGAAAAAGAGGGGGAGGAATAAAAACAAAAATAATTCGAAAGAGAAAATAGATAAAGATGAATCCAATGATGAAAAACGTAAACCTCGCTATCCTTGCTTCATTTGTGAACAAGATCATTTCACGAAAGAATGTCCATATCGAGAGGAAGTTACGAAACTCGTTAAAGGATCACAACAACCTGCTGTCTTGAAGGATCCTTTTCCAGTTCAAGATAGTAAAATGATTGGTTCTTCCTCGACTACTTTAGAAGAGCCTATTATGATGATGTCTCATGTAAGGATTGCGACGCGATCGCAAGATTATGGTTCTAAGAATCCTGTTGATGGAAAAGAAGCAGAGTCTTCTAATGCAAATACATCAAATACAACTCCTCCTATTTCCAGTCCGCTACAGATCGAGAAACAAAATCCAGACTTGATAATCAAACCACCTGCTAAAGGTGTTCTTCGTAAATCAACTTTCAATCCACATGCGAGAGCTGCTCAGAATTACAACATTGTTGAATATTTAGCTATTTCTCCTTCAGCAATGTCGGCTTTGGAAGTGCTGCAATCGTGTCCAGCACAGCGTAAATTATTATTGTCTGCCATAGGAGCTGTTGATGTTCAAGATTCTAACCTTATAATCTTCGATTTAGAAAATAGTACACCACGTCTTCCTCACCAAATGGCTTTCCAGATTCCAGTGTTAGTAAAAAACAGACCTATTTTTCGGACTGTGATTGATGAGGGAGCTTCAACGTGTATTATGTCGATTCAGTGTTGGAAATCACTTGGATCTCCTACACTTAACCAATCTCCGACGATTCTAAAGGCTTTTGATGGTCTAGGTTTTCAACCTTATGGTATTTTGCAGGATTTACCCATAGGGGTCGAAGGTAAAATCGTTAATCTAGATGTGGAAGTGGTTGATGCACCTCTAGATTACAACCTTCTTCTGGGTCGTAGTTGGTCCTATGCTATGACTGCTGTTGTCTCTTCGGTCTTTCGACTCATAAAATTTCCATATCAAGGAAAGATCGTGACAATAGATCAGTTAACTTATTTTTCGTCCGACCCAGCCTCTACAGAAACAATCCAGCATGTTGGTAAAACGGCTATCCCTTATAAGTATGTTGGAGTAGGTTTGATTAAAGATTCTGGTTTACTAGGAACTTTTTCCTTTCCTCCTCCTAACGTATCGCCTTCTACTGCAACTATTCATATGATTTCATCAGACACTGTTATGTTTGATGATCCTTGGATTATACCTTCAGAATCCGAGATAGATTCATTTGATGGCATGATGCCCTTGAGTCCATTTGAAATTGCGTACCAGGCTGTACAGTCATTTTCCGACCCCTCTTCAACCGAAACCGATCCAATGAATGGGATCCATGAGGAATCACTTTCTATATCTAGTTCAGCTACAACGACATTTCCTGAACTTGTTCATACAAATGAGCAAATTCGTGAGTTTTTGTCTGTTGATGATTTACCATGGGAAGATCTACATCACCGGTCTTCATTTTTACCTGAATTAGATCATTTTGAAAATGATTTCGCTTCAATTTTTACTGTTGAATATGCCAAGGAACCTCAGAATCCATTGCAAAATCCTGATTCTGAGTTAAATTTGGAAAATATATCTAGAATGGTTCCAATTGACATTTCAGTAAAACCAGGAATAATTGAAAACATTCATATAGGTGCTTGTTGTACAGATGAAGAAATTCGGACTTATAAAGCCCTATTTCAAGAATTCCGTGACGTGTTTGCCTGGTCTTATGAAGAAATGCCAGGAATTGATCCATCGATCGTCGTTCATGAAATTAAGACTTACCCAGATGTTAAACCTGTTCGTCAACGATTACGTCAAATTCATCCTAGAAAAGCTGCTGCTATAAAAGCTGAAGTTGAAAAATTACTTCGAGCAGGATTCATTTATCCAATTCCCTTAATGGATTGGGTATCGAATATTGTTCCTGTGACTAAAAAACAAGGAGCGATAAGAGTATGTATCGATTATAGGGATATTAATCGAGCGTGTCCAAAAGATAATTATCCAACTCCCTATATCGATCAAATAATTGATGATTGTGCTGGCAGTGAATTATTTTCCTTCATGGATGGTTTTTCTGGCTACAATCAAATAAACATACTCCCTGCAGATCAACCTAAAACAACTTTTATTTGTCCATGGGGAACGTTTGCTTATTGTAAACTACCTTTTGGACTAAAGAACGCTGGAGCAACTTTTCAACGGGCTATGTCTTATGCATTTCATGACATTAAACACATTGTCTAGCCATATCTCGATGATTTACCTGCTCATTCATTACGTAGGGCTGATCATCCCACTCATTTACGAGCAATTTTTATGAGATGTAGGCATTATCGGATAAGGCTGAATCCGCATAAATGTGTTTTCTGCGTAGAATCGGGTCGATTACTGGGATTTGTTGTCTCGAAATCAGGCATTCGCGTCGATCCATCGAAGGTCGAAGCTATTGTTAAATTGCCTCCTCCTTCGACTTTGCGCCAACTCCAAAGTTTGCAGGGGAAAGCAAACTTTTTACGTAGATTTATTCCTAACTATGCCGAGCTTACAAAGGGTTTTACCCGGTTGTTGAAACAGGACATTCCGTTCTTTTGGGATGAGATCACTGATCGATCTTTTGATGCACTTAAACACGCGTTGACCCATGCACCGTTATTGCATCCTCCCAACTACAACCAAGATTACATTTTGTACCTCACTGCTTCTCATTCCACCATTGGGATGGTACTAGTTCAGGAAGATGAATCTCAAAATGAACATGTGATTTATTATCTTAGTCGAAATCTGCATCCGACTGAAATTAAATACACACATGTGGAGAAATTGGCCTTGGCAGCTGTTCAAGCTATCCAGCGTTTTAGACATTACATCTTGTTACGTAAAACCACGGTAATTTCTAATTGCAACCCTATGATGTATATTTTGACCAAAAAATTGCTAGGGGGCAAATATTCCAAATGGATAGTTATCCTGCAGGAATTTGACTTGGAATTTGAGAAATCCAAGGCAAAGAAATCTTTGGTATTTGCGGAACTGATGTGTGATTTCCCCTCTACTGATACTGAAACAGTGGCAGAAGAGTCCATTGCCGATGAATCTTTGTTTCTCATTAGTACACTTGATCCATGGTATGGGGATATTATTGTTTATCTCCAAACCCAATATTTTCGGCCTGATATTTCACGAAATCAGCGACGGAAAATACGCTTCCAATCCCAACAATATAACATCATTGGTGATACACTTTATCGACGTGGAGCGGATTCTGTTTTTCGACGTTGTCTAACTCATGAAGAAGCTGAGAAGGTGTTAAATGACTGCCATTCTGGAGCATGTGGCGGTCATATGTCTGGGTATGCCACAGCCCAAAAAATATTGTGTGCAGGTTATTTCTGGCCAACGTTGTTCAAAGATTGCATTTATGCGGTTCGGAAATGCCACAACTGTCAAATTTTTGATCGGAAAATGCGCGCACCACCCGCTCCTCTTCACCCTATAATTGCTGTTGGTCCTTTTGCGAAATGGGGTATCGATTTTATCACATGTAACCCTCACTCGGCCGGGGGGCATGCCTATATTATTCTCGCAGTAGATTATTTTACAAAATGGGCCGAGGCGATGCCTACATATTCAGCTGACGGCAAGACTACTGCAACATTCGTATTTAATCACATAATTGCTAGGTTCGGTGTTCCTCAAGCTATTATTACGGATCATGGAAGTCATTTTCGGAATGTCATGATGACTGAACTGACAGAACAACTCGGCCTACGCCATGATAGTTCCACTCCGTACTATCCACAAGCCAATGGTATGGTTGAAGCCATTAACAAAGTTTTACTCACCATGATTAAACGAATCATTGGTATTCACAAGACGAATTGGCATTCCATGTTATTTTCAGCGCTTTGGGCATATCGAACCTCAGTTAAAACATCAACGGGTTTCACTCCTTTTCAACTGGTTTACGGTTTGGAAGCTGTGTTGCCGATTGAATGCGAAATACCGTCATTAAAATTAGCCGTAGAATTACTTCCAGCTACTTCTGAAGAGGAAAAACATTTCTTGTACTTAGCCCAATTAGATGAGAATCGACGAAATGCTGCAATAGCAAACGAGGCTCATGTTAAAAGGATCAAAGCTCAGTATGATAGAAATGTGACCCCTCGAATTTTTTCAGAAGGAGACCTAGTTTTACTTTATGATCAAGCTAACGACAAGCTAGGAGCTGGGAAATTCATGCCTATGTGGCATGGTCCTTACATTGTGAAACGAAAGTTAGCAAAAGGGGCCTATGAGTTGATAGATTTTTATGGTGTCCCTTTGGATAAACCCAGAAATGGGCTTTATCTAAAGTGATAGGAAAAAGTTGGGGTCCGCAGGTAACCAGTGTCTTACCTGCGGACCCCGCGGGCGCATTTTCAAACCTTTTTTTGCCCCAAAATTTCAAACTAAAGCCTAAAAACAAATTTCAAACGGATGAAAAACAAGATAGAGAGGTTGTGGATTACCTGGGACTGACGGTTCTCGATTCCAACGGACGAATTTTCCAGAATCTTCACGGGAACTTTTTTATCCAAAAGCTTTTTACTTTTCACTCTGAAACTGAACGGTAAAAATGAAATTGAAAAAGTCCTTTTTATAAGTTTTTTCGAATGGATGAATTTTTAATTTATTTATTTTTCACTTTAAAAAGGGTATTTTTGAAAGCATTTTTACTTATCTTAAACAGGTATGTGTAATGTTTCAAGTTTTTGTGCAGAAACAGGATTTTTCAGGGGAAATGATCGTTTTTCAACAAAGAGCATACTTTTATCACTTTTTCGGACTCTTTCAAAAATTTTACGAAAAAGCGAAACCTTGGAGTCCTCTTTTAAGCCCTTTTCAGACTCTCTAAATATGAAAAGATTGCCGAGTACTTGACTATTCGAACTCGTTAAAGTAAATGAACAGTCGTCCCTTCAGTATAATTTTACCCCTTTTACGGACTGAAATGGAATATTTACAAAAAAGGTATACGTTGACTAAATACGGTCAATAGAGTTCTCTCCCGCATTATTTTATCCTTTTTCGGGCTCGAGAGACTAAATTTATGAAAAAGTACACCCACGGAGTTTTCTTAAGTTTTTCTTCTGACTCCCTAAAACTGAAAAACACCGAGTTTCTCCTATACTAGACTCGTTAAAATTTAACAGTAAAGGACCTGTTTAATTTTCAACAGGAACGAACCACTCCTTCTTAGGGTTCGAATTTTAAACTAAGTTGGACTCATCCGAAGGATAAGCTTATAACCAAGCAAATGTTATCCTCCTCAAGCTTGTCAAAAATAAAGAGGTACTTGCCAGAAATGGTGGGGGAAAAAGAGAGAAAAATGGGCGTGTTTGTTGTATTTTAAATTTTTCGAAAACTCAGTCAACCACTCTTGAACACGACACTTTTATTCACCTGGGTTGGGAAATCCTTTGCCTAACAGTTAATCAAACCACATTGAAAGTCTTCAGCCGGTTTTTGGGTATTAGCTTTGGGTCAATTGTTACCAAGCCATCTGCAGTGTCGTTATGTGTTCAAGAGAACAGTTCAAATAAACCATTCATTTGCAAAATATCTGTCATCCATCTTTGACCATCCCTGAGTCAGTCCTTTCCAATATATTTTCAAAACTTGATCTATGATTTCGTGTTGTGGGCTTGCCTACGACAAATCACTTTCTATCGACATCAGCACATTATCTAGGAAGTTGATCCAGAAATCATCAGTACCTTGAAATCTGCATGCCTCAATGGCAGGTTTCTCGCCTTCGACGACAGGTTGCATCATTGACCTTCGATCGAATGATTCCGTGACATGTTCGACTTCGGCTCATTCATTCACATTTCATGGATTGTACTGAGTACTTTGAGAGCCATTGACATTACTGGTGGTTTCTCTCACACTTGTTAACAGTTCACATCATTGACTGGTAATCAAGTGGTTTCTACCATGTTCGACTTCAATACATTCATTCACATGGATAGAATCGTACTAGTTCGAGATACGGAAATCAAGACCCTGGATCTAGTTTCCACCATCCAGGCTGCGAGGAATTTTGTTGTCATCTATACAGTAGACTTTTGATAAACAGATGGCTGCGCCCATACTGTGTCTACATATATCTGTACTATGATGTATTCAAAATCATTCCTGTATCAGAACAATTTCAGTTAGTTTATAGTTAGTTTTTATCTGAGTATGGGAATGCCTACCTCAGTGATGACATATATATGTATATATTTTGCATTGAATGTTTTTACAGGTTCTGACTGGGGTGTCCACAGGATGATCTTTGAAATGATAAAGTACTGCACTCTTCATATATGACAGACTACAGCTTCATCTATTCCAAAATTTGCACTTTAGGGGGCAATTTGTTACACTAAAATCTGTCATCCTGACATTTTACTATGAGTATGAGCTCATTATTACTCATACTTCCTCCTTTTGCAAGTCTAACATATCAGCTCCTCATGTCAAGCTTTCAAAATTAGAGAAAAGTCCCTAAAATCCCCTAAACATTGGTATTGCACTTTCTCTGTTCATTTCCTACGGTCCCGCACCTAAATTTCAGCCTTCCTGCGGAACCATACCACATGTTCTTTGTGTTATGGGTGCGGACCTCTGTAAAACATAAAAAGGCGAGAAAGTAAAGATAAAAAGTGAATTTCAGATGAATTCTAGAATATTCTAGATGGGAATTTTTGGGAATGGATACGCTTTGAGAAGGTTCATGCATCCCTCACTTGATGGAGCTAACCCCTTGATGTAAGGAGCTAATCCCTTTGAAGGAGGGTTCTATCCCTTCATATTTGGAACAAGAAACCTCCTCTTTTCCACTATAAAAAGAGGCCTTGGGTAGCCTCAAAGGGAGTTCAAGCTTAAGATATTTGAAGTTAAATGTTGTTGAGATTCAAACTCAGTTAACTAAGACTTTCTGTGAGGTTAAATCACTCATCTCTATTTGTCTTGGTTCAAAGAGTGCAATGCTTGTCAGATTAGAAGAGATTCCTGCTTCGGACCCCAGGAGGACCTGCACAACATCAAGGCACAGGTTGTAAAGGTTTTCTTTATTTGAAGTTAATACAAATATACTCATTTCTCTCATTAAAATGTCTATTCATGGTTTATTTCATAAATTCCTTGATCATTATGATAAGTATGGTTTATAATAATGTCTATACAGGTGCTGCGTAATCTTTTTGCTTGTTTGTGACTGCAGATTCACGAGGAACGTTCTTTCAGTGCACGGGAAGGACTTCAACGAAATCAAGCAAGCGTTGGAATAAGGTAGGCCTTACACCTATATAGTGTTTTTATGAATCTTATATGCTTAGAGAGAGATTAGTATAATTGGCTGTTTGTTGCTAGTTACTTTTAGTACTAGAGAGATCGGTCTTGTCCGCAAGACGGATTAATCTACACAACACTAACCTACTAACTCGTCACACAGGCGCCCTTGCCAGGTGGGTGCCTTGGCGTGCCCAACACGTGATGCCCCCAATGGGTGACACCCCTAGCACGCGATGCCCCCATGGACATCAAGTGCCCTGCCCAACACGTGATGCCCCCATGGGCATCAGGTGCTCTGACATGTCCAAAATGCGATGCTCCTATGGGCCTTGGGTGCCCTAGCATGTCCAACAGGCGACACCCCCATGGGCGTTCGGGCGCCCCGCCTTCATTCGCTCATAAATCACAACAAAATATTATAATTTTTTAGTACAATGTTGCATTATCGATCAATTATAAATTTAATTTTAACTCCCAAACATTACTTTAGTCAATTTTCTAAAAATCATTATGAGACCCCTTCGTGGGAACTCTGTTCATGGGTTGACATGGTCCGAACTTACTTGTTTTATGCAGGCACCCCTTGCCAAGTCAGGTCGACCTACCAACTCGTTGTACGAGCAAACCTACTAGGTGAATTTCCTAGCGTGCCCAGTTCGCGATTCCCCCACGGGCGCCCTTGCACTCTGCCTTCGTGTGGGTGTGTCTAGGGTGCAAGAATTCACCCTGTTGTGCAAATAAATACAAACCTTGTACTTTTCAACATTTTGATATCATTAGTATTCTTCCTCATCCATCTCATCTTTTGTATCATCCAGTTCAGAATTCATGTACAAAGGATTCACCATGTCATCATGATCATCTATATCATCATTTGGAACATGTTCTTCTACATTTGGTTCAACTTATTCAAGTTCTTCGTCTGGCACAATGTCAATATCATATAGTTCATCCAAATTAACATTGTATCGATTAACACATATTTTTTTAACTTCTTTGACATCTTCGTCTAACATTTCTTGAACCCCCTACTCCTCTACATCATCTTCTTCTTCAATTTCATCTTCTTCTGCTACATTATACTTTACGGGCCTTCCTCTAGGATAATTTCTAACAACATATGACCAAACCAATTTACCTGGAATTTCTACATAAAAAACATGTTCACATTGTCTTGGAAGAACATATCACTCTGATCCTGGCTCAAGATTCCTTGTATTAACCATGGTAAATCCGTTAGCATGCTCAATAACAGTTCTACCAGGGTCACGTTCATGGATTCGTAGCCTAAACCATTTGACATCGAAGATAACTATTTTGAAGGATTCAAAGTCACGTTCAAGTATACCATGTAGATACCCTTAGTATCGATTCTTAGAGAGTTATGGATGTCTGCCACCTCTATAGGAAACATTGATAAGTTGAAATACTGTAGTTATCCCACTATAAAAAGTTTTCATCTTTTCATGCAATCTTTTGATGCAAAAGTTACAGCCATTGCACCACATTTTGTTGTGGTGTTTCAACTGCAATACATCAAACACATAAAAAGTGCATTTTCAATTGATAAGCATGCATATTTATACTTGAAAATTTTTAAAATTAAGAAAAAAACATGCCATATGCTGCATTAATATAATTGTAAAAAAACTAAGTAGTATGGGTGAATATGCTTACCCGATAATATTTTAAACCATATACTAAATCAATTTCCCTCGGTGTAAGATTGGTATCTCCACTACGTTGCGCTTATTTGACAAATGAATACACACTATACCATGATAACCTACCATTATTAACTTGTTTGCATAGTTCAATCCATACCTTCATCCAATATTTATTGTTCGCAATGTATAAATGTATTGCATTCCACTC
Organism: Pinus albicaulis; assembly: GCA_034641835.2. Classification (NCBI taxonomy): domain Eukaryota; kingdom Viridiplantae; phylum Streptophyta; class Pinopsida; order Pinales; family Pinaceae; genus Pinus; species Pinus albicaulis. The sequence continues at coordinate 717,842,315 of CM076579.1, forward strand.
TCGACTCACTGTATTAAAATAAAACAATTCACACACATATATAATTATTTACCATGTTATAACTTCATAATAATTGATTATGCAGGAAGACTAAAAATTAAATAAGTATGATATACATAAAAACAAATAAGTCAAATGTGCTATAAATATCCACTATCTACTTACATCTCACTTTGCTCATTCTACCTTTCCCCAACAGGTGCTTCCCTTCAAAATCATCCACAGAGTTGACATCCCAAATGTGATCCAATACATTAATACTTTTTCCTATTTCATCACTATATTGATGAATATAATCCATGGTTTGATATACCACATATCCATCTACCATAGAACCCTTAGGACTTGCTCTTTGTCTCACCAATGACTTCAATGATTTCAAGCGCCTCTCAACCATCCACATTGATCTTGTGTGTACAAGTCCACACTTTTCAATCTCCTCTACTTGATGTATGAGGTAGTGTTCTTATGAATTGAAAAATTCCATAGGTAGATACTTTTTCATTTCACACATTAGACCAGGAATTTTTTTCTCCAATACTTTATATCTTCTTTATCGATTTCTTGATATGAAAATCATCTACAAATGAAGAAAGCAAATCACAAGTTTCAACAAAAAAAGAATAATATAGTACATGATGACAAGCAAAGAACATGCAATGAAAAATATGTGAAACAATAACTTATTGAACAAATTACACTTTTCACATAAATATCCACTTACCTTACGTATTTTCCAAGATCATATATAACTTGTTTGACATTGTTGTCAATTTTTTATGGAAGAGATAAAGGTAGAACATACTATAACAAAAATAATGATTGATCATTATTTTTTTCCAAATTAGTAGAAATAAAAACACTAATTAACGAGATGTTTCACCAATGTATAAAATATATATACACAAAAATTATTACCTTAATGAACGTATGCCAATCATACATTTTTACCCCACCTAATTCACCTTTCTTTGTTAGGATATTCTTTATGCTTGAAGAAAATCTAGTTGGAAATTTAAATTTTTTAATAACCTCTTTAACATGCTTGCTTTGTTGCTCTATCAATAACCATGAAACAATGCTTATATTTTTTCTGTCTCCATCGCTATTTGAATGAATCACACTTTGAAATGCATGGTAAAACTCCTTAATGTCATTACAAATCTTGAAATTTTTTTCTTTATATCTCCTTCCATCGAAGATTCACCATAAGGTCTCTGTTACATTCTTCCCAATGTGCATTGTATCAAACAAATGAACAATTTATAGGTGCTCATAGTAGGGGAGTCTATTGAATTGCTCGAGATAAATTTTCATTCCTCGTGGAAGTTCCCTGTTATTAATGCCTTCCTGACCTACAATGTGAATCATAGATAAAGATATTATAACAACAATATAACCTATCAATTAGTACAGTGAAGAAAATCCCATAAAAAGATAAAATAATCCAAACATATGATGTATATTGATATGTAGATAATTTTATCCATACCTTGGGAAACTCTATTATATTGCAACTTCCATGCACGATGTGTCATTCTCCATGGTATTACTCCAATCTCTTCTTTCCCATCGAAAATATGTTTTTTCAGTACTTCGGTAACTATGGTTTTTTTGGTGGTGTTGGACGCATCAATATTTAGGGAATCTCCCCGATATGAAGTCCCAAGTAGAACTCACACCATTTGGTATAGGAGTCCCATCCGAAATACAACCCAGTTACTGAAATGGTGGGTTTGAGTGTTATGCCTTGGTTGCGATAACACATAGAATGATTTATTCGTAACTTTGGTGAAACACGTGTGTGAATCTGTGGAGGGTCAAGTGCAATGCATGAAGGGTTATAACATGACAAAGGGAAAGTGAGTGAGTCCCTTAGAAGATTGTAATAGTACGCAGCTTGAAAGGATCACACAAGCAAAAAAGGGATCATGAGTTATCCTGCAAAATAGTTCACAAGTTAACCATGATTGAAATACACAACAAAACACATTCAACAAGATTCATACTAATGCAAACGAAATAGTTCATAAGTGTTAGCGTAAATGGAATAACATATATTACAAACATAAAAATAATATTCCTACTATATTCACAACATATGCATGAGAACATGTCGGCTCTGATATTTTATTAAAGTGAAAGTTCCAGGCATACATATACAATTGATGAACCGCTAGCCTCAATAGTCAAACATGAAGCCAACACCTGCTCCTCCAAATTAAGATACTCCCTCTATGCTACTGAGAAGCCAAGGATCTCAACAAAACTCCCAAGCTTCTGAGCCTAAGACAAAATCCATTTACATGAAAAATGAGGGTATATTTATAACAGAAAGGGTGACTATTCATCTCCCTTTGTGACTCTTTGACTTCCCTCATGACTGTTTGACTACCTACAACCATGAAATTTGGCCTTCATTACAAATGAATCTTCACATTCCACAATTTTCACTTGGAATTTCACTAACTAATTACAAAATAATATTACAATATTTCTCATACCCGTATAAGACAAAATTAGGTAGAGTCAACTAGGAAGCCTAATAAGACAAAACAAGTTAAGCTTGAGTCTGGGGAAATTCAATCTCATCCACTTCAACTTGTATTTTATCGGTCACATAATGGTGTCAAGCTTTGTACTATGCGATGACTTCCCCAAACTATGTGATGGGATCTGGTTGGAAGCATACTGTAGCCTCCATTGCATCTGGGTAAAGTGATTAGGAACCAGTTTGAATTTCCTTCTTTAGCAGGAGCAACATAGTGTTGATCTGGACAGGGCCACCAATGTAATTCTGCATATTACCCTTGTTCACTTCCAGATCTTCCTTGGTGGCGTTCTGTCTGAGTTGGTCCAAGTATTCTTCTACCTCCTTCCTAACATGATTCCAGCTAACTAAAGGGAACTTGTGTGATTTTTCCATGCAATCCATGTTGTTGTATAATCATGCACATGAGGCCTGAATGTTGGAAATGAACAAGGTGAGTTGTTTGTTACTCTGGATGATCATTCAAACTTATGCTTTTTCCATCTCTGCCTGTTGCCTTGACTACTCGTGCACGAAAATGATGGATGCATGAAAAACCTCGAGGTCTTTAGCATCATCTTTACATCTCTGCTGCATGTCGTTCAAGCGGAAAACTTATTTATGCACGGTGAACAACTCCTCATAAAGGCCCCGTGTGGTCTCTCCTAATGTCGATACTTATCCAAGTATGGCTTCCTTAAGTTCTTCAAGATATGTATGTGCAGAAGTGGCTTTCTGGACCTTCGTTAGGAACTATTCAACTTATTTTCTTAAAGCCTGCAAGTTATTTTCCATTTTCATATCCTTAGCCATGATATACTTCTTGTTTGACTTGGTAGCACATGCGAAGTCAAAGTTGGTTGTAACAATGGCTTCTGGATTTCTTCAAATGTATGTCACAATGACCCTTTCTCTAAGGAATGCAGGAGACATGATTTTGTCCAGAAAATGTTTCTTTCTCGCTTATAGAATATTCTTCTGAAGTTCATCATAACTTATATTATATATATCTATGATCAAACCACCATCAAGAGGAATAATATCCTCTTTTACACTCTAATCTTGCTCTGCTATCAGAGGACGAGGAGACTGAATGGTGATCGACTGAGTGCTTAAAATAAGGTCAAAATCTTGGTTTTGCAGCTTCGGTTCCACTTCCATGTCTTGAATTATGATAAAGTATTCAATTTCTTGAGCAAGTTCCTTCTTCTGGAACTAATTTATCTCTTTGTAAAGCTGCCAGTTCTACTCTTTTTCTTCTGCTTATTTCTGTGCCACTTCTTCTTCTTCTTCCACCTTTATTCTTCTTCTCGTTTCTATCTCTCTTATTCTAATCTTTTCCACTCTTGTTCCTCCTTCTACTTTTTTTCTTCTTCTTGCTTCCTATGTTTCCTCCTCTTTTCTTATGCTATGGCCACTTTCAGAATTATTGGGCCTTCTTTCATCTTGCGACTCTACGCTTCCCCTGGGTTATGCAAAACCTTCCTTTTTCCTTTCTTGCGCACTGGTTTGCGCCTTTCTGTTGGTTATGCCTCTGGAGTGACTTCCTTATACGAAGTAACTTGCGATGTTCTTGCGAAGCTGACTAGTTCACATGACTTAGAGGCATTGTAAAAATTCTTCATCTCTTCCTCCTTGATCTTGTAGAATGTTTCGCCTTGCCACTGAAAATTAATCTTCACACAATGTTCCTTACAAAAATTCCTAGGATCGTACGGATTGAAGTCTAAAAAACTGAATGTGAATTTCTCTATCTCCTTGCCTTTGGTCTCAGCAACATTTATATTATTGATCTCGTGCAATTAAATTTGAAAAGGAAGAGAAGGCCAAGGAAATTTCTTCTTCCTATGAAAAAATACTGATAACAATATGGAAAGATGATAGGAAACTTCTTGCATGACCAACTTGTCGGTGGCATACCTTGGTAGAAGATGTGGAGACTTCTGACTGCCAAAAATTCTGAGGTAAGTACCATTCGATGAGGCAAACCAATATGCTAGTTCTGATATTTCTTCCATTGCCTCTCGAGACATGCAAGGTGGGTCTTCCTCAAATATCAAACTGTATAGTGGAATGAGGAAGTGATTGGTCAGATTTTCCATTACTCCCTTGAATTTTCACTCTGAAAACAACTTGCAATAGATATGCATGACAAGTTCTCGTGGTGACCAGGTCCAATTCATGTAAGGTGTTGTGGATGATTTTGTCACCCTCCTAGGGACAGCCTAGAGTTGCCATAGACCAGTGCCTAGGACATCTTAATATAGCAAGGAGTCCTTTATAGTTTGGGTTGTCAGTCCAAGGGACTCACCTACTATCTCTTGTTTTAAACAAGGAAATTGAATTAGATTGAATTGGTCCAAATTCTCTCTCAAAGGCTGATACAAGGAAAGGAGTAAAGTAAAGACATCATATAAAACTTCAGCATGAAAGTATCAGACAGCTAAGAGACCGCTTTACTGTAAAGAGGGCCGATTCAATGATATATCACAGAAATCAAGTATTAGGGTGTGCAGGCAGTGAGGAAACACAAGAAGATATTACTGGCAGAAGGGCGCACCAATTTACGAATCCTTAAGCCACTAATATAGCAGAAATTATGAAAAGCGTGAACATGGAACAGCATATCACTTCTAGGCCTATTTAAAGCGCTTGACTAATTCCAGAAAGGGCACCACTTAAGATGAATCCTTACTGCAAACTAGTGAGCCACTCGCATTCCAGAACATGATACAAGAAGAAAGTTTGCATGAAAAAGGATGGTATATTAATACATAAGAAAAGTTAAATACTGTGATATACCAAAGACCAGAATCCTCAATACAGTCATAACTCCTCCTCACTGAGACCCCACGGGCTCTGAAACTTCATACAGAAATGTTACAAGATGAATACAGTAGTCTTCTCGCTGCACAGTTTGCTGACAGAAATCTGGAACCTCTACAATGTCTTGTTTTTGAGTATTTATAGGGAAGACAGAAACTTCCCGAGGAGGAGGAAAACGAGGCACAATTAATGACTCAATTTGAAACCCAATGGCGGAAAACATTCGCGCCATCTCTTATGAATGAATGGCCATAAATGATGGTACTGAACAGCCTGCTCAAGAAATAAATGCTGGGAGATAAAATCTCCTTATATACAAAATGGGAGAAATAAAATATATACAATTTGCTGCCCGCGGCTGAAAGAAAATCTGCTGCCGTAAGAGATTTGGAACACTCTGGATCTAAGTACTGTACTCTCGGCTTCCAGCTATGGATTTGAATCCTGGATCTTTAATGCAAGGCGGACGCATCTGGAGAGTTCTGAGAGTTCATATCCCTGTCTTCTTTAATGGTGGTCACCTCTCCCACCTACTCTCGACTCCTTCCTTTAATTGCTGCCAGTATGATCTGTCCTTTGTTATGCTCTGGATTTTTCAATGGAGGCAGAAAGTTAATGCGCTAACAAAGCCAAATGAGAACCTGCAAAACCCACAAACCAATAGAGAAAACGACTCGGTGATATGGAGTGTGGTTAGAACAGCGGCCATGGAGTCGGTAATGCATTTTAGGCGAAACATTGAGAGGATGCAGGGTGACAGGAAGCACATAAACACAATGAGGAAACGGAGAGTGACAAGGCAGAAAACAATGGGGCGACAGACACGTCATCAAGACACACGAATGGTGGAGGAAGAATGAAGCGTACACTTGTGAAACATGATGACACGACCACAGGAGGTGGGACCCGAATCGGCAATCGGAATCGGAAGGCAGAGTAGGTAGAGCGGGAGTGGCACATCTTTTATGTTCCGATTGCGATTGAGAACAGGGCGGCGATCAACCCAGGACCGTTCGATATTGAAACAAGATCGATGGCTGTGCTTGCATCGGAGGGAAATAAAGTGGTGGAGACATGAAAACCGCCGATCGATTGCGCGCGGACCCACCATAGATGTTAATTTCCGCACCGTCTATTTGGGCTAGATCGGATGGCCAATATTGCGTCCGATTGTTAAAACAGTAGGCCCCTTCTTGCTTTGGATTTTGGTTCTCGGACCTGGGTCATATGGAGGCCGAAGCGGGAGGGAGCCAAAATCTTAAAGGATCGGCCCGATTACTTAAATTTGAATTTGAACTATCGCGATGCAGGCTTTCGGGCGGAGATAGTAGCATCAAGTAGGATCATGGGGTTTTAGGCTACGGCAGGGATGAATATGTACAACATCGGCTCCATCTGGGGACGGCATGTCCGTCCTCGGACATGTCGAGAACATGCAGACCATCAATTATTTCATCTTACTTTGAATTCTCCTGCATCTTTACTTCAAGAAATTATCAGCGTTCTTTTCCTTTATAAAAAGAAGAAATAAAAACAAAAGAAAATTATATACAGTATATACAACCAGGCGTTCCTAGCCAAGATCAGAATTGAAAATAAGGCTTGAGGAACTGGCCATTCACGGGCGCAGCCAACAAATCACCCTGTAGATTTTCTAAAGTAAAGGTGTTGTTTCTCCCCAGCTCCACTATTTTGAATGGCCCAAACCATAATGGATCAAATTTAGCATGTTTGCCCTTTTATGCTCTACGAACATCCCATCTAAGAACCAGGTCGCCAACTTGAAAATTTCTATCCTTCGCGTGCTGATCGAAGAAATTCTTCATTTTTTCTTGGTATTCTATTAGTCTCTGATCCACCTGGTTCCTTGTCTCCTCGAATTCTACCAGCTGATTAATTCTTCGGATCATGTCATCTGGTTCTTCTTGGTTCTCTTGCATGAAACGTGCTACTGGAAATGCTAATTGCAAAGGAAACACTGCAGCCCGCCCATACACCAGCTCGTAAGGTGACTTTCCGGTGGCTCTTTTGCTGGTTATCCTATTTGCCCATAAGGCAAACTTTAATTTAGAATCCCAGTTCTTCTGATTTTCAGCTATTGTCTTCTTCAGGGCTCTTACCAGGGTTTTATTGGATGACTCTGCCAGACCGTTTCCCTGAGGATAATATGCTGTAGAATGAGTAAGGATGATATTGTACCTTTGGCAGAATTTTACGAACCTGGCAGATTTGAAAGCCTGTGCATTGTCAGTTACAATTCTTGCCGGACAGCCAAACCTGGATATGATATTATCTTCTATGAAGTTCATTATCACAGCATTCGTTGCATTTCTGGTAGGTATGGCTTCCACCCATTTCGTAAAATAGTCTGTGGCTGTCAATATCCATTTATGCTGGCCACTTGATGGGGGATGTATCTCTCCTATGAAATCTAATCCCCATTTCTGAAATGGTTCATTTACATGAATAGGGATCGAGGGCAATGCCGCTAATTTCTGTCTTTCCGCAAACCTTTGACATTTGTCACACGATCTGACCCAAGAAAAAGTATCTGAATACAATTTTGGCCAGTAAAAACCAGCCTTCAAGATTTTATGGGTTGTTTCCCTCCAGCTGTAGTGTCCTCCACATATCCCCTCATGAAGTTCCATCATTACATTTTGCACTTCATTTTCGGTAAGGCATAAAAGTAATATGCCAAGAGGGTCTCTCCAGTAGAGCTGTCCATTAGCAATTGCGTATTTCTGAGATTTCATCCTTATAGCTCTGTACTTAGCCTTGTCACATCCTGGAGGACAGCTAAGTGTTAACAGATATTCAACTATTTGCTTATACCAAGGACTAGTCAGATATTTCACATGTATCTTTTGTGTAGCCTTCTCTAGTCCATGTTGCTCCTCTTCTTTTTCTGATTCTTCATTTGCTATCACAGACAGGTTAATCCCCAAAGCTTGATGATTTGATTCTGATAACATCTTGGCAAGTCCCTGTCCTTTGATCAGTTTGGTAGGCTTTATATCCAGATCATACTCCTGAATTTTCGCAATCCATCTTCCCCTCCTACCTTCACTATCCCCTTGTACTAGAATGTCTTTTACAGCTGCTGTGGGAACATAAGCAGTAATATGAGATTGCAAAATATAAACTCTAAAAGCTTTGAGGGACTTTACCAGGGCGTATGCCTGCTTCTCTAGTATATTATACTTCAATTCAGCATCGTATAGCACCTGACTGAAGAATGCTATGGGCTGTTCATATCCCTCTTCATTTTTCTGCAATAACACTCCAGCAATGGTATGAGGTGAAGCAAATGAGAATACCATAAATGGCTTACTATAATCTGGTCCTGCCAATACAGGAGCCTCGGCGAATGCCTGTTTTATCCTTGTGAATGCGTCTCTAGACTCCTGAGACCATTTTACTTCATTTTTCTTTTTCAGCATATTGGTAATGTGCCTAACTATCTCTGCATAGTTAGGGATAAATATTCTCAAAAAATTTATTCGCCCCAAAAGCACCTGTACTTCTTTCTTATTTCTCGGCAAAGGAATGCTGCTTATCACTTCAACTCTCTTAGGATCAATTTTTACACCATCCTTAGTCACGATATGTCCTAAGAGTTTTCCTTCGTCTAATGCAAACAAGGATTTTTGGGGATTCAGAGAAAGGCCGTACCTTCTGCATTTTTCGAAAGTTCTTCTCAAATGCACAATATGCTCGTCATCACTCTTTGAGAATACCGTGATATCATCAAGATATACCACCAAGAACTTGTCCTGTTCTCCAATAAAGGCTATGTCCATTGCCCTTTGAAAAGTAGCACCTGCATTAATCAGTCCAAATGGCATCCTTGCATACATAAAGGTTCCCCATGGCGTGGTGAACGCAGTCTTCTTCTGGTCTTCTGGGAAAACAACTACCTGATTGTAACCCGAAAATCCATCCATCATTGACATTCTGGATGCTCCCACCACTTTCTGCAGGATATGGTCCATTTTAGGCAGTGGGTAATTATCTTTGAGAGATGCTCTATTCAAATTTCTGAAGTCCACACACAGCCTTATTTCTCCATTCTTCTTTCTAACAGGAACAAGGTTCGCTATCCATTCTGAGTACCTTAGTGGCACGATTATCTTGGCCTTCAACAACTTCTTGATTTCTTTTTCAATAGAAGGAAGAAGCAAAGGATTTATTTGCCTGAGCTTCTGTTTGTATGGCTTTGCATCCTCCTTCAATGGAATTTTATGCTGTATAATATTTACATCAAAATTTTTTAGGTCCTCATAGGACCAAGCAAAAACATCCTTGTAAGATTGAAATAACTTCAAATACTTTTCTTTGTATCCTTCTGGGACCTTCTTCGACAGTTTAACAATTTTGGGGTCAGTAGAAGTACCCAGATTCAAATCTTCTACTTGAAAATCTTCTACTATTTTATTTGGCTGCACGGGTACGTCATCTTTATTGAACAACCTCTCTAATGGTACCAACCCTCTGGGTATGACATTACCCTTTAGCTGCAGCACTTTGCTACCTGCTATTCTTTCTTCCCATTTATTTTCAACAATATTTTCAACCTCTTCTTCTCCATTATCATCGATCTCCATGTTGGAGAATTCTCCCACAGTCTCTATAAATCTTTTCATCTGTTCATCATCTTCGAATACGTGCCAATGCTTTATATTGTCTGGAATGGATGGTCTGTAGCGTACCTCCACCTCATATCTTAGGATTGGGTTCTGAGGAGGACGGAAAGTACTGGCAGCTACCGCAAGAGAATCTGCTATTCTGTTTTGCTCCCGGGGCATGAACTGTATGTTAAATGCTGAAAAGAAGTTTTCTATCATGTCCCATACTTCATTTCTATATGCTCTGAGCCGAGGGTGCTTAGTTTGACATTCGTTTTTAATCTGCCTTACGACTAGCTCAGAGTCTCCAAACACTTTCAGACATTGGATGCCCATGTTTCTAGTTGTCTGTAGCCCCAGCAATAACGCCTCATACTCAGCCACATTGTTTGTAGCCTCATAATCCAATTTAAAAGACAGTGGCACCCATTTTCCTGCAGGGGAAATCAACAACACTCCTGCTCCATTACCCTCCCTTGAATTAGCTCCATCAAAATGCAAAGTCCATATTCCCGATTCTTGCTCTTCTTTAGGCTGCTCAGCCTGAACCTGACCAAAAAGGGTCTCATGTGCGTAATCCTGATTTTCTTCCAACATGAAACATGAAAAGTCCCCTTCTTTGTTATAAATTGGGGAATTATCTGAGCAGTCAGCCCTGGTTACCGTTTTGACAAATCTGGTCTCCCTGTATAACCTCCTTTCCTGACCACCAAAGACTGGGACAGTAGCATATGTTAGATCCAATTTAATTGACCCCCCAATCTTGGTACCCCAGGACCTTGACAACAGCATGCCAAAGCGGGCTGGGATATCAGCAACCACGATGTCCATGACCACACTTTTTGCTCGGATTTGAGCTAGATTGACCACTAGATCTTTAATCATTCCCAAGCATTTAACCCTTTTAGGATCAAATGAATATAAATCTTTATATGGTCTTGTAATTTGCAGCCCTAGTTGCTCCATGACAGACAAAGGCATAAGATTATGAGAAGCCCCAGAATCTAACATACAGTTGTGTAGCAGCAGATCATGAATGACCAGGGACACATAAAAAGGGGGAGTAGAAGGGTCTATCTCCTCGACATGTGGGCCAAAGACTACCATTGGTCTCTCTTCTTGCAGATTTAGACTATCAGGTGCGATGGGTAGTTCAGGAGGAAGAATGAAAGAGGTAACTTGAGACTGATATGCAGGCTCTTTTAATAATTCAGTCAGAGGAACAGGAATCTTAATCTTCTCAAGCTCTTTTTGCAAATTGAAAGCAGATGTGGGCTTTTCTAGCGCTACTTCTTTGGACTCCCTATTTTCAACTGAAGACTTAACTTCTTTTGACACTGGCTCAGCATTAGGGGGACCAACTAGTTTAGAAGAGGAGGGAACTTGATCATTAGACTGCAAGGGGGTATTCAGAAGATTCTTACCCTTTTCTATACACCTTTTTGATGCCGATTCCTTCTGAGCCGATGTTTCCTCTCGAGGGTGCTCTTCCTCTTGCTCCTGGGTTCGAGTCCTCTTCCTTGAGGATCTAAGATCATATTTGACGTTGAATTGTGCTTCCATGAAATCAGCAAACTGCTTGCAGTAATGGTCAATCTCTGCTTCTTCGTCTTCTTCTTGTAGGGGACACTCCATATCATCATTATTAGAGAAGGCCAGATTTGAATCTTCAAGTTTATAAGCTGCATCTCTAACGGAGTCATCTGCTGGTCCCTCCAGGTACAAGGGATGAGGTACCTGGTCTTGCTGTTCTCTCGGCATTATCTGTAATGGGGGCTTTCTGTACTGAGGATTATATCCTCTGTTTGGAGCATTATAATAGTTCCTGGGAGCTGCATTCTTAGCTTCCAGCTCTAGCTTAACCATTTTCTTTATCATCTTGATTATCTCATCCATTTTTTCAGAGTCTTTGTCTTGATTGGAGGTAGAAACCTCTTCTTTACCTCTCCTTCTAGTATCTTGCTCAACTTTTCCCTTCGACTTACCAGTGGCGGCGAAATTTGCCTCCAATTCTAGAGCATCTGTTTGAGCATCATCCAATGTGACAGGCATTCTTTCCCGCAGCGAGAAACCAAAATCGGAGTCAAAAGCTGCTATGAAAACAACTTTTGCTGCAGCTTCATGTGGCTTCATTTCGGGAGGTAGGCTCAGGTATAACTTGTTAAATCTCTTGATGAACTCGGATACCCCTTCATTCTGTTTCTTCTTCATGGTATTAAATTCAGTAAGGCACATTCCATAATCTTTCTTTTCCCCCCACTTCCTAAGGAAAGAAGTTTCCATTTGGTCCCAGGAAGTGACGAAATTATTCCCCAATGTCTTAAACCATTTTCTGGCTTCGCCTTCTAAAGACTGCACAAACAACCTCAAAACCACATCCAGATGTTCCACATTTAAGTTCTCCGCGAAAGAGCAGAAGGTCTCGAGATGCTTCTGAGCGTCAGTGTCACTTTCACCATTAAATCTCGGTAGGATCTTCAGATAATCTTGTGGCATATCATGCAGTACTGGGGGTAGAGCCAGTGGAGCATATTTATTTAACAGAAAAGTAGGAACATTGGTCATTGGGGGAGGTGGGGGTTGCAAAACAATTTGAGATACAGATGAAGGGAGAGAAGTAGGAGGAAGTGAAGTATGAATAACAATGGGAATATATTGCACAGAAGCCTGAGGTGTAGAAGGAAATAACTCACGGTTAACAGCAGCTACTTCTGTGACCTCTTTAATTTCTTCAGCCTCGAAAGTAGGGTGAGATCCCCCTTCAATCCAGGCGTTTCCTCTACGTGGAGTTTCTGAGGGAAACTCGGATTTTTCTGTTCTAACTTCTTGAGAGGAAGAAGGCGGGTGATTTTCAACAGAATATTCAGAATTTTCGGGACGAACCGACTTCTTCTCTTTCCAACTCCTTCTATGAATGATTTTCTCTGGGTCAGACACGGGTGTTTTCGGTGGTGAGGTATCCGACCTCAGATGAGGCCTCCGGGAAGCCAGAACTTTCAATAGAATTTATCAAATGAAGACCAGTGGAGTCGCCAAGGTGAGAAATCTACAACTCTTCACCTCTCTGTGCTCACCTGATTAGAGAGTGAATATAGGATGTCGAACCCAGGGAAACAGATATTCTTGAATTCGCTCCCCGGCAACGGCGCCAGAAAGATGTTGTGGATGATTTTTTCACCCTCCTAGAGACAGCCTAGAGTTGCCATAGACCAGTGCCTAGGACATCTTAATATAGCAAGGAGTCCTTTATAGTTTGGGTTGTCAGTCCAAGGGACTCACCTGCTATCTCTTGTTCTAAACAAGGAAATTGAATTAGATTGAATTGGTCCAAATTCTCTCTCAGAGGCTGATACAAGGATAGGAGTAATGTAAAGACATCATGTAAAACTTCAGCATTAAAGTATCAGACAGTTAAGAGACCGCCTACTGTAAAGAGGGCCGATTCAATAATATATCACAGAAATCGAGTATTAGGGTGTGCAAGCAGTGAGGAAACATAAGAAGATATTACTGGCAGAAGGGCGCACCAATTTACGAATCCTTAAGCCACTAATATAGCAGAAATTATGAAAAGAGTGAACATGGAACAACATATCACTTCTAGTCCTATTTAAAGCGCTTGACTAATTACAGGAAGGGCACCACTTAAGATGAATCCTTACTGCAAACTAGTGAGCCACTCGCATTCTAGAACATGATACAAGAAGAAATTTTGCATGAAAAAGGATGATATATTAACACATGAGAAAAGTTACATACTGTGACATACCAAAGACCAGAATCCTCAATACAATCATAACCCCTCCTCACTGAGACCCTACGGGCTCTGAAACTTCATACAGAAACGTTACAAGATGAATACAATAGTCTTCTCGCTGCACAGTTCGCTAACAGAAATCTGGAACCTCTACAATGTCTTGTTTTTGAGTATTTATAGGGAAGACAGAAACTTCCCGAGGAGGAGGAAAACGAGGCACAATTAATGACTCAATTTGAAACCCAATGGCGGAAAACATTCGCACAATCTATTATGAATGAATGGCCATAAATGATGGTACTGAACAGCCTGCTCAAGAAATAAATGTTGGGAGATAAAATCTCCTTATATACAAAATGGGAGAAATAAAATATATACAATTTGCTGCCCGCGGCTGAAAGAAAATCTGCTGCCGTAAGAGATTTGGAACACTCTGGATCTAAGTACTGTACTCTCGGCTTCCGGCTATGGATTTGAATCCTGGATCTTTAATGCAAGGCAGACGCATCTGGAGAGTTCTGAGAGTTCATATCCCTGTCTTCTTTAATGGTGGTCACCTCTCCCACCTACTCTCGGCTCCTTCCTTTAATTGCTGCCAGTATGATCTGTCCTTTGTTATGCTCTGGATTTTTCAATGGAGGCGGAAAGTTAATGCGCTAACAAAGCCAAATGAGGACCTGCAAAACCCGCAAACCATTAGAGAAAAACGACTCGGCGATATGGAGTGTGGTTAGAACAGCGGCCATGGAGTCGGTAATGCATTTTAGGCGAAACATTGAGAGGATGCAGGGTGACAGGAAGCACATAAAAACAATGAGGAAATGGAGAGTGACAAGGCAGAAAAAAATGGGGCGACAGACACGTCATCAGGACACACGAATGGTGGAGGAAGAATGAAGCGTACACTTGTGAAACATGATGACACGGCCACAGGAGGTGGGACCCGAATCGGCAATCAGAATCGGAAGGCAGAGTAGGTAGAGCGGGAGTGGCACATCTTTTATGTTCCGATTGCGATTGAGAACAGGGCGGCGATCAACCCAGGACCGTTCGATCTTGAAACAAGATCGATGGCTGTGCTTGCATCGGAGGGAAATAAAGTGGTGGAGACATGAAAACCGCCGATCGATTGCGCGCGGACCCACCATAGATGTTAATTTCCGCACCGTCGATTTGGGCTAGATCGGATGGCCAATATTGCGTCCGATTGTTAAAAAAGTAGGCCCCTTCTTGCTTTGGATTGTGGTTCTCGGACCTGGGTCATATGGAGGCCGAAGCGGGAGGGAGCCAAAATCTTAAAGGATCGGCCCGATTACTTAAATTTGAATTTGAACTATCGCGATGCAGGCTTTCGGGCGGAGATAGTAGCATCAAGTAGGATCATGGGGTTTTAGGCTACGGCAGGGATGAATATGTACAACATAAGGGAATGAATTCTGAGTGAATATTGCATCCAAAAAATAGGTAAACATGTAGAATCTGGCTTGCTCACCCTTGGGGGGTTCTTAGCATTGGTTACATGAATTCTCAATTGTTGAGCCAAATAGTTCGACCAGTTGAATGATTTTCCTTCGTTCACAACTTGATTAAGCAAGAATTCCCAACCTTCTGGGAAGGTCTCAGTTATCTAGGAGGATCTTACATCAGTTCAAATCGACAGTAAAGTCTAGTTCATCTCCAGTTTGTTTGATGCAAGTTACTTCGTCATGGTTAAATGTTTATGATGTGGTTTGAATTTGGTGCATGGTACAAATTGTAATGTCATGGTGTATAGATGTGGTAAAAAATGGAGCTAAAGTCATGAAAGGACCTAAGTGAAAACCTTATTCTATGGTCCTAAACCTATAATAAAGTCCTAATCCTAAGTTATGATCCTAAAAACCTAGCGCAATCAATGTAATAGTGATACATCTATGTTATAACCTTTCAGAAACATATGTTAACAAAACCCACATTACAAACTATAATACATAATAGTCAGAATATTGTACAGAATTAACCGCAGTCTAAACTGCATTGGAGATGGAACTCAACATGTGAACAGGGTTTTTGTTTGAATAGTCGGACAACAATTTTATAGAGACCACAACCATCTGAGGTGTGGGAGCTATCACATGCAGAGTTAGTGGAAAATCGACTGCCGTCAGCAGAACCGCCAGAGCCTGACCACCAGGCGGCAGTTAGCGGTTAGTCCGATACCCTGTCACATGTCAAATAGTTCAACTGCTCTGTTGTTAGCAGACCATCGGGGTCTAAATATAACATAAATTTTTATATTTGGGTTTTTTTATGTGCGCTAAGTTGTAATGTTATCCACCATGTAACAAAGTGTTAGGTTTTTCACTTCTATTAGACCGAGAGCTCAATGCTCATTAATGTAAAACCATATGATATGTTTGGCCCAAGGGGTTTGACTTGAACCTAGCTGGAAACTATTTAACCTTAGCCATTGAACCATGAGGGGGAAGAGTGTTTTTGAAGACTTGTTCAGATTCTGTAAGAGAGAGGCAGTTTGTTTTCAGTGTTTCTAAGATAGGCGTTGGAAAGCTAAGAGAGAGAGATTTCTGTTGAAAATGACTAGAGGTTCCTGCGAGCATATTCATTCTGGTGTTTTTCTGTGTAAATAATTACTTGGATCAATCCTTAATAAAACAGAATCCCATCTTGAAAGCGGACTTGGAGACGAAGTCCACCAGGGACGAAATCCGCAATCAATGTTTATTGTCTTTTATATCTATTCTTTACTACAAATTCATGTTTAATATGCTTCTTAAGTTCTGTTTTAAGTCATAAAATCATTTTTTTTCCCTTCAATCTTCCACACTAAGCGATCGAGTTAACAATCAATTCACTGTTGGAAAATTTTCAGTTCTACTTCAGTATTAGATCAGATCTATTTCATATCATGTATTTTGGTATGAAAGTATTTTGTGTTGTAGGATATTTTCCAGTGAATGTTAACCAGGTCCAGGTTGCGACGTGGAGAAGGAAATCTCGAGGAGATAGACTCAAAAGTTGGAAAGTGGAAATTCGCTCAACGATCGACAATGGGAGGACCCGATGCAGGTGAAACTCCTGAAGTGAAGGTCATGGGTGAAGAACAGATTCAACAAATGTTTTTGAACATGCAGCGGATGCTGGGAGAACTCTACAAAGATAAGAAGGTGAGAGATGCATCTTCTTCTTCGAAGGCATGGAAGAAGGACAAGGGAAGAGGAAAAGCTGATAAACCTCCTTCTCCTCCATAATCATCATCATCATCATCATCATCATCATCTTCTTCTTCTAGTTCACATTCTGAAACAAAAAAGAAACCTTAGAAATCTCTTTTGAAACTTGATGTAAAATTTGAACTACCTATTTATGATGGTGAAATGAATCCTGAGAAACTAGATAACTGGATTAAGCAGTTAGAAGTGTATTGTAGAATTCAGAACATTTCTAATGAAAAGACAAAAATCCAGTTAGCTACACTTAGAATGGGGGGGAGAACTTTAATGTGGTGGGAAAGTAAAACTCAAGTAGATTTAAAGTGGAAAGGTAAAGTCATCTCTTCATGGTATAAGTTTTTAAAAGCTCCCAAAAAATAGTCTATCCTTTGGGATACATGCAGTAAGATGTTATTGATTGGAAGCATTTGAGGCAAGGTAAAGGGAAGAATGTTCAAGAGTTTACTCAAGAGTTCAGGAAGAAATATTTGGCGCTTGGTATTCCATTGGATACACATGAAACTTTATTAACATACATTGGCGGTTTACATTCTTATTTACAACATACGTTATTGATGTTTAATCCTGATGACTTTAATGAAGTGTGTGTTCAAGCCATACATATTGAATCAGGTGGCAGACCATTCAATTTTTCATATAAAGCATACAAACAGTTGGAAGTCAAGGATTCAAAAGACATCAAGAGGAAGAGCAGTTTGAAGGGAAAGAAAATAGTGATTTCTCAGAAGAAAAGTGAAAGACCTACTTGTACTCACTGCTAGAGGATCGGATATGATGAAGCCAGATGTTGGAAATTTCACCCAGAACTCAGAACAAAGAAGTTCCAAAAAATAAAGGTGAAAAGAAGGCTGATAGAACAATCCAACAAGATTTGGGCTCTGATTCAGGTGATGAAAGGAAAATAACCACAATGGTTTTGATAGGTAAAATTTCTAACCCTAGTTCAAGTTCTAGTACTTCTTAATCTTCTTGAAACATAAATTATCTGGCTGAGGATAAAAGAGTTGAATTATTTCACATAAGGGTAACTTTTAAGCACACAAAATAGATACATTGTTTGACAGTGGACCACAAGAAAATTTAATAACTGAAGAATTAGTTAAGAAAATGGGTTTGGAGACACATAATCATCCAAGACCATACCCATTAGGTTGGCTAAAATAAAAGACTCAGATTAATGTCACAAAGCAGTGTCGTTTAAAATTTTCCATCATAGCTAATTACATTGATGAAGTGGATTTAGACGTGATTCCATTATACATATGTGGAGTAGTGCTAGGAAGTCCTTACCTCTATGATAGTGATGCTATGTTTAAGACGAAAGATCATAAATATCACCTTAAGAAAGTGTAGAAATTATATAACTTATGTGTTATATGTCCAAGATTCTCTTGATCTCACACTATTTTAACTTCATGCAAAATATAGAATCTATTCCACCATTGATCATCACATGCGAAAATTAAATCAATTGCAATGCACACATGAAACAATAAAAATTCACACACAATAACACAACTGTTTAACGGGAAAGCCTGAAGCTAAAAACCCCAACTATATGTATATAATATATGTCATAGAGATCATGTAACAATCCTCATACAAAGCTGATCATATCAAGCTCTCAGTACAATACAATTGCTACACACTAATCAAGCTCGATCTTGCAAATCCATGCACCTATCTTTGCCACCTGCTAGCCTGCCTCTACTATGCAATCCCTGCTGAAGAATGGCTCTGAATGAGTTCGAATTCATCCAAGATTTACTGTACAATCCTCAATGGCATCTCCACTGAGTGTTGGATGCAATCAATGCATCACTATAGTCACAACTGATAGTCACACTTGCTCTTTCACCTATCTCTCCACTGGTCTCCACTGAAACTGCCATGCACTGTAGTTAACTGATGTATTCTCTAGTTGATTAATGAGTTATTATTTGGTGAATTAATTAACTAATTAATTCACACCACTCTCACTAGTGTATCAATCAGTTAGACTAGATAACTTGCTCAACTGAGTCTAACTCAGTTAAACTAAATACAACTCCACCAACTACTTCTATAACTCCACCAAACTCTGTCACATGAGTTCTAATTGAAGTCCTCATGCATTAGCTCTAGTAAACCCTCAGAAATATCATAATTCCTTCTGTCAGCTGCTGTGCCACATCTGTGCACTTAACTGAAGTGTTCCAAGAGAATAAGATATTGTTTAGAGTCCAAATATTATTAAGAGCTAATAATATTTGACATATCTACTTTTAGACTGGCAATCTAAAAATAGATTCCACCCAATATGTATAAAAATAGAAGTCCATCTATTTTTCCAACTTGACCAACCATCCATAAATAGCATCCTGCAACTCATAGAATATGATCAACATGTCTAAAAATAGACATAGTCTAAAAATAGACTTTGCGCCAAAAATAGCCTGCGAGCCCACTTAGTGAAGGCGACTCTTTTCACTAAGCTCATCATCTTATTGAATCTCAACACTCCCTCTCAACAAGATAGGGATTATTTTCCACCCTGATCCTGTCTCTATGGTATTCGAATTTTCTCTTGGTGAGCGCCTTCATCAGAATATCTGCATCCTGATCCTCCGTAGGAATCTAAGAAAGTAACATGATCTTTCGCTGCACACAACCTCTGATATGATGGTACCAGATTTCAATATGTTTAGATCTATCATGAAATACTAGATTAACCAAGAGTTTAATGCAACTCTGATTATCACAATATATCACAGTAGGATCTAAGTGAGAACCGAACAATTCGACCAAGATCTTCCTCATCCATATAGCCTCGCATGCAGCCAAAATTGCTGCCATGTACTCGGCCTCCGCTGAACTGAGTACCGCAGATCTTTGTTTCCTGTTGTACCAAGAAACTGCTGTAGACCCGATACTGAAAATCCCTCTAGATGTTTTCTTTCTGTCCGTTGGGCTTCTTACCCAATCTACATCCATGAAGCCATGCAGCTTCACCTCATCCGACTGTCTATACCACAATCCATATCTAGATGTGCCCCTGAGATACCTCAGGACATGCTTGCCTGCCTTCCAAAAGAGCTTGGTAGGCTTCACCATCGCTTGTGAAAGCTAGTTCACAACATAGCATATGTCCGGTCGTGTATTGGCTAAATACATGAGCGAACCAACCAACTGTCGATAAACAGTGGCATCCACTACCTCTGCCGATGTAGCATCCTCTTTCCTCCAATCACCAGGAAGAGGAGTGTCGATAGGCTTGCAACCTTGCATATGAAACTTCTCTAGTATCTCCTAGGCATACTTGCCTTGAGACACAAACAGTCCACCCTTTCGCTGCCAAATTTCCAATCCCAGGAAATAATGAAGGAGGCCCAAGTCCTTCATCTCGAACTCCTTTGCAAGATCTGCCTTGCATGAGTGTATCAACAGTTCATCACCCATTAGTATTAAATCATCTACATAAAGCACAATGATCAAAAGCTTACCCTCCACCACAATCTGGTATAGGTTAGGATTCGCCTCACTCTTGGTGAAACCAAGTCCGGTGAAATAACTGTCTATCTGTGTGTACCAAGCACGGGGTGCTTGTTTCAGCCCATACAACGCTATTTTGAGCCTGCACACATGCGACTCGCTGCTGAAGATTTCAAAACCTTCAGGCTACTCAATGTACACCTCCTCCTCAATGAATTCATTGAGGAACACAATCTTCACATCCATCTGATGAATTTTCCAACCCATCTGCGCTGAGAGAGAAAGGATGGTTCGTATGGAAGAATACCTTGCGACAGGTGCAAAGGTTTCTTCATAGTCGATCCTCTCGATCTGTGAGAAGCCTCAGGTAACAAATCTTGCCTTGTACTTCTCAACGCTCCCGTTAGCAGCTTGCTTCACTTTGTAGATCCATCTTGAACCTACCACTGATTTCCCTGCCGGCCTTGGGACAATCTCCCATGCACTGTTTCTGAGAATCAAATCATACTCTTCCACCATGGAATCTACCCATGCAGGGTCCTCCACAGCTTCCTCAAAATAGGATGGCTCTGTCACGATACACTTGCTCATCAGAGCCATGTATCTAGTAAATCGGTCAGGTGACTGTCTCTGTCTGCACTGTGATGTAGGTGCTCCTACATTCTGCGCTGCATCAAGATTTAGTCGCTCAACTTCTGTAGTGCGCTATCGCCCTCTAATGTTTGGCGCTGCATGAGTGGTTTCTTCCACTACATGAACCTCCTCTTGTGGCTGATCCACATCTTGAGGAACTAGTAGCTCCTCATCTGCATGTAAGTGTAGCTCCCTCTCAAGAGAAAACTTCATGGATTTGTCCTCATGAAATTTGATATCCCGTCGCACAACAGTCATCCGACTGTCTGGAAAATACACACGATAATTGTGGGGTGTTTCTGTGTACCCCACAAATATCCCAACCTCTGCGGTCAGCTCTAGCTTCTTCCTGGCATCCTTCGTCACATGAATGTAAACAGGTGAGCCAAAAATCTTCAAATGAGAAATATCAGGCTTCTTACAAGAAAACGCCTCTTCGAGTGTACTCATGCCAAGTACTCTATGAGGACAACGGTTTTGCACATAAACCGCAGTGTTGCAAGCTTCAACCCACAAGTGTATGGGAAGGCCCTGATCATGCAACATCATCCGTGCAGCACCCACGATCGTTCTATTCTTTCTCTCCGCGACCCCATTCTGCTGTGGGTTATGAGGCGCTATGAGTTCTCTTCGAATTCCTTATTTGATGCATAAGTCTTTGAATTCGCCAGAGATGTATTCACCACCATTATCGCTCCTTAGAGCTTCAACTGCTTCCCCGACTCTTTCTCAACCAGTGCCTTGAACTCACAGAACTTTGAGTATGTCTCCCTCTTCTTCTGCATGAAGAAGATCCAACACTTACGAGAAAATTCATCAACAAATATCACATAATACCTGTGCTTTGTTGTCGAAGCAACTGAGAAAGGTCCACACATGTCTGTGTGAACTCTCTCAAGGATCGTCGTGGCGCGACTATCCTTCTCATGAAAGGTGGTCTTCACATATTTTCCCAAAGTACATCCCTTGCACTAATCCGACTGTGCAAGTGTACCCTTGGGAAGCCCGGTAGAAATCTGCTGCAAAATTTTCAAAGCGCCATGGTGAAGATGGCCCAATTTCCTGTGCCACAATTCGCCCTCATCCCGGCTCACCACTCCTTCTGCTTTGCCTGCCATTGCTGCGCAGCCATTTACCTGCAATTGATAAAGGTTCTTAACTCGAACCCCTATCCTCCTGGTTTGACCAGTTGTCTTACTGCGCAGGAAAGCCTTTCCCTCGCTAAAAACAACATCATAACCCTTGTCTTCCAACATCGCCACAAAGATCAGATTCTTCTTCAATCATAGAACATGCATGACATCCTTCAATATGAAAGGTTTACCAGACTCCCTCTCAAAGGAAATGGTCCTGATACCAGTCGCACTGTATATACCATCATTGCCCATCTTGATGTGCACTCCAAGATTCTTTTCATCCAGACCACTAAACAAATATTTTTCTCGAGTCATATGGAAAGACACACCACTGTCAAGAAACCACACTGATCCCATCACACTTGAAACCAAGCATGAGATCAGAGAAAAATCCAACTCAAACTACGAGGCTAAGGCCTCTCCAGCTGCAGATCCAACAGCCTACTTATTTTTCTTCTTCTGTGGAAAATTAGTGGCAAAATGTTCATGTTGGTGACAATGAAAGCACTTCACCTTGGGCAAGTCCTGCTTCTTGCCTTTCGCACCAGATTGAGAAGGATTTTTCTTCCCCTTCCCTTTCCTTGCTTTGGTAGCCAAAGCACAATTTTCTTCATCTTCATTCTTCGATGAAGATCCATCCCTGGTACCCTGCCTTATTTCCTCCTGCACAAGATCCGACCAAAGTCACTCCCATCCTGGCAGTTTCTCTCGTCCATTGACAGAGTCTTCGTAGCTGTGCCAACTCTTCGGAAGCCCAAGGAGATCCAACATCACCAAGTCCTCTTCATCAACAGTAACCCCCACACTTCCCAGCTCATCCTTGCAGTGGAAAAACTTCTTGAGGTATTTTGGTATACTGTCGCCTTTCTCCATTTTTATTTTCCTAAGCTTGTCTTTAAGCGCCAACTTCCTCTGGTCGTTTCTACTTTGGAACAAGTCTGTCAAAGCTTTCCACATTAAGAATGGAATAGATTTACCATGAAGGCTGGACACAATGTGGTCCTTCACACCTTCCAACATAATTCTTCGACACTTTGCTGTCTTCTTTTGCCATGTGTCAAGTGCGGCTGCATCGCTAGAAGCAGGTTTTGGAATTTCAGCATCTATGAACTCCTTCAACCCATTATCATCCAACATCACCTCCATCCTGTCCTCCCATGCAATATAATTCGAGCTGCCATCAAGGGCATACTCCAATCGCAATCCGTTAAAAGACATTTCAATGAATGCTCAACTTCGACACCAAGAAAACATTGTAGCAAATTTGAATTCCACCAGCACAAAACTCAACCGCTTCAATAATTGCAATCTGCTCCAATGATCAACTACTCTGATACCATGCAGAAATTATATAACTTATGTGTTATATGTACAAGACTCTCTTGATCTCACACTATTTTAACTTCATGCAAAATACAGAATTTATTCCAGCATTGATCATCACATGCAGAAATTAAATCAATTACAATGCACACATGAAACAATAAAAATTCACACACATTAACACAACTGTTTAACAGGAAAGGATGAAGTTGAAAACCCCAAATATATGTATATAATATATATGTAATAGAGATCATGTAACAATCCTCATACAAAGCTGATCATATAAAGCTCTCAGTACAATACAATTGCTACACACTAATCAAGCCCGATATTGCAAATCCATGCACCGATCTTTGCCACATGCTAGCCTGCCTCTACTGCGCAATCCCTGTGGAAGAATAGCTCTGAATGATTTCGAATTCCTCCAATATTTATTGTGCAATCCTCATTGGCATCTCCACTGAGTGTTGGATGCAATCAATGCATCACTATAGTCACAACTGATAGTCACACTTGCTCTTTCACCTATCTCTCCACTGGTCTCCACTGAAACTGCCATGCACTGTAGTTAACTGATGTATTCTTCAGTTGATTAATGAGTTATTATTCAATGAATTAATTAACTAATTAATTCACACACTCTCACTAGTGTATCAATCAGTTAGACTAGATACAACTAGCTCAACTGAGTCTAACTGAGTTAAACTGAATACAACTCCACCAACTACTTCTATAACTCCACCAAACTTTGTCACATGAGTTCTAACTGAAGTCCTCATGCATTAGATCTAGTAAAACCTCAGGAATAACGTAATTCCTTCTGTCAGCTGCTGTGCCACATCTGTGCACTTAACTGAAGTGCTCCAAGAGAATAAGATAATGTTTAGAGTCCAAATATTATTAAGAGCTAGTAATATTCGACATATCTATTTTTAGACTGGCAATCTAAAAATAGATTCTTCCCAATATGTCTAAAAATAGAAGTCCATCTGTTTTTCCAACTTGACCAACCATCCACAAATATCATCCTGCAATTCATAGAATATGATCGACATGTCTAAAAATAGACATAGTATAAAAATAGACTTTGCGCCAAAAATAGCCCGCGGGCCCACTTAGTGAAGGTGACTCTTTTCACTAAGCTCATCATCTTGTTGAATCTCAAAAGAAAGATAGAATTGAATACATTTTCCGGGCACATAAAATCAAAACACACTTGGATTTGGTTACTGCTAATCAGATGAAGAGAAGGCTAATATGTTCAAGTAAGAGATATGTACTCATGGTTGTAAAAGAACACCATAAGTATCAACATGATGATTTTTCAAGTTGTGAATCTCAGTTTAAAGATAGTTTGGTTAAAGTGGTATATTATTTTCAAAGTATATTTAAAGAGCCAAAACATCTGTCTCCTAAACGGGAAATACAACATGGATACAGTTGATGTATGACACCCCTCTTCCTAATGTCAGAATGTATTGCATGTCAGTCATAGAGAATGAAGAAATAAAGAAAAAAATCTAAGAGCTGGTTGAAAAATGTTTCATTCGACCGAGTTCATCTTCATGTGGTTCACCCATAATTTTGGTTCCTAAGAGAGACGAGACATGGAGAATGTGTGTCAACTTTAGGGTCTTAAACAAAATCACAATCAAGAACATGTATCCTCTTCCCATGATAGATGATTTACTTGACTAGTTGAAAAATGCTGTCTATTTCACTAAGTTGGATTTGCATAGCGGGTATCATCAAATTCACATTGCAGAAAATGACATCTGGAAAACTTCATTTAAAACTAGGCAGGGGCTATTTGAATGGTTAGTGATGCCTTTTGGTTTGTGTAATTCTCCAGCAACTTTCATGCTGGTTATGAAGGATCTATTCCATCCATACATTGATAAGTTTGTCATAATCTACTTAGATGATATCCTCATTTTCAGTTCCAATATGGAAGAACATGTTAGGCATGTTAAATAGGTCTTTGAAGTGTTGCAAAGGGATAAATTATACCTTGAACTGTCCAAATGTGAGTTTGGGAAAACGTTATTGATTTATCTTGTTTACATAGTTGGAGGTGATCATATGAAAATAGATCCAGCTAAAATCGATGTGATTGTTAAGTGGCAAAGACCACATATTGTGACTGAAGTTAGGAGTTTTCTAGGTGCAGTTCAATATTGGAGAAAATTCATTTCTCAGTTTTCTTTGATTGCATCACCGTTACATGCTTTAACATGTTCTAAAGTTTCCTTTAAGTGGGGAGGGAAACAACAAAAATATTTTGATACACTTAAGTAGAAAAATGTCACATCACCAATCTTAGCTTTACCAGATCTTCAATAACCATTCGAAATTGAAACAGATGCTAGTGGTTATGTAATGGGTGCAGTCTTACTTCAAAAAGGGAAACCTATTTGTTTTCATTCATAAAAATTTTCTAAGGCAGTTGCCAATTATCTGACATATGATAAAGAACTATTTTATTTGGTTGAAAGTGTTAAGAAATGGAAACACTACTTAATGGGTAAGGAAATAGTGATTCACACAGATCATCAACTGCTTCAGTACCTTCAGTCTTAGACTAAGTTGCAAAAATCTCGCCATTACAGATGGATGGTATTTCTTCAGCAATTTCACTTAGTAATTAAGTATAAGAAAGGTGTAACAAACAAAGTAGCTGATATGTTGTCTAGACCATATTTGAATGCTTCAGTAGTGCTGCAGAATAGTTCTTTAAAACTGGAAAGTTATTTAGAAAAATATAGTACAGATGCTGATTTCAAAGATATTTATGAATCACCAACTCATGGTACTCAAGTGGAAGAAGTCAATTTTCATGTTCATGACAGGTTATTATGTCATCTGGGTAAGTTGTGCATACCACAGAAAGAAAGCGTGCATGTTATTCGAGAAGCACATTCTTCTTGCATTTTAAGACATTTTTGCATAAGCAAGACTATGAAAAAAATTCAAAGGTATTGTTACTGGCCTCACATGTATGGAATAGTTGTTAAGTACATTAAAATATGTGTTATGTGTTCGACAAGCAAACCAAGCAATCGAAAGATTGGTTTGAACATGCCACTTCCAGTTCCTTTAAGACCATGGGACAACATATCCATGGAATTTGTTGGAGGACTTCCCAGTGTCTAAAAGGAGAGGGCATGATTAAATGTATGTTTTGTTGGATTGCTTAGCAAGATGCATTCTTGTTCCATGAAAAAAGACAAAGTGGACTATTGAACATACCACACATATGTTCTTTCAACGGGTATGGGTACATTTTGGGTTACCTACTTCCATCATTTTCGACCGAGACTCACTTTGTAGGAGAGTTTTGGTCCACTTCTAGGTGGGACTCATAATGCCAAAGGAATAATATATACAATTTTCTGGTCCACAGTAATCTACTTAATGAGAGAAGGCAGAATGATGTTGATACATATTCTCCGAGGTTACTGCAGTAATCATCCTAAGTTGTGGGATGAATCTCTACCTTATGTGCAACATTCTTACAATCGAGCCTTACATTATTCGACTAATCGATCGCCATTTTAAACATGTTTTGGGTATTTACCAAAGTCACCGATTGAGTTCATGTTCGGTGAAGAAGATAAAGTGGATGGACATGAATATTAAAATAAAGCATTTAAGTTCATTCAATGGATACAACAAATACATGAAGCAGTGCAGGATCAGTTAGAGAAGAGTCAGGCCAAGTACAAAATGCACCATGAAAAGCATCGAGTGGATCATCATTTTTAGGTCGGTGATTAGATATGGTTGTATATCAGTAAAGACAGGTTGAAAGGTGAAGGTAAGAAACTGAAACCCATCAGGTATGGTCCTTTCAAGATTGTGGAAAATATTGGAAATAATGCATTCCGGTTAGATTTACCTCCTTACATGCGTATTATTCAGTTGTCAATGTAGAAAATCTGAAGTTGCATGAACCTCCAAAGATCATTGATCGAGAGCAAGATACACAGATTAATACCATTGATGATTTAGCACCTGAGTATATGAATGAGTTGTAGGAAGATACCATCTTGGACAAAAAGGTTCGCACTTTAAGGTGTGGAGATATTGAATATCTTTGAGTGGGACTCAGGGGCATGAATTTGAGCAAGGCGAGGTGGATGGAGATCAAAAGAGTGAGGGAGTTTTACCCTCACCTAATATCTGCTTAAATCAAAATTTTTTTGGTCCAAAAGCTTTCAAGTGGAGAGGATTTATCGAGGAGGATCTTACATCAGTTCAAATCGATAGTAAAGTCCAATTCATCTCCAGTTTGTCTGATGCAAGTTACTTCGTCATGGTTAAATGTTTATGACGTGGTTTGAAATTTGGTGCATGGTACAAATTGTAATGTCATGGTGTATAGATGTGGTGAAAAATGGAGCTAAATTCTTGAAGGGACCTAAGTGAAAACCTTATGCTATTGTCCTAAACCTATGATAAATTCATAATCTTAAGTTACGATCTTAAAAACCTAGCGCAATCATTGTAATGGTGATACATCTATGTTATAACCTTTTGGAAACATATGTTAAAAAAACCCAAATTACAAACTATAATATATAACAATCGGAATATTGTACACAGTTAACTGCAAGACTTAACCACAGTCTAAACCGTGTCAGAGATTGCACTCAACATGTGAACGACGTTTTTGTTTGAACAGTCGGCCAACAGTTTGACAGAGACCGCAACCGTCGAAGGTGTGGGAGATGTCACATGCGGAGTCAGTGGACAGTTGACCGTCGTTAGCAGAATCGCCGGAGCCTGACCACCAGGTGGCAATCAATGGTTAGTCCGTCGCCATGTCACATGTCAAACAGTTCAACTGCTCCACTGTTAGCAAATCGTCGGGGTCTAAATATAACATAAAGTTTTATATTTGGGTTTTTGTTTTGTGCGCTAAATTGTAATGTTATCCACCATGTAACAAAGTGTTAGGTGTTTCACTTCTATTAGACCGAGAGCTCAATGCTCATTAATATAAAACCATATGCTATGTTTGGCCCAAGGGGTTCGACCTGAACCTAGCCTGCAAATATTTAACCTTAGCCATTGAACCATGAGAGGGAAGAGTTTTTTTGAAGACTTGTTCAGATTCTGTAAGAGAGAGGTAGTTTTTTTTTCAATGTTTCTTGGTCGTCCGGAGGCGAAATTGGGAACTAAGACAGGAGTTGGAAATCTAGGAGAGAGATATTTCTGTTGAAAGTGACCAGAGGTGCCTGCGAGCATGTCCAGTATGGCGTTTTTTTGTGTAAATACTTCCTTGGATCAATCCTTAATAAAACTGATGCCTATCTTGAAAGCGGACCCGGAGACGTAGTCCACCAGGGACAAACTCCGTAATCAATGTTTGTTGTCTTCTATCTCTGTTATTTGCTGCAAACTCATGTTTAATATGATTCTTAAGTTCTGGTTTAAGTCATAAAATCATTTTTTTTTCCTTCAGTCTTCCACACTAAGCGATCAAGTTAACAATCAATTCACCATTGGAAAATATTCAGTTCTACTTCAGTGTTATATCAGATCTATTTTAGATCACTCAATACCTCTATAATAGTGATGTTATGTTTCAGACGAAAGAGCATAAATATCACCTTAAGAAAGATAGAATTGAATACATTGTCCGGGCACATAAAATCAAAACACACTTGGATTTAGTTACTGCTAATCAGATGAAGAGAAGGCTAATATGTTCAAGTAAGAGATATGTACTCATGGTTGTAAAAGAACAACATAAGTATCAACATGATGATTTTTCAAGTTGTGAATCTCATTTTAAAGATAATTAGGTTAAAGTGGTATATTCTTTTCAAAGTATATTTAAAGAGCCAAAACATCTGTCTCCTAAACGGGAAATACACCATGAGATACAGTTGATGTATGATGCCCCTCTTCCTAATGTCAGAATGTATTGCATGTCAGTAATAGAGAATGAAGAAATAAAGAAACAAATCTAAGAGCTGGTTGAAAAATGTTTCATTCGACCGAGTTCATATTCATGTGGTTCACCCATAATTTTGGTTCCTAAGAGAGACGAGACATGGAGAATGAGTGTCGACTTTAGGGTCTTAAACAAAATCACAATCAAGAACATGTATCCTCTTCCCATGATAGATGATTTACTTGACCAGTTTAAAAATGCTGTCTATTTCACTAAGTTGGATTTGCATAGTGGGTATCATCAAATTCACATTGAAGAAAATGACATCTAGAAAACTGCATTTAAAACTAGGCAGGGGCTATTTGAATGGTTAGTGACGCCTTTTGGTTTGTGTAATTCTCCAGCAACTTTCATGAGGGTTATGAATGATCTATTCCATCCATACATTGATAAGTTTGTCATAATATACTTAGATGATATCCTCATTTTCAGTTCCAGTATGGAAGAACATGTTAGGCATGTTAAATAGGTCTTTGAAGTGCTGCAAAGGGATAAATTATACCTTAAACTGTCCAAATGTGAGTTTGGGAAAACTTCATTGATTTATCTTGGTTACATAGTTGGAGGTGATCATCTGAAAATAGATCCAGCTAAAATCGATGTGATTGTTAAGTGGCAAAGACCACATAATGTGACTGAAGTTAGGAGTTTTCTAGGTGCAGTTCAATATTGGAGAAAATTCATTTCTCAGTTTTCTTTGATTGCACCACCGTTACATGCTTTAACATGTTCTAAATTTTCCTTTCAATGGGGAGGGAAACAACAAAAATATTTTGATACAATTAAGCAGAAAAATGTCACATCACCAATCTTAGCTTTACCAGATCTTCAATAACCATTCGAAATTGAAACAGATGCTAGTGGTTATGTAATGGGTGCAGTCTTACTTCAAAAAGGGAAACCTATTTGTTTTCATTCATAAAAATTTTCTAAGGCAGTTGCCAATTATCTGACATATGATAAAGAACTATTTTCTTTGGTTGAAAGTGTTAAGAAATGGAAACACTACTTAATGGGTAAGGAAATAGTGATTCACACAGATCATCAACTGCTTCAGTACCTTCAGTCTTAGACTAAGTTGCAACAATCTCGCCATTACAGATGGATGGTATTTCTTCAGCAATTTCACTTAGTAATTAAGTACAAGAAAGGTGTAACAAACAAAGTAGCTGATATGTTGTCTAGACCATCTTTGAATGCTTCAGTAGTGCTGCTGAATAGTTCTTTAAAACTGGAAAGTTATTTAGAAAAATATAGTACAGATGCTGATTTCAAAGATATTTATAAATCACCAACTCATGGTACTCAAGTGGAAGAAGTCAATTTTCATGTTCATGACAGGTTATTATGTCATCCGGGTAAGTTGTGCATACCACAGAAAGAAAGCGCGCATGTTATTCAAGAAGCACATTCTTCTTGCATTTTAGGACATTTTTGCATAAGCAAGACTATGAAAAAAATTCAAAGGTATTGTTACTGGCCTCACATGTATGGAATAGTTATTAAGTACATTAAAATATGTGTTATGTGTTCGACAAGCAAACCAAGCAATCGAAAGATTGGTTTGAACATGCCACTTCCAGTTCCTTTAAGACCATGGGACAACATATCCATGGAATTTGTTGGAGGACTTCCTATGTCCAGGAGAGGGCATGATTAAATGTATGTCGTGGTTGATTGTTTAGCAAGATGTGCATTCTTGTTCCATGAAAAAAGAAAGTGACTATTGAACATACTACACATATGTTCTTTCAACATGTATGGTTTCATTTTGCGTTAACTACTTCCATTATTTTTGATCGAGACACTCGCTTTGTAGGAGCATGGACACAAAGTTGAAGAAGAGCACAAATTTTCATCCACAGAACGACGAACAGATAGAAGTGGTGAACAGGACAGTGATACATATTCTCCGAGGTTACTGCAGTAATCATCCTAAGTTGTGGGATGAATCTTTACCTTATGTGCAACATGCTTACAATCGAGCCTTACATTATTCGACTAATCGATCGCCATTTTAAACATGTTTTGGGTATTTACCAAAGTCACCGATTGAGTTCATGTTCGGTGAAGAAGATAAAGTGGATGGACACGAATATTAAAATAAAGCATTTAAGTTCATTCAATGGATACAGCAAATACATGAAGCAGTGCAGGATCAGTTAGAGAAGAGTCAGGCCAAGTACAAAATGCGCCATGAAAAGCATCGAGTGGATCATCATTTTCAGGTCGGTGATTAGGTATGGTTGTATATCAGTAAAGACAGGTTGAAAGGTGAAGGTAAGAAACTGAAACCCATCAGGTATGGTCCTTTCAATATTGTGGAAAATATTGGAAATAATGCATTCCGATTAGATTTACCTCCTTACATGCGTATTATTCAGTTGTCAATGTAGAAAATCTGAAGTTGTATGAACCTCCAATGATCATTGATCCAGAGCAAGATACACAGATTAATACCATTGATGATTTAGCACCTAAGTATATGAATGAGTTGTAGGAAGATACCATCTTGGACAAAAAGGTTCACACTTTAAGGCGTGGAGATATTGAATATCTTTGAGTGGGACTCAGGGGCATGAATTTGAGCAAGGCGAGGTGGATGGAGATCAGAAGAGTGAGGGAGTTTTACCCTCACCTAATATCTGCTTAAATCAAACTTTTTTTGGTCCAAAAGCTTTCAAGTGGAGAGGATTTATCGAGGAGGATCTTACATCAGTTCAAATCGATAGTAAAGTCCAATTCATCTCCAGTTTGTCCGATGCAAGTTACTTCGTCATGGTTAAATTTTTATGACGTGGTTTGAATTTGGTGCATGGTACAAATTGTAATGTCATGGTGTATAGATGTGGTGAAAAATGGAGCTAAATTCTTGAAGGGACCTAAGTGAAAACCTTATGCTATGGTCCTAAACCTATGATAAAGTCATAATCCTAAGTTACGATCTTAAAAAACTAGCACAATCATTGTAATGGTGATACATCTATGTTATAACCTTTTGGAAACATATGTTAAAAAAACCCACATTACAAACTATAATATATAACAATCGAAATATTGTACACAGTTAACTACAAGACTTAACCACAGTCTAAACCATGTAGGAGATGGCACTCAACATGTGAACGAAGTTTTTGTTTGAACAGTCGGCCAACAGTTTGACAGAGACCGCAACTGTCGGAGGTGTGGGAGATGTCACATGCGGAGTTAGTGGGCAATTGACTGTCGTTAGCAGAGCCGCCGGAGCTTTACCACCAGGTGGAAATCAACGGTTAGTTCGTCGCCATGTCACATGTCAAACAGTTGAACTGCTCGACTTTTAGCAGATCGCCGGGGTCTAAATATAACATAAATTTTTATATTTGGGTTTTTGTTTTATGTGCTAAATTGTAATGTTATCCACCATGTAACAAAGTGTTAGGTGTTTCACTTATATTAGACCGAGAGCTCAATGCTCATTAATATAAAACCATATGCTATGTTTGGCCCAAGGGGTTCGACCTGAACCTAGCTTGCAAATATCTAACCTTAGCCATTGAACCATGAGGGGGAAGAGTGTTTTTGAAGACTTGTTCAGATTCTGTAAGAGAGAGGCAGTTTTGTTTTCAATGTTTCTTGGTTGTCCGGAGGCAAAATTGGGAACTGAGACAGGAGTTGGAAATCTAGGAGAGAGAGATTTATGTTGAAAGTGACCAGGGGTGCCTGTGAGCATGTCCAGTTTGGTGTTTTTCTGTGTAAATACTTCCTTGGATCAATCCTTAATAAAACTAACGCCCATCTTGGAAGCGGACCCGAAGACGTAGTCCACCAATGACGAACTCCGTAATCAATGTTTGTTGTCTTCTATCTCTGTTCTTTGCTGCAAACTCATGTTTAATATTATTCTTAAGTTCTGGTTTAAGTCATAAAATAATTTTTTTTCCCTTCAGTATTCCACACTAAGCGATCAAGTTAACAATCAATTCACTGTTGGAAAATATTCAGTTCTACTTCAGTATTAGATCAGATCTATTTTAGATCACTCAATATTTCTTTGACCATAGATTCGACAACATAATATCATCAAGTTATGATAGGCCTTCTTAAGAGATTTGGTATTATAATTATTGTTGGGTGTCTGGAAGAATTTTTAAGGCTCTTTCACCCAATCTTTGACGACATCCTTTGTGCTTAGGTAACTAGTGACTGCATAAAAGTGTGAATCCATGTATGATTATGGCATCGGTAAATGATACATGAGGTGATAATCTTATGCCATGAAATAGGTACGCTTTTGTCCATTTTAAATGGTGAGAGTCATGGTCTTTCTATCTGTATGTGACAATATCTAGCTGACAATGTTTGCACATGGGAAAATTGGGTACCAACACGCAATCTTGTGTAATTGTGATATTTGGACATTGATGTAAACCTGCCGGTCTTAGAGATATGCTTTAAATCTCATTGTTTAGAATACCTCATTCACCTTCTGCGATTTAATGTATGACTCTTTCTATATGAACAACTGAGTGTTTGAGTAAATTGGCAAGTTGAATGGAGTACTCTCAACTACCTCTTTAGGGTTGCTTTCTATAGTGTCCTTTGAGATAGTTCTCTTGGGATCCATAATGACAATAACTGATCAAGAGAAGTCCTAAAAAACTAGAGTACATATAAGAGAGAAATTCACTCATGGTAAACATAAAATAACTCAAGCAAAAGGACTCATGAAGAAAGATCCGGGAAACTACCACAAGAATGAGAGGGAAAACTTTGTAAAGTCTGAGCTGAGGGAAGAGACCGACTTCATGAACTGTGCATTACACAAAATCAACAATCGAGGGGGAGGCTTAAGGCTTGAGACTGCACAATAAGTAGTCTTAGACTGGGAAGACTGAGGGAGAGACTATTCGTTGCATAGTATCAGTGCCCAAGGATCAAGCTTGAGGCTTGGAATTGCACAATGCGCAGATAGGAAATCCAAGGACTACGCATTGTGCAGTCTCATAGGTCAATCAAGAGGCTTGAGACTTAGAGTGGCACAATTCCCATTTGGTCATGGAAATTGCTGTCTAAGTACAAAGTAGATCTATGTGGGAAGGGGATGGGAAAGTGGCATATCTGAGTGAAAGTGAAAGTAAGAGTGAATATATGGCTAAGGAAAGATAGATTAGTGCAAATAAAGTGCAGAGGATCAACATGCAAAAGGAAAAACAAACATGCATAAGGTGTTGCCAAAATGGTGACCACCGGTAGGAAAAAATAATAAGTTGACATGAAACTTATAAAAAAAAGCGAATGATGGACTAAAACAACACTTGTACAATCTAATATAAGGTAAAATTCTAGAAAATATGAAAATAAACAAACAAAACAACACTTAAAGAAGCAGAATGAAAAAAAGTGACAACACAAGCGACAAAAGACGACAAAAGCAAAACTTAACTGGAAAAACACTGCAAACTCCACCAAAATCTCATTGATCTCCTTGGGAAACATAAAGCTCTAATATCAAATGTGAAAATGAGATCTAGGGGTGTATAATATATATATCTAGGCCATTTAGGGTTTATGACGTGCATGGTTAAAGTCAAGGAAAAAGATACACTTGGAAGAATGGTAAAAATTAACAACTTATTTTAGTCTTGGGGAACTAATTATCCATGCCTTATTTTCTAAGAGTTAATTTTTCATTTTTATTTTCTAAGAAACTTTCCTCTCACACTTCCAAGAAGGATTTCACAATTCCCAACCACAAGGACTAGGAAACTCCTTAGCTCAGTGCATTACGCAGTTTCTGAAGGCAGGGGAAGATTTTGCAGAATTTCTGAGCTCAAGGTAGGCCTAGCCTTCAAGATTATGCAATTTCTGAGCTTAAGGCTGGCCTGCCTCTAAGGATTGTGAAATTATTTTCCTCAAGCTTGTCTTTCCTTCCAATACTGTGAAATTCCTGAAGGGAATACTAAAAATGATGAAAGGTCAAGGCATAATATGGCTTGTGTTGGAAAAGATTAGACCAGGATCAAAACAAGGAATCACAAGCACTGGAACAAATGATAAGTCTTAACATAGCATGAATAATTGAAGAAAGTGAATGATAATCTTTTGTGGACAGAAGGGAGGCTCCAAAATCAAAGCATGGGAAAATTTTTGGAGGGTGATTGTAGCAGCTACAACACTTGGCGACACCTTAGTATAACTCCAAATATTTGTATGGGTTTTACTTCATGTAAAATAGGTCTAAATATTCATGGAGTATTTTTCATCTCAGTGATCACCATAACTTCTTTACTTAGCTCGAGTTAAAGGTATAGTCCCTACCATTCTCTTCATTGGCGACAATAAAACAAAGACAAGTTAAATTCGGTTGTTTCGATTGGAGATGAGGAGTATATAGATACACAAGTGGAAAAACATTATTATAGTCTTGGTTTTCATTTTTGGTGTTGCTCCACTGCCAGTAGGCCTAGATAGTACCCCGACGAAGTCACTTAAGGGACGCAAAAATTGCTTCGCTGCTAGCGAGCCTAGAGAGTACCCTGAAAGAGTTTCTTGCTTCACCTCCCCACGCAGGAAACCTTTATCTTCTTTTACCCTTTATTTTTTTTTTCTTATTTTGTTCATAGAACCGTGCATATTCACTTATTGATTTCATGGGGCAGAAGAGGGATCCCGACTTATTGAGAGTAGAAGAGATTGTCCCTTTAGAGAAGGATATTTTTACACCTCTGAAATATAGTTCACTTATTAAAGTTTCCTCCCCTCCTTACTCTACTCGACTTAGTTGACAAGGAAAAACCAAACAAACATAAAATACTGATTAGAGTAGGTGGTACTAGTTATAGATTCAAGCATCGTGATTCCACTATGCTTTTCTCTAAGAAAGAAAATATTTTCCATTAGAGTATCATTGACTAAAAGGTGAAAGATCCATGCAAAGAGAGGGGATAAAATATAACCAATTATTGAAAGTATCACAATCTCCTCTTGAAATTCACCATGCTTGCTCAAAAAACCAACACGGTCTCATGCAAAATTTATTTACAACAGAAATAAAGGAAAAGGGTAGGGCAGAAAACAAATCAAAATAAAACAAGACAATAAACAAAAAAAACTATCCCTACTCCTAAGCTAACCAAAACAAGGCCAGAATTATGTGAAATGAAACTTCCAATGGAACCACCAAAGCATTACCTGACCTGAGTAGGCAAGGGCATCAACAACAAGAATGATATTCAAGAATAACAACAGACAAGAAAGATAAATCATGACATGTTGCAACATTTGAAGTGTAATAACCCTGGTGAAAATTCCATGTAATAAAAATTAATAAAGAAAAAATATTAACCAAGGTCATGGGACACGTATTCCAAGCTAAATGTTGGGAAAAAAATCCTAGTGTGGGTGTTCATATGGTTTATTATGGATATGGAAATTGGTGAAGGCAATGGCTAAGGCTTTGGAAAGGCAAAGTGGCATTAATTGGCATTTTATTATGAAAGTAATGGAAAATTGGTGAAAAGGAAGGTGAAAGGTTATATGTTGCATGTGAGGAGAAAAATGAAGGAAAATAGTGGAAAATTGAAGAAATTAGGGGCCTCATTAATAAAAAGGCCCCCGAGGATCAATTCACAAAATTTTGTCAGTGTATTTTTAGAGCTCTCATTCTATTCTCTCTCTCCCTAATACTCTTGGACACTTAGAGTTTCTTGGAACACTCTTGGAGAGTGTGGCATACTTGGAGATTTGGAGCAATAAGGAAAATGAAGAGCAAGAAAGTGCAAGAGAACATCGGGATCAACAACTACAACAAGTTTTGATTGCAGGTATCGAGTTTCATGAATGTTTTCCTCACTGTTTTGGCATGCATGGCATATGCATGTGGTTTCTTGGTTATGATCTGTAATTGGCATGTATGAATTCCTGGATTGATAATGAATGTGCTTAGCCTTTCCATTTCATAGATAGCCATGGTGTTGAGGGTTCATTTCATTGTTTGTTTCTGGTTGGTTCTCATGTTCCTTTAGTTGTGGGCTGAGTTACTATTTCTTGGATCCTTGGTTGGAAAAACACTCATAGCCTTGTAACATCTTGGGTTGAGTTACTAGTCCTGGAGCCTTGGTTGGACAAATGCTTTAGAGCCCTTGGTGTGTTGAGTTACTAGTCCCGGAGCCTTCGTTGGACAAATTCCTTGGAGCCCTTGGTGCATTGAGTTACTAGTCCTAGAACCTTGGTTGGATAAATTCTCTAGAGCCCTTGGTGGGTTTAGTTACTAGTCCTGGAGCCTTGGTTGGACAAACGCTCTGGAGCCCATCAACAACTACGGGTTGAGTTACTAATCTTGGAGCCTTGGTTGGAACAAATGCTCTAGAGCCCTGGATAGCTTGGGTGGAGACCAATCTAGTGACAGTTGTGATGTTCGATTGTGAGGTGGAATCAATGGTAGAGGGTTGAGGTGGTTTGGCCTATGGAAGCCCCGGTTTGGTTTTGATTGATGAGTTTTAAGAGATACCACATTCATGCTTGGAATATGGCACGAGGGTGACTGGATGAAGAGAGATTTGGCTCAGCTAGGTCTATGGTCCAGTTTTACATGGAAGTCCTAGAATTGGTTGAATTTTGGTTTTGGAAATAAGAGCTCTTTTCCTTTTGTATTGATTGGGAAATATGTCTTTTATTATGTGGCTTAAATGGCTATTATGTGCTTGTCATTTATGTTGTTTATATGCTGGTCATGAATGTGTTTTATGATAGTGATGATGTATGACTCTCATCATGTTTTGATTTGTAAATGAATGAACAATGTATATATGACTAACTAGATGATAATGCAGTTAATGAGATGAGGAAACAATGCTTCTTAGCGATTCTCAGATAAGTATGAGACCCCTATGCTCAAATATGTTATTTATACCTGTAGATTACATATTTGGGACATGTTTGACAAAATTCCTGTCATGGCTAGTAGGGGTCCAGTCAAGTTGTTGTTCAAGTGTTCATATTTACATCATTATTTCTCTATTATATTTTAGTTGTAAAAGTGTCATGGAATTCTGGGCAGTGACCTGGGCTCTAGACCTGAAAAAGTGGCACAAAAATTGGGGTCATAGGCTCATAACTACTAGGAAAAGTCCCCAGTCGCATGCATGACCATGTTGTGCGTGTGACTGGAGGTTTCTAGTCGCACTCTTTCCCATGTTAAGCATGCGAATGGCGTATTGATGCATGAAAAGGTGAGGTTGGATCAAGGGATAGCCTCATGGAAGGTTGGGATGGATCTTAGGAGTCCTGTAGCATGTGAAAAAGGTCTGTGTTTTTGCGTGGTGTTGGTTCCACTTCCTTAAGGTGACCTGGGATGTTGAATTAGATCATAGTAACTCTTCGTCACATGTTTACCCTGATTGACCGGTTACTTGGTTAGATGTGGGAGGAGGGTGTTACAGAGTGGTATCAGAGCATGGTTCACCCCTCATACTGGATGGGCGGTGTGTTAGTCATGCATTTATGTTGGTTGCATATGTGTTTCTCACACTTGTTGAGATTCAACAAGATGATGATCCTAGTGAAAATTAAGCACCTACACTAGGTGGAGCCCGCATGCTATTTTTAGGTGATATGTTTAGTTTTAGAATTTGGATCAAAGTATATTTTTAGCAATATTATATTTATATATGGTTAAGTAAATTATATGGATGGATGGGCATCTAAGTTTGGAATGCATGTGTGAATTTGTTTCGCAGAATACATGTCGATTTTTGTTAAGCCCTTAACAAAAATTAGACAATAAATAATTGTCTATTTTCAATGAGCACTTGGAACTAGTTAATTGAAGTGGAAAATTAGTTAGCTAAGTGGATTTCGAGTAGAAGTGGTTGGTTGGTGGATCATGCAGTGGACTTCTTTATAGCTGAGTGATACAAAGTTCTAACAAAGTTGGATGTGTAGTTATGTGAGCTGTTATTTAGTTTAACTTAGTTAAGTGAGTTAAACTCAGTTGTGCTAGTTGTAACTGGTTGTAACTAAAGATACACTAGTCTAGTGAGAGATCAGTGAATTAAATATTAAATTAATTCACATGGAGTGATCTCACTTGTAACTGAAGAAATACTATTGTTAACTACATGCATGTCAGATCCAGTGGAGACCCAGTTGAGAGATAGGTGAAAGGGCTTGTTTGACTATCAATTGTGACTATAGTGGTGCATTCAATGAAACTACACACACATTGGAGATGCCAATGAGGATTTTGCAGTCAAGGCAAGGCAAGATCAAATTCATTCAGGGATCTTCATCAGTAGGGATTTTTCAGTGGAGGCAGGCTGTCTGGAGGCAGTAAATTGGTGCATGTATTTGCCAATTTTTCTATGACAGTGTGAGACAATTGTATATTGTACTGAGAGCTCTTGAAGCTAGAGATTTGTATGATATTGTTTCATGATCCATGATATACATAATATATGATAGTTGGGGTTTTTAGCTTTAAGATTTCCTGGTAAAAACATCTTGTTATGTGTAATTGATTTTTCTTCATGTGTTTGCAATTGACGATTTAATTTCCGCAAAGAATTAAGTAGAAGGATTCTGTATTTAATAGTGGCATAATTGTTAGATCAGGAGAATCCGATAATACATCACAATATTTTTTATAAATTTCTACATGGTATCAGAGCAATGTTAATCACTGAAGATTGCAATATTGAAGTAGTGCTGAGTTTTGTTGGTGGAACAATTCGAATTTGCTGCAAGAATTTCTTGGTACGACAGTTGAGTAAACATCGAAATGGATTTCAATGGTTTGCGGTTGGAGTATGCACTCGAGGGCAGATCGAACTAAATTGAATGGAAGGATAGGATGGAGGTGGTGCTTGAAGATAATGGCTTGAAGGAGTTCATCGATAGCGATGTTCCTAAGCCCACTTCGATGGATGCTGCATTACTTGACACCTGGAAAAAGAAAGTAGCGAAGATGAGAAGGATTTTATTGGAAGATGTGAGAGACCATATTGTCTCAAGCCTTCATGGGAAAGCCACTCCATTTGAAATGTGGAAGGCTTTGATAGATATTTTCCAAAGCAGCAACGACCATAGGAAGTTGGCGCTGAAGGATAAACTCAGAAAAATCAAAATGGAAAAGGGCGACAATATTCCAAAGTATCTCACAAAGTTTGTCCATTGTGGAGATTAACTAGGGAGTGTGGGAATCACGGTTGTTGATGATGATTTGGTGAGCTTGGCTCTCCTGGGATTTCCTAAGAGTTGGCATAGTTATCAAGACTTTGTCAACGGACGGGAAAAACTGCCGGATTGGGAACGACTGTGGTCAGATCTAGTGCAGGAGGAGTTCAGGTGGAACACCAGGGATGGCTCTTCATCAAAGCATGATGATGAAGAGGATTGTGTTTTGGCTTCCAAAGCAAGGAAAGGGAAGGGGAAGAAATTCCACTCAAAATACGAGGCTAAAGGCAAGAAGCTAGATTTGTCCAGGGTGAAGTGTTTTCACTGTCACGAACATGGGCATCTCACCACTAACTGCCCACAGAAAAAGAAGAACAAGAAGGATACTGGAGCTGCAGCTGGTGAGGCCCTTGCCTCACAATTTGAACTTGATTTCTCTTTGATCGCATGCTCGGTTTCAAGCGCAATGGGATTGGTGTGGTATCTTGATAGTGGTGCTTCCTTCTACATGACGAGAGATAAGGAGATTTTCATTGACATGGGCGACGATGGACGATACAGTGTGACCGACATTGGTACCATTACCTTTGAGAGTGAGTTAGGTAATCCATTTATGTTGAAAGATGTTATGCATGTTCCAGGTCTAAAGAAGAACGTGGTTACAGTCGCGATGTTGGAGGACAGAGGTTATGACATTGTTTTCGGCGATGGAAAAGCTTTCCTGCGACATAAAACAACGGGTCAAACCAAGAGTATAGGGATTCGAGTCAAGAATATCTACAAGCTGGAAGTAGATGGCTACACTGCAATGGTGGGAAAAGAAGAAGAAGTGGTGAGCCAAGATGAGGGCAAATTATGGCATAGGTGATTGGGCCATCTTCACCATGGCGCCCTGAAGATTTTGCAGCAGATTTCTACTGGACTTCCCAAGGGTACACTTGCACAGATAGATCAGTGCAAGGGATGTACTATGTGTAAGTTTGTGAAGACCACCTTTCATGAAAAGGAGAATCGTGCTTCAGTGATCTTGGAGAGAGTTCACACAAACGTGTGTGGGCCATTCTCGGTTTCTTCAATAGAAAAACACAGGTATTATGCTATTTTTTTTTATGACTATTCTCGTAGATGCTGGATCTTCTTCATGTAGAAGAAAGATCAAACATTCTCAAAGTTCTATGAGTTTAAAGCATTGGTGGAGAAAGAGTTGGGGAATAGTTCTATGAGTTCAAACATTCTCAAAGTTCTTTGAGATCAAACATTCTCAAAGTTCTATGAGTTTAAAGCATTCTCAAAGTGAAGGCTCTGCAGAGCGATAATGGTGGTGAATATATCTCAAACAAATCCAAAGACTTCTGTAGCAAAGAAGGAATTCAAAGAGAACTCAAAGTGCCTCATAACCCACAACAGAATGGGGTCGCGGAGAGGAAGAACATAACGAACGTGGGTGCTGCACGAGCTATGTTGCATGATCAGGGCCTACTAATGCACTTGTGGGTGGACGCATGCAACACTTTGGTTTATGTGCAAAACCATTGTCCTCATTGAGTACTTGGCATGAGTAAACCTGAAGAAGCTTTTACTGGTAAGAAACCGAATGTTTCTCACTTTAATATTTTTAGCTCATCTGTTTATGTGCATGTGACCAAGAATGCCAGAAAGAAGCTGGAGCCGAATGCTGAAGTTGGGATATTTGTGGGGTACATAGAAACACCCCATAATTATCATGTGTATTTTCCAAACAGTCGAATGACTATGGTGCGACGAGATATAAAATTCAATGAGGAGAAAACCGTGAAGTTGTCGCTTGAGAGGGAGCTAGACTTGCATGCAGAGGAGGAACTGTTTATTCCCAAAGATGAGTCTCTAGATGTGGATCAACCATAGAAGGAGGTTCATAGAGTGGAGGAGTCCACTCATGCAGAGCCAAACATCAGATTTGGTAGAAGGCGTACCACACAAGCTGAGAGGCTGAAGCTTGATGCGACATAGAATGTAGGAGTCCCTACTTCACAACGCAGACAAAGACAGTCTCCTGAATGATTCACTGGATACATGGCTTTCATGAGAAAATGTATTGTGAATGAGCCATCTTGCTTTTAGGAAGAAGTGTAGGATTCCACATGGGTAGATGAAATGGTGGAGGAGTATGACTCCATTGTTAGAAATAGTGCTTGGGAAATTGTTCCAAGGCCGGTTGATAAATCAGTGGTAGGTTCAAGATGGATCTACAAGGTAAAGCAAGCTGCTAATGGGAGTTTTGAGAAGTATTAAGGCAAGATTTGTGGCTCGGGGCTTCTCACAGATCGAGGGGATTGATTATGAAGAAACGTTTGCACCTGGCGCAAGATATTCTTCCATAAGGACCATCCTTGTTGTCTTAGCGCAAGATGGGTTGGCACATTCATCAAATGGATGTGAAGACTGTGTTCCTTAATGGGATCATTGAGGAAGAAGTGTATATTGAGCAGCCTGAAGGATCTGAGACCTTTAGCAGTGAGTCGCATGTGTGCAGACTCAAAAGAGCGTTGTATGGGATGAAGCAAGCACCCCGTGCTTGGTACACTAGGATCGACAACTATTTCACTAGACTTGGCTTCACCAAGAGTGAGGTGGATGCAAACCTATACCAGATTGTGGTGGAGGGTAAGATTTTAATCATTTTTCTTTATGTTGATGATTTAGTACTGACTGGTGATGAGCAACTTATACACTCACGCAAGGAGGACCTTGCAAAGGAGTTCGAGATCAAGGATATGGGCCTCCTTCACTATTTCCTTGGATTGGAAATATGGCAGAGAGAAGGTGAACTGTTTGTGTCTCAAGGCAAGTATGCAAGGGAGATACTCAGTAAGTTTCACATGGAGGGCTACAAACCCATGGATACTCCTCTTCCAGGAAATTGGAGGAAATAGGATGCTACATCGGCAAAGATAGTGGATGC
The DNA here is from genome assembly GCA_034641835.2 of Pinus albicaulis. Lineage (NCBI taxonomy): Eukaryota > Viridiplantae > Streptophyta > Pinopsida > Pinales > Pinaceae > Pinus > Pinus albicaulis. The sequence continues at coordinate 717,885,909 of CM076579.1, forward strand.
TACTATCTATCGACAATTGGTGGGTTCACTCATGTATTTAGTTAATACAAGACCAGACATATGCTATGCGGTGCACCAACTTAGTCAAGCGATGGTTAAGCCTACGAAGCTCTTTTGGAAGGCGGGCAAGCATGTCATGAGATATCTCAGGGGCACATCTGAGTATGGCTTATGGTACAGACAGACGGATGAGGTGAAGTTGCATGGCTTCACGGATGCAGATTGGGCATGCAGCCCAACGGACAGAAAGAGCACATTAGGAGGGGTTTTCAGTATCAGATCTACATCTTTTTCTTGGTACAACAGGAAACAGAGATCTGTGGCACTCAGTTCAGTGGAAGCAGAATACATTGCAGCAAGTCAAGCTGCATGTGAGGCTATCTGGATGAGGAAGATCCTGGTCGGTTTGTTCGGTTCTCATTTAGATCCTACATTGATTCATTGTGAAAATCATAGTTGCATTAAAATCTTGATTAATCCTATGTTTCATGATAGATCTAAGAATATAGATATTTGGTATCATCATATCAGAGATTGTGTGCAGCGGAAGATCATGTTGCTTCAGTACATTCCTACGGAAGACCAGGATGCAGATATTATGACGAAGGCGCTCACCAGGAGAAAATTTGAATACCATGGAGACAGGATCGGGGTGAAGGATAATCCCTTTCTTGTTGAGAGGGAGTGTTGAGATTCAACAAGATGATGATCCTAGTGAAAATTAAGCACCTACACTAGGTGGAGCCCGCAAGCTATTTTTAGGTGATATGTCTATTTTTAGAATTTGGATCAATGTCTATTTTTAGAATTTGGACCAAAGTCTATTTTTAGCAGTATTCTATTTGTAGATGGTTGAGAAAATTATATGGATGGATGGGCGTCTAAGTTTGGAATGCATGTGCGAAGTTTTTTCGTGGAATGCATGTCTAAAATTAGAATGCATGTCGATTTTTGTTAAGCCCTTAACAAAAAGTAGACAATAAATAATTGTCTATTTTCAATGAGCACTTGGAACTAGTTAATTGAAGTGGAAAATCAGTTAGCTAAGTGGATTTCGAGTTGAAGTGGTTGGTTGGTGGACCATGCAGTGGAATTCGTTATAACTGAGTGATACAAAGCTGTAACAGAGTTGGATGTGTAGTTATGTGAGTTGTTATTTAGTTTAACTCAGTTAAGTGAGTTAAACTCAGTTGTGCTAGTTGTAAATGGTTGTAATTAAAGATACACTAGTGAGAGATCAGTGAGTTAAATATTAAATTAATTCAATGGAGTGATCTCACTTGCAACTAAAGAAATACTACTGTTAACTACATGCATGCCAGATCCATTGGAGACCCAATTGAGAGATAGGTGAAAGGGCCTGTTTGACTATCAGTTGTGACTACAGTGGTGCATTCAATGCAACTACACACACAGTGGAGATGCCAATGAGGATTGCACAGTCAAGGCAAGGCAAGATCGAATTCATTCAGGGATCTTCATCAACAAGGATTGCGCAATGGAGGCAGGCTGTATGGAGGCAGTAAATTGGCGCATGTATTTGCCAATTTTTGTATGACAGTGTGAGACGATTGTATATTGTACTGAGAGCTCTTAGAGCTAGAGCTTTGTATGAGATTGTTTCATTATCCATGATATACATAATATATGATAGTTTGGGTTTTTATCTTTTATATTTCCCGGTAAAAACATCTTGTTATGTGCGATTGATTTTTCTTCATGTGTTTGCAATTGGTGATTTAATTTCCGCAAAGAATTTAGTGGAAGGATTCTGTATTTAACAGTGGTATAATTGTTAGATTAGGAGAGTCCAGTAATACATCATAGTATTGTTTATAAATTTCTACAATACTTGTGGTCTATATAAGGGTGTTGTCATGGAATGTGTTTTCATGAATGTATGATTAGTTACATGTTGTTTATGATTGCATGTTGTTAGTATACATTGATATGGTTGTTGTTGTCATGCATGAGATCATGGTATGTGTAGTTGATATGTTCATGCATTGATGACTAGACTCTAGCTAGATTGATACAACTATTTGTTATATGTCTATATGTTGGTATGATTATGTATATACATGTATTAAGTTGATTGGTTGATCTTGCAGATGAGATATCCTCCCCGAATTATGCTAAGGTACTTTCGTTTATTGTGATTTGGTTTAGCTGACATGTGATGCCTTGCAGGAAGAAATCAAAGATGACTAGCAATATGGTAGACCACAAATATTCTCCCTATGAATCAGATGAGAAACATGGTGTTGGATACTCTTTTGATTTAACAGACACACTGAGAAGTTTGAAGGAAGAAATAAGGAGTTGTAAAGCAGATAATGATAGAATCATACACGCACAGGAAAAAGAAGAAGAGGTTAATGCAGCAATCCTTCATATTTTGTCAGAGTTGTAGCGACAAGGACCACTTTAGATCAGCTATGGATAGGAGGATGGGACTAATGGGGAATATTGCAGTAGGTCTCATGCTGGTCACAATTTGGATAGAGATGACATGATCAGAGATGGCAAGTTCTTGGACACTCTAGATAGGAGAGGTGACAGACAAAGGTAACATTCTAGTTCTAGTTCTGACATGAACTATGATCGTCATCATTATCATCCTTACAGGAGGAGTGACATGAGATATTTTCTTGATGAGTTTAAGAAATCAAAACCACCTAAATTTGATGGAGAAATGAATAAATCATAGGATGTAGAAGCATGGTTTCTTGGTATGAGTAAGTTCTTTAGGTTGCATGATTACTCAGAAAACATGAAAGCCCGGATAGCTACATTCAACCTCAAAGGTAAAGAAAATATTTGGTGGAAATATGTGAAGAATGTTAGGGATATTTATGAGGAAGAACTGACTTGGAGTGATTTCGAGAGTCTATTCTAGAAGAAGTATCTATTAGAGATATACTATGATGACAGGGCAAAGGAGTTTTAAGAGCTAAAGATGGGATCTATGACCGATGAGGAGTATACAAGCAGATTTCTGGAGTTGTTGTGATATGTGCCTTACCTCAAGGAGGAGAAGGCCAAGATTTAAAGATAGGATTGAGTTTATGATCCTAGATCATTGGAGGAGGCCATTCATAAGCTAAATAATTGTTACGAGCAATCAAAGCACAAATCTGAAACTAATATGGATTGGAAAGGTAATGCAAAGAACAAAGGAAAATGGGAAAAGAAGCGAGCAAGACCTCAGGATACAGGTAGTAAAGAGAATGTTACACCACCTAAGAAGTTCAATACATCTGAAAAAGGATAGAGACTTAGGTTTGAGGATCAGAATAAGAGTGAAAATAGGGAGTACGTGCAGTGTTGGACTTGTGGGGGAGATCACTGTAGGAGATATTTTCCACAACATCAGGGTGGTAGAACACATATATACAATGCTTAGGAGGCACAAACAATGGGAGATGTTGGACATAGTAGTCCTAGGATCTATGCAACACTGAATAACGGGTAGGCAGATCATCATGCATATATCATTGAGATGGACGATAAGCTTTGTGATCAAGTTGTTTCTATTTTGATTGAACTTGGATCTAATTATAGTTATGTTAATCCTGACCTGGTGGATAAGTGTGGTTTGAATAAAGAAGTGCATGTAGAGTCTTCGTTAGTGTATTTGGCTACATGTACCAAGAAGAGAGTTCATAATTGGGTAAGAGCTTGTGTATTTGACTTGAATGGTACGCCTATATCAACACACTTGAATGTTTTTCCGTTGGGATCATATAATATGCTTTTGGGTATGGAATATCTATATATTCATAGGACCAAGGTGGATTTTTATGAAAAGGATATTGAGTGTTTGAACTAAAATGGGGAACAAAGAGTCTTACAGGGTAAGAAGAAAGAAACATCGTTGAGAATGGTGACAACTATGCAGTTCAAGGGCAGTCACAGGAAAGGGTGTGTGTTTTTTGCAGTGCACATTTCTAGTGACAAAGGTAAGGAAGTTGAGGATGCAGATGTTTTGAGCAGGTGCCCAGTTCTACAAAAGTTTTAGGATGTATTCCCCGCATATATTTCAGAGTTTCCACCTCACAGGGAAGTAGAATTTTCTATTGATTTGGTACGAGGGGCAACGCCAACATCTACGGCAACTTACAGGATGAGCACACCAGAGTTGGTAGAGTTGGAGTTGCAGTTGAAGGAAATGTTTGGCAAGGGATACATTAGGCCAAGTGTATCACCTTGGGGTACACTGGTATTGTTTGTGAAGAAGAAGAATGGTACTCTCAGATTATGCATTGATTACAAACAATTGAAGAAAGTGACCATCAAGAACAGGTATATGTACCGAGGATTGATGATTTGTTCAATCAGTTGAAGGGATCAAAATTGTTCTCGAAGATTGATCTGAGATCGAGAAATCATTAGGTACACATTAAAGAATATGACATCTACAAGACAAATTTCTAGACCAGGTACTGACATTATGAGTTTGTTGTGTTCCATTTGGTTTGACTAATGCTCCAACTACCTTTATGTGCTTGATGAATAGTGTGTTGTGTACTTATCTAGACAATTTTGTTATTTTATTCACTGCTGATATATTGTTATATTCTAAAAATGAAGAAGAGTGTGTCGAACACTTAGCAACAATATTAATATTTTTGAGAGAGCATCAAATGTATGCTAAGCTCAACAAGTGCAATTTCTTTCAGACAAAGGTACATTACTTGGGACATGTTGTTTCCAAGGAAGGCATAGCAATAGATCCAGAAAAGACAAGGGCTATCATGGAGTGGGAAACTCCTAGGAATTTGGATTAGGTAAGATCATTTATGGGGTTAGCAGGTTATTACAGGAGGTTCATGTTGAGCCTCAAATTTGTGCTTTCCTTCACCTCATTTTACCTCATTCTCCCTTGTCCATTTCTATTTTAAACCCAATTGATCAATAAAAATAGTTAAAATTACTTCTAGAATGGTTTACATGATTGACTTGTTGAATTTTGTGATTGTTGCCATTGTTAAGCATTTTGACCGGAACTAGCTGCAGAATGCAGACATTCCGTAGCTAACCGGCGATTCTGCAGCTACCTTTATGTTTGAGTATGTTCCAGGTGGCCTCTTGAGGAAAAAAGCATATGGGCATGATCCACGTCGTGCCTACATGGTTTGTTGCTCATCATGGAAGAGGAAATGAATTCTGGGTACGGTTATGCACGTGGGAACACATTTGTGAAGGAAGACTCCTACTAGGACTGTCTCAGTCCAGATGTCTTTTCTTCTTCACGTAGCCACCCCAAAGACTCCTAAGATGATTCGGATAAGGAAAGACATTATTCCTAAATTGTTGTAATTATTGTTACTGGAATTTACTTTATAAACTCTTGAGTAGACTGAGAGCTGAGGGAGAGATTTTGTGTTAGATTTGCTGCTAGATTTTGTGTAAACTCTGTGTTACGTCCTTGAAGACACAGAGTGTTATGTTCGAACTATTGCATTGTTAATGGAGCAGACAAAGTTATTCTGAAGGCGTGATTTGATTTGAAGTTGAATGCCGTCAAGTGGTAGAGGGCCTCTGCCTCTTGCACGGATTTCTTTTGCGTAAACTAGATAAGTTTTTCCTAGCTGCCTTTACGTTTTGCATTTGAATTGGTAGTTGTTTTGTTTTATCTACTATAGTCGTATTCGTTCCAGTTCTTCCACAAGAAGACACTCTTCCAACAGACCAAAATGATGAATGATTAATGACAATGGTATTGTAGGATAGGAGTTGAATTTGTACTTGTTTTTAACTAGATACTATAGTCGTATTCGTTCCAGTTCTTCCACAAGAAGACACTCTTCCAACAAACCAAAATGATGAATGATTAATGACTATGGTATTGTAGGATAGGAGTTGAATTTGTACTTGTTTTTAACTAGATACTGTAGTTATATTCATTCCAGTTCTTTCACAAGAAGACATTCTTCCAACAGATCATAACAATGAATGATGAATAGCTATAGTACTGTAGGAATTAGTTGTAGTTTTTGCTATTCACTATCACAGTTACACTTGTTCTAATCACTCTTCCACAAGAAGAAATTCTTCCAAGACATCCTTAAGAAGTTCAAGATATGACCGTGATAATGAATGATTTAGTTGTGTGTTTGTACTAAGTATCATCTCTGTTCTTACTCTTAAACGCTTGCCCAAGACATCATAATGACGAGTAGGATATGGATGTGATAACTTAGTTTTTCATTTGCTTTTTGTTCATTTGCTTTCAATTGCATACAATTACAAAGTCAGAATTGTTCTATCCCTTCCAAAAGAAGGAACTCTTCCAAAATATCACTAATGATGAACAAACAGATTGTGTAACTTCATAGAATAATGCATGTTAGTTAGAATGCTCCGGAGTTTCATTTGCATTTAATTCATGTTCAGTTACTTTGTTTCAAGTTTGATGATGACTTATCGTTCAACATTGTTCTAGTTTAGAAGCATCTTAGATCCATTCTTAAGTTAACTCATTGCACTTACATCTCATAGTCACACTGTCATCCTTTTCACAATAGATTATTTTAGTTGTTAGGATTCACAAGACAGCCTTCATTATTCACAAACATCTTTTTGTTCTGAAAACTACAAATGATCCATAACCATAGGAACAGAAGATAACATCACTACAAGGTCTGAAGTATCTCTGCAAATTTCTCATCATTTTAAAAACAGAACTCTTCCTCAAAAGAACTAATTTGAAAAGAAACCAATAACTCTTTGAGTATAGGTTCTGAGACATCCAATTAAATTGCAGAATAGAACTAGGAATTAGTCATGGAATAGATGAGCTTAGAACAGAATGTTGCACCATGATAAAATTAGTGTTTAACTATCTAGTTAGAGAACTTGCATATTTAGTGATCATTTCTCAAGTTTAGTTTGTGTCATTTGCCTAAGAAGTCATTATCAAGCTTTTGTTTCTATTTAGTCATAGTTCATATTTTGCTTCAGTATTTCTAATTGCATTTGCCATTCCATACATTAGATTTAACTCTGTTTTGACCACCAACTTCTTTCCATTAGTTTTCTAGGCAGTTTCATTGTGAACATAAAACACCAAAAGACCAAAAACATCACAAATCATCACAAAAGACCAAAAACATCACAAAACCACATACAACGCATTAGGAAACAAGCACCTAGGTACATATGGTACACTTCACTTCGGCAGTTTACAAATCCTGGTTGACAATTAAATGAAGCTCAGTTTAGGAGACTAGATTGAGACCCAACATTTTGGCACCGTTGCCGGGGAAGTGAAAACTAGGTAACCTTTGTTTCTTAGCATCCAAAAACAATTTTATGCGTAGGGAGAGAGATTCAAGGGGAAGATTTATAAGCATCAGAGGCAGAAGTTTGACATCTAGAACACCACTTGTTTCATCTAGATCCAGAGCTAGTACACCTTCAACTCAAACCCATCTTCCATCCTTTACTGATCCTGGACTTCTAGAAGATCTAAGGTCACCTATTCCATTAGAGAAACCTTCCACTTCATCCACTGAACCTGCCATAAAAGAAGATCCAAAAACTCTTGTTGAGGATACAAACCTTTCTACTTCCACAGGAGAGTCAACCATGGCAGAAGAAGGAGGAGGAGGAGTTGTTAATGGAGAACACACATTATTTGGAGGAGGTAGAGGTAGAGGTAGAGGAGAAGGAGGAAGAGGAGGTAGAGGTGCAGATGGAGAAAGAGGTAGAATAGGAAGCTCTTTTGGGTTCCCTATACTTGATGGAGAAACCAATACAACCATGAAAAACATTTCACCTTCTGTCCTTCCGAACTTCTATGGACTTAAAACTGAGGATCCTGAAACTTTCTTATTCGAATTTGAAGTGTTGTGTAGGACTTATGACTATCTTCAAGATGCTCAAAAATTGAAATTGTTTCCTTCAACTCTAAAAGGAGCAGCATTGAAGTGGTTTATGAGTTTAAACAGTAGTTCCATTAAAACATGGGAAGACATGAAACAAGCATTTCTAGAGAGATACTTGGATTATTGTATGCCGGTTAATCATAAGGAAGAAGTGTTCAAGATGTTACAAAAAGAAGATGAAAACTTAGAAGATTTGTTGGAAAGATTTAAATACAACATAAAAAGGGCACAAATGGAAAACCTAGATCAAGACACTTTAAAATCTCTTTTGTTGAAAACCATTAGGGATGAATGGTTGGATATCATTAACATGATGGGAAAAGGGGATATATCACAACTCACATTACCTGAAATATCTGAGTTATGTATCAACCTTTCCAGAGGGAAATCCAAAACTGTCAAAGGTCCAAGAGATCCTGCTCTTGCAAGGGCAAGTAAATATGCTTCTGGGACAGTAAGTAGATCAGAAATAGGACACATGCTTGATGATTTTAAATCTGACATCTTAGGGAGTCTTAGTGAACAAATAGACACCCTCAAGATACAAAACAAGCAAAAGGCTGAATCCGATGCCTTGGCAATCTTTTGTCCCAAATGTAGGAAGAAACATGCCTTGAGAGAGTGTCCTCTAGATGTAAAAGTTGTAGAAACCTGTGTTATTTGTTCTGAGAAACATGAGACCAAGAATTGTCCTTCTCTTCTTGGTCTCAAGGCTGTTTTTCAGGAAGAAACTCCTACAGATTCCACAGAATCTCTTAACTTTGTATCTAGAAGACCTTGGCAGGGATCTCAGACACAAGGATTCCATGATCAAATGTATAATCAACCTCCACCTTGGAATTCTTGGCAGCAACCTTGGCCCCAATTTCAAAATCAATCTCAAGCTTGGGCACAAGGAACACAAAGTCCCTATGGAAGATACTCCCCATACTATCAGTATCCACCATCCTATCCACCATATCCACATTTTTATCCTCAAAATCCTCAACAAAATTTTCCTCACAATCTTCAACAAAATTTTCAACAAAATCCTCAACAACATCATCAGAACCAACCACATCAAAATCAACCACTTCCATTACCATTCCCTCAAAAATCCAATCAATTGCCAGCTCAGCCCATACCAAACCCCAATAATAAGAACACTCAGAATACATACATGATAGAAGGACAACAATTTCCAACTTATTTAATTACTCCTCTAGACCTTAGTGATGTTCAACTTAGGTCTGGAAGGATACTTGAGAAGAGGAAACCTTCTATGATCATACAAGAACAAGATAATTCTGAGGAAGACTCCTTACGGGTTAATAAAAGTCTTGAGGAAGGTACATCCTTTCAAGGCCAAAACATTGAAAAACTGAAACAAAAAGATCCAATAAGCCCAACTCCAGTATTAGAGCAACCATCCACATCTACTTCTATACCTCCCTTTCCGGAAAGATTACAAATTGACAAAGGTGTAGAAACACAAATAATGGTGCCTAATTATGATTTCTTGGATGAATTGAGAAATGTTTGCATTAAAATTCCATTATTGCAAGCCATCAAGGAAATCCCAATTTTAGCCAAAACAATAAAGGAGTTGAGTATGAAGACAACGAAGAAAAGAATAAGAGAAACCAAGAAAATTCAACTGGTAGGACAAATAGCAGATATTATGATGGGTAAGACTACTATTCCAAAGTACCTTGACCCAGGAAATCCAGTTGTCAAAATTCACATCAATGGAATTGAAATTCAAAACACACTCATTGACTTAGGAGCAGCAATAAATATCATGATTAGACAAATCATGGACAAGCTGAAACTTCCTAATCTTCTCTTTACACCCACACTATTACAATTAGCAGATAGATCTGTGATCAGACCAGATGGGGTAATAGAAGACATTCCAGTGTCCCTAGACTCTTGGGAGTACCCTGTGGATTTTATGATCCTAACACCCAAGAATAATCTAGGAGGCCATCATGTTATACTAGGAAGACCTTGGTTGGCTACAGCTGATGCTTTTATTAGTTGTAGGTCCGGTGATATGTATATTTCTGATGGTAGTTCAACAAAGAAATTCACTTTATATCCTCAAGCTAGGACAATTACAGATCTAGATGACACTCAATGGATAGAGGATGAAGAATATTTACAACCACTCTTCACAATTTCAGAAATTAGTGAAGATAATCAAATTCTGACTACTCTAGAAAACTTTGAATCTTCTCCAGAACACAAACAAGAATCATTTCAAGAGGGATCCAATATTGAGTTCTTGTCATCTAGGCAGATGTCTCTTCATTCTATGGACAAATTTGGCAGCTCTACAAGTGAAATTTTTCCGGGCAAAACCTTGAACATAAACAAAAACCTAGAAAAATCTCAACAAGAAGAGTTAGTCAAAGTATTACAGAGACATTCTTCTGCATATGCATGGGAATACACTGACATGAAAGGGATAAGTCCCAAGACTTGTACTCATCACATCTATATAGAGGCAAATTGCAAACCAATCAGACAACCTCAAAGATGGATGAATCCAAATCTTAGGGAAATTGTCAAGGAAGAATTACAAAAATTGTTAAATGTTAACTTCATCTATCCTATTTCAGATAGTCAGTGGGTTTCTCCTTTAGTGATTGTGCCTAAGAAAAATGGAAAATGGAGGGTGTGTGTTGACTATCGAGAACTGAATAAAGCTACTCTTAAAGACCATTTTCCCTTACCTTTCATAGATCAAGTATTAGATACATTAGTAGGTAAAAAGTACTTTTCATTCCTAGATGGGTTTAGTGGTTACAATCAAATCCAAGTAGCACTTGAAGACCAAGATAAAACCACATTTACTTGTCCTTGGGGTACCTATGCCTACCAAGTATTGCCATTTGGATTGTGTAATGCACCTGCAACATTCCAAAGGGCAGTATTAGGAATTTTTTCTGATCTGATACATGACTGTGTAGAGGTGTACATGGATGATTTTACAGTTTATGGGGATACATTTGAAGAGGCTTTAGAAAACTTGGAAAAGTTCTTAAAAAGATGTCAAGAAGCAAACCTTTCTCTTAGTCATGAAAAATGTTTTATGATGTTCACTGAAGGTATTGTTTTAGGGCACCACATTTCAGGGGATGGGATTAGAGTTGATGAAGCGAAAGTTGAAGTTATTTCTAACCTATCCATTCCAAATTGTCAAAGAGATGTAAGAAGTTTTCTAGGATTTACGGGGTACTATCAGAGATTTATAGAAAACTTCACCAAAATAGCATCTCCTCTCTTCAAATTACTCACCAAAGATTGTGAATTTAAGTGGACTTCTGATTGCCAGTTAGCTTTTGAAACCCTGAAAACCAAAATTTATGAAGCACCTATATTAAGGGGACCTAACTGGAAGTTACCTTTTCATATCTCGACGGATGCTTCCGATACAGCTCTGGGAGCAGTATTGGGACAGAAAGATTTAATTCCCTATGCCATCTATTATATCAGTAAAAATTTGACTCCTGCAGAGTTAAACTATACTGTAACTGAAAAAGAGTTTTTAGTTGTTGTTCATGCCATTAACAAGTTTAGACACTATATAACAGGCTATGAAACTTTTGTTCACACTGATCATTCTGCAATTAGATATTTAATGAATAAATCAATCACTAATGGCAGAGTTATAAGATGGTTGTTATTATTGCAAGAATTCAACATTACTATTCTAGATAGGCCTGGAAAACAAAACACTGTGTCTGATTTCCTGTCTAGAATTCAAAATATCAAAGATGACACTCCGGTTGAAGATCAATTTCCTGATGAATATCTTTTCGCAATCTCTACTAAAACTCCATGGTTTGCTGATATTGCCAACTATTTAGTTTCAGGAAAATTTCCTTTAATTATGAATGCAAGGGATAAAAGAAAAATCATTAATGATAGTGCAAGATATTCATGGGTCGCTAACGAGTTGTACAAGACAGGTCCAGATTTGATTATTAGAAGGTGTGTTCGTGAAGATGAGATGCCTGAAATTCTCAAGGCATGTCATGATGAACCTTGTGGCGGACACTTTGCAGATAGGAGGACAGCCTATAACATCCTTAATTTAGGATATTATTGGCCATCTTTGTTTAAAGATGCAAGGGAGTATGTCAAAAGGTGTGACAGTTGCCAAAGGGTAGGGAAACCTTCTCCTTCAGGTGAGATGCCATTACAACCTCGGGTACACATTGAACCTTTTGAAAAATGGGCCTTGGATTTTGTAGGACCTATTAGTCCTCCATCAAGACAAAAGAAATACATATTAGTTTGCACTGATTATGTTACTAAGTGGGTAGAAGCTAAATCATTACTTTTTGCTAATGAATCATCTGTAGTTACTTTTCTTTTTGAGGATATTTTTACTCGTTTTGGTGTCCCAAGGGAAATTGTTACAGATCAAGGAGCTCAATTTACATCAAGGCTAGTGGAGCAAATGATGGAGAAGTACAAAATCGGACATAGAACATCTACTCCTTATCATCCACAAGCAAATGGTCAGGTGGAATCCACTAATAAAGTCATTGAAGGAATCCTAACAAAGACTGTTCATCTACATAGAAGAGATTGGGTAGATAGGCTTCCTGAAGCCTTGTGGGCCTATAGAACTACATGGAGAAACACAACAAGCCATACTCCTTATGAGCTTGTTTATGGGAAGCAAGTTTTGTTTCCTATAGAGTTCCAAATTCAAACATTCAAGATGGCAGTTCAGCTAGGACTTGATCTAACGGAGGCACAAAAGCATAGACTGGAGCAAATTAATGAATTGGATGAGATCGGACAAGATGCAGTTCAGAAAACAAGTCTAGTCCAACAGCAAAGGGCTAGATGGCATGACAAGTACATCAAGGAGAAGAAATTCAAAGAGGGTGACTGGGCTCTCTTGTTTGATTCAAAATTCAAAGATTTTCAAGGGAAATTTCAGACACATTGGCTTGGGCCATATGAAATTGTTCGAATTTTTGATAATGGGGCAGTAAAAATCAGAACTATAGATGAAGAAGAGGTCACTTTTCTTGTGTATGGTCATAGACTGAAGCTATACCACAAGCCACTCTCAAGAGAAGAGTTTGTCAAGAAGTTCCAAGAAGACAATGATGTGAAGTTAATGAAGAAGAGTCTCTCTTCTTCATCAACTTGATTAAATTTTCTGAAGCATTTCTCTTTTAAAAAGAAATAAAAATAAAAAAAATAATAATAAAAAAAAAAAAAAAAAAAAAAAAAAAATAAAGGTATAAGCATGAAAACCAATCATTAATTGGCATGTTTATACAGAAAAGATAGGGTGAAAATCAGAGTCTCTCTGACACTCTAACTTTTCCCATTTTTGTTTTAAGCAGCTGTTATAAAAATCATAAGTTCAATTCCATAGTGCTTATGATTCATTTCATCTCACTCCATTCACTTATCCATTCATACTCCATTCCATCCATCATTCATTTCATCTGACTCCATTCCACATTTCATTCATTTCATTCCATCTTCCATCCATTTCATTTTCATGTCAAAACACAAAATTTGATATCATGCTGTAAGTGAATAAAATATGTCATGAATTGCAATACAACCCTTATGTTCCTTCATTCCATTTAATGGACTGAATCCATTCCATTCCACTTATCCACTTCATACATATCATAATCCATCATCCATTTTCATGCATACCACATAACATTTCACCCATACTCCAAAAACATTCCATTTTCATGATTAAGGTGTTCTACAGGAACATTTTGCAGCTCAGTGGACATTCTGCAGCTGATCAGCCTTTCTGCAGCCCGACAGTCTTTTCGCAGCTATAAACCCTGAAGGCATCAACCAGCATACATCAGAATTACAACAAAGTGATCCAGTGAATTCATGAATCAAAAACATCAAGAAAAATTGTGAAAGATTCCTCCAAAGATGAGCAGAGAAGACAAAGGCTACAAAAACATCAAATAAAGGGCAGAGGTAACAAATTTAAATTACGATGGAATTTCATAAAAGTTTAGCATAGTTTAGTTGTGGATTATTCGAAAGGTTGTTTTAATTGTTTTATTGATCAAACACCAACAAACCCTCTACAGACTTTGTATTAAAATCTTCCATTTCAAATTTCATATCCGATATCATTTAAGCGGTGAAATGGCCAAAGCATTTGAATTTTCCACGTCTCTTAACCAAAGAATTTAATGATGATGATTCCCTCTGCCATCGTAAAATCCTCCGCCATCTCCTCAATCATTAATACAATCCCTCCACCTCACTCCACTAGTCTATTCCGTGACCATTTGCCATAACTTCATTCCGTAGCCGGTATTCCATTCCGAAGACAGAGATATTATTATTACCAGGAGCAGAGCTAAAGGATATCATTTTGAACAGCATTGAGCATTGTAAACGCAGAGCAGAGCAGAAGAGGTAAATTTGGAAGTATAACAGTGTGAGGACTCAAAGCCACTTGATCCCGTGGACAGATAACATATCACTGTGGACGAAGTTTGGAGCATTTTCACTGTCAACACAGAATTGTGGCCGTGTAGAGTTTAAAGTCTGTTGTTACCAAAAGACAGAGGTGCTAAAATTGAAGTCTTTTGCTACCAAAAACAGAGGTGTGGTAGTGATTGAGTTTGAAAACCATTTGTTACCAGAGACAAAGGTTGAGTTTGAAGTCTGTTGTTACCAGAGACAGAGATGTTGTAGTGTTGAATTTGAAGCATACCATTTGCTACTAGAGACAGAGGTATTGCAGCATTAAAACTGAAACCATTTGCTACTAAGAGCCAGAGGTATTGCACAAAAATAAATCTGAAGCCATCTCTCACTGCCTATCAGATACATATCAGTTCGAAATTTGAGATTGCTTTCATGATCAAACAGAAGCATATCAGCCAAAGGTTTTGAAGCTGTTCCCACTATAAAACAGAGGTATGTCATTTTAAGAATTGAAGCCATTTTCATTTAGAGCTTGAAGCCATTTTAATCTGAAAGTGAAAGTCATTGTTTTGTGGGTAGAAGAGTGTTAATTTGATATTGAAAATCATGGGTTTCATCGTAAGGACTGAGCCTATGGGATCAAAATATTTAGAAGGTTACCCACAATGCAAGGAAATGTTACAACAAATAGGATGGCTTCAATTTTTGGAAAAGTTTAATGGCTTTCATAAGGAAGTCACTAAAACATTTGCCAGATCATTCCAAGGAACCGAAGTTGAAATATGGGATGTCAAGTTTACTGTCACTGAAGTTTTTATTGCAGAGGCTACAGGATTGTCCAGAACTGGAGAAAGATGGTTTAAAAATATAGAATTCCATAATGACTCCTGGAAACAAATTTTAAAATCACCAAATATGGATGTTAGTGTGTTCAAGAAAGGAATTCCCAGTACTGCATTGAAAAGCAAATGGAGAAACATACTACTTCTTTTACAAAAAAATGTTACATGTGAGGGTAGATATGGGACATTTTATGTCTACCACATCAGACTAATGATGCATTTTCTGGGAGAAGATTTAAATCTACCATATTTCTTGCATCAAAGTCTGAAGAAAATGGCTTCCTGTGTTCAGAGAAGAGTTCAGTTTTTAGAGACTACCCTGTATCATCATGGGTTGGTCAAAATTTTGATTGAGCATCATCTATCTAAAACAAATGATACATGGGATGATTTCTTAATAAGAAATCATTTTGAAGAAGCAAAAGAACTATCACCTGAACCACAGCCCACAAAGAAAAGTAGGAAATGGAGGACTTCAAAAGGTAAAATTGACAAACCAGTTCAAGAAAGCAGTGAGGAAGTCATTTTGGAGAAGTTGACTCGAATCAAGAGGCAACTTAAGGAAGAAAAGATAATCAAGGAATCTGTCACAGAGAAAGGAGAGGGATCCTCTCAGCTTAGGAGAAGCCACAGATGAAAAGGAAAACTGAAGAAAACACCAATCAAACAAACAGGGGTAATCAATATTGAAGATGAAGAAACACCCATTGAAGAGGATGATGAAGAAGATTTTTATGAAGGCACCCCTGAAATTGATCCTGCTCAACAGGAAATTTATGATTATGTGGAAACTTTAGAGAAGACAGCTTCAGAAAGCAGAGAGAGAACCCCCAGTCCTCCACTGTCTGAAATTGATATATTAAGGAGGGATAGGTATGAGTTGGAATTGTTGAATAGACACATAAAAAATGAGAATGAAATTCTCAAAGATCAAATCAAGCTCAAAACTGATATGAACTCAACCTTATCCCTGCATATAGACAAAGTGGAGAGGACCAATGAGAAGATGAAGACAAGGAACAAAAAGTTAATCAGGGCACTCACAAACCTCAGATTCAAACTTGTGATCAGGAAACCCAGAAGGCCTCTAGCTTTCAGACAAAGGAGAAGAAGGGGATTAGATGTCCTTGCAGAAGCCTCTGAATTCATAGGATAATTTGCATGAGGACATGCAAAGAGACAGCAGTGGGGGTATGTTGAGCCTCAAATTTGTGCTTTCCTTCACCTCATCTTACCTCATTCTCCCTTGTCCATTTCTATTTTAAACCCAATTGATCAATAAAAATAGTTAAAATTACTTCTAGAATGGTTTACATGACTGACTTGTTGAATTTTGTGATTGTTGCCATTGTTAAGCATTTTGACCGGAACTAGCTGCAGAATGCAGACATTCCGTATCTAACCGGCGATTCTGCAGCTACCTTTATGTTTGAGTATGTTCCAGGTGGCCTCTTGAGGAAAAACGCATATGGGCATGATCCACGTCATGCCTACATGGTTTGTTGCTCATCATGGAAGAGGAAATGAATTCTGGGTACAGTTATGCACGTGGGAACACATTTGTGAAGGAAGACTCCTACTAGGACTGTCTCAGTCCAGATGTATTTTCTTCTTCACGTAGCCACCTCAAAGACTCCTAAGATGATTCGGATAAGGAAAGACATTATTCCTAAATTGTTGTAATTATTGTTACTGGCATTTACTTTATAAACTCTTGAGTAGATCGAGAGCTTAGTTAGAGATTTTGTGTTAGATTTGATGCTAGATTTTGTGTAAACTCTGTGTTACGTCCTTGAAGACACAAAGTGTTATGTTCGAACTATTGCATTGTTAATGGAGCAGACAAAGTTATTCTTAAGGCGTGATTTGATTTGAAGTTGAATGCCGTCAAGTGGTAGAGGGCCCCTGCCTCTTGCATGGATTTCTTTTGCGTAAACTAGATAAGTTTTTTCTAGCTGCCTTTACGTTTTGCATTTGAATTGGTAGTTGTTTTGTTTTATCTACTGTAGTCGTATTCGTTCCAATTCTTCCACAAGAAGACACTCTTCCAACAGACCAAAATGATGAATGTTTAATGACTATGGTATTGTAGGATAGGAGTTAAATTTGTATTTGTTTTAACTAGCTACTGTAGTCATAATTCGTTCCAACTCTTCCACAAGAAGACACTCTTCCAATAGACCAAAATGATGAATGATTAATGACTATGGTATTGTAGGATAGGAGTTGAATTTGTATTTGTTTTTAACTAGATACTGTAGTTATATTCATTCCAGTTCTTCCACAAGAAGACATTCTTCCAACAGATCATATCAATGAATGATGAATAGCTATAGTATTGTAGGAATTAGTTGTAGTTTTTGCTATTCACTATCACAGTTACACTTGTTCTAATCACTCTTTCACAAGAAGAAATTCTTCCAATACATCCTTAAGAAGTTCAAGACATGACCGTGATAATGAAAGATTTAGTTGTTTGTTTGTACTAAGTATCATCTCTGATCTTTCTCTTAAACGCTTGCCCAAGACATCATAATGACGAGTAGGGTATGGGTGTGATAACTTAGTTTTTTTCATTTGCTTTCAGTTCATTTGCTTTCAATTGCATACAAGTCCACAGTCAGAATTGTTCTATCTCTTCCACAAGAAGGAACTCTTCCAAAATATCACTAATGATGAACAAACAGATTGTGTAACTTCATAGAATAATGCATGTTAGTTAGAATGCTCCGGAGTTTCATGTGCATTTAATTCATGTTCAGTTACTTTGTTTCAAGTTTGATGATGACTTATCGTTCAACATTGTTCTAGTTTAGAAGCATCTTAGATCCATTCTTAAGTTAACTCATTGCACTTACATCTCATAGTCACACTGTCATTCTTTGCACAATAGATTATTTTAGTTGTTAGGATTCACAAGACAGCCTTCATTATTCACAAATATCTTTTTGTTCTGAAAACTACAAGTGATCCATAAACATAGGAACAGAAGATAACATCACTATAAGGTCTAAAATCTCTCTGCAATCTCCTCATCATTTTATGAACAGAGCTCTTCCTCAAAAGAACTACTTTGAACAAGAAACCAATAACTCTTTTAGTATAGGTTCTGAGACATCCAATTAAATTGCAGAATAGAACTAGGAATTAGTCATGGAATAGATGAGCTTAGAACAAAATGTTGCACCATGATAAAATTAGTGTTTAACTGTCTAGTTAGAGAACTTGCATATTTAGTGATCATTTCTCAAGTTTAGTTTGTGTCATTTGCCTAAGAAGTCATTATCAAGCTTTTGTTTCTATTTAGTCATAGTTCAGATTTTGCTTCAGTATTTCTAATTGCATTTGCCATTCCATACATTAGATTTAACTATGTTTTGACCACCAACTTCTTTCCATTAGTTTTCTAGGCAGTTTCATTGTGAACATAAAACACCAAAAGACCAAAAACATCACAAATCATCACAAAAGACCAAAAACATCACAAAACCACATACAACACATTAGGAAACAAGCACCTAGGTACATATGGTACACTTCACTTCAGCAGTTTACAAATCCTGGTTGACAATTAAATGAAGCTCAGTTTATGAGACTAGATTGAGACCCAACATTTTGGTGCCGTTGCCAGGGAAGTGAAAACTAGGTAACCTTTGTTTCTTAGCATCCAAAAAAAATTTTATGCGTAGGGAGAGAGATTCAAAGGGGAAGATTTATAAGCAGCAGAGGCAGAAGTTTGATATCTAGAACACCACTTGTTTCATCTAGATCCAGAGCTAGTACACCTTCAACTCAAACCCATCTTCCATCCTTTACTGATCCTGGACTTCTAGAAGATCTAAGGTCACCTATTCCATTAGAGAAACCTTCCACTTCATCCACTGAACCTGCCATAAAAGAAGATCCAAAAACTCTTGTTGAGGATACAAACCTTTCTACTTCCACAGGAGAGTCAACCATGGCAGAAGAAGGAGGAGGAGGAGTTGTTAATGGAGAACACACATTATTTGGAGGAGGCAGAGGTAGAGGTAGAGGAGAAGGAGGAAGAGGAGAAGGAGGTAGAGGTGCAGAAGGAGGAAGAGGTAGAATAGGAAGCTCTTTTGGGTTCCCTATACTTGATGAAGAAACCAATACAACCATGAAAAAAATTTCACCTTCTGTCCTTCCGAACTTCTATGGACTTAAAACTGAGGATCCTGAAACTTTCTTATTCGAATTTGAAGTACTGTGTAGGACTTATGACTATCTTCAAGATGCCCAAAAATTGAAATTATTTCCTTCAACTCTGAAAGGAGCAGCATTGAAGTGGTTTATGAGCTTAAGCAGTAGTTCCATTAGGACATGGGAAGACATGAAACAAGCATTTCTAGAGATATACTTGGATTATTGTATGCCGGTTAATCATAAGGAAGAAGTGTTCAAGATGTTACAAAAAGAAGATGAAAACTTAGAAGATTTGTTGGAAAGATTTAAATACAACATAAAAAGAGCACAAATGGAAAACCTAGATCAAGACACTTTAAAAGCTCTTTTGTTGAAAACCATTAGGGATGAATGGTTGGATATCCTTAACATGATGGGAAAAGGGGATATATCACAACTCACATTACCTGAAATATCTGAGTTATGTATCAATCTTTCCAGAAGGAAATCTAAAACTGCCAAAGGTCCAAGAGATCCTGCTCTTGCAAAGGCAAGTAAATCTGCTTCTGGGACAGTAAGTAGATCAGAAATAGGACATATGCTTGATGATTTTAAATCTGACATCTTAGGGAGTCTTAGTGAACAAATAGACACCCTCGAGATACAAAACAAGCAAAAGGCTGAATCTGATGCCTTGGCAATCTTTTGTCCCAAATGTAGGAAGAAACATGCCTTGAGAGAGTGCCCTTTGGATGTAAAAGTTGTAGAAACCTGTGTTATTTGTTCCGAGAAACATGAGACCAAGAATTGTCCTTCTCTTCCTGGTCTCAAGGCTGTTTTTCAAGAAGAAACTCCTACAGATTCCACAAAATCTCTTAACTTTGTATCTAGAAGACCTTGGCAGGGATCTCAGACACAGGGATTTCATGATCAAATGTATAATCAACCTCCACCTTGGAATTCTTGGCAGCAACCTTGGCCCCAATTTCAAAATCAATCTCAAACTTGGGCACAAGGATCACAAGGTCCCTATGGAAGATACTTTCCATATTATCAGTATCCACCATCATATCCACCATATCCACATTTTTATCCTCAAAATTCCCAACAAAATTTTCCTCAAAATCTTCAACAAAATTTTCAACAAAATCCTCAACAACATCATCAGAACCAACCACATCAAAATCAACCACTTCCATTACCATTCCCTCAAAATCCAATCAATTGCCAGCTCAGCCCATACCAAACCCCAATAATAAGAACCCTCAGAATACATACATGATAGAAGGACAACAATTTCCAACTTATTTAATTACTCCTCTAGACCTTAGTGATGTTCAACTTAGGTCTGGAAGGATACTTGAGAAGAGGAAACCTTCTGTGATCATACAAGAACAAGATAATTCTGAGGAAGACTCCCTGCGGGTTAATAAAAGTCTTGAGGAAGGTACATCCTTTCAAGGCCAAAACATTGAAAAACTGAAACAAAAAGATCCAATAAGTCCAACTCCGGTATTAGAGCAACCATCCACATCTACTTCTATACCTCCCTTTCCAGAAAGACTACAAATTAATAAAGGTGTAGAAAAACAAATAATGGTGCCTAATTATGATTTCTTGGATGAATTGAGAAATGTTTGCATTAAAATTCCATTATTGCAAGCCATCAAGGAAATCCCAATTTTAGCCAAAACAATAAAGGAGTTGAGTATGAAGACAACAAAGAAAAGAATAAGAGAAACCAAGAAAATTCAACCGGTAGGACAAATAGCAGACATTATGATGGGTAAGATTACTATTCCAAAGTACCTTGACCCAGGAAATCCAGTTGTCAAAATTCACATCAATGGAATTGAAATTCAAAACACACTCATTGACTTAGAAGCAGCAATAAATATCATGAGTAGACAAATCATGGACAAACTGAAACTTCCTAATCTTCTCTTTACACCCACACTATTACAATTAGCAGATAGATCTGTGATCATACCGGATGGGGTAATAGAAGACATTCCAGTGTCCCTAGACTCTTGGGAGTACCCTGTGGATTTTATGATCCTAACACCCAAGAATAATCTAGGAGGCCATCTTGTTATACTAGGAAGACCTTGGTTGGCTACAGCTGATGCTTTTATTAGTTGTAGGTCCGGTGATATGTATATTTCTGATGGTAGTTCAACAAAGAAATTCACTTTATATCCTCCAGCTAGGACAATTACAGATCTAGATGACACTCGATGGATAGAGGATGAAGAATATTTACAACCACTCTTCACAATTTCAGAAATTAGTGAAGATAATCAAATTCTGAATACTCTAGAAAACTTTGAATCTTCTCCAGAACACAAACATGAATCATTTCAAGAGGGATCCAATATTGAGTTTTTGTCATCTAGGCAGATGTCTCTTCATTCTATGGACAAATTTGGCAGCTCTACAAGTGAAATTTTTCCAGGCAAAACTTTGAATATAAACAAGAACCTAGAAAAATCTCAACAAGAAGAATTAGTCAAAGTATTACAGAGACATTCTTCTGCATATGCATGGGAATACACTGACATGAAAGGGATAAGCCCCAAGACTTGCACTCATCACATCTATATAGAGGAAAATTGCAAACCAATCAGACAACCTCAAAAACGGATGAATCCAAATCTTAGGGAGATTGTTAAAGAAGAATTACAAAAATTGTTAAATGTTAACTTCATCTATCCTATTTCGGATAGTCGGTGGGTATCTCCTTTAGTGATTGTGCCTAAGAAAAATGGTAAATGGAGGGTATGTGTTGACTACCGAGAACTAAATAAAGCTACTCTTAAAGACCATTTTCCCTTACCTTTCATAGATCAAGTATTAGATACATTAGCGGGCAAAAAGTACTTTTCATTCCTAGATGGGTTTAGTGGTTACAATCAAATCCAAGTAGCACTTGAAGACCAAGATAAAACCACATTTACTTGTCCTTGGGGTACCTATGCCTACCGAGTATTGCCATTTGAATTGTGCAATGCACCTGCAACATTCCAAAGGGCAGTATTAGGAATTTTTTCTGATCTGATACATGACTGTGTAGAGGTGTACATGGATGATTTTACAGTTTATGGGGATACATTTGAAGAGGTTTTAGAAAACTTGGAAAAAGTCTTAAAAGGATGTCAAGAAGCAAACCTTTCACTTAGTCATGAAAAATGTTTTATGATGTTCACTGAAGGTATTGTTTTAGGGCACCACATTTCAGGGGATGGGATTAGAGTAGATGAGGCGAAAGTTGAAGTTATTTCTAACCTATCCATTCCAAATTGTCAAAAAGATGTTAGAAGTTTTCTAGGATTTACAAGGTATTATCGGAGATTTATAGAAAACTTCACCAAAATAGCATCTCCTCTCTTCAAATTACTCACCAAAGATTGTGAATTTAAATGGACTTCTGATTGCCAGTTAGCTTTTGAAACCCTGAAAACCAAAATTTCTGAAGCACCTATATTAAGGGGACCTAACTGGAAGTTACCTTTTCATATCTCGACAGATGCTTCCGATACAGCTCTAGGAGCAGTATTGGGATAGAAAGATTTGATTCCCTATGCCATCTATTATATCGGTAAAAATTTGACTCCTGCAGAGTTAAACTATACTGTAACTGAAAAAGAGTTTTTAGCTGTTGTTCATGCCATAAACAAATTTAGACACTATATAACAGGCTATGAAACTTTTGTTCACATTGATCATTCTGCAATTAGATATTTAATGAATAAATCAATTACTAATGGCAGAGTTATAAGATGGTTGTTATTATTGCAAGAATTCAACATTACTATTCTAGATAGGCCTGGAAAACAAAACACTGTGGCTGATTTCCTGTCTAGAATTCAAAATATCAAAGATGACACTCCGGTTGAATATCAATTTCCTGATGAATATCTTTTCGCAATCTCTACTCAAACTCCATGGTTTGCTGATATTTCCAACTATTTAGTTTCAGGAAAATTTCCTTCAATTATGAATGCAAGGGATAAAAGAAAAATCATTAATGATAGTGCAAGATATTCATGGGTCGCTAATGAGTTGTACAAGACAGGTCCAGATTTGATTATTAGAAGGTGTGTTCGTGAAGATGAGATGCCTGAAATTCTCAAGGCATGTCATGATGAACCTTGTGGCAGACACTTTGCAGATAAGAGGACAACCTATAAGATCCTTAATTTAGGATATTATTGGCCATCTTTATTTAAAGATGCAAGGGAGTATGTCAAAAGGTGTGACAGTTGCCAAAGGGTAGGGAAACCTTCTCCTTCAGGTGAGATGCCATTACAACCTCAGGTACACATTGAACCTTTTGAAAAATGGGCCTTGGATTTTGTAGGACCTATTAGTCCTCCATCGAGACAAAAGAAATACATATTAGTTTGCACTGATTATGTTACTAAGTGGGTAGAAGCTAAACCATTACTTGTTGCTAATGAATCATCTGTAGTTACTTTTCTTTTTGAGGATATTTTTACTCGTTTTGGTGTCCCAAGGGAAATTGTTACGGATCAAGGAGCTCAATTTACATCAAGGCTAGTGGAGAAAATGATGGAGAGGTACAAAATCAGGCATAGAAAATCTACTCCTTATCATCCACAAGCAAATGGTCAAGTGGAATCTACTAATAAGGTCATTGAAGGAATCCTAACAAAAACTGTTCATTTACATAGAAGAGATTGGGTAGATAGGCTTCCTGAAGCCTTGTGGGCCTATAGAACTACATGGAGAAACACAACAGGCCATACTCCTTATGAGCTTGTTTATGGAAAGCAAGTTTTGTTTCCTATAGAGTTCCAAATTCAAACATTCAAGATGGTAGTTCAGCTAGGACTTGATCTAACGGAGGCACAAAAGCATAGACTGGAGCAAATTAATGAATTGGATGAGATCAGACAAGATGCAGTTCAGAAAACAAGTCTATTCCAACAGCAAAGGGCTAGATGGCATGACAAGTACATCAAGGAGAAGAAATTTAAAGAGGGAGACTGGGCTCTCTTGTTTGATTCAAAATTCAAGGATTTTCAAGGGAAATTTCAGACACATTGGCTTGGGCCATATGAAATTGTTCGAATTTTTGATAATAGGGCAGTAAAAATCAGAACTATAGATGAAGAGGAGATCACTTTTCTTGTGAATGGTCATAGACTGAAGCTATACCACAAGCCACTCTCAAGAGAAGAGTTTGTCAAGAAGTTCCAAGAAGACAATGATGTGAAGTTAATGAAGAAGAGTCTCTCTTCTTCATCAACTTGATTAAATTTTCTGAAGCATTTCTCTTTTAAAAAAAAATAAAAAAAATAAAAATAATAATAATAAAAAAAATAAAAAATAAAGAAAATAAAGGTATAAGCATGAAAACCAATCATTGATTGGCATGTTTATACAGAAAAGATAGGGTGAAAATCAGAGTCTCTCTGACACTCTAACTTTTCCCATTTTTGTTTTAAGCAGCTGTTATAAAAATCATAAGTTCAGTTCCATAGTGCTTATGATTCATTTCATCTCACTCCATTCACTTATCCATTCATACTCCATTCCATCCATCATTCATTTCATCTGACTCCATTCCACATTTCATTCATTTCATTCCATCTTCCATCCATTTCATTTTCATGTCAAAACACAAAATTTGATATCATGCTGTAAGTGAATAAAATATGTCATGAATTGCAGTACAACCCTTATGTTCCTTCATTTCATTTAATGGACTGAATCCATTCCATTCCACTTATCCACTTCATACATATCATAATCCATCATCCATTTTCATGCATACCACATAACATTTCACCCATACTACAAAAACATTCCATTTTCATGATTAAGGTGTTCTACAGGAACATTCTGCAGCTCAGTGGACATTCTGCAGCTGATCAGCCTTTCTGCAGCCCGACAGTCTTTCCGCAGCTATAAACCCTGAAGGCATCAATCAGCAGACATCAGAATTACAACAAAGTGATCCAGTGTATTCATGAATCAAAAGCATCAAGAAAATTATGAAGACTCTTCCAGAGATGAGCAGAGAAGATAAAGGCTACAAAAATCAAATAAAGGGCAGAGGTAACAAATTTAAATTACGATGGCATTTCATAAAAGTTTAGCATAGTTTAGTTGTGAATTATTCGAAAGGTTGTTTTTATTGTTTTTATTGATCAAACACCAACAAACCCTCTACAGACTTTGTATTAAAATCTTCCATTTCAAATTTTATATCCGATAGCATTTAAGCGGTGAAATGGCCAAAGCATTTGAATTTTCCACGTCTCTTAACCAAAGTATTTAATGATGATGATTCCCTCTGCCGTCGTAAAATCCTCCGCCGTCTCCTCAATCATTAATACAATCCCTCCACCTCACTCCACTACTCTATTCCGTGACCATTTGCCATAACTTCATTCCGTAGCCGGTATTCCATTCCGAAGACAGAGATATTATTATCACCAGGAGCAGAGCTAAAGGATATCAGTTTGAACAGCATTGAGCATTGTAAACGCATAGCAGAACAGAAGGGGTAAATTTGGAAGTATAACAGTGTGAGGACTCAAAGCCACTTGATCCCGTGGACAGATAACATATCACTGTGGACGAAGTTTGGAGCATTTTCACTGTCAACACAGAATTGTGGCCGTGTAGAGTTTAAAGTCTGTTGTTACCAAAAGACAGAGGTGCTAAAATTGAAGTCTTTTGCTCCAAAAACAGAGGTGTGGTAGTGATTGAGTTTGAAAACCATTTGTTACCAGAGACAAAGGTTGAGTTTGAAGTCTGTTGTTACCAGAGACAAAGATGTTGTAGTGTTGAATTTGAAGCATACCATTTGCTACTAGAGACAGAGGTATTTTTCAGTGATTGAGTTTGAAGTTTTTCTGTTACCAAAGACAGAGGTATTGCAGTATTAAAACTGAAACCATTTGCTACTAAGAGCCAGAGGTATTGCACAAAAAGAAATCTGAAGCCATCTCTCACTGCCTATCAGATACATATCAGTTCGAAATTTGAGATTGCTTTCATGATCAAACATAAGCATATCAGCCAAAGGTTTTGAAGTTGTTGCCACTATAAAACAGAGGTATGTCATTCTAAGAATTGAAGCCATTTTCATTTAGAGCTTGAAGCCATTTTAATCCGAAAGTGAAAGTCATTGTTTTGTGGGTAGAAGAGTGTTAATTTGATATTGAAAAATCATGGGTTTCATCGTAAGGACTGAGCCTATGGGATCAAAATATTTAGAAGGTTACCCACAATGCAAGGAAATGTTACAACAAATAGGATGGCTTCAATTTTTGGAAAATTTTAATGGCTTTCATAAGGAAGTCACTAAAACATTTGCCAGATCATTCCAAGGAACCGAAGTTGAAATAGGGGATGTCAAGTTTACTGTCACTGAAGTTTTTATTGCAGAGGCTACAGGATTTTCCAGAACTGGAGAAAGATGGTTTAAAAATAGAGAATTCCATAATGACTCCTGGAAACAAATTTTAAAATCACCAAATATGGATGTTAGTGTGTTCAAGAAAGGAATTCCCAGTACTGCATTGAAAAGCAAATGGAGAAACATACTACTTCTTTTACAAAAAATTGTTACATGTGAGGGTAGATATGGGGCATTTTATGTCTACCACATTAGAATAATGATGCATTTTCTGGGAGAAGATTTAAATCTACCATATTTCTTGCATCAAAGTCTGAAGAAGATGGCTTCCTGTGTTCAGAGAAGAATTCAATTTTTAGAGACAACCCTGTATCATCATGGTTTGGTCAAAATTTTGATTGAATATCATCTAGCTAAAAAAAATGATACATGGGATGATTTCTTAATAAGAAATCATTTTGAAGAAGCAAAAGAACCATCACCTGAACCACAGCCCACAAAGAGAAGTAGGAAATGGAGGACTTCAAAAGATAAAATTGACAAACCAGTTCAAGAAAGCAGTGAGGAAGTCATTTTGGAGAAGTTGACTCGAATCAAGAGCCAACTAAAGGAAAAGAAGATAATCAAGGAATCTGTTATAGAGAAAGGAGAGGGGTCCTCTCAACTTAGGAGAAGCCACAGATTAAAAGGAAAACTGAAGAAAACATCAATCAAACAAACAGGGGTAATCGATATTGAAGATGAAGAAACATCCATGGAAGAGTATGATGATGAAGATTTTTATGAAGGCACCCCTGAGATTGATCCTGCTCAACAGGAAATCTATGATTATGTGGAAACTTTAGAAGAGGACAGCTTCAGAAAGAGAAGAGAGTACCCCCAGTCCTCCACTGACTGAAATTGATATATTAAGGAGGGATAGGTATGAGTTGGAATTGTTGAATAGACACATCAAAAATGAGAATGAAATTCTCAAAGATCAAATCAAGCTCAAGACTGACATGAACTCAACCTTATCCCTACATATAGACAAAGTGGAGAGGACCAATGAGAAGATGAAGACAAGGAACAAAAAGTTGATCAGGGCACTCACAAACCTCAGGTTCAAACTTGTGATCGGGAAACCCAGAAGGCCTCTAACATTCAGACAAAGGAGAAGAAGGGGATTAGATGTCCTTGTAGAAGCCTCAGAATTCATAGGATAATTTGCATGAGGACATGCAAAGAGACAGCAGTGGGGGTATGTTGAGCCTCAAATTTGTGCTTTCCTTCACCTCATTTTACCTCATTTTCCCTTGTCCATTTCTATTTTAAACCCAATTGATCGATAAAAATAGTTAAAATTACTTCTAGAATGGTTTACATGACTGACTTGTTGAATTTTGTGATTGTTGCCATTGTTAAGCATTTTGACCGGAACTAGCTGCAGAATGCAGACATTCCGTAGCTAACCGGCGATTTTGCAGCTACCTTCATGTTTGAGTATGTTCCAGGTGGCCTCTTGAGGAAAAAACGCATATGGGCATGATCCACGTCGTGCCTACATGGTTTGTTGCTCATCATGGAAGAGGAAATGAATTCTGGGTACGGTTATGCACGTGGGAACACATTTGTGAAGGAAGACTCCTACTAGGACTGTCTCAGTCCAGGTGTCTTTTCTCCTTCACGTAGCCACCTCAAAGACTCCTAAGATGATTCGGATAAGGAAAGACATTATTCCTAAATTGTTGTAATTATTGTTACTGGCATTTACTTTATAAACTCTTGAGTAGACCGAGAGCTTAGTTAGAGATTTTGTGTTAGATTTGTTGCTAGATTTTGTGTAAACTCTGTGTTACGTCCTTGAAGACACAGAGTGTTATGTTCGAACTATTGCATTGTTAATGGAGCAGACAAAGTTATTCTGAAGGCGTGATTTGATTTGAAGTTGAATGCCGTCAAGTGGTAGAGGGCCCCTGCCTCTTGCACGGATTTCTTTTGCGTAAACTAGATAAGTTTTTCCTAGCTGCTTTTACGTTTTGCATTTGAATTGGTAGTTGTTTTGTTTTATCTACTGTAGTCGTATTCGTTCCAGTTCTTCCACAAGCAACACAGGATAGGAAGAATAGCTATGAATACCAGAACAATTTTTTTGAGGAATTTTAGGGTGTGGAACAGGTGTACTTGCGCATCAAGCCCAAGAAGAGCTCCTTGCAAATTGGATCATGTGCCAAGTTGGCACCTCGGTTTTTTGGACCTTTAAATATTCTTGAGAGGATTTGGCCAATAGCCTATCAAATTTCACTTCCTTTGAAAATGAAAGTCCATGATTTTTTCCATGTGTCATTGCTTAAGAAGTATGTTAAATATGTTGATCACGTGATTGACTGGTTTGTATTGTGGGTGGAACCATAAGGAGAATTCCAACTGGAACTACAGTTCAATTTATAGAGAAAAATTCTACTGCTCTGTAATCAAGCACTTGAGCAGATTAAAGTGCAATGGAAGTACTTTGGGCTTGATGAAACTACATGGGAGATGGCAGATGAGATGTGGGCTATGTATCCTTCCTTATTCACTGGTTGAGCGATTTTTTTGGCATGTGTTTTGGTGTATGTTTTGGTATGATGTCTTGGTATATGTACATATGTTTATGGATGTAAATACCACCATGATCCATGTTATAAGGCTCTAATAAGCGGTATGGGTGTCATGTCATTGTGATGTTATGTTGGTTTGCTTCTCAGCAGGTTGATCATTGTAAATACTGCAACAAGCTAAGTTATAAAGCTCCATGAGCAATATGTTTTGCTTGCAGTAGTCTTGTTGATTGTAGGTGTCGTTGAACATTGAGGATGGTGTTCCCCCAAGGAGGAGGGTTCTGTAACAACCATGGTGAAAATTCCATGTAATAAAAGTTAATACATGCAAAGTAATAACCAAGGTCATGGGACATGTATTCCAAGTTGAATGTTGGGAAAAACATCCTAGTGTGGGTGTTCGTATGGTTTATTATGGCTATGGAAATTAGCAAAGGCAATGGATAAGGCTTTGGAAAGGAAAAGTGGCATTAATTGGCATTTTATTAATGAAAATAATGGAAAATAGGAGAAAATGAAGGTGAAAGGTCACATGTTTCATGTGGGGAGGAAAAAGAAGGAAAATAATGAAAAATTGAATAAATTAGAGGCCTCAATAATAAAAATGATTCGGAGGATCAATTCACATACTTTTTTCAGTGCAGTTTTTGGGCTCTCATTCTATTCTCTCTCTCCCTCATACTATTGGACACTTAGAGTTTCTTGGAGCACTCTTGGAGAGTGTGGCATACTTGGAGATTGGGATCAAGAAGGAAAAGGAAGAGAAGGAAAGTGCAAGAGAACATAGGGATCAACAACTACAACGCGTTTTGATTTCAAGTACTGAGTTGCATGTATACTTTCCTCACTATTTTTGCAATGCATGGCATATGCATGTGGTTTCTTGGTTATGATATGTCATTGGAATGGAGGATTGTCTGGATTGAAAGTGGATGTGCTTAGCCTTTACATTTCCTGGATATCCATGTTTTTGTGAGTTCATTTCATTGTTTGTTTCTAGTTGGTTCCTATGTTCCTTTAGCTATGCGTTGAGTTACTAGTTCCTGGAGCCTTGGTTGGAAAAACGCTCTAGAGTCCTGTAACAACTTGGGTTGAGTTACTAGTCTTGGAGCCTTGGTTGGAAAAAATATTTGGAGCACTTGGTGGGTTGAGCTACTACTCCTGGAGCTTTGGTTGGACAAGTGCTCTGGAGCCCGAAAAAAACTATGGGTTGAGTTACTAGTCCTGGAGTATTGGTTGGAAAAAACACTCTAGAGGCCTCGAAAACTTGAGTGGAGACCAATCTGGTGATGGTTGTGATGTACGACCATGAGGTGGAATAAATGGTAGTGGTTTAAGTTGGTTTTGCCTCTGGAAGCCTTGGTTTGGTTTTGATTGACGAGTTTTATGAGATCCTACATTCATGCTTAGAATATGGCACGCGGGTGACTGGCTGAAGAGAGATTTGGCTAGACCATTGATCCAAACTTATGTAGGAATGAAATAAAATACATAAATAAACATCAATGCATAGATGTAGTAGGATTAACACTTTATTTCATTAATATCAAATACTGAAAAATGCTTATAGACAGAATGGAAAATAAACTAGCTCCGAGGATGGTAGCTTATCTCTTAGAAGAGATGTGGTGGCTACATGCCTTTGAACTGTGTTACAATGAGGCTTTAAGGCCTATTTATTATTGAGAAACAATGAAAAACCCTAAACATCCAAAAACCTAACCCTAGGAGATGAAGCACCAAAACTGTTATCACTTAGATTGAACCTCAGGCTGAGAGAGGCAATTTCGAGGTAACCTCAAACCACGCTTAACCAAGTAGCTAGCCATACTAGGACAGGAGAGGGATCTCTCTGTAAATATCATAGCCAAGATGAATGAGAAAAGAGGATATTAGGCTAGGTATAGTAGCTCGGGGTTTTTGATTTTGATTTGTGTATGGTTTTGCTGGATCAGGAGGAGTCAAACAACTAGGGCAAGGAAATTAGGTCAAAATTTGCAGGGGTTCCAAGGGGAAAGGTAGGTAGAAGGTTTGAAATTTAAAGGATGATTATGGTGAGATGAAGAGTCTGGTGAGGTGCTAGGGAAAGCATTTGGAATGTATTTTCCCTAAACTAAGGAGAATGAACACATTATACTAAATTTCCCAAAACAGAGCATAAATAAATATGGATTCTGCCTTTCAAACTTGAAATCTAGTATATTATATACATGAAATGGTTTATGAATTAACAATACATTCAAACAAATTGATAACAGATAGGAAACTATGTCTAAAACTCATACCACATGGATCCCAAATAAATAGCTGCAAATTTCTATTAATATCCAAGCCAAACTGATATACAAAATGTCTCTTGAGATGCCCAAAGCTCCAAGTGAGTCCAACCTCTACAAATGATTGATAAGATACATGAAATAGACCTCAAAACCACTCTTCCTAGCCTCAGGGAGTCGAATCCATGAGATAGGGACCAGTTTCACCTACTCCCAAACAAGAATATGAAGATTAGGAAAACTCAACAATTTGCCTCTAAAAGAGAGGAAACTGATTCCATTGACCTGTAGAAGACTTATCCAATGTATCTACCTTATGTAAAAGTAAAATATGACATTTACATTAGTAAATTATTCCTCTACCCAAGTAAAAATTTAAACAGGAGTGAAACTTCAAAATTTGATGACACTGGTGAAAATGTAAATTTCCTGGCATTAGCGCAACACCATGATAGAAAATTGACCTATTTTGTAAGCCACTTTTAGAGGCCTTCCCCTTGTCCCAATCAACTCCATGATAGATAATTGGAAAGGTCTCTGAGTCTAGTTTCCAAATATGCTTTCACTTTCCAGAATGGTGCTCATCTGCCCTGTCAAAACCGAGTTTTCCCAAAACTGGTATTAGCGCAATGCCAAGGTAAAAAAGGAGGCAGAAACATGAAAATTAGGAGGTTTTTTGTACTTTTGAGGGACCAATTATGCTCCAAATCTCTTGAAACGTGCTGAGGTTGATGTAATTAGCATTATGAACATGAGGATGCTGACCATTTTCCATTTGGATGCTCCAAGAAAAAGCCAAATTTTTGTGTGTCAAATTGCTCAAAAAACCAAAATTTGCACCAATGTGCCAAATGTGCCAAAATTTGTCAAAAAAGTGAGGTCACTTGCTGATTAAAGTTTTGAGGCATGAAGAGACACCTCAGCAAGTATATCTAACTTCTCCTTCTCCTTTTTTTTTGGTCAAAGCCTAAATTTTTTCATGGGCACGATTGAGCTTAGCCCTTGCAATCTTGTTCCTCATGGAATAATGCTTTGCCATCTTCCTTTGAATTTAATTATCCTTTGTGGCATTCTTTAGTAGATTCTCCAGATGTAAATTGGCTCTATCAAGCCATGATTCTCTATTATTAGTGATCTCAAGGGCAAGCATCTCACCTGGAGTGAGCTGCTCTGCCAACTCATCTTCTTTCTGTCTCTCAAGGGCTAGAGCTCTCTTAAGCCTAATTGTCTTTGGTCTCTGTCTAAGAGGCTAATCCTCCTCATTATCAAGCTCACCAAATCTATCCAAGGTCTCTTCCAACAATGCCTTAGCCTTCCCTCCCTCTTTTTGAGTTTTGATGATCTTTACCTCACTGACAATCTGCTTGGCCTTCAGCTATTGATTCTCTTGCTCAAGAAAACCAATCACATATTGTGCTCTGTCAAGATTAGCTTGAAGTTCACTAATATTTTTCTCCTTTATTTTGATCAATGCACTGGTGATTCTATCCTCATCCTCCTCATCAAGGTAAATCAACAGAAACTCCTACTTTGTTTCATGCTTGTCCTCCTGCTCCTCAATGATTGGCTCTTTGCCCTTGTCTACTTGCTTTGCTTATGAAGAAGGCATGGCCCCTTTCACTCCAAGTGAAGGAAACACATGCCCGTGGCCTCTCAAATAGGTCTTGGGAAATGGCTCAACCTCAGTTACATTAGCCCAAACTGCCTCAGTATCATGATGCAATGATGGTGAAATGTTATGGAGAGGTGAAGAAGTAGGTTCAACATGAGGTGAATGGATATGACTAGGTGATGAAGTATGAGCAGCAGGCTGAGATGGAGAAGTAGGTATGGGAGGATAAGATGAAGAAGGGATACTCTGCTCATGATGACTAGGTGGGGAAGTGAATATTTCATTTGTAATGAAAGTGTCCCAAGAAATTTTCTTTTGCTCTAGCTGATGCATGACCACCATATTGATGAGGGAGTGGTGAAACAAACTCTTCATTTGATGATTATACTGCCTCTTTTGTACAATGTATGCCATCTTGTCAATGCTTTGGAGAAGATAGTGAGGTATATGAAGCATTATGACTCTAGTGAAGTGCATAAGGAGTCTGATATGGTATGAATAGAGTCAGGTAAACCTCCCCTCACAAGTGAAATACTTCATTATTATTTTCATCATAGGGGAATACCGGTCAAGGAGATGAGAGAAAGGGAAAACAATTTTCTTGTCATCCTTATATCTGGGTTTGAGGTATGGTTCATAATATCTCACATCAATTTTTACCTTTTTAAACCATTTCTCTCCCACATTAGGGATCCATGTAACATCTGTAATGGCATCAGTGGACATGGTAAAAGTAACTCTAGAAAGTGTAACTTGTCTATCATGAAGGTTGGTGATGAACAACCTGGTTAACAAAGGATGATTTTGGATCTGCTGTACCTTCTCACAAAATTGAAAGCAAACCCCATGTTTGAAACATGTCACAGTAAGATGAGAGGCCATGAGTTCCTTTGTGTTCATGGGTTCAAATATATTAATCTTCCCTCCTTTATGATCACCTCTCTTTGGTGTTTCTTCATCACTGATCTCTCTGTCATACTCTTTAGTTATCTTAAGCTTAATAGTTTGGAAACCTTAGGGATGAGGTAGAAGGGAATGGGAAGTGAAATTAGGTTTAGGGAAAAGGGATAGGGAAAGGGATTTTATGATGTTGTAAGATGATATGGTAGGGTTTTAGAATGATGTATGAGTGTAAGGTGGGATCTAAGGGTGCAAATTTGGGAATAAGAAGTAAACTAGGGTTTTTAGCATGAACAACTCCAAATTTTCACATAGACACCAAACCAGCATAAAAATCCTTTTAAATACTGCAAAGAGGGTGAAATCTTAGGTTACTTACTTGCAAGAGAGGTGGAAGGCACTTTGGTGAAGATTTTAGAAAGTTTGAATGAGTTTCAAGGCTTAAAAGCCAAGTTGGGCATTAGCGCAGCGCCAAGCAATTTTGCACTGAGTTTTCGAGGATTAGCACAACGATCTTGGGCATTAGTGCATCACCAAGCAATTTTTTGCCTAAATTTTTCCAAAACTCGAATTTTCTCCTTTGCTAAAGGCTCTTGATGTTTGAATGACAACAATGTGTTTTGAGGTGCTTGATGAGCCTTATAGCTTTAGTGAATTTGAAATTTATTTCAAATTACCCACTTTTCTAGTGTTTACTTTCCTCTTTGTCACTGATATTATTTTGCTTTCTGACCTTTGGCATTGTAGGCTTTGATCAACATGAAGTGTGGCTCTTTTGCATCCACTTTGGGCCGAACATAATTACTTTAACAACTTTGGGATGAAATTATTGCATATAATAACATAAAATTACATTTGGAAAAATAAAAAATAAATTACATATTTGACTTTTCTATCAAAATGACATTTTGATATAAAAGTCATTAAATTGAAAAATACAACTTAAAAAGTATAATCTTTACATCATGATGATCTGGAAATCAAATTGCTTAATTAGTCCCTCTCATATATGTGCTGACCTCATCTGAATGAAGGAATGACCTTGAGAAGTGCAAAACCCTAATGACCTAATGGGAATACTTTTTGACCTGACTTTGTGAGATTTTGACTTAAAAGACTTTCAACTGAAAAAATCATTTCCATAAGTGTTATTATGCTCAAGGGGACATGGGAAGGAGTCAACAATATGAATCTTGGAGGGAGAGTGGAGTTTATTGACAAGGAAAATCACCAGCGGAACAATTTTATATCATGAATTAATGGAATGATGAAAAATTTATTCAGAATGGGACACCTAAGACGCACATGCAAAATGTGTTTTGATCCTTGGTGGAAGTATGCAAATACTGACACTAAAAAAAACTATGGGCCTCGTTTGGGTAAGTTGGTACATCAACTTCCCAGTTACGTAACTTTGGCATACGATCTCTATTTGACGCACACAATAACTTGTTAGAAAGATCTATTTGAGTAATATAACTTTAAGGTAGCTAACATTGGTCACTACTCCATATTGGTCCTATTTTTCCCCAAAAACGTCATTTAGGGCCTCAAAATGGCTCTGGAAGTTCAGGACCCGAAAAATTGCCAAAAATAGTAAACTCTGCTACAATTAAGGAAACTAAAAAATAGAAAGAAACAATGGTGGGGTTCCAAGTGGAATAGGCGTGTGGCCACCAATATCCACTTGGATCATTCCTCCCCTCTTAGGAAGAAATTTTCCCCATTACGTTGAGTTCCTCCATGAGAGGAGGAAACTTCTGTTGAACCTGGTCCCTGGTGAACCACTTTCCTTGGTGTAGGAGTTTGCCAGCTTGGACAACTTGATACAATTGGATATTCTGCTGGCAAGTGTTCTTGATATGCATGTCCATGATCCGATCAGTTGTGGCCTTTTCCATGTAGTCAGGGTTTAGCTCTGTTGGTGTGAGTTGTTCTGCAATGTCTGATGTATCTAGTAATGGTGGAAATTATGGCCGAAGGTGGTCCACATTGAACACTAGGTGCAGGCAAAGGAATGGGGGAATGCTTAGCTCAAAAGCATTGTCTCCAACAACCTTGATAATGGTGTAAGACCCATATCAGAGTGGTCTGAGGTTTCGATGAGATTCAGTTAGGTGTTCTTTTTGAAAATGGAACCAAACTTTGTCACCCACCTGAAAGTTGTGTGGCATCCGATGTTCATCATGTCACTACTTGTACTTGCCATTGGAATTCTCCAAGATGTCATGAACCTGCTGGAGGATGTGTTAAATTTTCTAAATGAAGATGTTCACCTTGTTGTCTTCGAACTGGACATGAGCCGAATCTGCCTGAGTAGCTGAAAATGGTATGGCCACATCAATGGGACATAGTGGTTGGAATCCTAAGCCCACCTGAAATGGGATGTGACCAGTTGAGCTGTGGAGAGCCCAGTTATATTTGTGTTGGACATAGGGGAGGGTTTTATCCCATGTGCATGGATTCTTCGAGTTGTACATGCGTAGAATGTGTAGGATCATCCTGTTGACAACCTCTGTTTGGCTATCAGTTTGGGGGCGAAAAGCTGTGGACTTAGTGAGCTTGGTGTCCAACATCGACCAAAGATTTGACCAAAATGTACTAAGGAGCCTGTTATCCCAATATAATATAATGGTTTGTGGGAACCCAAAGTGTACCCACACTCATTCAAAGCAGAGTTTAGCAATGGTTTCTATTGTGATATTCTTCTTGCAGGCCGCCATAATGGCCATTTTAGAGAATCTACTGACAACCACAAAAATGCAGTCTTTGCCATGCTTGGTAGAAGGAAGGCCTGACATGTAATCCATGGAGGTGGATTCCCAAGGTCGACTAGGGGTAGGAAGCAGAGTATATAGGCCTTGCTTCTCGATGGTCGGTTTGGAAATGGCGCAGATAGTGCAAGATCTGATGTACTTCCAAACATCATATCGAAGGTTCAGCCAATAGAAATAATTTTGCAGTACTGCCACTGTTTTCTCGACCCCGAAATTTCTATCGACTCAATTGTAGTGCACTTCTCAAATAATCTTAGCACTTTCACTTGAAGGAACACAGAGGTGTCCCAAGTGGTATAAAAGTGCATCCTGGAGGTAAAAATTTGGAACTTGCTTACCCTCCATGAGAATCTGGTATGTGTTGACAAATTCTGGATCAATTTGGCAGAGATGTGGCCAACTTGAAGTTTCATGCCCACAAGAGTCGAGCACAATGGTTAGTGCCATGATCAACTGTCGGCTGAGGCAATATGCAATGTTATTGGTGTTGTTGTTCTTGTACTTGATGTTCAAATGGAAATATTACAGGCACGTGGACCATTTCTCATGGCAATCATTCTGCAACTTCCCTTGCGTCTGTATGAACTACACGAGTCAGTGATCTATATGGATGACCATTTCCTTCAAAAAAATGTAATGCTTCCATTGCCGACAGGCCTGCATAATGGAATACATATCTTTGGCATAGGTGGGATACTTTCGGACTGTGTCTAAAAGTGTCTCACTGTGATATGCCACCAGATGCCCCTGCTGAGTAAGTCTGCCCCAATAGCATAGCTAGAGGCATCTATCTCGATCTCAAATGGTTGCTACAAGCATGGTAATATGAGCACTGGTGCAGAGAAGAGGCGATGCTTCAACTCTGCGAACACCTTATGTTGAGATACGAACCAAAAGAAATTTTCTTTCACTCCTCCCTTGGTGACTTGTCTCAAAGGCCAAGTGATATGAGAGAATCCCAACACAAACCTGTGGTAGAAATTGGCAAGACCGAGAAAGCTGCAGAGCTCTGTTAGAGTGGTTCGAGGTGGATGATCTTGAATGAACTAGATCTTGGTTTGGTCCACATGCGCCCCCCTCTCATCAATAATGTATCCCATATATTGAACCTGGGTCATTCCAAAAGTGCATTTATCCAAATTGGCACACAACTTATGTTGCGGCAGTGTTTGGAGGACTTGTCGAATGTGGTGGAAGTTCTCTTCCCAATTATGGTTGAAGATTAGGATGTAATCAAATACACCACAAAAAATGAGTTGGTGAATGGTCACAAGATGTCATACATCAGCCTCATGAAGGTTGCGGGAGCATTCATCAACCTCAAAGGCATGACCAACCATTCAAAAATGCCCTCCTTGGATTTGAAAGCAATCTTCCATACATCAGAGGGTTCGATTGGTACCTGGTGATACCTGGACTTCAAGTCGATCTTGTTGAAATATTTGGACACCTTCAGTTTTCCCAGAAGGTCAACACAAAGTCTCCAAGTCCCATCCTTCTTCTGCACCAACAAGATCTGGCTCCCACAATACGATGAACTCATCTAGATGCGACCTTTCTACAGTAGCTCCTGAATTTGCATCTTCATTTCGTCGTTCTCCAGAATAGAGCGCTGATAAATTGGTCCATTGGGTAGTGACACGCCTGGGGTCATATCGATGGAGTGATTGACCTGACAATGTAGAGGTACCCATATGGGTGAGGTGAATATGTCCCCATACTCCTCCACGACCTTGTCCATCTGTTGTTTCGGTACGAAGGAGCACTGTCTGGAGGTCATGGCTAAAACCTTCTTCTTTCCATGAGGAAAAAAAAATTCCCGGTTTTGGAAATGATATTACTGCATTTTTTTGGAGTGATCGAAGAGATGGAAGTAGGCGGTGCTACCTCCGGTATCCTGTACAAATTATTTCCCAAAGTAACAATAACAACGCGAGGGTTAGACTCATAAACAACATGTCACTTACACAAGTATGGCTGGCCTAATAATACATAAAAAAAATCAAGAGGAGCAATACAATATAATACCTCATCCGTGAAGGGCTTGATGCTGTAGGGAAGGCAACACTACTAGTTGACGCAGAGATCTCGTCCTTGGTGAAGTCATCTGATGCTGTACGGTTGTGGGTGGTCGGGAGGCCCAGCCGCTTCACGACATCTGTTGAAATGAGGTTATTTTGGCTCTCGTTGTCGACAATGAAATGCAGTGGGGAACCCTTCACCCACATATGGGAATGGAAGAGGTGATCCCCCTCCTTTGGATCTTCAGGTTCCTCATTCTAGATCCTGGTGGTGACAACAGTGGCATTGTGCTCTTCATCAATAATCTTCTTCCCTTTTTCATTCCCCTTGTCGGGTTCTGACTCAAAGTCAGAAGATGCATCTGATTCAGAAGCCTTCATCTCAACCACCAATGACTACTTAGCCCGACACTCGTGTTGTGAGTGGAGCTCTTATGGAACTCACACCACTTTCCCGTGTCCTTCTTTGGCTTTACAATGTTTTTATTCACTTGCGACTTTGGTGGGTTGTCCAGAGCTACCCCACCTTGGCTTTGTCCTTTTTTCTGTGGTTTGGGGGCGTATTTCCCTTGCTTCTGATTCATATATCCAAAGTCTCGCTTGTTTTGTTTGAATTTCTGCTCAATCTTGGCAGCATACCGGTATGCTGCACCAAGCAAGGAGATGTCAAGGAAATCCATTCCCTCCTAAATGTATATATGCAGACAACTGTGGTACTTCACCACTAAATGTTTCTCTGAATCTTTGCTACCCAAATTTGTGTGCAAGGTATGGAATAGATTTGTCAGCTCATGCACATCTTGATCCCTCTACTTCCGTAGTGTAGTCCATTGTATGTACTTGTCATCATATCTCCCCAAGGGATAATATTGTTCCTTGATGGAATATTGGAAAGAATTCCAAGTGGGTGCAACCAAGAATAGGGAGGTTTCCCTCTCGTCCTTTTGCTCACATTAGGTTTCCCACCAATCCTTGACATGGGGGGAGGCTTTGAGGAGTGCAAAAGTAATCTTTTCCCAATTGTAAAAGTCATGAACTGAGAAATATCCTTCTAATATATTCAACCATCTATATATGGTGTCTGCATCTATTTTTCCCTAAAATATGGGAATTTAAAAGTTTACTTGTACCTTAAAAGGAGCGGTGCCTCCATAGTGGCTTCTGGATGAATGTGCGCCGCTGGAGTGTAGTCGTTGAAGGATTTGGGAAAAGTTATCCATCATTGCGTTCCTTTGCTTCTCAAGGGCCTCCTCGAGCAATATTTTGATAGGATATATTTATCCCTCATATTTATTTTCTTCCACCATGGGAGGCCATTGGGGTTTGCGAGGATGATCTTGCAAAGGTTCAACCAGATCGAGCCCTAACTCATATCTCGACCTCGTTGGGAAAATGCAAAGAAAGATCGAGAAAGAGAAAAATGATATGATATCACTGATCCAGAATTATGCAATAACAAAAAATTTATACAGAAATAAACATCAAAAAAGAAATGTATCGGGAATAACACTTCTTTTCATTAATATCAAATACTCAAAAATTCTTATAGACAGAATGGAAAGTAAACTACCTCGGGCGATGGTAGCTTATCTCTTAGAAGAGATGTAGGGTCTTCATGCCTCTGAACTATATTACAATGAGGCTCAAAGACCTATTCATTATTGAGAAACAATGGAAAACCATAAACATCCAAAAACCTAACCCTAGGAGATGAAGCACCAAAACTCTGGGCCTCGTTTGGGTAAATTGGTACATCAAATTCCTGGGGACGTAACTTTGGAATACAATCTCCGTTTGATGTGAAAAATACCTCATTAGAAATATCTATCTGAGGACTAAAAATTTCAAGTGACCAAAATTGATGAAAGACACATGTTGGTCCCATTTTCCCAAAAAACATCGCTTAGGGACTCACAATGACTCGAGAAGTTTAGGACCCAAAAACTGCCAAAAATGGTAAATTGTGCTACAATTAAGGAAACTGAAAAACTTAAAGAAACAATGGTGGGGATCCAAGTGGAATAGGTGGGTAGCCAGCAATATCCACCTGGATCATTCCTCCCCCCTTAGGAAGAAATGGTCGCCATTGCATTGTGTTCCCCCATGAGAGGAGGAAACTTCTGTTGAACTTGGTTCATGGTGAGCCACTTTCCTCAGTGCAGGAGTTGGCCAGCTTTGACAAACCGATACAACTAGATCTTCTGCTAGTGAGTGTTATTGATATACGTGTCCATGATCTGATTAGTTGTGGCATGTTCTGTGCCATTGGGGTTTAGCTCTGTTGGTGTGAGTTGTTCTTCAATGTCTGATGTGTCCATTAATGGTGGAAAGTATGGCCGAAGGCTGTCCACATTGAGCACTGGGTGTAGTCCAAGGAATGGTGGAATTATGAGCTCAAAATAATTGTCTCCCACAACCTTTATAATAGTTTAAATCCCATATCAAAGTGGTCTGAGCTTTTGATGAGATTTGGTTAGGCGTTCTTTCTACAAATGCAACCAAACTTTGTCACCAACTTGAATCTTTTGTGGCACTCGATGTTGATTATTTCGATGCTTGTACTTGGCATTGGACTTCTCTAGGATTTCATGAACCTACTGGTGGATGTGTTGAATTTTCTCGATGAAGTTTTTCTCCTTTTCGGCTTTGAATTGGACATGAGATGAATCTTCCTAAAAAGCTGCGAATGGTATGGCCAACTAATGGGACATAGTGGCTGGAATCCCAAGCCCACCTGAAAGGGGATATGACTATTTGAGCTGTGGAGAGCCCGATTAAAGCTGTGCTAGACACAGGGGAGCCTTTCATTCCATGTGCGTGGATGATTCAACTTGTACATGTGCATAATGTGTACGATCATCTTGTTGACAACCTACGTTTGGCCATTAGTTTGGGGGTGGAAAGTTGTGGAATTAGTGAGCTTGTTGTCCAACATCGACCATAGAATTGACCCAAATGAACTAGGGAACCTGCTATACTAATATGATATAATGGACTGTGGGATCCCAAAGTGTACCCACACTCCTTCAAAGAATATTTTAGTAGTGGCTTCTGTTGTGATATTCTTCTTGCAGGCCTCCATAATGGCCATTTTAGAGAATCTATCGACGACCACAAAAACACAGTCATTCCCATGCCTGGTAGAAGGAAGGTCCGACATGTAATCCATGGAGATGGATAAGGTTGACTAGTGGTAGGAATCAAGGTTTATAAGCTTGCTTCTTGATGGACGGTTTGGACTCACCAACATCATGTCAAAGGTTCAACCAATAGAAATACTTTTGGAGTACTACCACTATTATCTCGAACCTAAAATGTCCAACGACCCGACTGTTGTGCGCTTCCAAAATCATCTTAGCACACTCACTTGAAAGAACACAAAGGTGTCCCACCTGGAATAAGAGTGCATCATGGAGGTGAAAATTTGGAACTTGCTTACCCTCTTGGAGCGTATGGTATGTGTTGCGGAATTCTGGATCATGTTGGTAGAGATGCGGCCAACCTGAAGTTTCATGCCCTCAAGAGTCGAGCACAGTGGTTAGTGCCACGATCGAAGGTAAAATGAGGCAATCTGCAATGTTATTGTTGCTTCCATTCTTGTACTTGATGTTCAAATGAACTATTGTAGGTATGTGGACCATTTCTTATGGAGATCATTCTGAAACTTCCCTTATGTCCGTATGAACTGTAGGGGTCGGTGACCTGTGTGGATGACTATTTCCTTCCCTTAAATGCAATGCTTCCATTATCGTTAGGCCTACACAATGGAATACATTTCTTTGTAATAGGTGGGATAATTTCAGACTTTGTCTGAAAGTGTCTCACTGTGATATTCCACTGGATGCCCTTGCTGATTAAGTACTACCCCAATAACATAGTTAGAGGCATATGTATCGAGCTCAAATGGTTGCTTCAATTATAGTAAGGTGAGGACTCATGCAGAGCAGAAGCGAAGCTTCAACTCTGCGAACACCTTATGTTGAAATATGAACCAAAAGAATTTTCTTTCGCTCCTCCCTTGGTGACTTGACTCAAAGGCCAAGTGATATGACAAAAAGCCAACACGAACCTGTGGTAGAAATTGGCAAGAACCAGAAAGATACAGAGCTCTGTTAGAGTGGTTGGGGCTGGCCAATCCTGAATTATCTGGATATTGGTTGAGTCCACATGCACCCCCCACTCATCGATAATGTATCCCAAATATTGAACCTGGGTCATGCCAAAAGTGCATTTCTCCAAATTGGCACACAACTTGTCTTGCCGCAGTGTTTGGAGGACCTGTCGAATGTGGTGGAGGTGCTCTTCCAAAATTTGGATGAATATTAAGATTTCATCCAAATAAACCACCACGAATTAGTTGGTGAATGGTCACAATATGTCTTCCATCATCCTCATGAAGGTTGCGGAAGCATTATTCAACCTGAAAGGCATGAACAACCATTCAAAAAGGCCCTCCTTGTATTTGAAAGCAATCTTCCACACATTTGAGGGTTCAATTGGTACCTGGTATTACCCGGACTTCAAGTCAATCTTGCTGAAATATTTGGCCCCCTTGAGTTGGTCCAGAAGGTCATCAATCCGAGGGATCAGATGCGTATTCCGAACAAAGATCTTGTTCAGCTCCCGGTAGTCAATATAGAGTCTCCAAGTCCCATCCTTTTTTTGCACCAACACAATCAGGCTCCCACAGGGCGGTGAACTCGACCAGATGTGGCCTTTCTGCAACAACTCCTGAATCTACCTCTTCTTGCCTTGAGGGTGGATCATCAGAAAAATAATCTTTCTGGTTTTGGAAATGAGTTTACTACATTGTTTTGCAATGATCAAAGAGATGGAAGT
Source organism: Pinus albicaulis (assembly GCA_034641835.2). Taxonomy (NCBI): domain Eukaryota; kingdom Viridiplantae; phylum Streptophyta; class Pinopsida; order Pinales; family Pinaceae; genus Pinus; species Pinus albicaulis. The sequence goes on from CM076579.1 coordinate 717,929,618, forward strand.
AGGTGGTGCTACCTCCAGTATCCTGTACAAATTATTGCCCAAAATAATAATAACAACACGAGACCTAGAATCATACACAACATGTCGCTTCCACAAGTATGGTTGGCCTAATATTACATTACAAACATCAATAGGAGAAATATCACATAATACCTCATCTATGAAGGGCTTGATATTGTAGGGAAGGAGACACTATTGGCTCACACATAGATCTTGTCCTTGGTGAAGCCATTAGATGGTGTACGATTGTGGGTGTGTTGTGGTCGACAGGCCTAGCTGCTTCATGACCTTTTCTGAAATGAGGTTCTTTCGGTTCCCACTGTCAAAAATGAACTACATTAGGGAACCCTTCACCCACATCTGGGAATGGAAGAGGTGCTCCCCCTCCTTTGAATCTTCGGGTTCCTCCTTCTAGATCTTGGTGGTGGAAACACTTGCGTTGGGATCTGCATCGATAATCTGCTTCCCTTTTTCATTCCCCTTGTCGAGTTCTGACTCAAAATCAGAACATGCATCTGATTCAGAAGCCTTCATCTCGACCACCAGTGACTGCTTGGCCCGTCACTCATGTTTTTAGTGGAGCTCTTATGGAAATCACACCACTTTCCTGTGTCCTTCTTTGGATTTGCGGTGGTGTTGTTCTCTTACGACTTTGGCGGGTTTTCTTGGGCCGCCCTGCCATGGATTTTTCCTTTGTTTTGTGGTTTGGTGGCACGTTTCCTTTGCTTCTAATTCACATATCCAAAGTCTCACTTCTTTTGTTTGAATTTCTGCTCAATCTTGGCAGCATACCAGTATGCTGCACCAAGTGAGGAGATGTCGAGGAACTCCATTTCTTCTGAATGTATCTATGTAGACAACTCCGGTACTTCAACACCAAATGTTTCTACGAATATTTGATACCCAACTTTGTGCGTAGGGTATGGAATAGATTCGTCAGCTGATGTACATCTTGGTCCCTCTGCTGCCACAACATAGTCCATTGTATTTACTTTTCCTCATAGCTCCTCCTTGGGATAGTATTGTTCCTTTATGGCATCTCATAAATAATTCCAAGTGGGTGCAGCCGAGAGTAGGGAGGTTTCCCTCTCGTCCTTTTTCTCACAATAGGTTTCCCACCAGTCCTTGACATGGGGGGTGACTTTGAGGAGTGAAAAAGTAATCTTTTCCCAATTAGAAAAGTCATGAACCGAGATATAACCTTATAATATATTCAACCATCTATCTACGACATATTCATCTATTTTTCCCTCAAATATGGGAATGACAAAGTTTACTTGTACCTTAAAAGGAGTGGTGACTCCAAAGTGGCTACTGGATGAAGGTGCGTCGCTGGTGGGTAGCTTCTGAAGGATTTGGGAAAAGTTATCCATAATCATGTTCCTTTGTTTCTTTAGGGCCTTCTTGAGCAATACTTTTATGGGATCTCCTACTCCCTCATATTTCTTTTCTTCTGCCATGGGAGGCTGTCAGGGTTTGCGAGGCTGATCTTGTAAAGGTTCAACTAGATCAAGCCCTAACTCCTTTACCACAACCTCATTGGGGATATGCAAAGAAAGATCGAGAAAGAGCAGACAAATTTGATACCATTGATCTAGACTTATTCATGAATGTAATAAAATACAGAAGTAAACATCAATGTAGAGATGTAGCAGGAATAACACTTCATTTCATTAATATCAAATATTGAAAAATGCTTACAAACAGAATGGAAAATAAACTAGATCAGGCGATGGTAAGTTATCTATGAGAAGCGATGTGGCATATACATGCCTCTGAATTATGTTACAATGAGGCTCCAATGACTATTTATTATTGAGAAAGAATGGAAAACCTTAAACATCCAAAAACCTAAACCTAGGAGATGAAACACCAAAACTATGGGCCCCGTTTGTGTAAATTGGTACATCAACTTCTTGGGGACGTAACTTTGGCATATGATCTATGTTTGATGTGCACAATACCTCTTTATAAATATCTATCCGAGGACTAAAAATTTTGAGGGACTCACTTCGGTTTCCCAAAAAATGACATTTAGGGCCTCAAAACAGCTCCAGAATTTTAGGACCCGAAAAACTTCCAAAAATAGTAAACTGTACTGCAATTAAGAAAACTAAAAAACTGAAAGAAACAATAGTGGTGGTCCAAGTGAAATAGGTGGGTGGCCACCAATATCCACCTGGATCAGTTCTCCACCCTTAAGAAGAAATTGTCCCCATTGCATTGAGTTCCTCCATGAGAGGAGGAAACTTATGCTGAACTTGGTCCCTGGTGAGACACTTTCCTTGGTGTAGGAGTTAACCAACTTTGATAACTCCATACAATTGGATCTTTTGCTAGCAAGTGTTCTTGATCTGCGTGTCCATTATCTGATCAGTTGTGGCATTTTCCATGCAGTTAGGGTTTATCTCTGTTGGTGCAAGTTGTTTTGCAATGTATGATGTGTCTAGTAAAGTTTGAAAGTATGGCCGCAGGTGGTCCACATTGAACACTGGATGCATGCCAAGGAATTGGGGAATGCTGAGCTCAAAATCATTGTCTCCCACAACCTAATGGTGTAAGGCCCATATCAGAGTGATCTGAGCTTCCGATGAGCTCCGGTTAGGTGTTCTTTCTGCAAATACAGACATAATTTTTCGCGCACTTGAAACTTGTGTGGCACTCGATGTTGATCATGTCGTTGCTTGTAGTTGGCATTGGGCTTCTCCACGATGTCATGAAACTACTAGCAGATGTGTTGAATGTGCTCGATGAAGCTACTCGCCTTGTCGGCTTCAGACTGGAAATAAGCTAAATCTGCCTAAGTAGCTGCAAATGGTATGGGCACATTAATGGGACATAGTGGCTAGAGTCCCAAGCCCACCTGAAAGGGGCTATGGCCAGTTGAGCTATGGAGAGCCTGATTATAACTATTTTGGACATAGGAGAGGCTTTCATGCCATGTGAGTGGACGCTTTGAGTTGTACATGCACAGAATTTGTATGATCATCCTGTTGAAGACCTTTGTTTGGCCATCAGTTTGGGGGTGGAAAGCTGTGGACTTAGTGAGCTTGGTGTCCAACATCGACCAAAGAATTGACCAAAATGTACTAAGGAAATTTCTGTCCCAATTTGAGATAATGGACTGTGTGGTCCCAAATTGTACCCACACTCGTTCAAAGAAGAGTTTAGCAGTGGCTTCTGTTGCGATATTCTTCTTGCAAGCCGCCATAATGGCCATTTTAGAGAATCTGTCGACGACCACAAAAACACAGTCGTTGTTATTCTTCGTAGAAGGAAGGTTCGACATGTAATCCATGGAGATGGATTCCCAAGGTTGACTAGGGGTAGGAATCAGAGTATATAAGCCTTACTTTTTGATGGTCGGATTGGAAATGGTGCAGGCAGTGCAGGATCTGATGTATTTCCCAACATCATGTCGAAGGTTCGACTTATAGAAATAATTTTGCAGTACTGCCACTATTTTCTCCACCCCGAAATGTCTAGTGACCCGATTGTAGTGCGCTTCCCAAATCATCGTGCCCACAAGAGTTGATCACAATGTTTAGAACCATGATCAGTAGTCAACTGAGGCAATTTTCAACATTATTGGTGCTGCCCTTCTTGTACTTGATGTTCAAATGGAACTGTTGCAGGTATGTGACCATTTCTGATGGTGATCATTCAAAAACTTCCCTTGTGTCTGTATGAACTCCAGGGGTCGGTGATTTGTGTGGATGATCATTTCCTTCCCCAAAATGTAATGTTTCCATTACTGGCAGACCTACAAAATGAAATACATTTATTTTTCATAGGTCTGATACTTTTAGATTGTGTATGAAAGTGTCTCACTGTGATATGCCACTGGATGCCCCTGCTGAGTAAGTAATACCCTAATAGCATAGTTAGAGGCATCTTTCTTGATCTCAAATGGTTCCTACAAGTATGGTAATGTGAGCACTGTTATAGAGCAGAGGTGATGCTTTGACTCTGCGAATGCCTTATGTTGAGATACATACCAAAATAATTTTTCTTCTGCTCCTCCCTTGGTAACTTGACTCAAAGTCTAAGTGATATTAGAGAACCCTAACACGAACCTGCGGTGGAAATTGGCAAGACCCAGAAAGCTGGAAATATCTGTTAGAGTGGTTGGCGCTGGCCAATCCCGAATGAACTGGATCTTTTCTAGGTCCACATGAACCCCCTGATCATCAATAAAGTGTCCTAGATATTGAACCTGGGTCAGGCCACAAGTGAATTTCTCAAAATTGACACAAACATTATGTTTCCGTAGTGTTTAGAGGACCTATCAAATGTGGTGGAGGTGCTCTTCCCAACTCTGGTTGAAGATTAGGATGTCATCCAAATACACCATGAATGAGTTGGTAAATGGTCGCAAGATGTTGTCCATCAACCTCATGAAGGTTGTAGGAGCATTCATCAACCAAAAAGGCATGAACATCCATTCAAAACGACCCTCCTTGGATTTGAAAGAAGTCTTCCACATATTTTAGGGTTCGATTGGTACCTGGGGATAACCAGATTTCAAGACGATCTTGCTGAAATATTTTGTGCCCTTGAGTTGTTCCAGAAGGTCATAAATCCACGGGATCGGATACCTATTCTAGACAATGATAATTTTCATCTCCTGATAGGGAATATAGTCTCCAAGTCCCATATTTCTTCTGCACCAACATGATCGGGCTCCCACAGGGCGATGAAATCGGCTCGGTGTGACCTTTCTGCAGAAGATCTTAAGTTTGCCTCTTGATTTCGTCATTCTCCAGAACATAGCACCTATAGATCGATCCATTGGGTAGCGGCATACCTTGGGTCAGATCGATGGAGTGCTTGACCTGAAAATGCACAGGTATCCTTGTGGGTGAGGTGAAGATGTCCTCGTACTCCTCCATGATGTTGTCCATTTTTTGTTTCCATGCGGAGGAACCCTGTATGTATGTCATGGTTATAGTATTCTTCTTGTCCTAAGGGCGGACCATCCAGAAAACAAATTTCCAAGTTTTGGAAATGAGCTTACTACATTGTTTTGCAGTGATCAAAGAGATGGTGGTAGGCGGTGCTACCTTCGGTATCCTGTAAAACTTATTTCCCAAAGTAACAATAACAACGCAAGGCCTAGACTCATACACAAAATGCCGCTTCCAAAAGTATGGTTGGCCTAATAATACATCACAAACATCAAGAGGAGAAATATCACATAATACCTTATCCGTGAAGGGCTTGATGCTGTATGGTAGGTGACACTGCTGGGTGATGCGAAGATCCCATGTTGGTGAAGCCATCCGATGGTGTATGGTTATGGGTGTGTTGTGGTCGGCAACCCCAACTGCTTCACGAACTCTACTGAAATGAGGTTCTTTTGGCTCCCACTGTCGACAATGAACTGCAATGACAAAACCTTCACCCAGATCTGGGAATGTGTTGTCCTTTGAGATAATTGTGGTCAATAATCATGCCAAAGCATCTATAATGGTTTTTTATGTTTTGTAATTTTGGAGGACCAATGTATAAGATAACTTTTTAGCAAACAATTATTGATTAAATCTTCCAGATAATATCAGTAATTACAAGTAAGGGCTGTTTTTTTATTTCACACAGTGATTAAGATTTTGTAAAATGATTAAGTAGATTTATGTAAGAAGATATGATTATTAAATATTCAGATTGAATCCTTCAATAAGTCATAAGCTTGAAAACCTTTAAACAATGTCTAAAAGTTCAACAAAATACTTTTAACATTATCAAGATGATGACAATTTATAAATGAAAGGGACTTACATCAACAAACTGTTAAGTAAATCATTCTTTATATTGATAATAACTCCAGGAGGAATTACAAGATCACTGAAATACAATTAATATTACCTAGTTATCTTGATAAAAATTAAACATATGAAGAGACAAAATGTATGAAAACTGGAAATAACTCACAGAGAAAACAAAGTTGTATGAGACAAATTCAGAATCCTTCTTCTATTATTGATGATAAAAAAGTCTTGTACAATTTCTGCTTACAAAAATTCGCTCAACCAAGGGTGCAACCCTTAATAACTCGAAATGAGAGTTATTTATACTAATTCTCAAATATTAGAAATATCTTAATTGTTCTTACAATAACAAAATAAAGAAGAATAGAAGAAGGAAACGTATAGATGGAGTGTCTCTGTTTTCTTGGAAGTTGTTGATTACTTGGCCCCTTTTGATGGAAGCTGTTGCTGCTGGACCCTCAAAAATCTGATGTGCTGGCATGCTAAAAATTCATCCTTTTACTCAATGGTTTCACAAAACTTATCCCATTGATCTTGACTTGGGATTTCTACGCTCACCATTTTCCTAAATATTTCATCTACTTCAATATATCTGTCAAAAGTTGGTCTTTGAATGAATAAGTGTTTGATTTGATGTTGAATGATCAAATCAAACTATAGAGCTTAAAGAAATGCCTTCCATGTAATCTGTCCTTTGATACCTACAAACTTTGATTTATTTATTGCAATTTTGTATAAATTTTTGCATTAATTTTCTAATTTAATCAACTTATCATCTAATCCTACCAATCCTGGCTGTCCTTTATGATTTAAAACATTAAATTTAGTATGAAACCTTTGAAAAACAATATTCAAAGATTCACATTTGGTCTGCAATTGGTTGATTAAATTTATTTTCTGCAAAACTTTATTTATCTTCAAAATTGTTGCATTTCTGTCCAAGATGTTGATTTGTTCCAACTCCTCTCTATTCTTTGAATTGAGAACTTTAATCATGTCAGTGGCTTCACTTGGCTTCTTTTCAAGATGCTCTTTCTGCTCTTGAATTGCTGCTATGCATTTGGTGATGAGCTCCTGCTGTTCGAATATGATCTGTATGGATGACCATATCTCTTTCATAGACCTGCTGATGTCTTCCCAGATATGCTGCTTAGCTTCACCCAAAGTTGTTGCCATTAGAGATTCACTCTCTAATTCTTTGATCTTAAGTCCTAACTGATGAGTCTTTTGCATTTCCTCTACATACAAAATAACATTTTTAATCTTCTGCGACTCAAGAACTTGAAACCTCTGTTGTAACTTCTCATGTGCCTACTTCTGAATGGCCAAATATTGTGCTAATTTTGCTGCATCATTTGTATTCAAAGCTGCTGAAAGTTTTGTACCTGCAGAAGATGTTTGAGTTGCTATATTAGGATCGGTATTCACCTGGAGTGCTGATTTCTCTTTCAGTAGTAATTCTTCAATTTGTTCTTCCATTTTTTGCAGATTTTTATCAATGATCAACTTCAACATCTCCTCGTTATATTAATTTTTTGCAATCTCCTTAGTCTGTGGGTCTTCAGTTGAGGGTAGCTTGAGTTTTTTGCACAGAGTAGAGATGTCTACATTCTTCATTTTAATGATTTCCTCAACTGCCTTATATTATTTTTGGTCATACCCAAATTTCACTACAAGGTCTTCCAATGACTTCATTCTATTGTCTTTAGCCAATGAAGACAAATTTTCAATCTTCAACTGAGATTGAACATTTGACAGTGCTTCTTTCAACTTGGAAAGTGACATGGCTATTGTGGTCATTGTTGAAAATAACATCTCTCCTGACTTCTTGTGCATGTCCATATGGTCAATTGGGTGAATTTTATTTGCATCAAAAGAGAAGACATTTTTCTTATACTCAGCATGAGTCTTTGAAAATGGCACTGTTGCTTGCAGAAAGGCCATCTGCATCCTTCCTTTCTCACTATCAAAGGCAGTGAGAATCCTATGCTGTGATATAGATGTTTGCTTCTAGAATTGACTATAAACATTAGATTTCAATGCTTCATTCTTGTGCTTGATGTCTAGAAATCTAGAGAAAATATTTTTCTCTTCAGAAGAGTTGGCATCTGAATGCTGGAAAATTTTAGTGGTTCTCTTACAAGTGATGATGATGGAGGAGTCTTAGGAACACTAGTGGATGTGGAGACTTTAGTATCTACCAAATCTATGATCTCTGATTGTTTCTCCTCTGAAAGTAAAGTGGAAGTAAGCTTCGGCTTTTTGTGTTGTAAGATAATCTTTCATGATTTCCTTGGCATGTGGAGGCTCTTCTCCGACTCTTTTCTACTATTTACTATTAGGCACTGGGGTCTGTACATTTGAAGTTGAAATGACCTGTTCATATGATTATTGGAGAGTGCCTTCAACCCACTCATATTTATTCATGTATTTCTCTATTTCTTCTCTAGAGGTATGAGTGTAGGAATTTGTTTTGAGTTCAACTCTCAGAGAAGAAATAATGCCATGGGGGTCAAATGACCAAGTAAAACTTGGTTGAAAACCCATCTTCTTTAGCAATGCATCTGCATCAGCACCAGTTGCTCTGGTATTGCAGATGAAGGATCCAATGTTGGCTTTGAGCTTAAACTAAGATTTTCTCTTTCCTGAGACAAAATGTAGCTCATCCATATTTAACATTTGTCTAATGTACTATAAGGAGAAAACTCTCATAGGTGCATATCTCAAAAGTTTGTATGGTGAGAGTTCGCAACTATATACCCTGATCTATGTGTAATTTTTATACATGTACCAATCACCTATCTTAGCTTGATCACTGAGGTGTGGAATCCTTTTGATTTATTCCCCAATTCTAGGCTCTGATTGACTTGTGAGAAGCTGCTTTACTGGGTGAATGAATGAACTCTGCAAAAGAAGTGGTTTTTGATGAAGCTCTGACCAATTCTGTCTAGGAATCATTGATTGATTCACTCCCTGTGCATCCTGATTGTTGAAGTGGATAGGCAACATTTCTGCCTATTGAAACGAAAACAAATGAATAATCAAAGAAGAACAATTGAAGACTCCTTGTGTGGTGAAGTTCATGAATTGTTCATGTATATTTTCAGCCAAGAATTGGCTATAATTATACATAAACAATGGTGATTTATCATTAATGAAAATAGATAAGAACCCCATGATGGGTTCATCAACTGTTTCATCGTTCGGGTATCCTAATAGGTATGAAAGAAGGGATATGCAGTGCTTGGAAGATATAGGAAAGATGGAGGATGCATATGGGGGATTTTTCTTGAGAAACTCTGCATCCTCAGGTAGGAAAATGTCAAATATCTGAGCTCTCTGAGGGAAAGATAGTTTGTGATAAAGGTCCATGAGAGAAACAGGTGATAAATGGGATAAAGAATCAGATGAAGGAATAAGTAGCATTTGGTTTATGGTTTCAGGGGATATGGTGATCATAATGTTTCCAATATTAGCCACCACTGATCTGGTTATAGGATCATATTGCTTTTGACACCAGGCAATTAGATCAGGAAAAGGATGCGTTTTTGGAAATGCAAAAAAAGGAAACATGGATTCCCAGGACCCGATAGTGTCCTGGTTATCTATGTGCTTCTGTTTTAGCCACATATGTAGTTCATAGAAGTCAAATTCACAATGACAGTCGGTGAATTTGAAAAAGGCGTCGATTAAGGGTATGAGGTTGAGGTTAATCCACAGCGTTGCAACAGGGATCTCTTCTGCAACTAGTTCGGCGACCTCAGGGATGACTTCAGCAACTGGATTGACGACCTACACCTCCTCTGTCACCTGTTTCAAGTTTTTAACCTTAGGAGTCGTTTTGGCCTTGGGTGCCATGTTTGACAGGGTATCAACTAGGAAAGGGTGGCGAAGTTCGGGTTGCAGAAAAGGAGATAGGGTTTTAGAAGTAGGGAGAGTGATCGCAGAATGATAATGCTTGAGATAGGATGCAAAGATGATAGAAATGAATGGAGAATGTAAAGTGATATCGGGCACTCTACAAATAGTTTTATAGGGCGTGATCTAGTATTTAATGGTCTGTGATTAACGGTCTAGGATATGACCGTAGGGGTTTAATGGATCTGAAGGGGATTAATGCATAATGGGATGATTAACGGTCCAGGAGAGGGTTTAGTATCCAACTAGGTGATTAACGAGCATAGGTGGAACATTAGAGGGCAACGATTAAATGACGTGGAGGGATGTGATTGGAGAGTGGGCTAATGGTTATGGCGCGGGAAGGATATCCATTGGTTGAGGGCGCGGAGGGAACATTCACCGGGCACGGGAGGAACAGTCGTCGGGCGTTAAAAAACCAGAAGTGGATTTCGGGGGGGTAGCACCCATTTTCTGGTTTTGGGGGGGGTGGGGGGGTGGGGTGGGGGAACTGCGAAGTGCTGTGGTGCTGCCACGTCACAAATCTAGGTGGCCATTAAAACCAGATTTCCAACCTACCCCCTCGCGTTAACGAGAAATGGTCAGGGGGGTCGCGAAGTTATTCTCTGTCGCAGATCTTGCGCGGGCTCTATACTGCCATTGAAAATTGTTGGCGCGTTACTTCTTCGATTTGACCCTTTGTCACTTAGTGACTTTATAATAAAGTCAATAAGCGCTTATATTTATTAACTTTCAACAAATCAAATTTAAACCCCTTTTGAAGGTCTTAACATCAAAAATTAAAATTTTAATATCTTTGAGTATCTGGCGCATTTAAACAGGCAACCATAGTTTTATTTCTCAAAATACTAAAGCATTCACACATTTTTTATTTTATCCTTCCCTACCATTTTCTTTTTGCCTTCTTTCTTTAGAGCAAACTAATCTAACATTTTATTCTAACATGGATGTAATAAAATATAATTTTCCTAACATTTGTTTTATTTTTCTTTTTCATCCATGTTCTAACTTAACATTTTATTTTTATTTTTCAAACTACCATGCTATCTTATCAAACCAAATAATGTTACAACATCGGCTCCAGCTAGGGATTGCTCCCCCTTGTGGGATGCAAAGAACAAGAACTTCCATGTGCCTTCTCCTTGGGCTATGGAGTATTTGCTGTATAAAACAAAAAGACTTGAAATGGTAAAATAAAATGATAATGTACAATGATGATGTAGGATCTCCTTCAGTACTAGATATAGTGTTTCAAAAATCTGCCATTGATAGGTAGTGTTGAAAACTGTCCTTCCAAATTCTGTAGAACAAATGTGTTGTTTCCCTTTACCTCTGCAATGCTGAGTTGCCCAAACCATAGATTATAAAACTTTCCATGTTTGCCTTTATTTTCTCTCCTATCATCCCATATTAAGACTGAATCCCCTTATATAAAATCTCATTCCCTTGCCTTTCTGTCAAAAAGACTCTTCATCTTATTCTGATATTTCCTTAGTTTATATTAAATCTCATCTGTGTTTTCATTTAATTCAATAATATGATTTATGCTTCTAGAGAAATCATCAGGCTCATCAATGGATTATTGTAAAAAATCAAGCACAGGGAAAGCTAAATTTGTAGGAAAAATAACATCTTTGCCATAAACTAGTTGAAATGGAGATTTACCTGTTGATCTTTTGGGAGAAATCCTGTTTGCCCAGACTGCATAAATCAGATGAATGTCCCAATTTTTCTTGTGGTCTTCTAAAGTTTTCTTGATTACCTTTACTAAACTCTTGTTAGGTGATTCAACAAGACCATTTCCTTGTGGATAATAGGGAGTTTAGTGATGCAATAAAATCTAATATTTATGGCAGAATTAAATCATCTTTATGCTAGTAAATCCGTGGCATTGTCAGTGACTGTTTGTTGTGGACAACCAAATATAGATAAAATGTTATCTTCAATGAATTTGATTACAACTGAATATGTGGCATTTCTTATAGGAATGGCTTCCACCCACTTGGTGAAATAGTCGGTAGTAGTTAAGATCCATCTGTGCTGATTACTTGAAGCTGGGTGAATTTCTCCTATAAAGTCTAATCCCCATTGAAGAAATGGTGTTGAGACAACCACTGGAACTAGTGGAAGGGCTGCTAGTTTTTTCTTACCAGCAAACATCTGACATGGAACATAGGCTCTGACTTTTTCTCCTACTTGTGAAAACAAAGTAGGCTAATAGAATCTAGCCCTACATATTTTGTATGTTGTTGCTCTCCAAGCATAATGGCCTCCACATATCCCTGCATGGAACTGATCAATGATTCCTTCAGTCTATGATTATTTCAGGAAAAGTAGTAGAATGTTAAGAGGATCTTTCCAGTATAAGTTGGCATTGATAATACAGTATTTGATGGATTTCAACTTGAGTGTTTTGGAATGGATTTTGGAAAACTAAGCAGGACATTCAAAATGGATTAGAAAATGAACAATATCTACATACCAATATGATAATACAAACTTCTCATCAATTTGAACAGGGGCTGTTTGAGTTGAAGGAAAAGGTTATTGTGTATTCTTTCCTTGCATTCCTTGGGAAGGTTCTCATGGATTATTCCCTTCTGCATTTAAGTAAGGTTCTTGTGGATTCTCCCTTTCCAAATTTGAAAAATGTTCTTGTGGATGCTTCTCAGAAACTTCAAATACAGAGTTTATGCCCAATACTTTACAATTAGATTCAACTAATAATTTAGCTAAACCCTGTCCCTTTACTAACTTGGTATTTTTTATGGTAAGGTCAAACTCAAGGATTTGAGTTATCCATCTTCCTCTTCTTCCATTAGTGTCTGGTTGTGTAAGGAGAATTTTTACAACATTTTTAGGTACATAGGCAATAATGGTAGAATGGAGGACATACATTCTAAAAGATTTCAGGGCTTAAAATAAGGCATACGCTTGTTTTTCGATGATATCATATCTGATGGTTCTTAAACTCCTGTGGTTGTTGTTATTTGCAGAAACCGGATCATCCACAGTACCATAAAATAATTGTCGACGTTTCGAATCCCAACGGGGATCCATCTTCAAGACGAGAAATGAATTAAGGAAGAAAGAAGGTTGCAAGAGGTCAAGGTATAAATGGTGAAGGCTAATGAGGATGAAAAGAGGAGCTGACACTAAGTCATGCTAATTAAAAATTTTAAAATTTTAAATTTTTTTTTTAATAATTTAATTAAAAATTTTAAAATTTTTTAATTAAAATTTTTACTCAAATTATTTTCTAATTCTCTTAAGCTTATTATGATAAATAATTAAAAAGTTTTAATAAATAATTAAAATATTTTATTTAATTTTTTTAATTTTAATAAATAAATTTTTTTAATTATTTATTAAATTTTTTTAATTATTTATCATAATAAGCTTAAGAGAATTAGAAAATAATTTGCGTAAAAATTTTAATTAAAAATTTTGAAAAATTTTAATTAAATTATTAAAAAAAATTAAAAAATTTTAAATTTTTTTTAATTAGCATGACTTAGTGTCAGCTCCTCTTTTCATCTTCATTAGCCTTCACCATTTATACCTTGACCTCTTGCAACCTTCTTTCTTCCTTAATTCATTTCTCGTCCTGAAGATGGATCCCCGTTAGGATTTGAAACGTCGACAATTGTTTTATGGTACTGTGGATGATCCGATTTCTGCAGATATCATATCTGAGTTATGCAACTCTCATGACCTTGCTAAAAAATGCTATGGGTTGATCATGATAATCTTCATTCTTCTGCAAAAGGACAACAACAAGGGTGGTTTCCGAAGCAAAAGAGAATATGCTAAAAGGCTTAGAATAGTTTGGATTGGCTAAGGTTGGGGCTTCAGAAACAACCTTTATTTGGTAAAATGCATATCTTGCGGGCATGGTCCATTTGACTTTATGGTTCTTTTTGAGCATATCTGTTATGTCTTTAACTATTTCTGCATGGTTAGGTATAAACCTTCTCAAAAAGTTAATTTTCCCTAAAAACGCTTGTATCACTTTCTTATTTCTAGGTAATGATAATGATTGAATCAGAGACCCTTTTGGGATCAATTACTACTCCATCTTTTGAGATAATATGACCTAGTAATTTTCCCTCTTTAATGGCAAACAATGACTTCTTGGGATTTAAAGATATTCCAAACTTTTTGCACCTGTCATAAACTTTCATCAAGTGTGTTGAGCTGCATCTTTGTCTGAATTTTTATGATTTTTATCAAATAAATACATACTTGTACTTGGTGTTTTTAATCGTTTTTAATCCATTATGTTGTTAATTAGAGGAATTTAGAAACAACAGCTATTATTCTTGTTATTAGTTAATTTGATGAGTGTTTTTAATAAATTCCTTCTTGGTTGCAGGAAGGCTCGGCGCAGGAATGCAGTTGAGTACAAATTCACCAAATGCATAAAAGCAGCGGCTGGATAGTTGAATTGTTGTAGGTGAAAATATCCAATTTGAAACCAAATGGAGTATAATCTCTAAATTCCGAGACGTGGGTTGTGTTCAGAGCACCGTGTTTCCTATAACCCAGAAACCATTTGGAAAAATTCGGCTTCGTGAAGGAGTTATCGTTAGGGGAATATTCCGTTAAAAACCATTTTTGAATGTGAACGTATTGGGTCTCTATGAATATTGCTACTTTGGTTATGTTTGGAGATTAAAACAAATCTCAGTTTACCCATCATTTTATGAAGAGCACAACTTAAGCGTGAAATCATATCTATTATCTCTATCAAAATCCATTGAAGTGGACTACATTTCTTCGCCTGAGATTGGGCTTTTACAAGCCATAGCACCACGAATTACGAATAGCAAGTGTGAAGGAGATAGCTAGAGATGCTTTATTGGAGAAATTTACACATGAAGGGAAATTTGTAATCATGCCAAAAAGAATACTTCTGCAGCATTATTCATTCAGAGGGTCTGGAGAGGACACTGTGTGACTGGAAATATGGCAGAACAGTTTCGATATCAGTGGGATGCACATTTAACTCAGTCAGAAGGTATTTCTTTGAATGAAAAACAGATATCAGAAGATATTGTAAGACCCTTTATTTTCTTCATATGTCAGCGAGCCAAACGATATCAGATGGTTGATGGGAGCAATGATGATCAACACTCTTCACGTTTTTTGTTTAGAAGGTGATTTTTTTGGTGCATACATTTGAAGACCACCAACTATGCCGACCAAATTTGTTCAAGAATTCTTACGTTACAAATGTAGAAAGCGTTCTCATTTCTGTTTGCTCAAATGGCTCCCCAGATTTGTGTACCATCAATGCGAGCAGTATTATGATGGGCAAATTCTTGGCAAAAATTAGAGCAGAGGATAATTCAGATTCTGAAGAAAACATAAAAAAAAATTGTATTAGATGAAAAGAGACAAGATTTTTTTTACCATAAATGATAATCGAATTTGCAGATGGTCTGATGAATTGTGTAGCTATATCGAAGCTTTTGTTCCAAGGTCAACCAGAGTCAAATAATTTGGGAATGAAAATCATAGTCCCAGATTGAAGCTTGCCGGATGTGTGCTGTCTCTGCCAAAAAGGAACGAAGGTCAAATTTCCTCCAGAACCCAAGAACACACCTTCCAGCAACAACAAAATCCCACAAAAAGAGGAACGTTTTCCTGAATTGACATTCTGTTTCAAACCAATTCTCATTCCAGCAATTTGTAAAACCAATAATCTTTTCTATTTCTGGGTTGAAGCTCTAGTTTGCAATTAAAAAATGTATATATAACAATTGTCGTAGTCATTAGAAGGAAGTAGCTGCAAGATAGATAGAGTGATAGGGAGTCGGCCCATTAGATCAGAGAAGTAGCTGTGCACTAAATGGGAGGGCGCAAAATCGATAATTTCATCCATCAATTAGATAGAGCGCAGATGAAGCATTGAGTCTGTCCAGCAATTAGGGAGATTTCTCAACTTAAAATCGAATTCTCAGATGTAGAGGGTGCAGAAGGAGATATAGATCTGGCATCGAATTGCCAGCACAATAATTGTAATGGAGTAGATGATGTATTTTTTGATTAATATTGATTCGATGTTCTTATTTAATTTAATAAATTTTGGGCTTCTGCATTTGTTTTTATACCAGCGTTGTAATTTTTGTTTTTTTGAGTTAGTTTAGGACTTGCTCTAGGGAGTGGCAAGGATCCACCACAACCTGGAGTCGAGTCCTCATTCTTCATAGATTTAGGAATTATTTAATTTATAGAATTATATTTTGTTTTAAATTGTTTTTCAATAGTATCTAATATTTCTTAATTCTGCGCTTAGATCATTATTTCGTTTTTCAATTCTTGAGTTTGATTTAGGGGTTAGAACAGATTTTAATACTTCGAGTTTTAGTAATGGTTTGCCTTACTTGATTTGTTTGAATATTTGCAGATTTAATGTTCATTTAATTTGTTTATTTATTGATTTAATGTTAATAATTAGACTTAATTTTAGTTAGAATCATTTGTGTTTTCGTAGTGTAATCATTTCCTTAAGAGAGCAAGTTTGAAGTGTAGATTTAAATGTGCAAGTAGAGTGATTTTGTTTTCATTATTAAGTTACATGGTTTGCTTGATTTATTTAATCTAGATTAAAATGTTTGAAAGTTTATCATAGGTTATTTGCAATACTATTTTCAATAGGATCTTTTTAAGTGTTATTTTACATAAAGTAAAGTAGTTGTCTTTTAACAATAGTTAGGATTGTTTCTTTTGTTATTTTAGAATCTTGAATTTGTTATAAAGAATAGTTCTCGTTAGTTTAAAGTTTGAATTTATTATTAGGATGAACTTTCTTTTGTTAATTTGAATCTTAAATTTGTTATGAAGAGTAGTTTTTTTTAAGGTGTGAGTTATCATTAGAATAACGTGTGTGTCTTTTTGCTTATTTCAAGATTAATTTCAAGTTAGTGAGAAGAGTTAATAGATTAGTTTTTTTCAAGTTATCATAGGAGATTTAAAAGTAGAATGCGAGTGCAAGAATGTTATGTGATTGAGGATTTCTTCGTATTTCCTTATAGTTTAATTGCATTATGGAGTTTTGCACTGAACGAAATTGGTTAAGTAGGTTTCTTTTTCGAGATTGCTTGTTTGCCAACAAATGTGTGTTTCATTTCAGCACCTAGTTTATCATTAATAAGGAAACTCATATACTCTGACCATTAAGCTGAGCCAATACGTAATACAACTCGCGTTTACGACTCCCGGATTGATAATTAATATTGAGCGGTCTAATCTGACTATTAAACCGCCCAACATTTTGGCGCCATTGCCGGGGAGTTGTATTTTGGCTCAGGTAAAATTTTCTTACAAAGTTTCAAGGGTATTGCAGGACGTCAGAGGGTGGAGAGTGTACGGTAAGACGTGAGTGAAGAGCCACACGTCCACTATTATGGGGTTGCTCCAAAGTCTGGCCATCTTGCTTATCTCTTGAACTTTTATTTCCTTATCTTGCTTATGTGTAGAAGTAGAAGCAGGCTTTAGACATTTAATTTCCAAATCGTTTTGCTTTTCATAGGTTAAATAGTACTTTGATTTGGAATTTTCCTTTCATGCAAGTGTGGTGAGTTGTATCTTAGTCAAAATCTTTTAAAATTCATTCATCTTCATAATCCGGTCTTCAACGATATATCATTTTTGGGGTTTCATAAGAGCCCTTGCGTACTAATCTATGCGATGACAGAATGTACCAGTTTGCTTGTTGAAGTCAAGAAGATGGTATTTTGAGGAATCATTCAATGAGGAGTTTTTATGCTGCTACAGAGACAGACAAGTCATTCGATGAAGAATTAACAAGTGCAGAATTTAATACTTTGCTTGAAAATAAATTCAATTTTATTAAATCTTTGATTTCAAAATTCAATGATTTGCGGGAGCAAGAGAAGGATGAAGAACCACTGCTTGTCCTTTGCGCGAACTGTCGAAAGAAACACTGCCTTGGAAAGTGCCCACTTAGCGGTCTGGAAGTTTGTAGAATTTGCGAGGATGGTCATGAAACCAGACATTGCCCATCACTGCCACAATTACGAAAGGTACTCACGGAATCAATTAAGGAATTGAATCAACCGCCAGGTATAACTCAAAACCCAACACCATTTGACACTTGGAATAATTATTATTTTCCTGAGCAAGTTCCTCAACATGTTTATAATCCTGCAGCTCCATGGCAAATTTTTAATCCTCCTCCAATTGAATATCCTACTTTGTGGCTGTAATGGCCCTCTCCTTGGATGTTATCCCCGAGCCAAATATGTCCATGGCCTCAAGAATCATTTGGATCTTTCTCTCTAGGGCAATCTAACATGCAAATTCAATCATATGAGCACCAACAACAACCACAATTTCTTTCCAATGCACCATTAAGTTATTCTCCTCGATGGTCCCAACCATATGTGCAACCTTACCCTAGCCCTTATCCTTACCCTAGACCTAACCCTAATCCATACCCTAACCTTAGTTCATACCCTAGTCGATACCCTAGACCTAGCCTTAATCCATATCCTAGCCCTTATCCTTACCCTAGACCTAACCCTAATCCATACCCTAACCCTAGTTCATACCCTAGTCCATACCCTGGACCTAGCCTTAATCCATATCCTAGCCCTTATCCTAACCCTAGACCTAACCCCAATCCAAATCCAAATCATAGTCCAAGCTTTAACCAAAACCCTAGGCCAAACTGCACCCTAAACCCTAATCTAAACCATCAGGTTGCACAATAGTTTGAACCACCTATTCTTTTCGTTGATTCCCCTATTGAACAAAATGTCACACCTTCTATGTTGGAAAAGGGAATGAATCTAGAGACTTCCCCCATTACTGCAGACCATTCACCCCGGGAAGATATAATTCAAAGAACACAAGAGGATCAATCTTTCATTGGAACTTGTTCTAAAAATGTTGTTGAAACTCAAAACCCTAGAATCTCTCTCAACCATTCTTGTCAATTTGAAAAGCAAATATTTGAGCCTGAACTTGAGGGATTTATCTTTTCTCTTTCACCAGATTATTTGTGCCTCCAGGAGAGTGACTATCAAACAGTGGAAGATTTGCATCAGTTGGAAAATCATAAATATGTAGATTCTATTGAATCCTGGTTTCGAGCAGTCATCGAGCCATCTTATTTCCTCAACATTCAGAAACTCTTGGTACCGTATCAATTAAAGCAATTGATTTCTCATGCTTTCGTATGTCTTGAAGTCTATTCTTTAAAACTAAGCATGAGTATAATCAGCATTTTGTTACGCACATGGCTTCATTGGAAGTACTCATATACTTGAAAATGAGTCTTTCGCCTCTTAGGGTAAAATAGGGTAGGAGAATAAATGAATAAAGCAGTTACAATGCTATTAGGGTTTTGAATTTTAAATAATGCGTGTTAAAACTACTATTGATCCACATTAGTTGTGAACACACACATTTGTGACAAATATTGTTGAGTACAATTCACTCTAATACCTCATGATTTTGCAAAAGTAACCATGATTAATCGCTCTAATAAGTTGTCGTCTCGGATATATATTTTCAGTTTCCCTTAGAAGGTACTATTGGAAAGCCCCTATGGTGGACCACTCTTGAAAAGATCATAATGAGCTATTCGGGAGAACACTAGCATTCTTAACTCAAAGAATCTTTCAGTCATTGTCTGGGATATCTTTAACAAGTCTCTAGGGTAGAGGAATTAGCCAGCAATGATTAGTCATTAAAAAGACTTTTCCCACCATCCTGTACTCTTAAGGAGTAGATCTGTCTCCCCACTTATTAAGTAACCTTTAAGGTTAATCATAATTAGAGCTTACAAAGATTTAGGGAAGGATAGGAGGTCTCGTGATGAGCTGACCTACCACGATCGTGGGACCTAGCATGCATGACATTACTGCTACTGGTCACCAAGCCAGAGTAATGGCTTTCAACCAAAAAGCTGGAAGACAGGAGGTCTCATCACGAGCCGACTTGTTCATCCATGTTATTTCTTGTGGGTGGCACTGCCATCAACTGGTTACTAAGCCAGGACAGTGGCCTTCATCTAAAAAGTCAAATAAACAAACTCTGAATCTATATCTAGTAAGTGGGATACTGACATTTCGCTATATTAAAAGACATCCCTGTCGAGGTTATGGACACCTGCGGGCAACAGGGCCATGTTTGTGGTATTAAAGTTAAATACATACTAAGATTTTCCTGGTTATCCTTCTCTTTCCCTAAGACTCATTATTTTTCTTGAACAATGGTTTTAAGACGATTTGAAGATGATGCTTTCAGTTCTATCTTTCAAAAATCAAGAATCTTTGGATGATGTGGTACCCTTAGTGAAGGTAATCTTTTGTACTAGATTTAGAGGAAATTTATTTTTGAATCCGGATAACAACGTAATTTAGAGTGTTCAATAAAGAGGTTGCCGATTGGTATCATAACTCACTTTAATTTTCTATGGTATTGGAAGTGATGAATTACTCAATGATGACTACTCACAAGGTGTTGGTTGCCATCAATGTGTATTGATTGTAATTGCCTCTAAATATGTGCTACATGACCTAGGTACGAGATTGTTTTAGTAGGTGCAGGAATCTCATGTTATTCTTTTTGAAACTGCACTTTTTCAACAAAATTTGATTTTCATCATAAAACTTTGGGCAAAAACAAAATTTGGGACAAGGTGACAGGTATGTGCAAACACTATTTTCTCCATCATGTCTACTTTAGGTACCTGATCTTGTTTTATCATTTCTCATGGTTTTAGCTAGTACTATAATAGTAATGTTGCAAGTTAATGAATGCATTATTAGGCATCTTCATCCTTACTTGCTAAACTCTTTGCTGACATTTTCCCTACCTTATTTCATCAGCTTATAGTTTTTGCTTGCACGAGGATGTGCAAGAAGTTCAACGTGGGGGGGATGTTGAGCTGCATCTTTGTCCGAATTTTTATGATTTTTATCAAATAAATACATACTTGTACCTGGTGTTTTTAATCGTTATTAATCCATTATGTTGTTAATTAGAGGAATTTAGAAACAACATCTATTATTCTTGTTATTAGTTAATTTGATGAGTGTTTTTAATAAATTCCTTCTTGGTTGCAGGAAGGCTCGGTGCAGGAATGCAGTTGAGTACAAATTCACCAAATGCATAAAAGTAGCAGTTGGGTAGTTGAATTGATGTAGGTGAAAATATCCAATTTGTGACCAAATGGAGTAGAATCTCTAAATTCGGAGACATGGGTTGTGTTCAGAGCACCATGTTTCCTATAACCCAGAAACCTTTTGGAAAAATTCAGCTTCGTGAAGGAGTTATCATCAGGGGAATATTCCACTAAAAACCATTTTTGAACGTGAATGTATTGGGTCTCTATAAATATTGCTACTCTGGTTATGTTTGGGGATGAAAATAAATCTCAGTTTACCCATCATTTTATGAAGAGCACAACTTAAGCGCACAATCATATCTGTTATCTCTATCAAAATCCATTGAAGTGGACTACATTTCTTCACCCGAGATTGGGCTTTTACAAGCCTTAGCACCACGAATTACGAAGAGCAAGTGTGAAGGAGATAACTAGAGATGTTTTATTGGAGAAAGTTACACATGAAGGGAAATTCATAATCATGCCAAAAAGGCTACTGCTGCAGTATTATTCATTCAGAGGGTCTGGAGAGGACACTGTGTGATTGGAAATATGGCAAAACAATTTCGATATCAGTGGGATGCACATTTAACTCAGTCAGAAGGTATTTCTTTGAATGAAAAACAGATATCAGAAGATATTGTAAGACCCTTTATTTTATTCATATGTCGGCTAGCCAAACGGTATCAGAAGGTTGATGGAATCAATGATGATCAACACCCTTCACGTTTTTGATTTAGAAGGTGATTTTTTTGGTGCATACATTTGAAGACCACCAAATTTGCCGGCCAAATTTGTTCTAGAATTATTACATTACAAATGTAGAAAGCGTTCTCATTTCTGTTTGCTTAAATGGCTCCCAAAATTTGTGTACCATTAATGCGAGCAGTATTATCATGGGAAAATGCATGGCAAAAATTAGAGCAGAGGATAATCAGATTCTGAAGAAAACATCAAAAAACAATCCGTGCTCAAATTTATCAAAGGATTTGTATTAGATGAAAAGGGACAAGTTTTTTTTACCATAAATGGTAATCGAATTTGCAGATGGTCTAATGAATTGTGCAACTATATCGAAGATTTTGTTCCAAGGTCAACCAGAGTCAAAGAATTTGGGAATGAAAATCGTAGTCCCAGATTGAAGCTTGCCGGATGTGTGCTGTCTCTGCCAAAAAGGAACGAAGGTCAAATTTCCTCCAGAAACCAAGAACGCACATTTCAGAAACAACAAAATCCCACAAAAAGAGGAATGTTTTCTTGAATTGACATTCTGTTTCAAACCAATTCTCATTTTGGCAATTTGTAAAACCAATAATCTTCTCTATTTCTGGGTTGAAGCTCTAGTTTGCAATTAAAAAATGTATATATAATAGTTTCCGTAGCCATTAGAAGGAAGTAGCTACAAGATAGTTAGAGTGATAGGGAGTCCTTGACATGGGGGGTGGATTTGAGGAGTGAAAAAGCAATCTTTTCCCGCCTGGAAAAGTCATGAATCGAGAAATATCCTTCTAATAGCTTCGGTCATCTATCTACGGAATCTGCATTTAATGTCAAAGTTTACTTGTACCTTAAAAGGAATGGCGCCTCTAGAGTGGATGTTGGATGAAGGTGCGCCGTCAGTGGGTAGCCGTTGAAGGATTTTGGCAAAGTTATCCATCATTGCGTTCCTTTGTTTCTCGAGGGCCTCCTCAAGAAATATTTTGATAGTATCTCCTGCTCCCTCCTCTTTCTTTTCTTCCACGATGGGAGGCCATTGGGGTTTCCGAAGCTGATCTTGCAAAGGTTCAACCAGATCAAGACCTAACTCCTTATACCTCAACCTCGTTGGGGACATGCAAAGAAAGATCGAGAAATACCAGTCCACTCTGACACTACTGATCTAGAATTATGTAGGAATACAATAAAATACATAAATCAACATCAACGCAGAGATGTAGCAGGAATAACACTTGATTTCATTAATATAAAATATTGAAAAATGCTTACAAACAGAATGGAAAATAAACTAGCTCAGGCGATGGTAGCTTATCTATGAGAAGAGATGTGGGGGCCTGCACAATGGAATTCATTTCTATGTCATAGGTGGGATACTTTCATATTGTGTCTGAAAGTGTCTCACTGTGATATGCCACTTTTGGAGTAAGTACTACCAGAATATCATAGTAAGAGGAATTTGGCTCGATCTCAAATGGTTGTTGCAAGTCTGGTAATGTGAACACTGGTGTAGAGGAGAGGAAATGCTTCAACTCTGTGAACACCTTATGTTAAGATATACAGACCAAAATAATTTTTCTTTCACTCCTACCTGGTGACTTGAATCAAAGGCCATGTGATATGAGAGAACCCCAACATGAACCTGTGGTAGAATTTGGCAAGACCTAGAAAGTTGCGGAGCTCTGTTAGAGTGGTTGGGGATGGTCAATATCGAATGAACTAGATCTTGGCTAGGTCCACATGCACCCCCCGCTCATCAATAATGTATCCTAGATATTGAACCTGGGTCATGCCAAAACTTCATTTCTCCAAATTAGCACACAACTTATGTTGCTGCAGTGTTTGGAGGACCTGCCGAATTTGGTGGAGGTGCTCTTCACAACTCAGGCTGAAGATTAGGATGTCATCCAAATAAACCACCATGAATGAGTTGGTGAATGGTCGCAATATGTTGTCCATCAGCCTCATGAACGTTTCAGGAGCATTTGTCCACCCGAAAGGCACGACTAGCCATTCAAAAAGGCCCTCCCTGGATTTGAAAGCAGTATTCCACACATTTGAGGGTTCGATTAGTACCTGGTGATACCCGGACTTCAAGTCGATCTAGCTGAAATATTTGGGCCCCTTAATTTGGTCCAGAAGGTCATCAATCTGCGGGATCAAATACCTATTAAGGACAATGATCTTTTTTAATGCCCAAAAGTTAATACAAAGTCTCCAAGTCCCATCCTTCTTTTGCACCAACATGATCAGGCTCCCACAGGGCGATGAACTCAGCCAAATGTGACCTTTTTGCAACAACTCCTAAATTTTCCTCTTGATTTCTTTGTTCTCCATAACATAGCGCCAATAGATTGGTCTATTGGGTAGCTACGCACCTGGCATCAGATCGATGGAGTGCTTGACTTGACAATGCAGAGGTACCCCTGCGGGTGAGGTGAAGATGTCCCTATACTCCTCCACAAACTTGTCCATCTGTTGTTTCCATGCAGAGGATTTCTGTTCGAAGTTCGTGACTACAGTCTTCTTCTTCCCCTGAGGGTGGATCACTAGGATTTTTTTTTTCCTAGTTTTGGAAATGAGCTTACTGCATTGTTTTGTAGTGATCAAAGAGATGGCGGTAGGCGGTGCTACCTCTAGTACCCTATACAACTTATTGCCCAAATTAACAAGAATAGCACGAGGCCAAGACTCATACAAAACATGTCTCTTCCACAAGTATGGTTGGCCTAATAATACATCACAAACATCAATAGGATAAATATCACATAATACTTCATCCGTGAAGTGATTGATGCTGTAGGGAAGGTGACACTACTAGCTGACGCAAATATCCCATCCTTGGTGAAGCCATCTGATGGTGTATGGTTGTGGGTGTGTTGTGGTCGGCAGGCCTAGCCGCTTCACGACCTCTGCTGAAATGAGGTTCTTTTGGCTCCCACTATCGACAATGAACTAAAGTCGGGAACCCTTCACAAACGTTTGGGAATGGAAGAGGTGCTCTCCCTCCTTTGGATCTTTGGTTTCTGACTTAGAGTCGGAACATTCATCTGATTCAGAAGCCTTCAGCTCGATCACCAGTGACTGTTTTTCCCGACACTCATGTTGTGAGTGGAGCTCTTATGGAACTCACACCACTTTCCCTTGTCCTTCTTTGGCTTTGTGGTGTTTTTATTTGCTTGCGGCTTTGGTGGGTTGGCCAGGGCCACCCCACCTTGGCTTTTTCCTTTGTTCTCCGGTTTGGGGGTGCCTTTCCCTTGCTTTTGATTCACAGATCCAAAGTCTCGCTTATTTTGTTTGAATTTCTGCTTAATCTTAACAACATATCGGTATGTTGCACCATGTGAAGAGATGTCGAGGAACTAAATTTCCTCTTGAATGTATCTGTGCAGAAAAATCTGGTACTTCAACACCAAATGTTTCTCTGAATATTTTATACCCAATTTTGTGCGTAGGGTATGGAATAGATTCGTCAGGTCATGCACATCTTGATCCATCTGCTACCGCAATGTAGTCCATTATATGTACTTGTATTTGTATCTCCCCATAGGATAATATTGTTCCTTGATGGTGTCTCAGAAAGAATTCCAAGTGGGTGCGGCCGAGAATAGGGAGGTTTCCCTCTTGTCCTTTTGCTCACAATAGGTTTCCCACCAGTCCTTGACATGGGGGGCGGTTTTGGGGAGTGCAAAAGTAATCTTTTCCCGATTGGAAAAGTCATGAACCGAGAAATATACTTCTAATAGATTCAACCATCTATCTACGAAATATACATCTATTTGGCCCTCAAATATGGGAATGTCAAATTTTACTTGTACCTTAAAAGGAGTGGTGCCTCTAGAGTGGCTGTTGAATGAAGGTGCGCCGTCAGTGGGTAGCCATTGAAGGATTTGGGAAAATTTATCCATCATGGTGTTCCTTTGTTCCTCGAGGGCCTCCTCGAGAAATATTTTGATTAGATTCCCTTCTCCCTTGTCTTTCATTTCTTCCACCATGGGAGGCCTTCAGGGTTTGCGAGGTTGATCTCGCAAAGGTTCAACCAAATCGAGCCCTAATTCCTTATACCCCAACCTCATTGGGGACATGCAAAGAAAGATCGAGAAAGAGCAGACCACTCTGGTACCACTGATCCAGAATTATGCAGGAACATGATAAAATACATAAATAAACATCAACATAGAGATGTAGCTTATCAAATACTGAAAAAATCATACAAACAGAATGGAAAATAAACTAACTCGGGCGATGGTAACTTATCTCTAAGAATACATGTGGCAGCTACATGCCTTTGAACTGTGTTACAATGAGGCTCGAAGTCTTATTATTATTGAGTAATAATTAATATCCATAAAAATCCAAATATCAACGACCAATGTTGCTCTTGGTTTTCCCAAAAACTGTCGTTTAAGGCCTCAAAATGACTTCGGAAGTTCAGGACTCGAAAAACTGCCAAAAAAGTAAATTGTGCTACAATTAAGGAAATTGAAAAATTGAAAGAAACAGTGGTGGGGGTCCAAGTGGAGTAGGTGGGTGGCCACCAATATCCACCTGGATCAACCCTCCCCACTTACGAATAAATGGTCCCCATTGCATTGAGTTCCTCCATGAGAGGAGGAAACTTCTACTGAACTTGGTCCCTGGTAAGCCACTTGCCTTGGTGCAGGAGTTGGCCAACTTTGACAACCCAATAGAACTAGATCTTCTGCTGGCGAGTGTTCTTGATCTATGTGTCGATGATCCGATTAGTTGTGGCATGTTCCATGTAGTCGGGGTTTAGGTCTGTTGGTGTGAGTTGTTCTGTAATGTTTTATGTGTCGAGTAATGGTGGAAAGTATGGTCGAAGGCGGTCCACATTGAACACTGGGTATAAGCCAAGGAATGGGGGAATGCTGAGCTCAAAAGAATCGTCTCCCACAACCTTGATAATGG
Organism: Pinus albicaulis; assembly: GCA_034641835.2. Taxonomy (NCBI): domain Eukaryota; kingdom Viridiplantae; phylum Streptophyta; class Pinopsida; order Pinales; family Pinaceae; genus Pinus; species Pinus albicaulis. Next base: position 717,956,090 of record CM076579.1, read on the forward strand.
TGCAAGGCTGATATCGGAGTGGTATAAGCTTCCAATGAGCTCTAGTTAGGCGTTATTTCTACAAATGAAACCAAAATTTGTCTACAAACAGAAACTTGTGTAGCACCCGATGTTTATCATGTCGCTGCTTGTACTTGGCATTGGAATTCACCAAGGTGTCATGAACCTATTCGAGTATGTGTTGAATGTGCTCGATGAAGCTGTCTGCCTTGTTGGCTTCAGACTGGACATGAGCCAAATCTTCTTGAGTAGCTGCAAATGGTATGGCCACATCAATGGGGCATAGTGGCTGGAATCCCAAGCCCACCTAAAAGGGGATGTGGCCAGTTGAGCTTTGGAGAGACCTGTTATTGCTCTGCTGGAAATAGGGGAGGCTTTCATCCCATGTGCGTGGATACTTCGAGTTTTACATGCACATAATTTGTACAATAATAATGCTGACAACCTCTGTTTGACCATCAGTTTGGGTGTGGAAAGCTGTGGACTTAGCGAGATTGGTGTCCAACATCGATAGAGACTTAACCAAAATGTACTGAGGAACCTGCTATCCCAATATGAGATAATGGAGTATGGGATCCCAAAGTGTACCAAAACTCGTTCAAAGAAGAGTTTAGAAGTGGCTTCTGCTGTGATATTCTTCTTGCAGGCCACCATAATGGCCATTTTAGAGAATCTATCGACGACCACAAAAACACAGTCGTTGCCATTCTTGGTAGAAGGAAGGCCCAACATGTAATCCATGGAGATGGATTCCCGAGGTTGACTAGGGATAGGCTGTAGAGTATATAGGCCTTGCTTCTTGATGGTTGGTTTGGAAATGGTGAAGGTAGTCTAGGATATGATGTACTTCCCAACATCATGTCGAAGGTTTAACCAATAGAAATACTTCTGCAGTACTGCCACTGTTTTATCGACCCCAAAATGTCCAGCGACCCAACTCTATTGCGCTTCCAAAGTAATCTTAGCACGCTTGCTTGAAGGAAAACATAGGTGTTCTAGGTGGCATAACAATGCATCCTGGAGGTGAAAATTTGGAACTTGCTTAACCTCCAGGAGCGTTTGGTATGTGTTTCCAAATTCTGGATCACTTTGGTAGAGATGCAGCCAACCCAAAGTCTTTTGCCAAAAAGAGTCGAGCACAATGATTAGCGCCACGATCAACAGTCAGTTGAGGCAATCTCTAATGATATTGGTGTTGCCCTTGTATTACTTAATGTTCAAATGGAATTATTGCAGGTATGTGTACCATTTCTGAAGGCGATCACTCTGTAACTTCCCTTGTGTCTGTATGAACTGCAGGGGTCAGTGATATGTGTGGATGAACATTTCCTTCCCCAAAATGTAATGATCCCATTGCCGACAAACCTGCACAATGGAATACATTTATTTGTCATAGGTGGGATAATTTCGTACTGTTTGAAAGTGTCTCACTCTGATATGCCACTAGATTACCCTGTTGAGTAAGTACTGCCCCAATAACATAGTTAGAGGAATTTGTCTCGATCTAAAATGGTTGCTGCAAGTTTGGTAATGTGAGCACTGGTGTAGAGAAGAGTTGATGATTCAACTTTGCGAACGCCTTATGTTGAGATACAGACCAAATGAAATTTTCTTTCGCTCCTCCCTTGGTAACTTGCCTCAAAGGCCAAGTGATATGAGAGAACCCCAACACGAATCTACGATAGAAATTGGAAAGACCCAGAAAGTTGCAGAGCTCTGTTAGAGTGGTTAGGGCTGGCTAATTCAAAATGAATTGTATCTTGGTTGGCTCCACATGCACTCCTCGCTCATCAATAATGTATCCCAAATATTGAACCTGGGTCATGCCAAAAGTGCATTTCTCCAAATTAGCACACAACTTGTGTTACCACAGTGTTTGGAGGACCTGTCAAATGGGGGGGAGGTGTTCTTCCCAACTAGGGCTGAAGATTAGGATGTCATAAAAATACACCACCACGAATGAGTTGGTGAATGGTTGCAAGATGTCATCCATCAACCTCATGAAGGTTTTGGGAGCATTTGTCAACCTGAAAGGCATAAATAGCCATTCAAAAAGGCCCTCCTTGGATTTAAAAGCAGTTTTCCACACATCTAAGGGTTCGACTGGTACCTGGCGATCACCAAAATTAAAGTCAATATTGGTGAAATAATTGACCCCCTTGAATTGGTCCAAAAGGTCATCAATTCGTAGGATCGGATGCCTATTCTAGACAGTGGTCTTGTTCAGCGCCCGATAGTCAATACAAAGTCTCCAAGTCCCATCCTTCTTCTACACCAACACGATTAAGCTCCCACAGGGCGATGAACTCTGCCAGATGTGACCTTTCTGCAATAACTCTCGAATTTTCCTCTTGATTTCATTGTTCTCCAAAACAGAGCACTGATAGATCAATCCATTGGGTAGTGGTGCACCTGGGGTCAGATTGATGGAGTGCTTGAACTGACAATGCAGAAGTACCCATACGGGTGAGGTGAAGATGTCCCCGTACTCCTCCCTAACCTTTTCCATCTGTTGTTTCCGTGTGAAGGAGCCCTATTTTGGAAATGATCTTACTACATTTTTTTGCAATGATCAAAGAGATGGCGGTAGGCAGTACTACCTCTGGTATCCTGTACAACTTATTGCCCAAAGTAACGATAACAGTGCATGGTCTAGATTCATACACAACATGTTAACTCCACAAGTATGGTTAGCCTAATAATACATCACAAACATCAATAGGAGAAATATCACATTATACCTCATCTGTTAAGGGCTTGATGCAGAAGGGAAGACGACAATGTTGGCTGACGCGAAGATCTTGTCTTTGGTGAAACCATATGATGGTGTACGGTTGTGGGTGTGATGTGGTCGGTAGCCCCATCCGCTTGATGACATCTGGTGAAATGAGGTTCTTTTGGATCCAACTATCGATAATGAACTGCAGCGGGGAACCCTTCACCCAAATATGGGAATGGAAGAGGCGCTCCTCCTCCTCTGGAAATTTTGGTTCCTCCTTCTGGATCTTGGTGGTGGCAACAATGGCGTTGGACTCTCCTTCGATAATATACTTCCATTTGTCATTCCCTTTGTCAGGTTCTGAATCTGATTCAGAACATGCATCTGATTTGGAAGCCTTCAACTCGACCACCAGTGACTGCTTGGCCCAAAACTCATGTTGTGAGTGCAGCTCTTTTGGAACTCACACCACTTTCCCATGTCATTATTTGGATTTGGGGTGTTTTTCTTCGCTTGCGGCTTTGGTGGGTTTTCGTGGGCCACCCCACCTTGTATTTGTATTTTTTTCTATGGTTTGGGGGCACCTTTCCCTTGCTTCTGATTCAAATATCCAAAGTCTCGCTTTTTTTGTTTGAATTTTTTCTCAATATTGGTAGCATACCGATATGCTATAGCAAGAAAGGAGATGTCGAGGAACTCCATTTCCTCATGAATGTATTTGTGCATATAAATTCATTAATTTTGCACCAAACGTTTCTTCGAATCTTTGATACCCAACTTTGTGCGTAGGGTATGGAACATATTCGTTAGCTCATGCGCATCTTGATCCCTCTACTGCCGCAACGTAGTCCATTGTATGTACTTGTCCTCGTAGCTCCCCATGGGATAGTATTGTACCTTGATGGCATCTATGAAAGAATTCCAAGTGGGTGCGGGCGAGAATAGGGAGGTTTCCCTCTCATCCTTTTTCTCACAATAGGTTTCCCACCAGTCCTTCCCATGGGGGGTGGCTTTGAGGAGTGAAAAAATAATATTTTCCCAATAGGAAAAGTCATGAGCTGAGAAATATTATTCTAATAGATTGAGCCATCTATCAACGTCTACATCTATTTGGCCCTCAAATATGGGAATGTCAAAGTTTACTTGTACCTTAAAAGGAGTGACACCTCCAGAGTGTACGTTGGATGAAGTTGCGCCGCCGGTGAGTAGATATTGAAGGATCTGGGAAAAGTTGTCCATCATCGCGTTCCTTTGTTTCTCAAGGGCCTCCTCGAGAAATTTTTTGATAGGATCTCCTTATCCCTCATCTTTGTTTTGTTCTGCCATGGGAGGTTGTCGGGATTTGCAAGGCTAATTTTGTAAAGGGTCAACCAGATCAAGCCCTAACTCTTTATACCCCGACTGCATTGGGGACATGAAAAAAAATATCTAGAAAGAGCAGACCGCTCCGATACCCCTAATCCAGACTTATGCATGAAAAAAATAAAATACATAAATAAACATCAACGTAGAGATGTAGCAGGAATAACACTTCATTTCATTAATATCAAATGCTGAAAAATTCTTACAAACAGAATGGAAAATAAACTAGCTCGAGCGATGGTAGCTTATCTCTAAGAAGAGATGTGGTAGATACATGCCTCTGAACTATGTTACAATGAGGTTCAAAGACCTATTTGTTAATGAGAAACAATGGAAAACCCTATACATCCAAAAACCTAACCCCAGGAGATGAAGTGCCAAAACTATGGGCCCCGTTTGGGTAAATTGGTACATCAACTTCCCGGGGACATAATTTTGACATACGATCTCCGTTTGATGCACACAATACCTCGTTAGAAATATCTATCTGAGGAATACAACTTTTGAGTGACCAAAATTGGTCCATGACCCATGTTTGTCTCGGTTTTCCAGAAACATGTCATTTAGGGCCTCAAACGACCCCAGAAGTTCAGGACACGAAAAACTACCAAAAATAGTAAACCATGCTACAATTAAGGAAACTGAAAGACTGAAAGAAAAAATGGTGGTGGTCCAAGTGGAATAGGCGGGTGACCACAAATATCCACCTGGATCAGTCCCCCCCCTTTAGGAAGAAATGGTCCTGTTGTACAAATCAGCCCCTCCATCTGAATCTTGGCCATAGTCTCTCTTTTCCCCTTGCCGCTGCTCATTCCCGCATCGGAAATGCATTTAAAAAGGACTAAGGTCCACTTTGAAGGATTATATAAGGTTTAGCCCCTTTTCCTCCTAGCTCCGCGCCTCCTTTGTTGCATATAACCAAGCGCTGCCCCTTAGAGTGTTTATCGCAGATCGCATAATCGCGCCATCACATGTCCACCTCATTGCAAAAGCGCAGTTTCTCGCGCGCGCTACCCCCCACCATCGCATTTTTCATTTTTGCGATCTGCGCTCGACTGACCACGCCCATCGCATAGCGCAGAGCGCGAAATTTTGGCTGTTCCATTCTTCTTCCATCACATTTTCTCCTCTTGCGATTTTGCGATATGCGCTCCGGGTCCCACCTCTAAAGCCTTTATTCCGTTGTTTTGTCGCGTCTTTCCTTTGTAACTCCTCCGAAAGTTAATCTTCTGAGCTTTTCGTACCATCAGCGCCCGTCCGCCATGTTTCGTTGTGTGCCTACATGTCATCCACTGTTTCTCCATTGTTCACATATTCTGGTTATGTGTCACACCTCTGCATTTTCGTTTGAAGTCTCCTCCCCGCGTCATTCCATCATCCTCTCATATATATGCCACCACTGCTGTTAGTCTCGCTTTTTCCACTATCTCTGTCATCAGTTTTATTCAACAGGCTTTGGTTTTTGCAGGAACTTGTGGTGGGAACAAACTTAGCGGAGAAGATCCGGGAGTCACTATGATGTGACCTCCATTAAAGAAGGGTACTTCGATCCATGGAACTCTCCAGAGAAAAATCAAAAGGGACGCATTTGGGCGGATGAAAACATTAATGCAACAATAGATTATTAATGATGAAGCAATGAATTTAGGGTCCAGCTTGAAGGAGGTTCCAAATTTGAATTTAAGAACAGAAGATCGAAAGTACCATGCATGGAAGCAGGCGCCTCAAGGTTTTATTTCCGCAGATCTTCCTCCTCTAGAAAAAGGCTGAATGTTTACAAATTCTATTATTTATGTCTTGTGTATATGCAGATTTTCATTTCCAGCATTCATTCCAGAAATAAATTGTAAAGTACAATTAATTATGTTCAGTCGTTTCACAGTGTGGGCGCGAAAGTTTTCCGCCATTTGATTCAAAATAAATCATTAAATGCTTTCTATCTACCGCCTCCTCTAGAATTCTCTATCTGGTCTATAAAAGCTAAAAGAAAAGACATTGTAAGGGTTCTAGATTTCTATCAGCAAATTGTGCAGCGAAAAGGCTTTTGCATACATCTTGTAATATTTCCTGTATGAAGTTTCAGAGCCCGTAGGGTCTCAGTGAGGAGGGGTTATAACTGTAATGAGGATTCTGGTCTTTGATATCTCACAGTATGTAATTTCTCTTATGTGTTAATACAATATCTCTTTCATGCTATTTATCTTCTTGTATCATGTTCTAGAATGCGAGTGGCTCACTAGTTTGCAGTAAGGATTCATCCTTGTTGATGCCCTTTCTGGAATTAGTCAAGCGCTTTAAATAGGCCTAGTCATGATATAATGTTCCATGTTCACTCTTTCCATATTTTCTGCTATATTAGTTGCTTGAGGAGGGTGCTTTTAAAACGCCATTGTCATATAAGGATTCGTAAATTGGTGCGCCCTTATATGGTTCTGTTGTGTATCTGGGTATCAGTCTCATGTCAGCTAATATCTTCTTTATGTTTCTTCACTACACTCATCATCTGATATTCGATTTCTGTGATATATTATCTGAACTGGCCCTCTTTACAGTAAGCGGTCTCTTAACTGTCTGATGCCTTTGTATTGGAGTTTTACTTGATGTCCCTACATTGTTCTTGTCTTTGCACCAGCTTCTGAAAGAGACTGGTCCCTTTCAAAATTAATTTCCTTGTTCAAACAAGAGATAGTAAGTGAGTCTTTGGACTGACAACCCAAACTATAAAGGGCTCCTTGCTATATTAAGATGTCCTAGGCACTGGTCTATGGCAACTCTAGGCTGTATCTAGGGGGGTGACAAAAATCATCCACAACAGGTCCCAATTGCGTTGAGTTCCTCCATGAGAGGAGGAAAATTCCGCTGAACTTGATCCCTGGTGAGCCACTTGCCTTGGTGCAGGAGTTGGCCAGATTTGAAAACCTGATACAACTAGATATTTTGCTTAAAAGTGTTATTGATCTGTGTGTTCATGATCCAATCAGTTGTGGCCTGTTCCATGCAGTCTGGGTTTAACTCTGTTGGTGTGAGTTGTTCTGCAATGTATGATGTGTCGAGTAAAGGTGGAAAGTATGGCCGAAGGCAGTCCACATTAAACACTGGGTGTAGGCCAAGGAATGGAAGAATGATGAGCTCGAAATAATTGTCTCCCATAACATTGATAATTGTGTAAGTCCCATAGCAGAGGGGTTTGAGCTTCCAATGAGCTCCAATTAGGCATTATTTCTACAAATGCAACCAAACTTTGTCTACAAACATAAACTTGTGTGGCACCCGATGTTATCATGTCACTACTTGTACTTGGCATTGAATTCTCCTGGATGTCACGATCCTGCTGGAAGATGTGGTAAATGTGCTCGATGAAGCTATTCACCTTGTCGGCTTTAGACTGGACATGAGCCTAATCTGCCTGAGTAGCTGGAAATGGTTTGGCCACATCAATGGGACATAGTGGTTGGAATCCAAATCCCACTTGAAAGGGGTTGTGGCCATTTGAGTTGTGGAGAGCTCAGTTATAGCTATGCTAGACATAGGGGAGGCTTTCATTCCATGTGCATGGATGCTTCAAGTTATACATGCACAAAATGTGTACGATCATTCTGTTGAAGATCTATGTTTGGCCATCAGTTTGGGGGTGGAAAGTTGTGGACTAAGTGAGCTAGGTTTCCAACATCGACCAGAGACCTCACCAAAATGTGCTGAGGAACCTGCTCTCCTGATCGTAGATAATGGAATGTGAGATCCCAAAGTGTACCCACACTCGTTCAAAGAATAGTTTATGAGTTGCTTCTTCTGTGATATTCTTCTTGCAGGCCGCCATAATGGTCATTTTAGATAATCTGTTGAAAACAAAAAAAAACACAATTGTTGACATGCTTGGTAGAAGGAAGGCTTGACAAGTAATCCATGGAGATGGATTCCCAAGGTCAACTAGGGGTAGGCAGTAGAGTATATAGGCCTTGCTTCATGATGGTCGGTTTGGAAATGACACAGGTAGTACATGATCTGATGTATTTCCCAACATCATGTCGAAGGTTCGGCCAATAGAAATAATTTTGCAGTACTGCCACTATTTTCTCGACCCCGAAATGTACAATGACCCGACTGTAGTGCGCTTCCCAATTCATCTTAACACGCTCGCTTGAAGGAACAAAAATGTGTCCCAGGTGGCATAACGATGCATCCTGGACATGAAAATTTGGAACTTCATTACCCTTAAGGAGCGCGTGGTATGTGTTTCCAAATTCTTGATCACTTTTGTAGGGATGTGGCGAACTCGAAGTCTCATGCCCACAAGAATCAGGCACAATCGTTAGCACCATGATCAGTGGTCGGCTAAGGAAATATGCAATGTTATTGGTGCTTCCCTTCTTGTACTTAATGTTCAAATGGGACTGTTGCAGGTATGTGGACCATTTCTGATGGAAATCATTCTACAAATTCCCTTGTGTCTATATGAACTGCAGGGGTCGATGGTCTGTGTGGATGATCGTTTCCTTCACCAAAATGTAATGCTTCCATTGCTGGTAGGCCTGAACAATGGAATAAATTTATTTGTCATAGGTGGGTTAATTTTGTACTGTATCTCTAAGTGTCTCACTGTGATATGCCACTAGATGCCCCAATAGCATAGTCAGAGGCATAAGTCTTGATCTCAAATGGTTGTTGCAAGTCTAGTAATGTGGGCATTGGTGCAAATAAGAGGCAATGCTTCAACTCTACGAATGCCTTATGTTGAGATACATGAAAAAATAATTTTTCTTTCGCTCCTCCCTTGGCGACTTGAATAAAAGGGAAAATGATATGAGAGAACCCCAACACGAACCTGCGATAGAAATTTGCAAGAACCAGAAAGTTGCAGAACTTTGTTAGAGTGGTTGGGGCTGGCCAATCCTGAATGACCTGGATCTTGGCTGGGTCCACATGCACCCCCCGCTCATCAATAATGTATCCTAGATATTGAACCTAGGTCATGCCAAAAGTGCATTTCTATAAATTGGCACACAACTTCTGTTAAAACAATGTTTGGAGGACCTGTCGAATGTGGTGGAGGTGCTCTTCCTAACTAAGGCTAAATATTAGGATGTAATCCAAATACACCACCATGAATGAGTTGGTGAATGGTCGTAAGACGTCTTCCATCAGCCTCATGAAGGTTGCGGGAGCATTCGTCAACTCGAAAGGCATTACCATCCATTCAAAAAGGCCTTCCTTGGATTTGAAAGCAGTCTTCCAAATATTTGAGGGTTCGATTGGTACCTGGTGATACCCGGACTTCAAGTCGATCTTGGTGAAATATTTTTCCCCCTTGAGTTGGTCCAGAAGGTCATCAATCGGCAAGATCTGATACCTATTCCAAATAGTGATCTTGTTCAGTGCCCGATAGTTAATACAGAGTCTCCAAGTCCCATCCTTCTTTTGCACCAAAACGATCGGGCTCCCACAAGGCGATGCACTCTTTTGAATGTGACCTTTATGTAGCAGCTCCTGAATCTGCCTCTTGATTTTGTCGTTCTCCAGAATAGAGCACTGGTAGATTGGTCCATTAAGTAGCGGCACGCCTTGGGTCAGATCAATGGAGTAATTTAACTGACAATGCAGAGGTACCCCTGTGGGTGAGGTGAAGATGCTCCCGTACTCCTCCACGACCTTTTCCATCTATTTTTTTCGTGTGGAGGAGCCTTTTCTGGAGGTCGTGGATACAATCTTCTTCTTGCCCTCAGGGTGGATCATCAAGAAAACAATTTTCTCTATTTTTGAAATGAGCTTACTGCATTTTTTTTCAGTGATCAAAGAGATGGCAGTAAGCGGTGCTACCTCTGGTATCTTGTACAACTTATTGGATAAAGTATAAATAAAAATGCGAGGCATATATTCATACACAACATGTCACTTCCACAAGTATGGTTGGCCTAATAATACATCAAAATGATCAATAGGAGAAATATAACATAATACGTCATCTGTGAAGGGATTGATGCTGTATGGAAGGCGACATGGCTGGTTGACGTGAAGATCTCGTCCTTGGTGAAGCCATATGATGGTGTGCGGTTGTGGGTGTGTTGTGGTCGGCAGGCCCAACCGCTTCATGAACTCTACTGAAATGAGGTTCTTTTGGCTCCCGCTGTCAACAATGAAATGCAGTGGGGAACCTTTCACCCACATCTGGGAATGGAAGAGGCGCTCCCCCTCCTCTGGATCTTCAGGTTCCTCCTTCTGGATATTAGTGCTAGAAACAATGGTGTTGGGCTATGCATCAATAATTTGCTTCCATTTTTCATTCCCCTTGTCGGGTTCTGACATAGAGTCAAAACATGCATCTGAATCGAAAGCCTTCAGCTCGACCACCAATGACTGCTTGGCTGAACACTCATGTTATGACTGGAGCTCTTGTTATCACCAAATATCATTTTTTGTAATTTTTTTATTAATGTTGATAGCTACGTTGTCAGCATTAAGGGTTGTAATAAACATGTTTGATACTTTACAATATTTTGTAATCCGACATGGTTAAGAAGGCTGATATTGATGACAGTGAAGATATCAACATTTTCTAATTTCTTTGACAAACCAATTGTCAACAATTAAAAGTTTTTTTAAAATATCCAAAATGCAGACTGTGTTGACCACGTCAACGTCAATGTAGGTGTCTCTGATATATTTGAAAAGGTAAAAGTATGTTGTGTAATGATACTGACTGTATGTAATAATTAAAGGTATGGTATAATTGATATCGTGTAAAAATGGTCATAATTCACGAGCGTGGTAAATAGGTTTTCATTTCAGTTTGACAGCCATGTGGGTTTACCATATCTACATAACGGTATGGGTAAATTTACCCAGTTTTCCACTTGGCAATAAAAACAAACTTTGTTGCGTTAAACCAGCAGAGGAATCCGCAAAGGGTGCCAACAATATGGGGAAAGGCAGAATGTTGGACCACACTGAGCCAAAGGAGCCAGAGTTATTAAAATTTTACCCTGACCTCCCATGTTTGTTCCAGAAAGTGGGTTGGATTTGCTTTTTCTACCAGTGCTTCAACTATCATGACTTGGTGGCCCAAGCATTTGTGGTGGTGTTTGATGGGAAATAGGTGACGGTCGGTGGGCTAGAGTTTGAGGTTATAGAACAGACTGTGACCAAAGCAACAACACTGCCCGTGGACGAAGAAATGGTTTTCCACAACCACATCTTGGCCGACTTAGATGTGCCATCATTTTTTAAGGAAGAGAACAAAGCACAGAATTGGAAGGCATGTGTCCAGAAAGAATGGCTCCTGGATAAGTGGTATGCTACCCTGCAATGGAAAAATTAGGATAAACCCTTATTTTTACTTGCTAGAGAGCCTGAAGTGTATGGCTACCAGGTACAGGGCTAGGACCAATCCCTCAATGCATTTCATATATCATAAAGCTTTGATTAAACTACTGATAGAAAGCCAATTGGACAAGGCAAACAAGACTTTGGATCATTTCCTTTTTTGGGAGATTTTCAAGCTCAGCCTACCAGAAGGAGGGGAAAAACTCATACAAGTAGAAAGGTTAGAAGACTTAAGAAGTAGGCTCCTTTTCCTAACTTGGTTCCTACTCTTGAAACTACCCCTACTCATGCTCATGTTCCTAACCTGGTTCATACTCCTTCAACTACCTCTGCTCGTGCTTCTGTTCCTAACCCGATCCCTATTCCTGCAACTACCCTTTCTCGTACTTCTGTTCTTACACATGTTCATAATCATATCCAGAATTTTGTTCCATTAAAGAATTCTGAAACCCCATCTGCTCTAGTTTCCCCAATAACCCCTAAGGTCTTTCAGAATAAAGTTCTTAAAGCCTGAAAGCCAAAATATCCAATGTTGAAAAATTATGAGGACGACATAGGCCTTTTTAATGTTTCAAATTTTACCTCAGAAGGTACCCCTGCAGACATGGCTACACATGGAGATTCCGAGAGCAAGAGCCCAATCCTGAAGAAATCTGTACTTGAGGTTCCTAGATAGATTAGTAGGCATACTAGGCCCACAAATAAGTTATTTCATAGGTTCAGACTCAAAAATATTCCAGAATTAGCTAACCAGGTCATCGACATAGAAGATGTGCCTTTGAAATATTTGATCATAAATAGGAAATCTATGAAATCCAATAAAAAGCCCGCAAACCATCAGAAAGGAAAATATGAACATACTGCAAAGCCAAGCCAATGGAAACTAGGAAAGGATAGAAACAAAGGTTAGACAAGTGGATGTGTTACTGGAAGTTGCAAGAGCCCTCAACTAATATGTCAGGGTATTAAAAAACATTTTTTTCCCACTTGTTTAAAATCATAAGACTCAGATTTTGCAGTCGACCTAATATTTTCGCATTGTGCCATAGGGATTGGTAAGGTTGACAATGCTCTTGTCAACAACTATTGAAAATCTGGATAGTATGTCCATCAACTATTTTCAAACAACCACGCATAACTGACAATAGAATCAAATCTACAAGAGAAGCTTGACAGTGTGTCTGTCAACATTTTTTGTAACCGAAAAATAGGTTAGCTGAGGACACCTACAGGAAACGATTGACAGCGTGTCTGTCAACATTTTTCCGAGAAGCGCAATAGATATTGCTGATATCTATGTTCTCTGCAAACAAATAAAAAAAAATGACCTCTAAAGTCTATTAGTCAACACTCGTAACAGAAGACTGGTGAATGTTGTGTGGATAAATCTGTCTTGCGGACAAGACCGATCTCCCTAGTACTAAAAGTATCTAGCAACAAACAGCCAATTAGACTAATCTTTCTCTAAGCATATATGATCTATGAAAAGCTCTATAGAGGTGTTAAAGACTTACCATTTGTCCAGTGCTTGTTTGAAGTCGTTATTGTCCCTCACGCGCTTGAAGGAGTTTTCCTCGTAAACCTGTAGTCACAAACAAGAAAAATATTACATAGCACCTGTACAGAAATCATCATAAACCATGCTTATCATAGTGATCAAGGAATCTATGAAATAAACCATTGATTGAAAGCTTATTGAGAAAAATGAGTATATTTGTATTAATTTCAAAAGAGGAAAATCCTTACAACCTGAGCCTTGATGTTGCACAGGAATTTCCGGGGTCCGAAGCAGGAGTCTCCTTTACTTTGATAAGCTCTGCACTCCTCCAACCAAGACGAATAGAGGTATGTAATCTCTCCTCACAAAAGTCTTAATCAACTGAGTCTGAATCTCAACAGCACTTAACTTCAAATATTCTAAAGCTTCAACTCCCTTTGAGGCTACCCAATGCCTCTTGTTATAGTAGAATAGAAGAGGTTTCTTGTTCCAACTATGAAGGGATAGAATCCTCCTTCAAAGGGATAAGCTCCTCACATCAAGGGGTTAGCTCCATAAGGTAAGGGATTCATGCACCTCATAAGAGCGGTTCTATCACCGCAAGATATTTTCTGGAAGCTTCTAGAATTCACTTTTATTGAGATTTTTGGAAATTACTTGCGCCTTTTTTATCTTACAGGGGTCCGCACTTTTACCACAGATAAAGTGCGTTCTGATACGCAGGAAAGCTGAACATTAGGTGCGGGACCGCAGGCAAGATAGAGATAAAGTGCGACACCAAAGTTTAGGATATTTTTAGGAACTTTTCTCTAATTTTCAAGGCTTGACATGAGGAACTGATATGTTAGACTTGCAAAGGGAAGAGTATGAGTAATAATGAGCTCATACACATAGCAGAATGTCAGGATGACAATTTTCAGTGTAATAGATTTCCCCCTAAAGTGCAAAGTCTGGAATAGATGATGCCGAAGTCTGTCATATATGAAGAGTGCAGTACTTTATCATTTCAAGGATCATCCTGTGGTCACCCCAGTCGGAACCTGTAAAAACATTCAATGAAAAATATACATATATATCATCACTGAGGTAGGCATTCCTATGCTCAGATCAAAAATAACTAATTCAAACTGTTCTGATACAGGAATGATTTTGAGTACATCACAGTATAGACATGTGTAGACACAGTATGGACGCAACCATCTGTTTGTAAATAGTCTACTGTAAGTTAACAAAATTCCTCGCAGCCTGGATGGTGGAAACTAGATCCAGGGTCTTGATTTCCGCATCTCGAACTAGTACGATTCTATCCATGTGAATGAATGTGTCGAATTCAAACATGGTAGAAACCACTTGATTAGCAGTCAATGATGTAAACTGTTAGTAAGTGTGAGAGTAACCACCAGTAATGTCAATGGCTCTCAAAGTACCTAGTACAATCCATGAAATGTGAATGAATGAGCTGAAGTCGAACATGTCACAGAATCATTCGATCGAAGGTTAATGATGCAACCTATCGTCGAAAGCGAGAAACCTGCCATTGAGGCATGCAGATTTCAAGGTACTGACGATTTCTAGATCAACTTCCTAGATAATGAGTTGTCGTCGATAGAAAGTGTTCCGTTGTAGGTAAGCCCACAACACGAAATCATAGATCAAGTTTTGAAAATATATTGGCAAGGACTGACTCAGGGATGGTAAAAAATGGATGACAGATATTTTTCAGATGAATGGTTTATTTGAACTGTCCTCTTGAACACATAACGACACTGCAGATGGCTTGGTAGAAATTTACCCAAAGCTAATACCCAGAAATCGGATGAAGACTTTCAAATGAGGTTTGATTAACTATTAGGCAAAGGATTTCCCAACCTAGGTGATTGAAAGTGTCATGTTCAAGAGTGGTTAACTAGATTTTCGAAAAATCAAAATACAACAAATAAGTCATTTTTCTCTCTTTTCCCCCACCATTTCTGGCAAGTACCTCTTTATTTTTGACAAGCTTGAGGAGGATAACATTTGCTTGTTTATAAGCTCATCCTTTGGATGAATCCAACTTAGTTCAAGATTCGAACCCTAAGAAGGAGTGGTCCGTTCCTGTTGAAAATTAAATAGGTCCTTTACTGTTAAATTTTAATGAGTCTAGTATAGGAGAAACTCGGTGTTTTTCAATTTTAGGGAGTCAGAAGAAAAATTTAAGAAAACTCCATGGGTGTACTTTTTCGTAAGTTTAGTCTCTCGAGCCCGAAAAATGATAAAATAATGCGGGAGAGAACTCTATTGACCGTAATTAGTCAACGTATACCTTTTTCGTAAATAGTCCATTTCAGTCCATAAAAGGGGTAAACTTATACTGAAGAGACGATTATTCATTTACTTTAATGAGTTCGAACAATCAAGTACTCGGCAATATTTTCATGTTTAGAGAGTCTGAAAAGGGCTTAAAAGAGAACTCCAATGTTTCACTTTTTCGTGAATTTTTGAAAGAGTCCGAAAAAGTGATAAAAGTATACTCTTTGTTGAAAAATGATCAATTCTC
Organism: Pinus albicaulis; assembly: GCA_034641835.2. Taxonomy (NCBI): domain Eukaryota; kingdom Viridiplantae; phylum Streptophyta; class Pinopsida; order Pinales; family Pinaceae; genus Pinus; species Pinus albicaulis. The sequence continues at coordinate 717,971,522 of CM076579.1, forward strand.
CTGAAAAATCCAATTTCTGCACAAAAACTTGAAACATTACACATACCTGTTTAAAATAAGTAAAAATGCTTTCAAAATACCATTTTTAAAGTGAAAAATAAACAAATTAAAATTCATCTATTCGAAAAAACTTATAAAAAGGACTTTTTCAACTTCATTTTTACCGTTCAAGTTCAGAGTGAAAAGTAGAAGCTTTTGGGTAAAAAAGTTCCTGTGAAGATTCCGGAAGATCCGTCCGACGAAATTGAGAACCGTCAGTCCCAGGTAATCCACAACCTCTTAATATTGCTTTTCATCCATTTACAATTCTTTTTGGGCTTTAGTTTTTATCTTTTAAGGGAAAAATATGTTTAAGAAATCGCCCGCGGGGGTCCGCAGGCACAACACACAGGACCTGCGGACCCCGACCTTTTTCTATGTAGAAAAAGGTCGTGGTTTCACACTTTTTCTATAGAACGCGTGCGTTCCTACGCACTATGTACGAAGGAAAAGTGCGGTCCCAACGCAACTGAATTTCAAAATCAAAATTTTCATTTCCCGCCCAAAATTTTTCAAATTAGATTGTTATAACTTATCTTTTTATGCATTTTAGGATTAGCAAGATGTTGATTTGGAGAGAACGTGAGCACGAGGATGTGGATGACGCCACGATGCTCCATTTTCCTACAATGCAGGCTTTAGGAGCATGCAGTTTGTATAAATTTTGGGCCATTCAGGGCATGAGGGCACAGGTAGACCTCCTGACATGGTTGGTAAACAGGTGGAACGTGCAGGACCAGTGTTTCATTATTGGTGGCCACCGGCTCGAAATTGAGCTGGAGGATATTTATTTTCTGACTGGTTTGTCCAAGAGGGGCAAACAACTTTCCTTGTTTGGGACTAGGCCAGGTGTCCAAACTGCCGCTAGTCTTCAACAAGAGTTCTGTAATGATGAAGCAGACCCCAGGGACAAACAGATTGATATAAAAACTATCATCCGTCCCGAGCTGAAAGTAATTGCGTTTACTATTACCAGATTGTGTGGGAGTTCCGCACTGCATGTGGCTACCGGTTCCCAGATGCGTATTGCTGTGGACTGTTTTCGAGGCACCATTTTCAACTGGTGCGAAGCTGTGTTGGCCAATGTGAAAGGCCAAGTGACTAGAGCGAAAAATGGAAAACTAAATAAATTTGGATATGGATCCATCGTGGTCACTTTTTCTCTAGAGAGGGTACCCATGCTAGCTCCACAAAGTATTCCTGTTGATGCTGGTCGACCCCGAGAACCTAGGATGGTTTGCTGGGTTGCATTGATGGCCCGTCACGGTATTGAGGGGGCTAAGATTGTTCGATTTCCTCCATATTTTCGTTGGCTGGACCACCAAATTTTTGTCATCGAGGAATTTCCATACACCGGGATAGATTTCCGTGATGACTAGGAGATGACTCTCCCAGCAGGGGAACAGTGGGATGAATCAGGTAAAATCATTTTCAACGAATTCTAAGTTCTAATTTTTTTTATTTTTGATCATCTTGTCAATTAATAACTAAAAAGTTTTTATGAATGCAGATGTGGGTCCACGACGACCAGCCCATCTCTAGCCCTATGACAGAAGACAACCAGTTGCAGCCGCACTAGCCCCAGTAGGCCAATCAGCAAAAATTTTGTCTGATTTAGAGCATCATCTAGAGCGTTTGACTCTAGATATTCCAGAGGCAGACATAGATGAGATCCCACTCAGATTGCAGAGATACGTGATTGGTGTTCCAGGACCTTTTAGGAGGTTCTTGTGTAGGGTGGCTCGGGCAGTGGTTTCTTATCGTGATCACCATCAGTGATAGGATGATCGTGTTGTAGACTCATAGTTTTGACTTTTTGTGTTATCATTTTTTCGATCATAAGGTGTTTCCAACCTATGATCGAAGACGATGTATATTTTTTGAAAAACATTCTATACTATGATATATCACTATTTACTGGCTATCTATGTTCATATTATGGATGTTGTTTGTTTTACTGTTTTGATCATTGCAAATGTTGATTTATCATAATAGAAGCAACTGCGTCTGCTAATGTATTTAAATGTATTGGAATGTGTTGATATTCAATGTAATCAAATTCACATTCCAAGAGACAAACTCTTAAAAATAACCGTAATAACACCAGATTTCTAATGGCATAAACCCTGTTTAATTGTAATACAACAAGTTCAGAATCCAACCTAACAATCAAACTCCGAATTCCAAATGATATGGATTCAGATAATAACTAAATCATTGCACTATACTCGGCAATGTTATTCGTTGTTTGACCAAGGCTTACCCCATGCATGGATACTAACTCGTCAGAGGGTGAATAGATAACCCAAGCTGTGGAAGAAATGTTCCGTGTACTACGACAAGCACCATCAGCAAAACCAATGTAGGT